>CM067343.1:56287444-56582444 GCA_034190875.2 Urechis unicinctus | reverse complement strand
GGATGGTAGTTTTCGATTGTCTGAAGCGGGGGAACTGGCTTGGGGTCGACATTAAAATTTTTGGCATGTCAGGGGTTTGTGAAGGTTTCGAACGAAGTGTTTATAGCTACCCTGAGCTGCGTGACGATTATGAAATTACACAAAAGACTCCGGCGACATCAGGCGATACCATGAAATCAACAACAGCACATGGGACCGTTGATCCAACGTCTCGGTGCTCGGCGGCTGTGAAAGATATGGAGTCATCAGTCGAGGCGTCAATAGCTCCAAATTAAACAGTGAATTCCACGAGATTTTAAGAGACGCTATGAAAACACGCTATGACAATAACGCTTGGGCCAGCAGGTTGCGTCTTCACATATTTCCTCGGGCGAGTGCTCGAGTGATCTCTCATAGCTGCGCGACAATTCATATCATAAAAATAAAACTACTCTCTCTCTGCTTCTTGCACGTTGACTACCGGATCTCATGTGAAATGGCGGTGATTAACAAGAAACTATGCGACAAATGTTTTCACTATTTATTTTACATTGGCACGAAAAAAGTCTATCAAATCGCTTACAACGAGTCTGTGTTGAAGGCCGGTATTCTAAAACACTCCAATTAACATGTGGTGTGCCACAGAGATCAGTCCTATGGCCCACATATCACCACTTGGGAATCTTTTAAAGGAGCAAGGTCTGCAATACCACCAATATGGTGATGACACCCAAATTTATTTTACATTTGCTCCGACGCAAAAATATGCGAATGATGAACGAACCAAATTGGAAAAATGCATCCAGCAGATTAAATCATGGTTGGCAAACAGTTTTCTAAAACTTAATGAGGACAAACCGAAATTCGGTTATTTGCATCTCGGTACAAATGCTAGCCGTCGTGTGGCCCAGTTATTATTGGCGATATGAGTGTATCAGATACAGCCAGAAATCTCAGTATTCTGATGGATTCACAGTTTACTGGGAAACCACATATTATGAAGTCAACTCAATCTCTCTTTCATCAGATCAGAAGATTAGGCAGCATAAGGAAGTACCTGAACCAATCCACAACCAAAATTCTTGTACACGCATTCATATCATCTCGGCTTGATTACTTCAATTCGCTGCCATATGGAGCCCATTCGTACCTTATCGCAAGACTGCAACACGCCCAAAATACGGCCGCCCGCCTTGTTGCAAAAAGAAAGCTCGGGGATAACATTCAACACACCATGCGTACACTTTATTGGCTTCCTGTGGAAAAACGCATTATAATCAAAATTCTTCCGCTCACCTTTGAGGCTGTTATTAGAACCGCGCCAAGCTACCTACAGGAACTTACTGCTCAATACCAACCTGCAAGGGAACTTCGATCGATGGACAAGTATCTTCTTCAAGTCCCAAAATCCCCAAATATGTCGTCATGCGGTGCCAGAGCGTTCAGCAATGCCGCAACAAGTGGACCGCACTTCTCATCGACATTCGTCGGTCGAATACGCTTGATGTATTCAAATCAAAACTCAAGACATTTCTTTTTAATCAGTGCTATGACAATTAACAGCCTGCCTAAGCGCCTTTGAGCAGGATTATTTCCTGAAAACAGGCGCTATACAAATGCCATGTTATTTGTTATTACTTATCATGCTTCATTGACAGATATCAAACGCGATTATTCTGATTACATTTGATTATGATAGTATGACACAGTATAGTATGATGAATGGTTCTCATGCTGTGATTGGTATTTTGGCATATTGGCATTGCAGCACTAATTTAATACGAAAATGACGTTGATCAAAACTTGTAATAGCAAGTGACATTTCAGAATTAGTATTGCTCTTTCTTTTTTCCACAACATCTCGTTACCTTTATACAAACGTTACTAACTTTGCCTTGTGAATGATCAAATGGATCTATAAATATTTATATTTGAACATACCATATCAGGAACAGTTTGATTTTGCATTACCATGAGCAGAGTGCATCGGTTGATCCTTTCGATGAGAGCCCTGAACACAGCTGGCAAACGGTTATGGTTCCTTGAAATGTTGAAAACGGGTAGTCCATGACATTTTTTATCCATATAAGCAATTTGTCGTTGGGCCACTGTTCCAATCTATTTTATGTTGATAAATTGGTTTTAAATATTCATATACTTAACATGATATGTACATTAAATAAGCAGCACGAGAAAGCATTCACTTTATGATCCGCTCTCAATTAGAGAGTCTAATAATTACCACAGCGTATTGCACCATCTCTTTAATCTAATAACCTTATAAGGACCCGCGCACCTGTTATGCATTTCTTTTTCTTATTTAGAACGATGATATTGATATTCAGGGTTGAAAATGTCTCTCAATCATTATACATTGGACTAAGATAGTTCGATCACTATAAAACAAGGTGAGCAACAGTCGGTACCGTGTCCGTAAGCTTAAAGAGGATCATTATTAGGTTGGATGGATAAAACATTCGACGGAAAAATACATACATCACACTCGGTGGCCATTACAATATATCCAGTGGTATATAAAAAGACGAATTATTGACAGCTTACGTCACAGCAAATTGTATTTTTTTTAATGCCATGCTGGGCCACATTTGAACATATTCAAATGATTGCTAATATTGGTGGTGCAAAAATATCAACCAGCTTACAAACGTTTTTTCTGGTATTCTCTACTCTTAATGTATGCCGAACGTCATGTTTTAAGATATTGTATATTCGAGCATAATATTTCAGATTTTATCATCGTCAAAACACTATTTAAATAATTGGGCTCCGAGATGTACTTTCAGAAACTATACTTTCTACACAATAACATGAGAACACGATTCTGAGACATAAATCAAGTGAAATAAACTATAAGAATCAACAAACAGACGTCATATGGTTGTTTTGCGATCAATGCAAATGTACAGATTGTGACATATATATACATATATATTTGAATTGATGCATATATATATATATATATATATATATATATATATATATATATATATATATATATATATATATATATATATATATACACATGTATATATATATATGTATACATATATATGAAGATACCTTATGTAGATATATAAATAAATATATACGTCACTCTTTCTATATATATATATATCGATATTTATATATATATATATATATATATATATATATTATATATATATATATATGAATATATACATATATATACATATATATATATATATATATATATATATATATATTATATATATATATATATATATATATATATATATATATATATATATATATATATATATATATATATATATATATACATATATAATTATATATGGAGCTTGCTGGGTGAACATGGAGCTCGCTGGGTCACTCATGACATCAAAACAAACGCGTCTCAGTTGTTGTTCAGTAGCTTGCCATATACAACATGAAAAGATTTCTCACTTGCTTGAAGTATTCTGCAGTATTCATGAAATGCTATTTCGCTTTATAGCTATGTGACGTATGCATAATCATATACGTCGTATCTTGAGCTAGGTCTGAAATTGTTCATACAAAAGATCGTGGTTGTAACAGAGCGGATTGTGTCGTATATCTTGAAACATTATATACTAATGAAAGTTCGATACATTAATTACATTATTGAGATGATTCAGCGTTAATTTATGGTTTAAATTCGACTATTCCATAACTCCCCAGAAATTTTCATTCACCTCACATTTGTAAGCCTCATAGCGTCCTAGCGTGCCGTTAAACGCTGAACTTCGTATTTAGTGTATTACTAGGCTTTATTTGGTGCATGTCATTCGGTTTCCTGACTGTAGAAAAAATATTGCTTACTGTTCTGCGTTTTACACAGCATAGCCGTCAGTACTTTAGTTATACGCCTGATCTCATTTGGCATTCAAACGAAAGACGGCTGAGGATTGTGGAAATGTGGCTTAGTGAGGATTAGTAACCACGGGGCCTCAGAGAAACCATATAACGATAATCAATGGCGCCTTTGACTTGTTTGACTAAACACCCAGCCACATGTTTTTACCTAGACAACAATAGACGGCTTATTGCACATAGGCCCAGTTACCGCGTAATTGCATGATATGCCATATTTACGTATACATGTGGAAAGCAGACTAGAGATACGTGACAAGTGTGCTCTTAAGTCGACTTTGCTGTTTCATTATGAGACGACTGGACGGAAATAGCAGAACATTGACACTATTTTATCAAGGTATATGCTTTGATAAAGGAAAAACTCAAAAGAGCTTTATTCAGATCGGTTGTCGCTTGTTAGCTGATATGTTGTATAATTGGCACATAAAGAGTCAAAGAAAACCATCCTGAGACATTACAATATCACATTAGAGGCAAAGACGGTATAATTCCAAATGTTAATGATACTGCGTTTAAATGTAATGTTCAATATTCCTGACAAAATTGCTGTATAGATAGCACAACTTTTATATTATATTTGTTGCATGATATGACTATCCGAGATCAGGTAAAACAGCATTTGAAATGTGAATCAGTATCACTGCTGATGTTTGCAGTGTAGCATAAACAATACCCGATATAAATGATATCATGATAAGTCAAACAAATGATATTTGCAATACCATAGTCCTTAACCATTAAATAAACCGTTGTATAATTGTCTTATTTTACATAGTGACGTGAAATGCTCTAATTTCCCTTTACAGCTTCAGATATGTTGTTTAAAACATAGCAAACTGCACTCGATATGACATGGCTTGATTTAAATGGACTTCCGCAATTGCAATCACTTCTTAAATACTTAAAATATATGTTATATATTCGCGCACTTTGACAGCAGCAAAAACGATTAACAAATACTCATAATAAAAATTAGCACACTCATTAACCTGCAAATCACAAATCTGTTGGGTATAAACACAAAGCCACGTGTTGGGTCGACATTAATGCATAACCTATAGTTTTTTGATTGGTTATGAAAAATATTAAAGGATAATCAAAGCCACAAGGTTGACTACTGAAAAGATATTTCGTAGAGGAAAATAATCTCTCTCATTCTTTACCTCTCTTTTTTTCTCTCGTTCTCTCTTTCCGCTTATTTTATTTAACAACGTTGGTGTATTCCCCACTTTTCCGCACTCTATGTGGTGTTTTTCCAAATTCCATTAGGCTAAATCCTACCTCGTAATTTTTAAGCTCATTTCCTGTGCTGACAGGTAGGAAGATATTCGCAAACAAAATCAGAGTAGTTCCTGCCATTTTTATAACACCGGGCATAACAACTCAAATTATCATTTGTGATATCTACCATAGGAATATTTTCTCTCTCTCTATATATATATATCTATTTCTCCTCTCAATTAAAAAAAGCCTTAGCTGTTATTTTTAAACGCATTTCCTGTGGTGTGCAATCATAGTACATATGGCAAAGCCTTGAGCATATTTTAATTCAATGTTAACACCCATGTAAGTTAGGACAACACGCAATGGTCGCGTAATTCTTAAACTTAATATCTAGAGCTGAATAAATATCGATGCTATCAATCGTTTCATGCAGGCTATATTTGTGGTATGCGGCATTAACAATTATTTTACATGGGCATCAATGATTAGGTGGATTTCTATTCATGAACCTATGCTTAATAGGAGCAGATGAGTATTGTGAAATTTGTTGGAACGATTAAAAGGGTTAATCAAAATGCAGAATAGTCGTTATGAAGTTTATTGTACTTTAAAACGAGCGTTAAGTCCGGGCGCTTTGTCAGCCCAGTCCATCATCGTTGTCTGGAGCATTGTAGCTGACAGAAAACATTTATTGTCTGATGCCAGATTTTATGCAACCTTAACGTCGATAAAGTCGGGATCGGGACGAGCTTTTATCAATCTCATCGTAAAGAGCTTCCAACAGTAGAAAGCCCCCGTCGGCCTCTCTGTGGTCCCACTCGGTCTTCCCAGCCAAGGACTGTGATGTTCCTGTTCCACCTCCAGGCAACTATTAAACCCCCCATTCGCGCTATAGTCGCCGTCTTCAAGCCCCTCAGTCGACGCCCACCCCTAAGCCACCGTCTCCTTTTACTCTTTCCGATCTTTGTGATACACCTGGTTATACACCTCACCCCTCCCCAGGTCCTCAAAGGAGCACAACCTGAAAACGCAGTCGACAAACACCCCGATGGTTGCCACCAGACTATGGTGCAGCCCCAACAGAACCTGAGGCTTAAACATATTCGGAATTATCCTCCCAGCACTCCGAGTGTAGGGGTACTTTATCTCGAGCAGCGCAACCTCCTCAGGATGCCCCAGACACACAGCATCCAATCCATCCCGGTCACCCCACGCCGCCGCTGGATTGGGAGCACACAAAAGCCATCTGGAGAGTAGGCCGTTGCGCCTACCTGAATATAGATATTATTTCCGTAGACCTTCTCCAATACCGCAATTGCAACCTCCTCAAAAGTCGTACCCCAGAGGCAGGGCGCGCTAAAGCAAACACCCTCGTTGCTAGTTTTTTCAGTCAGCTTCTTGCTATGCTGCTGAAGTAGTTTTGCCCTATGATAGCGGAGTAGTCACTTCCTCCAACGCAGCCCTTCCTCGTCGTCTCCCACTGGTCTGTATTTTGTTTGACTCCGGTATGATAGTTGCAGAAAGATTTTATCACCACCTCCATTATACCCAATAAACCCACTCTTTAAATGGACAGTCAGCCAGCTGTACTTACCGTGGGGGTGGTCGACCTAGGCAGTGAGTGGGGTGGAGATGCCCTAGCCAACATCTTATCCTTAATGTCGCTTTTCATTCGAGTATATTTTTCGATCTCCGCCAAAACGATCTTAAATTCATCGTCTGAGATAAAGCCGTCTTCAAACGCCGCCGAAATAATATCTGTAACCGTGTTTAGTTTGCTCTGCGTGGCAGAATCTGAATCTGGTCGTGCTTCTTTACCTTCGCCCACAGCCGCCTGCTGATGACCTTTCCTGCAATTGCAACCAGCCCGCACACAGCCCGCACACAATCATTGGATAACGTGGTATATCCACAACTTAAGTCTAGAGAGTCTTGACCCCCATCACCAAACGACCACTTATATCCTATGCAAAGGGCGCCACTTACTTTTGCCCAAATAGCAATGAGGGGTTTCGTTTGTTCAGCTACGTGTTGTCTCAGGTCCCTGTTCTATGTTTAACATCAACATATTTTCTATTAGCAGCATCCTCTGGCGCAATTGGGTCTCCCAGCTGAACGATTTTATTATCTTCCATTTCAAGGTCTCTAGTCATAATACTGCCACCTTTATCTATGTTTGGTGAGTCTACATAGGTCTTTGTTGCATATTCCGAGAGGTCGGCACCCTGATCCGGTTTCCATTGAGCTCCATAAATACTCGCTTTTATTGACATCTTGTAAATTGAAGAACAACACCAATAGGAAAGTCGTGATTGTTCAATATACGTCCCTTATTACCACTTATCTGAACCTTCAACTCATTCACAGCTCCGACAGTAACACGTTTTGACACAGGATTAGCAATGTTTGTGGTTATGATATCACCGAAAGAGCCGCCCCCACAACCCACAACTTCAAGAAGCGTAGTGGGCGCACAATCAAGCATGTTGTGCGTGGTACTGACTTGATGGAGGTGGACATAAAGTGGGTTAAATATGCTAAAGTTCACGGGCCGATCGCCTTGGTGAAGACCTGAAGTAATCCATCCTCCACCCAGACCGGTATCAAGACCCAATATTTTTAACACACCGTCGACACATTGTAAAGCCCAATCATCAGGAATTGAGAGGCCAATAGTCCCATCTGCATCATTATCCTCCAAAGTAAGACCTAGAGCTGTAAATACATCCTGAACAAGTTTGAAGTTCCAGAGGCCAGGTGGAAAAACGACACCTACTTCTTTTCCTGTAGAAATTTCCCCTTTTGTAATGGGCATAGTTGATTTAATGTTATACCAGCCCACAGTATACGTGATTGACCCAAGACCTACGTATAGATCACCTGCACTATTGTCAATAGCATTTTGCAGGGACACAGCACCGGCGCTTTGAACATTTGACAGAGTGTGATACATAGCACTATGAATAAACAAGCCTTTAGTTTCAATAGAAAAGCTACATATGAAACGGGCGGGGTGTATCCAGCCATTTCGGTGGGAGATAAACTAACCCGACAAACAATTAAAGTCGTTCACATTGGTGGTACATTCACAGCAAAGTTTCCTGATCTATTCAGTAACTATAAGGTGCCGCCGGTAACAGCGAACAAAGTAGTAAAAGACTGGTTGACAAATCCAATGCAGTTTTGGCAGAACCAGTTAAACTTTGCAGTGTGGTGTGCAACATCCGGCTGTGGCGTGTCATCCCCCTACCACCTCGAGGCTGGGATTCCACTCGTGAAAGCTCTCTTCACCTTTCACCCTTATTACACAGTGCGTCGCCTATGGGCAGAACTACAAGCGCCTCTACCTCAGGATCGTGCCTCCTATATCAATGCATATGACAAGAGGGTATATGAGAGACTATGCACTAACTTTGGTGTTCAACCAAACACAGACTGGTCCCAGAAGGCAACCGTAGCTAATAGTGGCCTTGGTATCTTATATGCACATGATGCGTATGGTTACGGGAGTGTCGTCAAGGTTGCTGGTCGAAACGTTTGTTTTGACCCTATATGGATGGCCTTTAAGACGGAAAAGGATACAAAGCCACGTTTAGCCCACGCGAGTAACCTATAATCCTTTCAAGAGAAAATGGGTGCTGTTCTACATCTAGCACAGAGACCTGAAGCAGACGAGGCCTGGAGTACTTTCATACTTGACATGTCTGAGAGCTTTACACAGACCGGCGTTGAGCGAATTAATGACAGCATTCGGACTTACGTATGGGCCATTCTTAGTGCTCAGACTCAGACCCGCTCAGAGATACTAGGTGTTGGCACGTCCTTTGATGCTCAAAAGCAATTTCAGGCCAACGTTGAGGATGCCATCAACTCCCCAGTGGTCATCAATCCGACGGTATCAGAACGTCCTCCAAAATGCTTCCTCAAAGGTTGACTATGTGTTTGAAACGGGCCTTTACATGGCTGCGTTGGATATGAGCCTCGCCATTGGAAACGTTGCTGGGTACAACAATCTGATTACTATCGCAACTGTGGAAAAGCAGATCGGCAGCAATAATGATGCCGGCTGTTCCATTTCCAGTGGCACCAAAAATGGGAGATAGAGGAGGCTTTGAGCCGCCGCCAGATACAGATAAGGGAGTCCCCTCTCCAGGCGTTCCAAGCGGCGTGGCCGAGACAGGTCTGTGTGGGGTGCACGAGGATGAGAAAATTGCTCTTATTGTGGGCGGGATTGCTATAGGCTTAGCTGTGCTTTGGTTTGCTACATAGTAAGTCACGGAGTATCAGGAGGATAACTCCCCCTACCACCACAGTTGCGGCCCACATATGTTCTGCCATCCAACCAGCCACCTTTGCGGCTGACTTAGGCAGCCATGATACGATGGAGCCAATGATTCCTGGGAGGGCACCTGCTTTCTTACCGACCAGGCCCTTCAGGACGTTTGCCAAGGAGTTCAGCTGTTATTGAATCCATTCCTTTACCCCGGGCTTATCAGCTGGCGTCGGTGTTGGTGCTGGGGTTGCACTTGTGCTACCTCCACCCGTCAAAGCAACTGCCAGGGTCGAGATTGCCAATCCAATCGCAGTGAAGATAGAGGCGATTGTTATGCCCTGCTCCAGGAACAGGGTGCGTACACGCTCAGCTAGCGTTGTGTTCTCGTTAAGAAGTCCGTTGATTCTTTCCCTGATGCGTTAATTTGGGTTTGCAGACGTTCACGGTTTACGGAGGCAGCCTCAACATGGGCACTCCGCTGATCCTTAAGCTCTTCAAGCTCATTTGCTTGGAATTTCCATGTTAGACTATGATCTCTCCCTTCCTCCCCCAGGCTTGCCATTTTAGCTTCCCGATGTTTTATATCCCTTTCTATCTCAGTTATCTTAGCTAGGTTATTGACCAGCTCACCCCTCTGGGTCTGCATAGCCTTGTCAAGCCCAATAAGCTCTCTGAGTGGTAGTTTGTTGTCTGTTTTTGTACCTAGGTCTTGGATGGTGTTATCAACGTCCTCTATGAAGCTTGTTTCTTCAGCACCACCTTGCTCTGTCAGGGCTTCAGGGCCGCTCATTTCTAAATTCTCTGTGGCTTTAGCAGCTGCTTGGTCGATGCCTTGGAGGGCTGTTGCTTCCTTTCGTGACACCGCTGTTTGGGACCTCTCAGTTAACCCCAAACCATCACAGACAACCTTATGCCCCCCTCATCTAGTTATCGTTCCAAGTGAAAGCGGTTTTTTGGCTTGAGAATTTGTAATACTTAAGTCAGGGTAGTCCTTCAAATGAAACTGTCCTCCAACAAGTTCAAACTTTGTATAATTGCGGCTGAGGGTTGGTATGAGACCTGTTTAAGCAGCTTTCAGACTTCTACGAGCCCTCAGATGGTCAAAAAGGGCATGAGGTGTCGTTCATTATACTCGGTATGGCTGCGACTGGGCTGTTTGCATACAGGCTTGCCAAGTAGGTCATTTGGAGACTCGGGCATTTACTTTGTATGGATCGTCGCCTGCAGAAGATATATTATTGTTTTAAGGGCTAATGGAAAGGCATGACAGCTATCAAGAAGCTTGCAACAGAAGCAAGGGTTTCAAAGGAAGTTGCCAGGGGGTGGCTAACAAAGCAAGCTATATGGCAAATCTACCCGCCAGTGCCAAAACACATTCCCATGCCTAAGTTTGATGTCCCTGTCCCTAATGAGGTTCACCAAGCCGATCTCTTATTCCTTCCTCAGGTCGATCCCGGACGGGAGTTTATGGGAGCAGTGAATCAGCTGCTAGCAAAACATGGAGTATCAGTCAAGCGTGGGCGTGTGAATATCCATCAAGATCAGGCTATAGTGGAACGCTTTAACCGAACACTGGCTGAGCGACTCTTTGGTCACCAGTATGCCATAGAGTTAAGGAATACTGGAACACGATCGACAGAGTGGGTTTCTCGGCTGCAGGCTCTAGTCTCTGTGATAAATAATGAGGTGACCCGGTTGACTGAAAAAACTAAAGATGCTATAAAGGCAAAACGAGTTGCACAAAAGCCCTCTCCAGTCGTACCAGGGCGCCCGCTGGGGGTCAAAGAGCAAAAGATTCCCTCTGGTGTTGGCGTTCGCTACCTCTACCAGCCTGGTGAGGCAGAGCAAGACCAGCGGCGTCGGGCCACTGACCCTGTGTGGTCACTCAATGTTTACCGGATTGGAAGCTCTGTCACTAAATCTGGTGAGCCTGTACTTTACTATTTGTTGGATGGACCCCTCCGTGGCTTTGTAGAGGAGGAGTTGCTTGTGGTGCTGTCCGATACCCAGTTGCCACCAGATGGTATTACCAATTAGATATTAGAGATCTATAGATATAACAATGGTAGTATATGACAATAAGGAAAGAAAGACCCCTGTAACAGGCCCTGTACGCAAGAGTTTTGTAATTTACACAGATATAAGATAAAACATGGTGTCATTAATCGTCTTTGTACGGGTTGTCCAAAGGCTCTTAAAATAATAAGGTAGGATTGTGTATAGATTGTGGGCTCAATAAGTCAACCACAGTCGCCTTCGTCTTGCCCAAAAAATTGCTTCACAACGGCCAATAGCGGGGGACACTGACTCGCCAGTCGGTGCCACTGAGCTGGGATTCCCCTCTGTATGAAAATAGAAATCTTGTGGCTCTGCTAACAAGGTCAAAGTCCGCTCGCTGTATTGTCGTTGTCTTTTGTGTATCAGCAAATTCCCTTTTAGTCTAATGGATTTGTATAGTAAACATGGCTCCTAATCAGCGAGCACTTGAAGCCCAAAACGATTATGTTTCAATTCACGGTTTTAAGCCTCCTTATTCACGCTCTGAGGTTGCACTCAATGCACTCTAAGTGCGTAATGAATATGACCGTACATACGAGGAGATATTTGCTAGATTAAAGGCTTGGGTGGCACGCACCCCTGTCCCCATCCCTGCCCCACGCAGACCAGTCCCTGCCCCACGCAGACCAGTCCCCGCAACCCAGTCCCCAGTCCTAACAGCACGTTTGAGTTCAAGAAGACTAAGTGGGCTGTTAAAAACTATTTGCGTGGATGGGTGATGAACGTTTCTCATACCCTTAGCTCAGACCGTATGATGTTCTGTAAAGGCATGCGTTGGAAGATGCATAAAGTTTTGACTGGTGAACTGGAAGAGCTAGGTGGAATTAAGTGTCAGTTTGCCCTTAAGTTAAGACTCTCCAAGCACGCTGATGATGACAGCACCGAGAATGTTGAGCCTGTGTTGCGTAATAAGCAGTAGTTGGTTCTCTCCTCAGATGACCTGGACGTTGCGTTAGACCAAGAGCGATTGGAGAAGAGGACTGGCTGGGAGTTTGATGCGGTCACAACTCTGTGGATTGATATTGCCTACTACCAACTGTTGAAGGGTGGCTCCTACCTGCGACTCCCGGCTACGCTAGCGGTTAAGCAGGCCATCATTAACGTAAAGAACTGGGACGACTTCTGCATTCTATGGGCTATTGTAGCCGCTCTGCACCTGGTTGCCAAGGACCCACCGCGACCATCAAAATATAACATTCAGTGGCTCTTGGATCTGCTGGAGGGTGCAGGTGTAGAATATCCTACACCAGTGTCGCATGTTGAGAAGATAGAAAAGCATGCTAACCTAGCCTTGAACGTTTTTGGCTGGGATGGGAAGACCACTATTGTACACCGCATCAATAAGCACTCATATAAACCTCATGCTGATTGAGAAGGACGGCAAGTTTCATTACACGCAAATCAAAGACCTGAACCGCTTGCTGCATGACCATACCAAACATAAAGAGCGCAAGTTCTTCTGTGAGCTATGTCTGCATGGATATACCACACAGGGTCTGCTCCTGGCGCATAAGCCTGAGTGCATGGTGATAGGGCAAACTCCTGTACGAGTGGATATGCCTGAGGAAGAGAAGAACATATTATCCTTCCAGAACTGGCAGAAACAGCTTGCTGCACCCTACGTCATCTATGCTGACTTTGAGGCGCTCACAGTGAAGCTTCTGGGTCCTGCGCTTAATCCTGGTAAGAGCAACACACAGAGAACGCAGAAACACCAGAGCGGCTACGGCTATGTGGTTGTTCGTTGTGACAGTAAGACCAAACCCCCTGTGGTTTACAGAGGAAGCGATGCTGTGGAGAAGTTCTTACAGGATCTGCAGCAGGAGGAGCAAAAGACCAAAGCAGTTCTGCCCAAGCCTGTCTCTATGAGGATAGAAGGGCACATAAGGCTGCAACCCACTGTCATGTGCGCAAGAAAAAACTGGGTTGTGACTCTGTCCGCGATCACTGCCATATAACGGTCTTGTACAGAGGGCCAGCCCATAACGTATGTAACCTAAATATTCCCAAGACAACACCCATACCTGTGGTGTTCCATAACCTCCGGGGCTATGACTCCCATCTCTTGATGCAGGGTATAAGCAAAGTGGAGGGGAACATCAACTGTATCCCCAACAACATGGAGAAATATATTTCCCTGTCGCTTGGACAGTTGCACTTCATTGACAGCGCACAGTTCCTCCTGGCCTCGCTTGATAAGGTGGTGTCTGCTAACAACCCAGATGCCTTTGCTATGACGGCGGAATATGAGCCAGACCAGATGAAGCGGCGGTTGCTGTTGTGCAAGGGAGCCTCCCCCTATGAGTTCATGGACAGCTTGGGTAAGTTTGATTTCCCTCTGCCGACGAACCAGGAGTTCTACAGCAAGCTCTCTGAGGAGGGTATATCTGCTGTAGACTATGCCAATGCACAGAACGTCTGGAGCGTGTTCGGGTGTAAGAACATGGGTGACTACCATTACCTGTACCTGCGGACAGATGTACTGCTCCTGGCCGATGTGTTTGAGGTGTTCCGCAAGACCTGTCTTAAGCAGTACGGTTTGGATCCGGCTCACTACTATACCATGGAGAACCTCCGCAGGCGGGTTATTGTCAAGATTGTGCGCTCTACATAACAAGAAAGAATGCGTAGGCTTATCGCAAGTCCCGCCTACGCACGTCATCAGGTGTTTGATGATGACCTGGCCGCTCTGCACATGCACAAGACTCACCTGGTACTGAACCGCCCGGAGTATGTGGGGATGTATATTCTCGACCTCTCCAAGCACCTGATTACATTACCATGAAGCCCAGATATGGCAAGAACCTTGGCTTGTTATACACAGATACGGATTCGCTGCTAATGGAGATACGCACGCCTGACGTGTATGCTGACATGAAGGAAGATGGGCATCTCTTTGACACTAGTAACTTTCATCCCTCCCGTAGCCTTTACAGCAGTGTGAACAAGGTGGTTCTGGGAAAGATGAAGGATGAGTGTGCCGGCGTGCCCATCAAGGAGTATGTTGGTCTGCGCCCTAAGATGTACTCGATCTTGATGTCGAGCCGGGATGAGATCAAGAAAGCAAAAGATGTGAAGAAGATGGTGGTGAAGAAGCATCTACGCACGCTCAGTACGTGGAATCGCTGTTCGCTCAAAAGCAGTTTCGCCACGGAATGGACATGCTCAGGAGTGACTGCCACAAAATATATGGGCTCCACATTAACACGATGTCTCTCCCACCTTTTGACTCAAAGCGGTGGATGGCTCCAGGTGGTATAGACACTCTGGCCTATGGGCACGCGTCTATCTGTTGAATAGATGAGGGCTGAGGTATAGAATGAGCACCGATGAACAAGTGGTGGCCGAGCTGCTGGTAGATGTGGATTATTTAACGGAGGAGAAGGTGGACCTTTTGATTGAGGTGAGGGATTTGGAATCAAAGTATGAGAACCTTTTGGAGCGCATGAGCCGCTTAGAAGCGCTTATTCCGCAGGGACCTGGTGATCGCCCTCTTTAGGTGGCCCTGGACCATATGGGGTTTGAAGGGCAGGTTGACACTGTAGTATAGTAAGTGGAGGGTGCGAGCGTACTGCAGGCTGGCTTATGTGCGTCCATTTGAAAACAGCGCTCGTACCCCCAGTCTCTATAATACTAAAGGCGCAATTATAATGCCGGAAATGGGTAAGTAGCAACACTCTTGAAAGAGTAAATTGATGCAAACATATTTTAATATTCTTCTTCAGTAATAGGTTGATTCAATGAAAGAACGAACTACCGTTATTCTAAGCTTTCTGTTTTGTTTGTACAGGCTATTGAGTTCACTATCAAATAAGATCTATATATGTAAATATATATATATATAAATATATATATCTATGTACATATACCCATATACATATATGCATAAAAATATATATGTATGTGTGCATATATACAAATAATTATATACATAGATATGCATATTTATATATATATTTATACATACACATATTTCTATTGATATATATACACATATATATATATTCATATATTGTATATATAGATGTATATATATATGATGAATACATATGTACATAAACATATAAATATATACATATATATATTTATTTATATACATATGTTGATAATGATATTTTATAATTATATTTGTATAAATTCACATATATACATATAAATATATAGATATATATATATATACATATATTTATATGTTTACAATTTTACGAACATATATCTTTTAACATATATGCTAATATCTACATATACATGTATTTATGCACATATACATATATATATTTGTGTATATGGATATATATATATATATATATATATATATATATATATACATATATATATATATATATATATATATATATATATATATATATGGAACAAAATAAATACTCGAAACACATACGCTATGTTCACTTTATAGCACTCTTATCGAGCCATATTTGTAGTACTGTGACTGTGAAAAATTGGGTTCACTAACAGAACGAAACTTAATTACTTATATATTCTGCAATAGAAATGCATTCGATTAATAACAAATACGCGATACTCAGAACAAACCACTCTATAATTTCATCAATGTAATCAAATCATGTAGCTTATCAAGCTTTTACAAAACACATTAGGAATCATTTGCTTTCAATGTATTTATAATTACTGTTTGTTCCTTGTTCATTGTTTATTACATATTAGACATAAAATAATTCCATATTTCCGGCAGTTGAGTATTGGGAGAGATGTTGAAATGATTGAAAGGAAAAACAATGAATGGATGTGAAAATCACTATTGAAAAATATCTGGGATGACTTGAATTAAAAAACCTGCTGGTCCTCCTACTTCGCCATCATTTTATCCGTTTGCCTAAATTACCGAGCCGGTAATTACTTAAGGTGAATATCTTTATAACGATCGTGGGTGGAAGTAATCGTGTGGGACATGCCGTAAGTTAATTTCTTGCATGGAATAACCCTCTTAAAAGGTAAATAGATTAATGTTCTTCACTAATTTGTTGTCAAGGATAAGCATGGGTTATGTAAACCTAATATGTTTATTATTGTGTCTCACTGCAAACAACTAACAAAAATAGTATTCACAATCACAAGGAATAATACTGTTTAAATCATTCGGGCTTGTTTCACTTAACAATATGCATATGACTAGGACAGGTTTGAAAAGGCACAACCTTATCATTATGGTTCGCGTTGTCGTCATAATGATTATTCATGGCAGATTGCACTCAGCCATCTTACGCAAATGACCGGCTTAGGAATATGAAGACTGAAAGCGTTTACAGTGTCGTTCATAGCGGCGCTACGCGATGAAAACCATTGACTGACTCGTTGGTGTCGCTCCAACAACATATATAAGCAGATAAGTTTTAAAGCGCATGTACACATATCTGATCGCAATACTATCTGTTCATTTAGACAGCATGCTCCAATATACCATGGATATCTAATATCATAAGTTACTGCTAAACTATTTGTCTTTTCCGCGCCAATGTATTGCGTGTACAAATATCGGATCCATGATATATTCAAGTTAGATTATGAATAAAACATGATTATATTTACTTATGTCAAAAGGAGTCAAGCGACATTAATGTGATGCTATAAGGTAATGCTTCCGTAAAAACATTATACGTGAGCAGTGTATGCTTCAATCTAAGACGATGCAGAAATTTTAGCCGAGCCATAAAATCATATATTAGTTCATATATTAATTTGGTTGCGTGTTCCTCATCGGTGAGTCGCGGTATTATCTCATCTTCCTTACCAAGCAGTCTACTTCCAACATGGCCATAGCGTGGAGGCTCTTGATATCAAGTACATATTGTGACTGTCATAGCAGAGGTTTAATCGAAGCTCATATTGTTGCGCGTTCTTAATCGGGAAGTCACGGTTTCTCGAAGCGCAATCGTAACATCGGCAAATCCTGACAGCACTGCCTGGATGCCCGGTCTCAGGGATGACACAATCGGGATGGATAAAATACATAAACACGAAAAAATTATATCCTTGGTAATACTGAATCAGAAACATCGCAAGTGTTCACAATTATATCAAGTCACCAACATAATAAACAATACGTTTCTCAACTCGATATGAAAGATTTGAATAAACAGACCTTTCGTTATCCTGAATCCTAATTTATATTGATGCATCTGTAATCTGATTCTCGTCCAATACATATCCTTAATTCTCGCTGCTTTAATGTGATTTGATAAAAAAACTCAATCAAAGGCGATTCCAACCTGTCGGATTCTCGGCCAAAAATGAGGAACAAGATTAATCAGACAAAACCCTTTAGCGACACAGACATAAACCTCATGAACATTCTTTCAAGGTAGCTTAATGACCTCATGACTTATGTTTGTGTAATTTGCGGTTGACTATCGCATGTAGCTGCCATCGCGATTAGTACTTTATCAAAAGGTCATGGGGATAATATGGTGAAACACGCTCGTGGTTCTTCCCCATGTCACCCACGCGACCATGCGATAATTGACACTAATTGTATAGTAGATCGACCATCACCAATACCACCTGATTGGCAGGATTTGTAGCTAATTCTACCACATGAAGACACGTACCTTATACCAATACCCTATTAAGTGCTGTAGGAACCTTGACCTGCATACGCAATACATGTAAATGTAATTGATGCACAACCTTGTCCCCGAACGGACAAAATTTGTCATTGTTTATGAATACTACTGCAGTGACCTTATCATGCTAGCAATCCCGTGCATAGCTGCACCCCTAATATGGTAGGATTTGGTGGTAATTCGAGTGTTACATATATTTTTGTGTCTGAGAAAAAAAACCTCTTCTGAGTGTCATTATATTTGTGGGTGATCAATACATCAACTATTATGATTGTAATCATTTCTGCAAAATAACTGACAAACAATTAGCATGATTGTAATCCATCTGCAACGACAAACCTGTGATTTAACTTTTACGGGTCTAACCATTGAGATCCGAAAATCTCATGCCTAACTTGTCATTGATGAATTTAATAGCATGTTTCTGCAATTGATGGCAGCAAATACAAATGTCTTCACAAAGATAATAAAACATGCATTTTTTTACTCTAACAATAAGAACCATACGAATTATCCATTACTTTCAAGGTAGACACAATTCAATATAATTACATATAAAGGCTTTGCAATATATGTTGGTTTTTTAGTCAACATGACTGAGATTTGAATTAGTTGTTTTGAATACTAAGAACAAATTGATGATCACTGAATAATTGTATTGCTATATTACCTTAATTCGATGTTTGGTATGTTTTTTATTTATCGTCCGCATTGCCGGTCTTCATTCAGTTGATTTAATCCCATCAGTAGCTACTCAATATTGTCTTTTAGCGGACGTTTCACTTCATGCTTTTGTCAGTTATCATATTATCGACGACCCATATCAAGTCATCAATCCATGTGATCGGCATTTTTTCATATTACGCTGGCATATTTTGGCATATTGGAAAGCGTCGATATTAAGGTTATCATCATAGATAAGACAGCAGAAAAGCACATGGTACGAGATACAAGAGATAGCAAAAAATGTAGAAATGTATTAACAAAGGGCTTCGTTATCAATTATGTATTATGAAATGCAGCCCGATGCTGTACTCAATAACATATTGACAAAACC
The DNA here is from genome assembly GCA_034190875.2 of Urechis unicinctus. Lineage (NCBI taxonomy): Eukaryota > Metazoa > Annelida > Polychaeta > Xenopneusta > Urechidae > Urechis > Urechis unicinctus. The sequence goes on along the minus strand of CM067343.1, from coordinate 56,563,354 downwards.
TATTGCTCTGTCAAAAACGCTTGTCATCAATAACTTACAGACGACACAAGTTATGGCTAGTCACATGTCTCTTTGTCATATCAGCTGCGTTCAAAACTGATGATCTAATCAATTCTCACACCTGCACACCTGCCAAACATTGCGCCATGTGCCATTCATCCAGGTAACATGTGCCGACATGTTCTAGAATTATAGAACAAAGAATGCAGCCCCACAAGGCTTGCCACTACTACTAATGCATCTTGTGCCTCACTGTACTATTTGAATGCCTGAAAGCAAGATTATCGCTCAAGAAGTATTGCCTCTCGCTATCGATTGGAATGTTACTGCTTGGTTTGTTGGTAAAGGTACATAATAGGGGAACGGAAGTCAAGTTCATCATTCAGGTTATGACTGTCATAAACAATATACCGGTAGTGGATATATTCTGATGAATAACATCTGCCGTTATATAACTAAATAATGGTACTATGCCTGCGATGGGATCGTTTTGATCCGGATAAGTGAATAATATCACACACTTGCAGCTGTTTTTACAACTAGACGGTAGTTAAATCATCTCATTCCACAACATCTATCAACTCGAGATTAACGTTGTTTGTACACAGTAGATATTTCATGGCTATGGAATACAGCCAATAAATATTTAACTCAAAACGCAAATTAGGAATTGAAAGGACGAATCAAGCTGTAAAAAGAGTGGCCTGACTGTTACCAGACGGATCACACGAATGGCCTGACTGTAATCAGACGGATCACACGAATGGCGGACTGTAACCAGACGGATCACACGAATGGCCTGAATGTAACCAGACGGATCGCACGAATGGCCTGACTGTAATCAGACGGATCACACGAATGGCGGACTGTAACCAGACGGATCACACGAATGGCCTGACTGTAACCAGATGGATCACACGAATGGCCTGACTGTAACCAGACGGCTCGCACGAATGGCCTGACTGTAATCAGACGGATCACACGAATGGCGGACTGTAACCAAATGGATCACACGAATGGCCTGACTGTAACCAGACGGATCACACAAATGGCCTGACTGTAAACAGATGGATCACACGAATGGCCTGGCTACACCCACACGGATTACAAAAATGGCCTGAATGTAATCACACGGATCACACAAATGGCCTGGCTGTAACCAGACGTATAGCAAGAATGACCCGGCTGTAAGACGACGAATGGCCTGACGGCATACAGATAGCTCACAAGAATAGCCTGACTGTAGCCAGACGGCTCACACGAATGGCTTGACTGTAGCAAGACGGCTAAATGTGTAGAAGCACAAATACAGCGATAATAATCACGCAACATTCGACTTTATTCATATTGTGCCCCTCCTCGATTGTATCAATGGTGACTATAGTCGATTGTACATTAGCATTTGCACTTATGTGAGCTACGTTTACCATAGCAAGAACAGAATGTGACAGCTGTATGTGTTTAATTTGTCGGTCATAATGCAATTGTTGACAGACCAGATGCAAGCCACTATGACATAAGTAAGTTCTTAGCTTAACATTAATGACATTAGGATTCGTATGGCATCAAGTCTACGACAAATATCGGTAGATATCGGCATCAGTGCCTTAAAAGCCTGTGTACACATTTTGTCGCAATGCTATCTGTACTATTTGACGACCTCGCCAGGCATAATAATGCCATTACATATCTCAAATATCTGTTTAAATATGAGTACTTGATGCAAATCTTGCCTAGCTATTTGCTTTTCCCAAGTTATATTTGTAACCGGCTGTATGGTAGATTTTAATTGAAATCTAAATGAGATGTGTTATCATGTAATTCAAATTTGACGGCACTGGTATAATTTCAATATCTTGCCAGGTGATTGACAAAAGCATCGGTGTTCGTTAATTGTTGTGCGATCAGTTTATGCTTTGACCAAAGTCAGCCGATAAGCGCCAAAGGAAAAATGCTCAGAAAAATCGCTCATACCGACCTACTCATCCAACATTCCAAATTATTTTAATAATTTTGTATATCGATTTCTTTATATCTATATTCTAAATGTTTGAATGTTCGCTTGTTCAGTGTCGAAACACAGCCAATGCGGCGAAATGTAGCGCACTTTTTTTTGTGAGAGCGAATGCTCTAATTTGCGCATAAAACGATTTTCAGTCCAGCCAGACTAACGAATATTGGCTCATCTGCGGTATTGAATTGGAGGCCACGAAAGGCGTTAAAGGAAAGTAAAAGCTCATCCACTTGTTCATGTACATTTGGTAATAATGATCATTCATAATGTAACACTTTCCTGTAATCTGGAGCGGAAGTCCACAAAAGCGGCCGCCTTGGGTGGCCTTTATGCGAGCAGTATTAGAAGCCAACTTGGACGGCGCAGTTAGGTTATCTTGGCTAACAATTTGTAGATGTGAAAATAGAGTTGATGGTAAGAGGGTGACGGACAACATCATCCAATAACCTGTTGGCAACAGATGTAGTGTACCCTCTCCATCAACATGTTGACCGAAACGGTGGACAGAATGTTGCTGTAATTTAAACAGTGTGCTTTTCTGATGTAGACTATTATGCAACTTGGTTCTAATGTCCACATAAACTGCCAATTTTGTACCTTGTGTCTTATATATTCAAAGCTGTAACCGCCAAGTATTAAAATCGCATTCACCCATTAAAGCCGTTGTTCCTTAGCATTACATCCATGCCGTAAATCAAATGAATTTAAGGTCCTGTTGTTTGCATTGAGAGACAGACATGTCCCCGAGGTGTCATTATAAAGGGGAGAGATGGAACCTATGTCGCTGACTATAATCTTACAGCAAGTTTAATGCAGCAAACATACTCAGCAAGAGCCGTCTAAATCATAAGTAAGCAAGTTCGTCGAATCTGCCTGTGGAACAATTTCCCACACTAACCGTATGCACATGAAGTGTGCTGAAGTGTGCCCAAGTACATGACTCAATAGTTAAAATGAAGCTAACAATCACAACGAACAAAGCATACCTCAATACTGAATGTGCAGCTTATGAGTGGATGAGTCAGTCAGTCAGAAAGGGAATGAGTGATTGTGTGAGTGAATGAGTGAGAGAGTCGGTGGGACAGCGAATCAGTGAGTCAGTGAGTGTGAGAGTCAGTCAGTCAGTAAGACAGTCATCTATCGAGCGAGTGAGGGAGTAACTGAGTGAGTGAGTAAGTGAGTGACTGAGTGAGTGAATGATAAGTGAGGCAGTTAGTAAGTGTGAGAGTGAGTGAGTGAGTGAGTAAGTGAATGAGTGAGAGCGCGAGTGAGTGAGCGAATGAGTCAATGAGACAGTGTTGATTAGTGAGTTTGTCCGTGATTGAGTGAGTTGGTGCGTGAATCGGTGAGCCTGTAAGTGAATGAGTGAGTGGATGAGTTAATGAGTGAGTGAGTGAGTTGTGAGTGAGTGCGCGAGTGAGTGAGTGAGTGAGTGAGTGAGTGAGTGAGTGCGTTAGTGAGTGAGACAATGAGTCAATGAGACAGTGTTGGTGAGTCAGTGCAAGAGTGAGTGCGAGAGTGAGTGAGTGAGTGAGAGGCTTAGTGAGTGTGTGAGTGAGTAAACGAGTGCGCAAGTAAGCAAGTAAGTGAGTGCGCGAGTGAGTGAGCGAGTGAGTAAGTGAGCGTGTGAGTGAGCAAGCGAGTACGTGTGTTAGTGAGTGCGTTAGTGAGTGAGACAATGAGTCAATGAGACAGTGTAGGTGAGTAAGTGAGTAGATGAGTAAATGAGTGAGTTATGAGTGAGTGAGTGAGTGATTGATTCATTGAGTGAGTGAGTGAGTGAGTGAGTGAGTGAGTGAGTGCGTTAGTGAGTGTGTGTCTGAGTGAGTGAGTGAATGAATAAGGAATTTTCCAAAATGCAACCTGATTTTGTCAATTGTTGCATTGGCTAATCCTACCGACTGTGCTGTAGTGAACGGTCGAGTGTTCAGGGCCGTATATATTGTTACATGACTATTGGTGATGAGAGCATGGCAGAGATTAGATTCCAACAAAAAAGAAGTCCCAGTGGACGTTAAAGACGGTTAGCGCCCGTCTCATCCATCGATATTTGGTATATGTACGTTACGTGTTACTCATACCCGAGGGAGCACACAAATGCTTAGCCGAACAATAAACAAGGTATTCGTCTTTTATTACAGATAAAGATAAATACAATCCACGTTACTACCTATAAATACTCATCAGCTTTGTCCTATTGGCAATCAGGGAGAGATATCCCAATTTTATAATCACTAAAACGCCGAAATGCTCAAGACAAATCACATTCAATGTGACGGCTGGAACTATGTTTTGCACAGGCATAAAATACGCTGCCAAAGGCAACCTATTGTTAGTTATTACGAACAACATATGAGACACAAATAGAACAAAATGATTGTAAAACATGTAATTTTATAGCACACTGATGTTGATGTCACTTTTCGACCTGTCTTTTGCATCGCTGGCGCCAATTCGGGATGTTATTTCAGTAACTACGCATCGCTTCATGATTTATGTCCAGCATAGAATTCAATAAAATTTCTGTCAAAAGTATACGATGATTGTATAATATTTTGATTTTCTTCAAATAATACTGTAGATACATCTGTAAGTAACACTGTAATCTACATGCTAAAGCTATTGCGAATACACAATTGCTAAAATCAAACATGAATTATAAAATTGTATTACAATGTGGCGACTTATCTATCACAGTTGTTCCATTATTCGAATAGATGAAGTTGCGGATGTGTTGATGCCAGTATGATTAATTAAACAACTGATAATTTGCTACAATACGGTTAATAACTATATTCCACTTATATAATAGTAGAAGTAATTATCTCAGTTAATGCCGAACGTTTATCCACATATTGGGTGCTGCACACGATTAAACAATACTTCTTCATATATCTTATTATCTAGCCATCAATACTAATAATTAATTGCTAACAAGCGATTTGCCCTATATATTATAGTGATGTTAATACCTTGAACGGATTAAAGAAATTAGTGTAAAGAAAACAAAAGATAAATGCTTATACTTTGTTAAACCACAACCTTTTTCGACTGGAATACTTGTGTTCATGACGCAGTAGAAACATTTCCATTCTTTTCTAAGCACTCGCTACTTCTTCAGTAGGTCAGGATATTCACGTCGCGCATATGTAATGTGCTAAAACGTAATAGCATGAACATATTTAGCAGCTTCTTTATTTACAGAAGATGAAGTCTGCTGAGTGCATTAGGAGCTTTTAGTAATAAAATGGAGCTTCATCATCTTTTATCACGACATCGTCTGTTAGTTGATGCCGTCTATAATGTTAAATGATAAGTGGTGCAGTATCAAAATAAATGATGAGAAATGTATTTATATAATACATGATGGCCGATATGTAAAAAAACCATTACAATAAAGCATGTTATAGCCATTTATTGCACAATCATTGTAAATGTGCTACACGGTGCATAATAACAAGGTTTAGCGCCTATTGCGGAGGCCCAATACACGCCTTGATAACAATAAATCTCATAATATCCCGTACTCTTTCAGTGTTTTAACCTATTAAGACTATTAAGACTGCAGAATAATCATATTGTAGGAGCTAGGATGGGGCCTTGCAATTCGTATCAATACTTCTAGCAAAGAAGAATCGTTTGCTATATACATAACGTCCGGTATACGTTTTGGTTTAACAAAATCAAAACAAGCAGGGTGATTATTAAGTAGAATAAACAATCACGCAGATAATCGCCGAACGGCAAAAAGGGCAAGACATTTATGCAGAAACATTCGATGGTAAGCAAACGCCTATGAAAAAAGCTCTTGGTGGGAAAATTTACTGAGAAACTGTAATGAATCATCCGGGTTGAATATTTTTGGCTGTGCATCTACCTATGAAAATAAGAGAAATCCACCGTTCGACAAACATTGAAGCAAAACAGTGAAAAGAGTGCTCCAATTAAAACATAAATGGTTCTTCTTGAGGGTGCTACTGGCAATTCAATTTTGGGTTATTTTTGCAATTATCGGAAAAGTAATGAATTGGATAAATTGTGTTGTTATCTCAAAAGATAACAATGTGCATTGATGTATTTAGATTATGTAGGTCTAATGTGACATCGCGAAAATAGATTTGGTTTGAAGTAATAGTTGACGACATTGCACAAATTATCCCAATTAATCACACCCCAAACCTGTCCGTATCAATGCTGACAGACGTGTCATTGAAAGGTTAACAATCATACTGGGCTGAGGATTCATACATTTCGACGGAAACGTGTGAAGTTTACGTAAGCATACAAGGTTTTAAAAAGTCTTTCAATACTATTGAAATGTGAATAAAAGGTACATGAAAGAATCGCGTATTGCACAATTAACAGTCATTACCGAAGGTCAGAGTTGGTTACCGCCGGATATTTGAGAGCCATTGGTGCATATGAATCACCCCAAAACACACTTCCGATCACAAATCGAATTAGCTTATATTTCATGAGCTGTAAATATACCGAAACAATTATGTGCAATAGCGTCTTGTAACTAGGTTAACCACTATCTATCGTCTCTATTGCATGTATCATTGGTATAACTGCAGGGTTCGTCGTGGCGCATATCAATAGCCATTTGCTCCAACATATTGCTTCGGCCCCAGCAAGAAGCTTTCGTTTTGGCCCAGTGTGGCCCACGGCTATTGTAGGTAATTCATAGCGGCGACGTCAGTCTACTGTACAATGGCGAACACGCCCGAGTCATAATGGTGTACACAGCTATGAACGTGCCGAATGCGCAGATATTGGCGACATCGAACATTAGAAAGACGCTATAGTTTCCAGCAGTAATTAATTTTAGGCATTCACACGCTTTTGCTCATCAGAAATGTCAGTGAGTCATTAGCTCGGACCTTTGAATTCTACGCAAAATTTATTAAATTGTTGCTGCAGACATCAATAATTCGACATGACCTGTGCCCTTACACACTTCAGACTAAGCTGTTATAAATCATAATTCATTATGTCATTGCATGCACCAATTAGATAGCGACAAGCAAATTGGCAGTGAGTAACATGCACCTACAAAAGGTTGTGCACTGAAAGGCTATCACATTTAAACAAAAGGATATGCTGACTAAGGAATTTGATATGTGATATTGCGCACAGATCATACAATCTCACGAAAAATTATTAATACTTCCACAACCTTGTGCAGTAATGGCCAGTACATTTGGGACTAATCCGCTACTAACGATAAATAACACAGAAGACGAACTGCCCTAATTTCGTGCAGGTGACAAATAGTATCCAGAACAGATGGACATGGTTCAGTCCAACACGCAAAATGAGTATGTGCCATAAAGAGTATTCGCTGTAAACTTCTTCCCTCTTAGTTAATAAAGCACCTGTTCATGCCGGACATATACTTTACTTTAGGTAGCAACAGCCAATCGCTTTTAGTAAATGCGCCAATCTTCAAGTGGTCGTCAGTAGTGTTCTATCCTTTTCAAGGGACACCATCACATCTTGCACTATGGCGTATTCGAACATTCGACGCAAATTCGCTAATGCCAGCTGCTGACGTCATCAATGGTGGCAGGCAATATTTGGGTTTATGAATAAAACTAAACTTGAAGCAATACCTGACGTCTCCTTTTCCTGCCCGGTAGGTTATCGCCATCTTGGGGTGATATGACAACAACAGTTATATATTGTTCTGTTTTCATTGTGCCTGGTTAGGCTTCACATTAGTTTCCGTGGGTAGTTCCGAAGCCTCACTATAAATGGCTCAGGTCGTTTATATGCAAAAGTAAGCCGAACAGACAATAGCCCCTACGAACGGCTTAAGCACCCAGATATAACAGCAACAATAATAATTAAGCCTAGTACAACTTTATAATATGGGCACTTTGAAAAATAGAATAACCCCAAAATGATTTGAAATCTATAAATGAATGACTCAACAATACATGTGTTGGTTTTCCAGTTATCCATAAAAAGATCAATCCATCTTTTTATTTGGATATAAGTCACAAGTCGATTGATGCACACAAAACACCATACAGAAGAAAACAATGCGTTGATGGATGGTATGTAAATTGCAGCAGAAAAGCATTACAGTGATGTGACAGAAGTTAATGGACGTGGAACAAACGGCGGACTCCTTTATTGTTGTTTGAAGGTTACCATGCGGTTTGTGATCTAAATAGAAGCTATTCATCAGCCAAGGAAACAACAGATGCATCCATTTGAACGTCCTCGTCAGAATGAGCTGACAACACCGAATATTGTGCATTTGTCATTAACCATTTCAACACTAAGCCCAGCCTAATGACAAATGGTTCCATATGCAACAACGAATCAATCATAAGACAAATTCAATTGAACATTGCCTCATTACTTAAAAAGCTGCACATGAGAAGAATGTATATTGGCACTGTTTTGTTATAAAGCACTTCGGATATAGCATACAATATATTTAGCCCATTTCCTAAGAGGTGCTCACAGCAGTTTAATAATAAATATGACAACTTTAATGAAAATGCTGTCACAGTTCTTGACCATTACGATATTATATATTCAAACAACATACCTTAAGCCCCAAAAGCTCAACGGGCCAATTTAAAGCCAACTGGTTTATAGAAGCGGAAAGGCAGTTGGGTCTCGAGGTATGACAAAACATTCCGTGCCAGGTAAGACTTCGGATGTGACAACGTAAGCCGATCAAAGTGAATTATTTTCATGGAAAAACGGCATATAATTGTTAAAATCATGTTAATACATTTATCGCCTTTTTGATAAAAGGGGGTATCGCATGTTGCCGTTGCCAGTGGCTCGTCATTTATTTCAGTATCATTTCCGCCGCTGCTACTTGCAACACTACAGATACATCAGTCACGCAGCTGACCCTATATCTTAACTAACACAAAAATGCATATTAAACCGAACACATATCCGTAAACAGTGCGTTATTCTCTGCATATATTTCTGCGTGTCTGCACAGATATAAAAATTAGTTTACTAATGATTGTGTGGCATTGCTATTTCTAAACGAATGTGATATATCGGCATCGTCGGTCGACCTCTCCAAGGGCCCATTGAGTAAGTGTATAATCTTCACCAACCCGCTTGATAGTCGTTTTCTCCTAACGATCGGTGTGAAATAGCTGGTGTCATTAGTTGCACTAATGCAGGTTTTGATGCTACGTTAACTACAAGGATTTATTATCGCATTTCCCTAATGATCGACCAATCATTTATGAGCCCTGCCGCTACGTCGGCTCTTCACAATATAATTGTTGTGGACGCTCTGGCACAAAATTACTCAAACCACAGCTGATTCACCACAGGTTCAACAGTCGACTTTGCTGATAAAAGACGACTATGAATCGTAGCGCATCTTTGACTTCTGTAGTTATTTTGTTATATGAAACCACTCACTTTGTTTATTTATTTTGGCAATTTAATCGATGCATGAAATGCAAAACAGTTAATTGAATTAAATAATAGATGTTTGAATTTGAATAAACTTTGCCGAATCATTTCGTTGATATTTCAATAGTTTAGGCATAATATTTGTTTTATTTCCGTCAAGATGCACGCGGGATTCCCATGCAAAAATGAGTTGAAAAACAGTAGCGCGGCTAGGGATTCGTCCCTAGCTTTTTCACCACTAATAAATGTGTGAAAAAGTGACGTCATCTTTTATAGCCATTGTTGCAGATTTGCTGCGGTGGGTGACGAAGTATGAGTATGGTATACCACAGACTGCTCCATGGGGAAAACGTGGAGTGCTATTTGTTTTTATTGTCACACCAGTTTCGGAAAACGACTGAAAGAATCCAAATCGAACGATGCAGCTTTTGATCGACCCACACCATCCATTATATTGTCAGCGTTTATATATAGAGATAAACAATTTGTCACAGATGATTGCTCTCAATGCCCTAAATGAATATTAAGATAGATCACAACGACGTACAGACGAAATTGTCCGGCAAAATCAGCAATGCAAACGCGCTGAAGCGCATGTTTCAAGGCCTGTTTGAATTAAGGGCGACTCCATTTTTTCAAATTTACAAGAACAGCTAAGCAATTGTGTGATATATAACAAGAAGTCACAAGAACAGCAACAGCCACGTTGAAATAATAACGCTCATGTTGTTGAGCATACTAAGCAGGCTCCTAGCTAATTTAGCATTTACAGGCACCGTATTTAACTGACTGTTGGTATGAGCAATGCCTCAACCGTACACCTGACCGTTCGTACATAAATGGGATTCCTGTTATGAGTATCGGGGACAATTGTCTTAACGGATTGTGAAATGTATGTTAAGATGTATTTACATTGGATGCTTAAGTTGTGTGTATTTGAGATGTACAGCATTCTGTTTAAGTACACATGTAAGCATCCTGATGGAAAAATAACATTCGAGGCCATTATGCATGTGCCGACGAACAAAAAACTGGACACTATCGCCAAATAAAGTAATAGGTCACAACAAGGCGTTAGATGTGTAGCCCATATTGGCTACATCAGCATACTCGGAAACTCATGGTGCATAAAGGGTACATATCCTAAATTCTCCCAGTACATCATGGACGATATCTACAAAAGAATTGGTTGTGAGCGTGCGCGATGCAGTGTGAGCAGGGAGTAGAAATATAGTGAACGTGTTCAATAGTTTTTAACCGAATTGGCACCGGGTATCGCACTGCAGTGCAAAATATGCAAAGTCAACACTCCCCATCCCGAACACTCCCTTCTGGCATTTGTTATCCCCATTATCTAGCTGACAAGTAAGGGTCTATAACATGGGTTGTTATTGTCCTTGACAAAAACAGTCGGCAGCTTGTTCAGCTCATTAACTGCAACAGTTATTTTGTCAGCGGCACGAACGCGATTTCGCTGGGAAAGTAAGGTACGATTGCTATTTGTCTGTCAGGTGCAATGGCTGATAAATTTGCCAGAATATCGTTCATCTCGTATGGTGGTTAATTATACATAACTACAGTTTCAGCGATCAAACCATAGGAATATTTTAATATTGTCTAGCAGTACCGATTGACAGCAATAATTCATATTTTTTCATCGTGATAACTGATTTTGGGCGACTTTGTTTGTCACTCTGCACCATTGGTACGTGCAACGAACGGAATCTGCCACCAGCTGTGCTTGTATACTCTGAAGGAACAATAACTCATATTGTGAATGCTTCGTCTTTGATGAAATTAAAAAACACTTCTTGCATAAAGCCAGGTTATCTCTTAGTTTATATCTAGTACATAATTTGATAATTACCTGTCACTCAATCCTTGACGGAAAGCCCTGGAGGAAAATGTATGCCACATAAGTATTGGTCTTCAAAATTCATAATGATTTGCTTGAAAAGAATCGTTTGAAGTCTGTATTTCACTTTCATGATCTGCCAGAGGTAGATCAATTATTAAGAAAAACGCCTCTCCACCAGTTTCACTGAGGGAATTTTACTCAAGCTTTAGTGACTGACGATGTAGGGAAAGGTGGCTCAGTCTATAGGTTTGAGGAATAGTGGGCCCGGTCTATATGGTGGTGATCCCAATTGATTTACGCGATGAGATGCAGACATAAGTTCGGCGTATATGTTAAACGACGCAAATGCATACGGAACTTTCTACATACCAACGTCGGCAATTTATATCGTTGCTTTGCGCTACTACGTTCAATAAGGGCCCCATTTGCTTCACAGTCCTATCTGCAAAATGCATTGAAAATGATTATTCCTATTACCACATGCATCACCAACGCACTGTCCAATTCTAAGCAGTCTCAATCCATCCTTGGGCCTCTGCTGTTCCTACTCGACGTGAATTACCTGCAATCATTTTGAGTGACGTATGACATCAACTCTTCTCCGATGACACCTTGTTCGGCAACAACTGGGATAAAATGATTAGTGAAACTGGTTAAATTGGTAAACACCAACACATTATCACTAAATGTTTGCAAAACGCGTTACGTTATATTCAAACCTGGTGGAACAATTGCCTCCCCCAGGTATACCTCTGTATACACAGCCATGACTCAATACTAAAGCTCTACAAAACATATTTTACAGAATTATTACATCTTATCTACGTCTTCGACGACCAAGCACATTATTTAAATCACTTTATATATTGAGTATTGGGGCAAGTGTATGAATATATTTATGTGTACAAATTTAATACTGACAATTTGCCAATTGCATTCTCTGATATCTTAAAACGTAAAGTAGAACCAGAAGCAACTGGAAAAGCTTATTCTTTGATTGATCACACTGTAAATCAGAAATAGCTTACAATAGTATCAGATATAGAGGTGTTAAACAATGCAACAATGTGTGTGCAACATTAAACCTAGTCTATTCACTTGCTTCGTTGAAATCAATGCTCAGGTCACATATTATGAATATGGACTGACAGCGTGTGGTAATCGTTTAAGATTATATATGCACATAAACTGATTTGCTTCCATGTATAATTTAACAACTGGGAATGCTTAGTAGTAATTATCCAATCATTCACTGCTGTTTTTTTCAGTAATTGCACGTGAAATTGATACGAGGATACATACATCAGCAGATGCACATCCTCATATTTTATAATTTATACGAATATGTTGTTATTTTGTAAACAATAAATCATTATTATTATCTTAATGTTGAAGACTGAATCTGAACTATACAGGTAGCGTTTGATATTTTATTGTCGTCTTCTTCTCAACGTTTTAACATTTGGGTTTTTAGTTTGAGGCCATCTCTAGGCCAAGGTGTGTATTATCATTATCAGTCTACATTCATTGAAAACACCTCAAACGTATTCGACAGGGAATCCTACTCGTTGAATAAAGGAACAGGATGTGATAGTAGAAGAAGATGGTCTACGCTACTTCCCTACTCAGCTTAACATGATAGATCACCAATTACTGACATTCATTCACGCTTTCTACACTGTCTACCTTGTTATTGATTTTGATGGACGGATTGTTCTAGTAAACAATAATTAACTTGATCAGCGGGAAGGGGGCTTTATTCAGTTAAATGGGAAAAGAACATAGCTTGTATGGCATTACAAATGCATCATTATGAGTTTTATACCTGATTGTATACATTCATCATTGCTCCGCCAAATATTTTCGTTAATAAGCATGTTAGGTAAAAATATCGGCTACATTCCTGAGTATCGTATAGTGCTCCAAGCTCGTTCTCCCTTACCACCCTATCATAATGAAAGGGTACAAATCGATTTGGCAAAACATCAAATATTCGGAAACTTCTGTACTAAAACTGTTGTTCCCTTTAAAAGCAAATGATCCGCTACACATCTTTGTACTGTTGTAACATGAAACGATGACCGCTTGCACGAAGCAAACAGCAGCAAATTGCATCGCTAACGATTACATTTACTGGTCTATGTGCTTGCTTGGTAAAGTGGCACATGCTTTGGCACCCGCAGTCAAGAGCACTTAATCGACAGGCTGTTAACTTCTGCATCGTATAGAGTTTTAAATAAGGTTTTTGATGAGGATAATGCTAATAAATGTCTTTGCTTGTGGGAGTGTCTATAACAAATATGATACAGCTGGTCTATTTGTTAAATGTAATTTCAACTACATGACAACTGTTGTCCTTGTTATTTACCTATCACCATAAGCATCATGTTGCCATAGAAGTTGACTCTCACAATAACCACGTTTATATACGAGATGCATTATCGGCTTGTGTCAGTACTGCAGTCAACTATATGTGGCTAGATGCCCATTACATCAGCCCTTTGTCACTATGCGTACACGGAGCAATGTGCGTGCGGCTCGAATGAAGTTAAACGATTTTAAATGTAATCGAAGCCCTGGTTTAGGAGGATGGGATAATAAATTATATATTAGACCACGAGCTATATCGAGCTTGGCTTTCGCAAAGTAGTATGAATAGCATTAACGTTTGACAAGATATCTTCATGTGAATTGCTAATATCCAGTTAAATCGGTCGTAGCGTCTGTCGCTACGATGAATATAAAATGCTTGCCAATATTAACACACAATTCAAACCGAAACAAGTGACAATATTCCATTTTGCATATATTGTCAAGCGGTAAATATCACACCTCTCGTACAACTCAGAGTGAAGGAGAGCACAGCTCTCAGCGGCAGTTAACCTAACGCCACCAGACGACGACTTTGTCTGCCCTGACGGCCAGAGGAGATATGTCGGCTTTTCATTTCTTTGTTATGCAAGCGCTACACAATGGCTAACAACTCTCTGATTGAGGGCTACGACTCTTGCAAGCCCAACAGCCACACTTTTTACTCTGCAATAAGCCAGACGATGCCTACAGGAGACTCTGAGCGGGTTGGTCCAATGGACTCCATGTTCGGAGGGAGTGAGGGGAGGGTGGGGGGGGGGGGGGTTATCTCTCTCTGGAAAAGACTATTAGTAAATCCCCAAATATGTATAGGCGTAAGGTCAATCAACTAGGCTGTAGGCTTGTGCAACCTTGAACCAGACTATTAATTATAAGTCAGCGTCTTAGAGTAAAGGAGGAATAAAACCCGGCCTCTAGCAGTACGGCCTTTTAAAGCAGAGATCACAGCTGTAGGTCGTGGATGTTTGCGCTGCAGATGGGGATATTACCCTCACAGAGCTTGATCAAGCTGTGCGCCTAACAAGGGGAGTGTTGACGATGCGTGTCTTAATGCCATCCTCGCTAGGTGCTAGATTAATTCAGGTAATCAGACGACGGGCCATCAATTTGTGCACATTCAGCAAGCTTTAAGTCCGCTTTGATCAAGTCAGTACAACAAAATACATGTATGGTGGGGTTCCCACAATACGTGAAGTCTTGGGGCTTTTGGTAATCATATTGCCATAAAACATCCACAGTCCCGTATTTAAGCGTAAATTTGCAGAACTGTGCATGAATTGAAGGTTCAATTACCGCAGAATACCAACCTGTTAATGCTACCTTTGGATTCACAAAGGGAACATGTCAACATTTACTCAAAATATGCCAGCGATGATGAAAGGCACAACCGGAAAGATAAATCCATTCAAAGGTGCAAACGCGGGATATGAGATGACATCAAGCACATTGTGTTGCACCTGTTCCTACACCTGCGATTATGTTAATGTTATAAAGCCACCACCTTATACAGACTGATTCTTGAATGTAAGTCTTTGTCGCTTCGTCGCACAGCACTTGTGAAGATTCCCACTAAATACAAGATGGCCCCGCCATGAGTAAACATGGCTGGAAATTGAGTTGTGCCTTAAGTCACTTGTAGTTGCTCTCAATACTTGGTTGTAAAGTTAATGTGATTGTGGTGATGGGGTAATGGACATAGACATAACGTCATCCATCATCTAACAATTGGAACCATAAGCATGTCACAGTGAAGAATCAGTTGTGTTTGACCAATCAAGCATTTCAGTGTCGATACATAGTTAGAATGTGCTGCGTGTGATCCGATTGCATTAGCATAAATAAATATTTAACACGCTGATCCTAGTGCTCTCTAAGCAATATGGACCTTGAAGATGAGGCTATGTAAAGCTACTTTATTACACACATTTACATCAGACTTTGAGAGCAATCTGCTTTGGTCAGAACATTTTAACCCGATGAAGTAATACAATTCCAGCAGTTTCAACATGCATAGTGAAAACGCTCATTATCATGTACTCGATGTGCTGCAGAACGAAACGGATGTCACCAAATTGTATTGTGTAAATAGTCAATATTTGCCATCGTTCTTGGGACGATTGCATGCCCGGGAGAGTCAGAATAGTCAACAGGCAAATTCACACCGATACAAATGCTAAGCCCATGGATCAAGCTAATTCTTATCAAGCAATTACGCCTCGTTTCATGGGTTTGTTCTTTAGCGCACCGCAAGAATCCTATATGGCCATGCAAATAAGGCAATTAGACTCATGTCTCGTTGCCAAGATAATAATCTATGCGTGAAATCATTGCCGTGTGTCCGGGGTACTAATGAATAGCCATTACATTAGGGACTGGCGGGGATAGAAAAGGGGTCCGGGAAAGCACCCAACGCCAATAGCGTCTAACAGCCCCTTTGCATCCCAAAGCTATATATAGTGTAGGTACTAGCGTCACCCTACTCCCTCGGTGGGCTCCTTGATCACACCTTGCAACCCTCAGATCAATACTGGCGCACTATGAGGTAGCTATGTAATTAGAGATTTACACAAAAAATTGTGAGTACGGTGAGTGTAATATGAACGTTCGTGACGATGGAGTAGATAACAGACAAGCTAATCACCAGTGGAGGTGGGGTGCAAGGGTGAAACTGCTTATTGTAATAAGGTGCTCGTAATTTGCGTTTTTCATCCCCGATAAAATGTGGGGGCTATTACTCAATGACTCTTCCGACAAAGACAGCACAGCATTTAAGCGCTGCCGCCTGTAGAAGACCTGCATTTTACATTATCTCGTTGCCCTGCCTCTTGAAATATTATTCGATTTGCTCTGTATGGATATATAATAATAACCTGCTCGATCTGCTAATTGGATTCCGCGCTTGTGAATGAATGACCATCATAAATTGTCCAGTAATAAGGCTTTCCGCAGAAACGTAAATACCAACCATTTTCAAACTCGATTCCATTGTATATTGCGTCGATTAAAACATTTTGAACGTGAGCTGTATCATAATCTGTCTGCTAAATAATCCTTGCGAAATTATTGCGCATATAAATAGATGGTTATCACAGCTCAGTAGCTCATCGTCGTACACAACGTATATAAATAATCAGCATAATGGCCGTTAAAATTTTAAAACGATACATTTAATGTATCCCATGTCTATTATTCGTTAGTTTTGTCTCTTAGTATATATAAATATATATATATTTATATATATATATATATAATATATATATATATATATATCTATCTATCTATCTATATATATATATATATATATATATATATATATATATATATATATATATATATATATATATATATATACATATATATATACGTATAATTAATATATTAATAAGTAGTGAAGTGGAGCTATAGACCGATACTCACAGGCCTTCTACGTACCAGACTTTGACCGTCTCTGTATGTGTCTTTGGGTATGTGTATTCATGTGTATATTAGTCAAAGAACGGAATATGTTAATTGCAACTTTATTGGCCGTCGCTACAGTAGTAGGTTCTACTATGGAAGCTATAATCCTGCTGAAGACATTTATATACATAGGATATCACATTCTAGATGTTTGCACAAACTTTATCTAACATATGGTTGAATAACATTGTAGCTGTGATACGTTTGCGTATCGCATGACACCGCTGGTACGTCCTTTCATTAGATATCATATGACAAGCATTCCGTCTCTCACCCTGTCGCGTTATTGATTGAGAAAGATCCTTTGAGCTTCGTTGCATGGCTGATATCAGCCTCAGCCTACTGCTACAAACGTCAAGGTTTTCTCCAAAATACAGGTTGTGTTAATAAAATTGTTTTAAATTAAGATAACATTGACTTCTTGAAGCCCAATAAAGCGTGTGTATGCACTAGCCTTCCTTCTCGGTTTCTTTGTGTGGTTTGAGGATAATTATCAAGTAAACCTCCTGGATACGGTCGTATGACTTTCTATGCTGATGCCGATGTATTACACGAGTGTTGTTATACAATCGTATTAAATAGACTTTTTAAAGTTAGCTATAATAGTCCGTTATAAGCATTCTGATAGCTACAGCATTCTTTACAATCAGCCGTCTCATCCGGAGTCAGCTTGACGGATCTCTTAAGCAAACACATCCTAGAAAATAAGTAATTACGTAGTCATGGTGATATTGGTGTAAGCGGACACCAACAACAGTTCCACTCAATGAAACGTGCGATTAAACCAATCAAGATATTTGAAACATAGATAAATTGGGATTATCGTAGACTGGTATATAACCTATTAAATTATTATTGCTCCTTTCAAGAAACAACAATCGGGTTGAAAAAGTGTAACACGTAGATACATATGATCAAGACGAGTGCGTTTAGTTAACATACACGCCATTTCATTGCCGCACAGAACACTGGATTGCTACAGTATGTGTCGTGTTAGTCGCAATAAATTTGCAAGTCCGATCAAGCCATGTGCACGCTATAACATTCCAACATCTGCGGACAAATATGCATATATATTATAGGCATCGACCGTTGGGAGACTTTTGGTGGGAAAAGACCGTTGGGGTCGTGGTCCGCCGAATTTTGATTCCGTCTACAAAATAGATAGCTTGACCGTCGGGGGACACTAAAAGATATATATCTTAAACCGTCAATGGAAACGGTTATTTCATTACCCAATCATATTCAGAGGCACTGTAGAAGCAATTGTATGTAGGAAATGTACACGTGCGGCGCATTAACAAGAAGTACCCCGACGGCCGTGTTTTGCAGCATGTCCCCCGACTGTCGCATTTGTCGGTGTACACACATATATATATATATATATATATATATATAGAGAGAGATATATTTAGAGAGATATATATATATATATAGATATATAGAGAGAGATAGATTCTATATCTATATAGAGATTTATATATATATCATACAGAGAGGAGAGAGAGAGGTATATAGATGAGATCTATATCTATGGATATACATATCTATGTACATATTTCCTCTCTCTCTCTCTATATAGATGTCTATAGAGATATATATAGAGAGAGGAGAGAGACCTATATCTATATATGATATATATATACAGATATATATATATGGTATACATCTATGTAGACATATTTATATATATATATATTATACAAATATTCTATATGTATCTATATATACATAAATATATATACATATATATACATATATATCTACATATGTATATGACATATACATATATATATATATATCTAAATATATATATATATATGTTTATATATATATATATATAAATATATATATCGATCAATTAATATATTTGCATATATCTATGTAGATTGTAGATACATGTATTTAAATATATATATATTTATAATTCGCGATAGTTTTGTTCTGTTTATTAATTGAACTATGCCGACAAAAAATAATAAGTGAAAATACTTAGATGGTAATTAGTTTAATGTATCACTAATTTCTATTCAGATAAAACTCGTGTTTAGTAACTGCATAGAAACTTATTATTGGATGTGAAATAACTTCATTGCTATAGCTTGATAGATAGGCGGAGCAAACACAATTACTGTACTAACAGACTGACATTCGTTGCTTAGTCTAAAAAAAACATAAATTGCACAGCGTTGACATGAATGAAAGTACATTAGGCAGGGCGTTACTCAGGATCAACTGATCCCCGCTTTGACTTCACTCTAATCTTAACCGGGACTTCTCGTAAGTCAATCTACCTACCGTGAGCCCAAACAATCAGTTCAGACTCACTAAGCCAGGTATTTGGCTTCAAGAAAACTAAAAGCTGACTCAATTTACAGGGTAAATACAACCACCTACGCTATCAAAATGTGAAATATTGCATGATGAAAGTTGCATCCGATATGCAATGTTTATGTGTACTCAAACCTTCTATGCATATGAAAATATTTAGGGAAGCAGTAAGCTCTTTGGAAAAACTTTGATTCAGTTCAAAATATAGTGACCACCAGAATGATAGAAGATCCATTGCTGCATTACAAATATTGATAATTGCTACACATAACGCATAGTCAGAGATATCTGTGGCACTGACAGATAAGTGCGCTACGTCACGGTTTGGCCCCAAGAACGTCTTCATCTAAATTGCCTATATGGGCTACTCCCAAGCCGTCTCGTTCGGCGATGCAACGCGAGTTAATTGCAGCGAGACACTCACATCGACCGCCTGCACTGCATTAACAGAACCCACATTCTTCTCTTCATCGCTATTTCTCCCACCAAAGCAATCATTGCAATTTGATCGCGGCAATAAGTACCTGTACACCTCGTGGTTTTACACACAAATTCATAGTACAATAACGTCCTGACATAACATGAGGCAGAGTTAGTTCGCTTAATCGGGACATATTTTCATTACGAAGTTCTTTTGCGTCATTTGGCTTTGAAATTACTTTGCGTTATGCGCTTTGCTTATACTATTAGTCGGAAAACCTACTAAACCGAGATGTTTGTCGCATTACGTTTTATTCGTACGATGTATGCAATAGACTAGGAGCTCATTAACATCGACTTGAATTATTAAATGGCAACACCTGTTTTCCGCCAGCCAAATGACATTCAGTTGCAGTCAGAAATATAAAAACACCTATTCTTAGTTAGAAACATTTCACCCATAATTTGAACATTTAGAATACATGACAAAAAGATTCCTTCCCTCAGTCAAAATCAAATTTATATATGTGTGTGTATATATAATAAGATATATATATATATATATATATATATATATATATATATATATATCTATATATATATAGGGAAAGATATATAAGATATATATATATCTATATATCTATATATATATCTATAGATATATATATATATATATATCTAATTATATATATATATATATATATATATATATATATATATATATATATATATATATATATATGTATTATGTTTTTATATATATATCTATACATATATATATATATATATATATATATATATATATATCGGAAAATCTACTAAAAACCGAGACGTTTTATTCGCACGATGCATGCGATAGACTAGGATCTCATTAACACCGTCTTGAACTATTAAATGGCAACACCTGTTTTCCGCCAGCCAAATGACATTCAGTTGCAGTAAGAAATATGAAAAAACACCTATTCTTAGTAAGAAACATTTCACCCATAATTTGAACATTTAGAATACATGACAACAAGATTCCTTCCCTCAGTTGGTGAACATATGCAAAATCAAATTTATATATGTGTGTGTATATAAAAATATATATATATATATATATATATATAGAGATAGAGATAGATATAGATAGAGATAGAGAGATATATAGAGAGATATAGAGATAGAGAGATATCTAGAGAGAGAGAGAGAGAGAGGATAGAGATCTAGAGAGAGATAGAGAGAGACTAGAGAGATAGAGAGAGAGAGAGAGGAGAGAGAGATAGATAGAGAGAGATAGAGAGAGACACATAGACAGAGAGAGAGACAGAGAGAAAGGGAGAGAGATGGGGATTTATCTACCTAGATAGACAGGGAGAGATAGATCCCTATCTGTTTCTCTCCCTATCTATTTATATCTCTAGACATCCCTCTTTATCTCTTTATATACATATAGATAGACATATCTAGAGATTATATCTATATATATATATATATATATATATATATATATTTATCTACATATATATACATTTATATATATATATATGCATAAATATATATTTATATGCCAATCGACCAAAAAATGTTTCTATAAATGTACATATATATATATATATATATATATATATATATATATATATATATATATATATATATATATATATATATATATATATATATATCTATATATATATATATATGTGTGTGTATATGTATATATGTATACATATATGTTTATGCCCAGCGAAAAAAGTATTTTATCTCAACCCTCAGCAAATGATCCCATGATCACGCGATCGCTAGGCAATATGGTCTCCTGTATGTCATTATTATGTATATGTGTGGTGCTGTGGCTCTTGATATTGCAAATAATTGTTATGTCTTGCAATGATCTTGATTGGATCTTGAGTGCTTTTAGTCTTGTGCAGTTAATGATATGCAGCATATTACCCAAAATGCTGGTCCATCAATAATGGAATGGTTGTTAGCCATCCGACTAAAACCGCAATGAAAAATGTCCGCATAATTCCTATTTGTGATATCCTAACCAGGCGCTACAATACGGCGTTACAACTACAACACGTATGCTAAACTCATATGCCAACAAGTCGTTTAATTCTCGTTTGTCAAAATGACCTGTCACATTAATGAACGAGTAATTACGTTCCAAGCGACTACCTGGGTCATTAAGCCCCTCTCAAGTGTCGTCTAGTTTTTTTCCCACACACCCATACTGGGGTACAAATTGTCCATCAGTGGAAACTTTTATCTATTGAAAGCAAGCAGTAGAGCAAGACAATACTGGCCCGCGTATCTGTACAATATAGCCATATCTATGGTGAACACACAGAAAACAACGTACAAGCGTCCGAAGCAATAAAGGGCCATGTGTATATATAGACCTATGTCTTATTGTTGAAGACGTAGTCGGTAACAAGGCGAGATCTACGTTACCTAATAATTGCCTCATCTTCAAGCATGACCTGAACTCATTCAAATCCTTATCAAGCCGAGCTTTGCATTGTCCTTCCTTAAGATTCGTTCAGCATGGTTACCGTGGGGTCTACGTCACATTCACAACTACCAACCCACCACTTTTGATCTCTGTGTTCAGGCAACTTATTTCCAAGTGATAGTCACGGCAGCTTGAATCTACAGAATACAGTCCCCTTACAATTCTAAGACATGCCATATATTTTTCATTAAGCAGCTATCTGTAGTACATTAATGAACCACTCAAGTAATAGCAAATTTGTCACCGCTGGAGTTAGGTAATTCTCGTATGCTGATTTTTTCCCCAAAGCTTGGTCATATAAGGTAACCTACAGTAAGTGCAGCGTTCAACGGCACAACAACACAAGTATGATGTGTGCTACACACAAGGGCAAGGAAAATAAGAATTGATAAGGCGTTCAAGTAGTTACATAGTATCCTTGAATAATTATAACATTTGAATAGATTCATTCTTTAAGCATTCGGCGATTCTGTGATCTAGAAAATGGCCATCATGACAGCAAATCTGATGCAAGCATTCAGCATATTTCTGCTCAACGTTGCAGGTACTTCGACAAATACTGCATTAAAGGATCGGCTCATCCCTTAGCTGAGCCGACTTAGTTATATCTTAGATCCTTATGCAAGCATGAGCATCAGTAACCTCCCTGTATGATTGTCTTAGCCATAGGGGCACTTTCTTGTATTATATGAGGCAATACAAGGCAAGCATTAAAATAAAGATGGATAACTGTGAACGCATAAGCTCGATGCCATTCATTTAATATTGGGTCAGCGTTGGATCCTCTGTCCGTAGCTTGGTCATAAACACAGTTTATTGTGTGCCGTGTTCTATTTGGATATACGCGTGATGGCAGGCAGTTACAAAAACATATTTGATTGCAGTATATACACATATAAATAAATATATTTATATATATATATATATATATATATATATATATATATATATATATATATATATATATATATATATGATTTCAGTATATATTTATAAATATATATAAACATATATATATATATGTATATTATATATATATATATATATATATATATGTATACACAATGGAATGCTTACTTTAAGTACAAAAAACCGTTTGCACTTGCGATGGCTCATTAGTTTTACGGTTTGCAGACACGCATACTGATACGAAACAAACATATTTCAATTTCAATACCTTAAGGCCTTTGCGTACATACCGCTCATCATTTCTTGTTCGTTGCTGGTGATTGGCATACCTGCACGTATGGACCATAATCACCACGCATCGGCTGCGTTTTATGACATAAATTATGGCGCAAATATCGTCGATTGCATTCAATATCAATTTATTTTACTAGAGCACATGGTAACAATTTCCTGCTATCGAATGGCCATATACATTTTCACATAGCCACAAGAATGTAGCAAGATTTTGAAATAACTTGGCTAAAGGGGCTGCAAACCGTTTTACATTTAATGTGTCATTGTATCAAAGGATAAAATTTGTGTGTGCTCGCTGGATATCGTCTGGTCAAACAATGACTTAACATCATATCTTAACAAATTGCAAAAATGGATGTGAAAACTACAATGATTTTGTCGAATCGGTCCAGTTACATCACATAGGCTGCAAAAGAAATTGCGTAGCACTGTAGGCTTATGCAAAGCAGCTGGACAATATCATCAGCTGCATTTCACAATAAAGACTTAAGGAAGACACCACAAAATACAGAAATGTCCATCATGAATCTGTTACAATGTAAATAGCACCTGCAAATTATGCTTGTTGACATCGAAAGATAAAATGCCAATAATTGCAATGTTTTTAGAAACCTCAAGGCAGTAATGTCTGATAATAAATGCCCAATTATGCTAACACTTCGCCGACTGCATTATATAGCATGTCTTTACCCCAGTTGTCACTGCAATCACACAGATAAAATTAATAGCCTCCAAATACACAGTGGCCTGATGACGTGATTAGACGAATTCATCCAGTCATATAAAGTTAACGCCCCGAGAGACGTATATATAATTAAGCCACGAGAGTCATACTCCTGCTATTAGCAGACAACGTTGCATGCTAGGCTAAGACGTTCATTCCATTGATATTTTCATCCCAACATAGCTTTTTCCATTTCTTCTCAGTAGTTCAGGTTTAGCCTCCATTGTATGCATAGGTGATACAAGGTGATGCAATCATTATTCATCTCAAATTTCGATACGTGCATGAATATAACAGCTCAAGTCAGTCAGGTAATAAAGTCAATTTACCACTACCTCAGGATGATCATCATTTTGGTGATTCCTCTGTTGGCGCTATCACTGCCCTTGTCACATCGCCCCTTGATTTCAACAATACACTCGACTCCGACTGGCACTAAATGCAGCAGATTACATTAGCTACACGCGAAGAACAGATTTGTTGTTCTGACCGTCTTGTTGGTGGGTGTGCAAAGTGATGCATCATCTTTGACATCGCTACTCGCACTCCACACTTTAGTCAGATAACTTTGCTCTGCACACAAGGCTCTGTTGTCGATTTTTCCCTTTCGGGAAAAGGGCTTTCCAAAAGCTTTGGTCTACACTACGGACCGTATTGAGTGACAGTTTACGTCTTGCTCCATCTGTCTTTGAAGAGGCAGCAAGGGACCCATCTTTTCAACCCACAATAATCCTATCATTAGTAACATAACATTTGAACATTACAAGGCGCTATTCAAATGGAAGACATCATCATAGTCATAATCATCATCATTATCATCATCATCATCATCATCATCATCATCATCATCATCATCATCATCATCATCATCATCATCATCATCATCATCATCATCATCATCATCATCACCATTTTCAATATCATCAGAATACCTGAAGCGTTTCTCCTTAAATAGTCTGTATCAGTTGTTGTCTAAAGGTGAAAACGTAGTCTGTACAGCTCGTGGTAAGATGGCAACAGAAGAAATCGCATCATTGGCGTACGTCATTAAAAGTACTTTGCATATGTAGCAGTAGGTCACCAAAAGACCTAAACGTTTGATCTAGGTCATCCATTGACGCCGAAGATGCGATGTATACATACTATATTAGTCGGAGTGGGGAGACACCGCCTTGCAACTAGCTGGACACGCCTAGTGTATCATATACGGATTCCGTTACAAATGGCAGTAAACTGATCTTCGTTAAACGTGACGAGGTCTTAACTTGTGCATTAAAGCATTGAGAGGCATTTCGTACCACCCAGCATGCGGTTCGATGCCACAAATTAATTACATATGGTTAAAGAAGTGGTAAATGTGTCATGCTCATCGATTCGATAACTCGCAGGCAGCAGCAGCAGCAGCAGCAGCAGCAGCAGCAGCAGCAGCAGCTGCATCAACAACTGTAGCAACAGCAACAGCAACAGCAACAGCAGCACAGCAGCAGCAGCAGCAGTGGCAGCTGCATCAGCAGCAGCCCAAGCCCACAATGGCGGTATGATAAAACACTCAACTCGATCGCCTGATATCAATGAAATTATCACAGTCCTCTTGGTATTCCGGTTAAATAGAATATGCAGATGAGAGGCTAAAATATTCATAACGTATCCGTTAATTATTTCCATTGTGTGTCACGAGGCAGGACTCCTGGAACGAAATTATCAGTTTTAATTTTTGCTATGTTAGAGAAGCTGCCTTTGAGCGTGAACATTTTTCGATTAATAGATTAGTTTGGCAAAAAAGTAAACGACGGTTTCTGGAGTACATTTTTACGCTTAATTGAATTTAGCTCTTGAAGGAATGTCGGAATCATTTATATATGATACATGAACGGTACAATAGTGGAGTGCTTACCCCGCATGAGAATGCAAAAAATGAGCATATAATTTTCTGTTGCAGAATCGTCCACCATTTAGAACAAACTCTCACCATCTATCGCTTAGATAAAATATTATTCATTTGTATTCATCTCCAGCTTTGCTAGCCATAAATGGCAAATATGAATAAACAAGGCCCTGTTGTGATCAAAAACTAACGTGCACGTGCCACGGTTGCTGTGTAGAGCGCTATAATGCTTAGGTCAAGGTTTTTAATTGCTTTCTCCGTCTAATAAGAAAGTACTGGTCTGAAATTTTATCGCAAAGCAATCAGCTAAGTTACTCGTTCTATTGAGCAATCAGCATTCACCAACCCTCACCGGTTATTACCTGTTGGCTAAATATTTAGCAAGTATAAAATGATATGGTTTCACATAAACACTGACGTTTCTGATGTTTACAATCACGCAGTTAAGGGTTTATTTACATTATGTCTGTAGATGTAACAGAACAAATATTCAGATCATTGATTCTAATAACCCATGTGATGACGATAATGTGATATTAATTAAAAGCGAGCTATATTATTGCTTGAGATTAACTTTTGCTTACCGAATATAACGGTTTGCGAGTTACCAAATATTCAAATCATTGATTCTAATAATCCAGGTAATGACGATAATATGATATTAATTAAAAGCGAGCTATATTATTGCATGAGATTAACTTTTGCTTACCGAATATTACGGTACGCGAGTAAGTGGCATATTTTGCATAGATCACCTTCATTGACACAACTGGTTTCTTAGCGATACACAGTGTAGCGCTATTTTGGCAATTTGTATTTGGAGAAATCTCAATGACCAATTTTGTGTTTGACTTTTTATCAATTAGCTACCAGCTGTTATGATTGATAGCTCACAGCAAATTAACGCTTCAGGGGAAGCATTACCAGAATTGCCACAATGGCGATGGTAAGAAGAAGAAACCGTGGTAGTTTTGCATCGCCCACTAATCATCACATAAATATGGTTTCGTATGCTTTATGGGCTGTAGGAGTCTATCACCACGACGTCTATCATTGACTGCATTGTCTCCATCAACGTTATTCACCATCTATTGCGATTATCACATTTGCCATTTACTGGTGACTGACGCATACATAACCGATGTTCTGACCTACTTGACAGGAAAGATAATTGAACACTTATCCTTCTGCAGACCTAGATGCTCTGAAGAACAAACAAACGTTTGCAACATAAGTCTTTCTAATTCTAATGATTTATCATGATCAACAACCTTAATATTATCAGCATAAATAAAGTGATGGAATAGAAGTATACATCCCGTTATCTGAAGCACACTATAGCCTTGGTCTGACCTTGTCAAGTTGCCCGATGAAACATGTTCGTTCACTGACATATTGATTAACTATTATAATATTAAACGTGTTTTTTCCTGGTCAAATACTCCAAACATATTATATCCTGAGGATCATATGTTATTTTGGCGCCATAGTATGTCTCGTGTTGCTAAGCATAACAACATGGTCAGACAGTATGCAATATAAAATACCTTTCTAAGCACTGGAAACCAATTCATGAACATAAGGAACGATGTGACTGCCATTTGATTTGCTATTAATGCTATGCCGGTTATCGAATAAAACGATTCCCTAATATGCTTCATTTGTGATAGAATTACGATAGGCCATATCACTCGACTGTTCAGTGCCGAATGTCGGAAAGCAGAATCATACCGGACAATAAATTAAATGAACCTCAAAATAATTCAGCACATCAGTCGAGTTTTATGGCCCACATCACGAAATTAAGCAGTATCGTTTAATTAACCGGCGATGAATAGTAAATCAGATGGCAGTCGCATCAAACATCAGCTTAAAGTTTAGCTTCAACAGTGCAAACAGAATGTAAATACTGCCACCTATCTGCGGCTGGTGGAGTATGTTTTTACAACTATGATACATTTTGCTAGTTAGTCAATCAACGCGAACTGCATGCGGAATAAGGCTCAGTCGCTAGTGTCACGTATTTACTCTACTATATAATTGTCATGATGTCTTACACTAGCGTTCGTACAGTCGCATGGTGTATGCAAATGACGCGACGGAAAGATATTATGGGTGATAATACTTATATATATATACCTAGTATGTATAAAACAAAGGCCAGATCTTACACCTAGAGGTTGGATCAATATGACATTACCACTGATAATGTTGCATCTTTTATCCAAAATTGCTTTAAGCATGTAAATTGTTTTTGACGCCTGTAAGTCATTTGCTTGCTGCATGGAACACAAACCACATTAAAGATCAAAACTAACGTTTTTTGGCATATCTTATTCGTACGTTTCAAAATGTAGGAAAATATTTTTTGTCCACGGTAGATAATTTATCATTCTATCAAGTACGGTGGACATAAATCCGCCGAGAAAGTGCTGCTCCGATTGAATTCCTCGAGTTCATTTTGCACCACTTGGTCGCTAGGAGGCAGGTCGCGTGACGTCACTATATGATGGTCGTCCCAAATATACACAAAGGCGTCTAGTAGGCGGAATTTCACAAGCCGAGAAAATTTATGCGATCCGCGATTTTTTCCCTGGCACTTTCCTTCCTACTTATTGGTATGTAATAACATGTCGTCATCAGATGAAGACTATAAAACATCATTAGGTGAAATGAGGACTCCTATGTCCGTAGATATTTATTTGAGCCCAACAATTGCGTGGAGAAGGAATAACGACCGAGTCAGATACTGAGTCTTGGAGCTAAGAAACGGACGTTTTGACTTTACATAAATAAATTAATATATATTAATAGATATGGCATATATATATATATATATATATTATATATAGATATATATATATATATATATATATATATATATATATATATATATATAGATATAAATATCTATATATATATGCGTGTTTATATGCTTATATGATCACATTGTTTGTGTTCTTAATTATTTTAACTTTATTAATTTCGCGTTGGGGTCATCTGTTACTTGGATTCTTTATTCTATTAGAATGTGACGGACATGACGAGGGGGAATAGACAGGAATTCATCTGATATGTCGTGGCTTAACAGCTGCAGCATACAAGTAATTCAACAAGTATGAACGTAGGAATCAGACACATGGCTCATTGAATAGTACGCTGGTCTGGCTTGTTCTCCCAACACATACTGTGCATGTATAGGTTCCGTTAAGGTCTTTCACGAAATGCTATAACAGTAGCTTTAATGCATTTGTCCATCGAATAATCCACATGGACACCTGATTCCCTAATATGCTTCATTTTCATCCGTAGAATTACGATAGAAACCCCCCAGAGTGACCCTCGATACAATTTTGGTTACCACAGAACTGCAGGCCCCTGCTCTTTCGACCCCTGCATCTCTGAGTCTACTCCTTTGCTCATAAATAAAGTCAGTATGCTCAGAAGAATTTGTGAATCATCAACATACATTGACCGCTGGGTCTCAACTTTTGTAATGTGATTGATCATACCTGGAGTTCAATGTGGCTAGAGCTTGATTTGGGCAATCTTTCGGGCGTAGCTCTCATAACGGCGACCATATGGCCACATTGCAGGAATGTGTTTGTGCCGAAATTGCCCAAAGACTCTGGCAACAATGGAACAGTGGCCATGTAAGACTGAACATCCAGGGTTCCAGTCAAACTGCTTGGATCGTTACGTCCTGCTTGGATCTAAATTCGAGTACATACCGATCGATGGACCAAAAGGGGATGATGTTAACACAAATGAGTAAGTTATGCCTTTATTGAAGCACATATAAGGCACACAGCTACTTCTCGGAATGGGTCAATTATAAAACCATGCACAATGTGTATCCCAAGTGACCATGTAGTGCAATACATTTGGTAATCATGTTCAATGCTACATAACAACAAACAGAAAAGCCAGCTATACAATTATATCTGGAGTAAATTGTTGACAAAACAAATGAGTTAAAAAAACATTATTTTCCTATTTCCCTATGAAATAATCAATTCTTTTTTGCTCCAGGTTGTTCAGATATTTGGCCTATCGCCCTTTCATCTACTTGGTACGGCATAGTATTATGTAGACATAACAGAAAAGTATGTCATCATGTGTCATTAACAAAATACCATCTACATTCCCAGACCCAGATAGCCTTTACAGAGGATGCCTAGAAAGGAACTGAGGACATTTTCTTTGTAGGATTGAAGCGGCATCGGTGTGCTCCCATAAGGATGTCCTTTGTCAAAATAATCTGAAACATAACCAGTTAATCAAAGATTAGTAATAAACTGTCTTTGAATCATTAAATGGAATGCTTGGTCTTTTGTGCCAGTATAATACGTACATTAATAAATTGTAACCCTGTGGGCACAGCGGTGATTCGTTTATCATAATAAATGCCAGCATTACATTATTGTCTAACTCATATTTACACATATTGAAAAACAAATCCTGTGATATATACCAACCAAACGTGAAGGGAACTTTGACAGGCTTCACCACTGGATCTCCCTGTCCGGACTTTGGATATGACACTCCTCATTGTGACTGGCCTTGTTGAGTGACTACCTGAGCTCTATTGGAGTTTTCATTAAAGTACAAAATTGCCAGGAGCAATCTGGAGGTAAAAAACCAACAGTAGCAGATATAGCCTGGTGGTCTGGCATGCCTACATGAGCTCACAATTCACCAGCATGTCACAAACCCATGTTTTTCATCAGGTAATTTTAATATATACCACACTACAGTCACAGCAACGCTCAATTAAATTACCTTGTACACTCTTGGGCGCGAAGAAGATCACCACCTTGTGGAATGATTCTACACTTGAAGTCTGCTCAGACGGAGATAATCTGCCAATGTCTTTAAAAAGGTGTTTGCTTGTCACAATAAGCTCCAGTTCTTTGTGTGGCTTTGATCTGTAATAGATGAACAAATAAAACAAGATACTGTGTAGCACACTTACATACAGAGGCAACATGTGTTTCAGTGTCGACCAGCTGTACACCAATGCTATTTCCCAAAAGAGATATCAAATTCACCTATAATATATCAATAAACATCTATATACAGACTATGTCTAATTGGTCCTATGGCATAAGTAGTTTTTCTCGTGTACATGGACCAATTAAACACAGTATGTAGTGTATCCAAATCCCTAAACAATAAATAGGCAATATCATGCAAACATTTGGAGATCACATTGAAACACCTGTTAGCAAGTCATGGGGCCTTACTTACCAGTGATGCCTTATCCTTAACATGGCCATGTCATTTGGGTCGTATGATTATTCATTTGAGAAATAAATTTTGCTGTCAATCAAACACAGAGGCACAAGCATGACTTTGTATGAAAATTGAATGATCCTAGCTATCTTACCTGTAGATGTCGTCTTTCTTCAAACATAGTCAAAGGCACCTAGACGTTTCACTCGACCCTGATTCACATCCATGTAATTAAAAATCGTTGGCATGGCATCTTGAAGCACCCTAGGTTGTTTTGAAAAACCCAGACTTTTGAGCAGCCCGGGGTCTGTTTCATAGGCGTCCGTCTCAAAGTGTTCGGAGCAAAAGACAGTAGTTTTGGTCGGCTTTCAATCCTTCCTCTTCACTTTTACAATCCAATTCTTATGCATGTTTTGGTCTTTCGGGAACCGAAAGGAACTCTTACTCAACCTCTCTTTGTTTCCACACCCAGCCTCACAACAGTAAGGCATAGTCCAAACTGTAAGTGTCACAAACCGTGAAGAACCTTTTCATAAACCATCAACGAGCCGTGAGGAAAATGGCGAAGCTTGTTGACCTTGGTGATCAGCGAGCATCGAGCAGCGAACGTGATGTCACGGGCCGAATAATTCAGAACGTCGCTGAGCGGGAAGTTCAACAAGTGGAAGACGAAAACATAAACTTTAAAATCATTATTTAAAGGAATAGGGTGCCTCAACGTAACTATTGATATGAATACCATTATTAAAGTTTATTCTTTCGAATTGTGTGTCTGTGATCTTTAAGTTTACAAACTACAGTACGAAAGCAAGCAAGCATGCAATTAACAATGCTACTTAATTATACAGCTACAGCGTAGTTGTTGCTATGTACATTGAAATGTGGAATATCCAGTAGCGATTCTCCAATGTACGACCTTTCTAAATATTATCATACTCAATGGGAATTCTCTGACATACATCTCTAGAGCTCAAATTGTCACCAATGTCTAACCTTTTTTACGACGTAGATTCAAAGTCAGTTGATATGCACATATTATGCACGTCGCTATCTGACCAGATCATTCGAGTTAACATTGAGTAGATGTATCATTTGACGGTTGCTGCTCAACGGTGTCAAACTACGAAGAAGAAAGAAGGCGCTTATAGTGTTATATTATACCACCGATGTTCTTATATCATGCAATCTTGATGAGTTACTTTCATTTCATAACATGTGTGTTCTGAAATGTTAAGATATAAACCATAGTTATAGAAGTTTGTGTGTAAATATCTAGGGTTGATCATTTGGTTTGCGAGCTTTTACGTCTAGAGAAGCAGCGGTGCTGTTAGGATCGTTTTCGCAAATTTCAAATTCAGCGATTTATTAATAACAGTGCGTTGGTAATGCTATATAACAAGTTAACGTGTAAAAATCGGGTCTTGCATATTATTTTGTCTATAATGTTGAACGACTTGTATCCAAAACACCGAACAAATACGAAACTGTATTTTGCCAATCGGAAGTACTTGTTTACTCCTAACTTCGGTGATCATATGATAACAGACGTCTGTGTTTACGAATGTGCAGTTCAGTTCAACAATAGTTAAATCCGGTTCAGAGCACATTAAGAAGATTGCCGAATAGAGAAGCGTAAAGTGCTATTTATAGCTGCATTGCAGTTTAATTTTCATCTCAAGCGCAAAGGCTATGTAATAGTTCCTATTATGCAGTAGCTATTGTGAAAAATTCTAATAACTGCTCGGTTGGTGTAATTGCGTGTCTATGAGATCAATCTCATAAATGAAAGATAGACACTAATACATACTGCAGTGCAATGCATTTCATTTCTGAATATAATGTAACGGAATTAATGTGGGACATTTCGCAGGGCTGGTCACGATTCAATATAAATATGCTCGTGCTGCTTGTTCCTTTAAGTAATTTACTAGTTGCGATATTTTTCAAAAGCGTAGGCAGTATGCAATTTATTCGAGTAGTCTTTGTTCTCTGCCCCGTACGTATTTTATAACGGCTTGAGGCGTTCAGCGAACAAGCGCCTACTTTTAAGTGGGAGCTTACGTATTTTATGTGCTGTATTATTCAGAAGTTATTTGTGATATGTGAAGCTGACTGGGTGTTGATAACGGTGGGTTTGATCATAATAGACCGTTCAAATGCAGATCAATGTTTAGTGGCTATGCTGCGTAATTCGATGACCATATTTACTGTAAGGATCATATCACTAGTGTGCAATAAGCCTAAAGCTACTAAGTTCTCGAACGACTCGTTTAGTGGTGCGACGCGGAATCTGTAAGGGGTGGTCTTTGAAATGTAACAAATCAATTTCCTCACACACTCTCCGATATTTATCAGCTGGGTACACATAGATAATATTACTGCGACAGTTAGGTATAACACAATCTTAGTTATAATCTCATAATATTATTAATAATCTGCATGACCGAGACATGATATATTGCCCACATTCTCAAAGTTAAAAGGTGCTCGAAGGTTCTTGTAATTAGATAACGATTTCTTTAACTGATTATACCTGCTTCATACTCTTGCTGTAGAAACGAAAGTTGTTTGTACAATTCTTTGAACCTAATGTTATTTGTGAATATCGCTCTAATTGTTGGATATGCAAATGACACAAACGATTAAAACAGCTAAATTTTTTTGTTTGTTTTCACATCAGCATTCAGATGATGTTTCACTGATTTGATATATATCTCCGTAAAATAAATGTCTTACAGAATATTTTGCAATGATGCTGTCATACCATAACAGCATGCATTGGTTAGGGATTCAACAGCACAAGCAGCACAGACAAACTTGCAATAATGTATAATAGCTATGACTAAAGCCCATAGGGTCTTCAATATACTTTGTGAAAACCTTGTATGCTTTCTGGCCCTCAAGCAGCAAAGTACATTATTTGAGAGCGCCACTGCTTTGCGTAATGCAGCATTGACAAGCTATTTATCCGTCATCTATTTTTCCTTCATAGGTCGGTTGCGGACCAGAAGAATTTCCTTTAAGTGCACGCTGTAATATTTGGTTTTTCAGGCTACTAAATCTGCGATACGAAGAGCAGCTGGTCATTACTGATATGTGATGTTCATGTGTATTTTGTCATGTTTCCGTAATGAAATCTTCATGAAGCCTTACAAAGACCTTCACTAGTAGATGATTAATATCGGCGTTACTTGATGATTAGAGACCACAGAACGCGCATTTTAACCAAAATATGCGGTAAATTCGGTCCCCGTAACAATTTATATGCTCTCAATGGTATCAGATTGCTGGCCAG
The DNA here is from genome assembly GCA_034190875.2 of Urechis unicinctus. Classification (NCBI taxonomy): domain Eukaryota; kingdom Metazoa; phylum Annelida; class Polychaeta; order Xenopneusta; family Urechidae; genus Urechis; species Urechis unicinctus. The sequence continues at coordinate 56,528,656 of CM067343.1, read as the reverse complement.
AGAGAGCGGTCTCTACGCAAACAAAATGGAGGGTGGGGGGTCTAACGTCATATGATCATTATTACTTTTAAATTAGATTATTTGGAACACATTGACTCGTTCATATGCCATCTAACTCACTTGTTGGGGCATGCTACTAATATGACACTTATTTCTGTTGCGTCACACCCATAGATTAAATTACACCTGGTTATCTGCTCGTGGACGGTTAAATGCAAAGCCGCAAGTCGAAACTGACACTCGAAGGTAAGTTGCTCACTTGCAAGATGTTTACACCGATATGATATTGGAACCCCTCACTCCTTACACAATAGCCGGATCACCTTTAGGGCTGCTGCTATGTTGAGCATTTGGGTAATCACAATGCGGACGAATGCTTGATAGTTGTGGTGCTATACCTCGTATAGTGTCTGTACATTATTTAAGCCAAATAATTTATAACACAGAAACAAAAAACGCAACCTTGCACTGCATTTTCGTATCCAGCTGTATCCTACGACTGTATAAACTTGTCCTTGTATTATGTATTTGTCTGCTGAAATACCTCCATCCGATGCTATTTCCGTATGCCCTGTGCAAGGTCTACTTCATATCTCTAACCTTCCCGAGCTATCGTGTTGCTTGCGTTGCATTGCATTGCATTGCCGTGCCCCCCCCCCCCCCCCCCACCACTACACAAACACTCTCGTAGTGTGTTTGCGCATCACTCCGTTGGCCCCTGGAGCAGCTTACTTTTCCTTGATAGAATGTCATGGGCGCTGTTTTATTGAAATATATTGTGTTGATTGGTTATGGAGGTGACGGGAGTCGGGCAAGTAATTTGCGCATTGAATGAATCAAAACCATTGTTTCAATAGGTTTGTTTGACGATGTTGTTATACTAATAGAACAGAAACTATTAAATAGATCACTACGCATCGTAGGTCTTCAAAGGTTCATTAATTCGTTGCAACAGTATTACGTTAAATCCTAACACAACGATTTATTTTAAAGGTAATTCAGTAACTCATGCACATAACAGCCAATTTACACGCAGCGACCGCCCGTATGCATGTTGCTGATACCTCGGCAATACTTTGGCGAAAAAACAATGTACTGAGAGAGTGATTCCGCATTAACATACCTCATTGAATAAGAAAGGCTATAAATTATAACCTCTCGTTTATGTTCTATCATCACTGTATACCCAACCCATACCCCTTTCTTTCTGTCCTCGGCATCTCTCTGCTGAGTAATTATGTAAATTGAAAACAGAAGTTGTCTATTGCGAAAGGTTAATTTCAAGCCATAGGTCGATGATTGAATGAATAGCTGCCTTGAGAAACTTTTTATCGTGAGTGAATTGAAATAGAAGACATACATTGTATGAAATGAGAAAGGTTGTTTGAAGGCACGAGGTTATCTGTAACGCTATTCAGTTGTCTTTATTTAGTAGCTCGTAAAGCAGTGCGCTCATTGTGGCCCGAATTCAAAGTGGCAATGCACCTTCATTTGACCGGCATGGTGTCTACGATTTGAACGTGCGCTTTGTGTGCGTATCACCAATAGCCAACCCATCAGTACTTATACCTGCGATACAATTGCTATGACATTGGTTTCCATCACCTCGCAAGGTTTGTTCACTATTAATGATTTCCACTGTTGTTATATCACTTTTCACTTGTGCCAATTCTATTAACAATATCTTATTCTAAATACCTTCTTACGTGCACCCAAGGGCATTCATTTGAGTAGCGAAATAAACTTTGGTGCCACAGAGCACACCTTAATTCAGCAAAAGCTACCGTAAGCTGGAAAATAAACCTCACTTAATATATCCTTACTGGAATTGATTCTTATCCATGTTACGTATCTGAAACCAACTTTGTGGGTTTATGGACAGGTATGCATGTGTTTTTTGACAACAAATTCAGTCACAATTTCTCCCGACACACAAGCGTAAGGATAACAACAAACTAGTGAGGGATGTGTGACTTTGGCTATATTCAGAAGTTGTTATTGTGATTAAAAACACTTACAGATATAACATTGCACAACTTTTATTCTCAAAGCTGGTGCTCTTGATTTTGTTATGTCAGTGTCTCAAGTGATATAACTGTTTACAAAATATTTCATTGAACCTTGCGGCGCATCTCCATGCAAACAGCAAATACCATATGTTGCAGGTGTGCTTGTTACTCGGCCTTTGAGTGTTTTATTTCCTTGGGGAATGTAATGGAAACACGCTTGCTGCACTCAAACGTTGGTGCGACTCTCTATCCTGATGACACTTGCACACAGAAAAAACAGAGAGGAAAGCCAATTTCGTTTTCTTCAATTCGAACAATCTCGATGTGCCCTCATTATTACGGGTCGTGATATTTGTCATTCGAAAGCAACATACGTGTCAGCACAGTCCCGTCTAAGGAGTGCAATTTGATTTTACTGACGCACCTATAACTGTAATGGCTGATTTAAAATAACCAGCGTTGCTAGTGATTGTTCACTAATGTGCGTCACATAATTATCTTGGGCCCTAATAAGTGATGCGCCGTAATCGCAACCTCAAATTCAGTGACTTCTCTCCTAACATTTCTAGGTATGCGCATACCATTTAAATACAGTCGATGTACAACCATATCTAACAGGAGAAGAAAGATTGCATTATTCATGGGCACAAGAAAAGTGGCGATTAAACTGTGCATCAAGTGGAAGCGTGCCAATAACTTTCGTTACGCAGCTGTTTACGTCGCAATTAGGGTAACAACGTCCTTTTGAAGCGATGGCAGTGCACAATGGTAAACGAATTGATATCTGCAGCTTTCGGACATTAAGCTGAAATGGCCGTTAGAATGATCCATAAATTGTCATGACCGAATGGCATGCGCACTGAAACATCAACGCGGGTGACAGACAGCGGTCACCAGAAAATGACCAGGTTCGCAATGCTCGAATTTTCCACTATTCATGACAGACGTCCATTCGAAAACCAGCAAACAGCATTTTCAACTTACTACTATATTTCACTTGATGGACATCGATTTGAAATATGCTTATAATTGGTCTCATTTATCCATTTTCATCGCAATCAGGAAAACTCGCAGACTGTACTTTCTCAGAGGAAAGAACGCTATACTTGACATTGCTGTTAATTAAGCAAAGCGACGAGGAATGCTTTAATGTTGCACATCAGTTCCAAATGAAGGTCGATAGCTTTGTCTATGAGTTATCAGTAGAAAGTATATGCATGGCTGTAAGCACACACGTAGTACATTCACAAAGCACCTATTTTTAAGTATGGAGGGCGAAAATTGTAGCATTTATAATGCCCAAGATTATGCAGTGTATTTACTGTGACAGGTCAGCACCATTTTATCAATTCTTCTGTAAATAAGTGCTGTTCCTCCCAATACAGAGCACAATGACGCTTTCTAAAAACCTACCATTTTCTTAATATGAACACCAATATCAATTTAGTGGACAGCATCGTTATGTGAGAACAATGAAAATGGTCACGATAGATGGTGAATAATATGCAACTAAATATCCGGCAATGAAGGGAATGTATTTTGTCAGCCATCTGTACATTTCATTCGTCAAAAGCACAGTGGATTAGAAATAGAGACAATGCGTTGGCAACATCCATTATCATTTGACGTAAAAACAGCCGCGTTTGTATTTCATGGAATATTATCTTTTTTACGACATATTGTGTAATAATTCAACATCATCTACGTTGTTATCATTTATCAATAGGGGGCCATAATATATATTAAATTCCAACTGACCAGTGGAGTTGCAAACATTGTTCTATAAACAGTGATGGAACGTTTTGACTCCCTTGCCTAGCATATATTCTCACACTATGTATATATCTGACAATAACATAATTTGCTACTATTCAGTCAAAATGTGGACAATAATAACATTGCATAATAGTCAACGGCAATACTTAACACGTATGCAAATAACTACCTTGATCACTCGTAATTTGATTATTATCCTCATAAAGGGGGCGCAGATTCGATTGATGGAGGTAATGAACATTTGGCATTTAATCTAGCACTGCCACTAATGTATGCTTCACGTTAAATTATTGATCATACAGGATTTGATATTTTGCTCCCTGCTCACTTTTGTTGCTTTTAGGCTGCGCTTCACTCGAGAGATAGGCGGGTCGGGCCCGACCACCAATGGGCACGACTCCACCACGTTAGTTTGCCGGTAAATTAACGTGACCTTAGGCCAAGGTGTCTACGCCGTTTACGGTTATTCACCGCTTTGAGTCAAACAGGGAAAGTAACACGCTGATCATAAATCTTGTGACCTTCACTGCGCAGCATGGCAGAACCGCTTTGTTGGGAACAGAGACTCTGTGTACTGTGCGCGGCGTAGGTGGTTCTTCACAGCAACCTTCTTCACTCTCTTTGCCTTTATAATCTCGCCATCAGTACTGAGTACATCTTGGGGCACAGGCCCACATACTCCTTGATAGGCGCACCAGCGCATTCATCCTTCATTTTTCCCACGACCTTCTTATTGTTGTTGGTGTGAGTGTATGATCAGATGAGTAGTTGCTGGTATCAAAGTCCACCTTAAATTTTGTTCATAGTACATATATCACTGCACCATATTACCAAGTTTACTTCAAAAGTCAGTTGTCAATTTTTTTTTATGGAGGTTTGAATATTGTAATAGACCGCACTCACGGAATACATCAGAAAATCCATTGTGGCTTCCCGATTACTACAGGGACCTATCATTTTTTTAAAATTCTGTTCATAGTACATACATCACTGCACAATATTACTAAGTTTACTTCAAAAGTCAGGGGTCAAATATTTTGTATGGACGTTTGACACCATTCTGGCGAAAAATTAACAATAAATTCTTGTATAGTTTGCCGCTGAATGCAGCGAGACATCATTTTTCTGTCTTGAGTTTTTGTAAAGCAGATATTGTTCAGTCTGTATGTCAAACATAATGTAATTCGCTGAATGAACTTTTCTGTAGAACCAAAATATTATCAAAAACGCATAATTCCCATTGGCTTAACATGCGGATTTTTTAATTCGTCATTCTCAGAAATTTACACCAGTGACCTATACTTTTTATTTTACATTTCTTTAGCTATATATACGAGCTTACTCTGTGCAAAAAATCGTGAAAATCTATGTATGAATTTAGAACTGTCGCAATTGTCTATAACAGAACTGCTTTGATCTCGCGCTCCTCCCGTTGCAGGGCTCGCAAGAATTTCTCCACAGTGTTAAGCCCTCTGTACACCACTGGGGGTTTGGTCCGACCATCACATCGGACAACCACACGGATGTAACCGCATGGTCTTCTGCGTCTTGCTCTTGGTAGGATAAGCTTCACGGTGAGCGCCTCGAAGTTGGCATAGATAACATACTGCGGTGCCACCTGCTTGTGCAAGTTCTGGAAGGATATTATGTTCTTCCTTTCCTCTGGCATGTCAATTCGCACAGCAGCCTGCCCTATCCCCATGCCCTCAGGCTTAAGCTCATCGACGAGAACTTTATGCATATTTTTACTCTCGCATCTTAAGAACAGCAGAGCGTCTCTACCGAGGTGGTGCCCTCAAAATACGTTTATTACCCACCCACGCAGATAGTTCTTAACAGCCCACTTAGTCTTCTTGAACTTTAGACGTGGCCTACCAGCTAAATGAGAAATATACAATGACCATATTCGCGGGCGCAGGCTCTATATATGACGGATACATCAGTACCTTGAGTAACACAATCTAGTCAAAGAAGTCTTTTTTAATGTGAAATCATAGCAATACCTACTATATTTGTCGAACAGTGCATTGTGAACATTAAACCAGCAGTTGCTCGATTATGACTCGTTCTCTTCAAAAGATCACCACATGCAATACTGATGTTCTGAAGCATTACTAATGTGGTCGTGCATCGGGCCATTGAAATTCATTAAGCATCGATTTGGCTACGTGTTAAATGTAACACTGCATGCCCCTGTAAACTGTTCGAATGGTTTGAGCAAAACCTTGGTAGCAACAACAAGCAGAGCAACAAATAATACATCACCCTCGTAGCTCAGTGTACCACACTAGTTATGACTAACATGGCAACCAATATTCCTTTTGGAGAGTCATGACAATAGCATGTCGATATAGATACCTGATAAAAATGGTTGGCAGCATAACAGTCATTTGGTACATTTTACATTGTATGAGAAGCAATTGTTCCTCGTTATTCTTAACTTTTGAAAGAAGCGCAGAAATGTACAGTTGGAGTTGAACACTCATATGACATGTTTACCATGCTTTTTTAATAAAAAAGAGAAATTGTAAAAAATCAACCCGATCAATGATTACAGTAACGTGACACATTATGATGAACCTTGCACAGCACATTTCGCTATTATCTACTTTACAAAATATGTTCACTGCGTTGTTAAAAGGGACGGTGTCAACTGAAATCTTAATCTACTCGCTATCAGTGCATCAATTTAATGTTTAATGGGCACCTTAGCTAACAGTTTCCCGATTTAACTTCTAAGAGCTATTCAGCTTTACTTATCAAGTTTTTGTTCTGTTCTTAGGAACAGATACAAGCGTTGGTAGTGTTTAGTCAAACTAAGACGTTTGAAAAAAATTAGAAAATAATTCGTCGCAACTATTGAGAAGAATGCAACCAGAAGTAATCTCACGGAATAAATGCGATTGATCTCGTTTCAGCTGACAAGCTGCCTGCGTAGCTTGTTAAATGTAGATAGCGTGCCAAGACCTACCAGTACTGTCGGCATACCGCGAACTAAGGAATCATTAAGTGCCTCCATTGCTCAGATATTTTGAGCCGCATTCTTGTATAGTTGTTCATATTGATCTTAAATGTGTTGTACAGATCTTAATGGTCTTGAACGCCATTCATAGCTGACATGGTTGCCTTTGATTTGCATTGCTTCTTCCTTACTCAATTTCCGGAAATTGCGACCAACCGTTTGAGAGAGAAGGTTGGTTTTTAATAATGTACACCAACACACACGGATAATCCCGGTTTGCTTTAATGCCGATGTCCACCACATGGTGCATAACCTTGGGCCGGAACGAGAACAAGTTAAGGCACTGTTTATGGGCACTAAAGCGGTGAGAAAATGGGCAAGCAACCCTGTCCTCACCTGCGGCCTCCATATGTTTTTCTGTAGTGGTAAATTGAGTGTTCCTTCCCTTTAATGCTTGGTAACTACTTGTCGCAATAAAAATACGGACAGAGACCATCTAGATGGGCGTATATTTAAGAATGCACCGGAGAATAAACATTTGCATCGTAGTTGTCTTTGCGGCTATCCTGGGATGAACACATACACACACACACACACACACACACACACACACACACACACACGTGTGTGTACACACACACACACACACACACACACACACACACACACACACACACACACACACACACACACACACACACACACACACACACACACACACATACAAATATATATACATATATATATGTATATATATATATATATACATATATATATATATATGTGTGTGTGTGTGTACATGTCATTATATATATATATTCATATGTATGTATATATATATATATCTATATATATATATATATATATATATATATATATATATATATATATATATATATATATATATATATATATATATATATATATATATATATATATATATATATATATATATATATATATATATATATATATATATATATATTTATCCAGTTGCGTATTTAGAAAAAATATATATCTTACCCTTTGATAACATAGTTTGACCCATGGCTCTATCATCAAACGGCCACCCATATTCGCAACCAATATACAGGTCAGCTTGTGATTCTGTATGACAGAGTGTCACAGAAAGCGTGCCTACGATTAGAGAGACACACTGTGAAACATCAACTTGAACGTACCGGCTCGCAGCATGAAAGGCATCTTTCATCTTCTTTTTTTTAAGATCCAACAAAAGCCCCTTTTGCAAGGAAGACTGGGTCGCTCTACAACTCAACAGTCGAGGTGACCATTTAGGGTATCCCCAACTAGCTGTATGTCGTGGGTATGCAAAAGACCTGGTATTGGCGACGTGTCGCTAAGAGAGAACGCCTTGTGGCTCGACTTGAGGACGAGTGACTACGACCAGTTTCCTGGCAGCGGACGGCGCGTAGAGAATGCGTCTGAGGGTGTCAATATTCAGATCACAAAAACAATCCGAAGCGTCCGGGGCATTGAATGTCTATATTTATGCGATGTTTATATTGATGCGTGGCTTAACATTTAGGATGGCATTTGCGTCAACGCCTTCTAGCTCTGTTGAACCAACTGGAGCTTGCGCTTCCTCTTGGTTCTCGAAGATGGCATTTCTAAGGTAGAAAATTCGATGATAAGACCTTACCTTCACGATGTCAACTTGATTTAATAGGTCCAATTTAATTAGCAATCAGTATTATGTATCGCATTAGAGTTTTAGGAATCGCAACAACTTGTAGATATGCATGATCGCCTAAAATGTGCGAGGCGATTTTTTTTTCGGTTAAATTACAATATGGCGACGAGATTGCGCAACGTAAGCCGAATTGAACAGGACTTGTTATTTTGCTGGATAAAGGAGAAGAAAAGGTTGCTAGGTCGGAAAGTTATAAGGTATAAATCTAGTATAAATTGACTCACCTGTGAAATGTATTATCAGGCAGATGATGGTATGATAAAAACTTAGCAAATTCTGCGCGGTCGTTAACGACAACATAATGCAAGAGACATAATGTAATTTCGCCGAAAGTTGGAAATTAATCGAATATCAAGTGTTCACCCGGTGATTTGTTGAAAAAAACCATATTCATTAAATTCAGTCCATACTCTCGCCGTTGGTGGCTCTAAATTCATCTCAGTACGTATTTTTAACGTAATAAGTGATGATCAGTTAAGCATGTTTGTCGATCAAACCGATCCCAAGCTTGGCAAGTATCTGACTCACTGCGCCCTTGAACTCCCATGCCCGGTCGACCTAAAGCAGTTGAGGCCAATACAGTGGTTCTCGCTTGTATATCCTTTCAAGTGCACCTGCGACCTCTTTAGCCTCTTTTGTTGTCAACAGCTCCGCCGCTATGTAGAGTGAGGCTAGTTCTACTACTGTGAGGGCACACTTGTTAGTCCGACGTTTCAATCAGTCACAATTGAGGAATAGGAGCCTAGTGAACTTCATTAGGCCCAGCAGAATCACTTTTTGTCTGAGGATTGCCAGGTAAATCTACCAAATGGCTTGCTTTGTACGACAACACATGGTTACTTCCTCAGAAACCCTACACAGCTGCTGCAAGGTTCTTGATTGCAGTAATACCCTTACAATAGCCCTTGGGGCTTTAGTAGATTGTTTTGCGCGAGTTGCGCGATTGCTATGTATTCAAGTACCTAGGTCTCAAACGATGTGTTCAAAAGTCAACGCTGACTACTTAGGTCGTGTCAAGCCCCAAACTACTAAGCGAACCTGCTGGCGACCCGTCCGTTCACAGCCATGCCCAAGATAATTAACGTCCCTTTTGGTCATCTGAGTCTGGAAGGTGCGCGCGGCATGTCCCAGGCGGCGGGGCCGCTCAGTTTGCTCTTTGGCACATGCCGCCTTCACAGGCTGAAGCTGCCCACTTGCGGTATCATGACGTCTACGTTCCGTGACCACTTGAGAGTTTCGTAGCAAAGAGAATGAAAATTGCTCCAAGAGAATGTAAAGGTGTTGACAATTGCACCTTCATCAAGCCCTGCTACTTAGGCCATAGTGCCAACCCAACTTACTTCAATATACCCCCTGATATAATCACTTGTTTAATTAGCATGACCTTTGTGGCTATGTCTAGGGCAACCTGGGGAGCAGCCTAATATACACTGTGGAAGTCTAATATACTGTTATACTACTCTACCCAGACATTAAAGCCTAATATACACTGTGGAAGTCTAATATACTGTTATACTACCCTACCCAGACATTAAAGCCTAATATACACTGTGGAAGTCTACTATACTGTTATACTACTCTACCCAGACATTAAAGCCTAATATACACTGTGGAAGTCTACTATACTGTTATACTACCCTACCCAGACATTAAAGCCTAATATACACTGTGGAAGTCTAATATACTGTTACACTACCCTACCCAGACATTAAAGCCTAATATACACTGTGGAAGACTAATATACTGTTATACTACTCTACCCAGACATTAAAGCCTAATATATACTGTGGAAGTCTAATATACTGTTATACTACTCTACCCAGACATTAAAGCCTAATATACACTGTGGAAGTCTAATATACTGTTATACTACCCTACCCAGACATTAAAGCCTAATATACACTGTGGAAGTCTAATATACTGTTACACTACCCTACCCAGACATTAAAGCCTAATATACACTGTGGAAGTCTAATATACTGTTACACTACCCTACCCAGACATTAAAGCCTAATATACACTGTGGAAGTCTACTATACTGTTATACTACCCTACCCAGGCATTAAAGCCTAATCAGCAACCGATGACACAGCTGTGGTCAGGAGCAGGATGGATTCAATTTTTATGCAAGCTGTCATCGCAATCAACGGCATATACGCTAGGTTGATCAGTCTCAGCAGCAGTTTTTCTTTGTCGGGATTACATCATTCTCACACAGGGCGTCTTTAAATGCGTCCCAGCACATGGGAATACTGGGCTGACGTCACTGTAATTGATGAGAGCGGAAAAAAATGTCGTTTCGTAGAGCCGTGCGGAGCTTCCATAAGGTTAGTGGCCTCTCCTCGATGGACACCTTGACGATGTCATTGAGAACGAGCATCTCGATACTGTCTGTGCCCGGTATCGGTACCTGGTATTGTGCACAATAACTCCGTAAACAGCCGCAAATCAAATATGATTTGGAGTTGATAGTGCTGCACCATAAAAAGGCGATGGGACAGGATTTGCAATAAACTGCTCTCGATTTATTTAACTTAAGTGCATTGGCAAAACCAAAACAGCTGATACAGATGAACAATGTGGTACAATTGGCGCATTTAGCATTCAACACAATCAGATCAGTAAAATAGATAAATACGACAGAGGTCTAATTTATTGACGTAGCGCCTATATGGTTTTGCTCCAAATATTATTGCTAAAATTGCTTTTTCGACAGTAATGTTCTGTATAATATGTGAAGTGTTATATATGACTAACCAAAATTGGGTTGATATATGAAAAAAATTCCTTCATTTTAAATTCAAAAGAGGCCTGTTCCATCATTCATTTTCCATGATCAGTTTTTCCATTTCCAATTATGGTATCCTGTCCCAGGCAATAAACGTCACCAGTGCACAATTTTTGTCCAACAAGGGTAGGATTCAGTTACTTCGCAATCAAGAAAGCAATTCCAAATGACAATTTAGACTATCATTTTCATTACCAATATGTAATTAAATTATGATAAAATTCTGAGCATGCATGTACTGTGAGATGGTGGCTGACTAGATACATTACCAAGCAATCTCTCCGCAGTGAAATTATTTGCTTGCGTCATAGCATTCTGAAACACAATATATCGGGATCAAGACATTGGGGCAGCTTGTCTAGAAAATACAGAGGACGGGAAACTCGATCTCCCCTACAAGTATGTTGAATGTTCGCGCACAGCTCCTTAATCTCGCACCTACGGTAAGGTTCGGAACAGCCCGAGATTCACTGCCTGGACCGTTTAGGAGCAGCTTGAGCTCTTCTGGTAACTTACGCTTACGTACACTGAGAGGCTTAGCTCCTTTAGTAGGATATCTTGTTCTTAAAAGCGTGTGCAATGGCGTGTTGAACACCCCTGACACGCTGACGACCCTGGTGTTTGATAGCCTGCTCAATGTTTGACGTTCTATTTGGTCCACGTGTTCGTGTATGTGTACTATGTGGATCGAGCTACTGAGTATATCATGTGTGAAAAACCGTGTATAGAGCCAGAAAGGTAAAAACATACTGGTTATATGTCTTGTACACAAGGAGAAGGCATATACCAAATATCACATACCTGATATCATATATCTGTATACAGAGTAGATATACAGATAAATTCAATGCATGCTACACATACATAAATAACGCAGTTACCCAGTGCGGAAAAGCCAACCACCCTTTTGCGCAGCTTAATTCGTAATGCACTGCCTCCTACGGCGACAAAACTCTTATTTCATGACGTTGTTGCATTTGCTTTGCATTACATTGACTGAAAAGAATCACTTGCTAAGTACAAGGCCAAAACAAATGGATGAATGAATGAAGGCCGGGTCATGAAAAAAACTAAAAACAACCCCCGCAAAATATCGAAAGCTCTGTATTATTTACCTGGAGCATATTATATTTTTCCAAACCAGTTAAGAGCCCAAGTATTCTCATTAGTGGAGCAACACCTGCTGTTTTTTATTCACTATTTTTTCCTACATATGCTCATTCAAAAGTTATGGGAAAGGGCGATATTGATATACCTTCTCCGAAGGTCGATGCATTACACGAGTCGAATCTTAGTAATCGACGCATATGTGACGCAATATGCAGGACATAACTAGTACAATTGCGTCACAAAACAATTTGTTGATGGATTGTTGTGTCTGTGTGAATAAGCTAACAGCTGTGTATACACAGTAAACGCTTCGGCCACTGTAATTTCAACGTATTTCGTTCCGCTTAACGTTAAGCAGCACGTACACCTAGTAAAAGTAACGACATACACGACATACACCAGCATATTTGTGCCAAGCTGTTAACACGCACAAATTGTCGTTATGACCGATATTCATATCTATATGTTGACATATATTGTCATATACTGGCAATGTTAATGAATCTTTATCGTACATAGAGGTGTATAATATTGTTTATAGTGATATATTTGCATCCTAAGTGTCGCTTGTTCTCATGTTAAATCAATTATTAGATAAATATGCGTCCAATTGTTGTAGTAGAAATGCATCAATTGATGATGAGGCAATAACTACTCAGAATTACTTTTCACCTGTGTTAGAATATTTCATGGGATTGCCGCTTATTGCGGTATTTATGCACTTGTAGAATAACACATAGGGATAAACTATAAATTCGTATTCATCATGTTGAATAGCTATTGGTTTACTGACCGAATTTGATCATCAAATGCAGCTTTCTGCCCGGACACGATTTCAATGTGAAGCTATACATCAATATTACTCGGCTCATGATCTGCTGCGCTCGGCAGTTTGTGAGTTGTTGCGGTGTAAAATATTCCCAGCGCACAGCTGTATAGCGTGCAATCACTTTGAAATGATCATGTATCAAATCTGCGGACGCCTGGGAAACTGATATATAAATAATGGATTACATTCTTTATTGCTAGCAACTTGCAATACTTCATCCCGCAATGTCCATTATTTGGCCTCTGCTAGGTTCAGTTGCTTGGATCATGGTTCAGTTGCTTGGAGGCAAAAAAGGTTGCGTCATTAATGCTGACTTTTTTTAAAACGAAACATTCGCGCAGAAGAGTTTGAACGTTGAATGTGCCAGCGCTGGTTAAGTAACCTTGATTGGACGCAACATTTTATTTTTACCGTTTTGATTGTTCGTTTATCTAGACCCTCGGCAAATTTATTTTTGAAAGTCATTCATTGTTGTGCAAGGTCATGAATTCAGAAAATACGGTGTACGTTGGCTACTGTTTGCGCTTCGTCCGCTAGGTGTTCACGGAGTGGGTGCAATGATTGATATAATTTGGACGGCGCATCTACCGGCCTCTTCGAAAATACAAACATGGCACCATGCGCTCTTTGATAATGCCACCACGGCTGTAATCTTAAGCGGAGTTCAAGTACGCTGAATTGATTGCTCCTGGGTACGGACGCAAATTGTTTATTGACATTAAATCATATGAGAAAAACAAATTGCTCTCCACGGTTAACACGTTCAAAATGTCCGATTTCAATTTTTGATTTCTGAATTGCATTGGATTACATCGTCCTTGGACATTCATATAGACGTTATATAGGGCTACGGTTAATGAAGTTATGTGCAACCAAAAAAGAGTCGCAATGAGGATGACCTTCAAAACCCGGCAAAAGATTTAAACCCCACTCTAGTACGCAGTAAGATCACACTTAACCCCTCTCTGCTTAACACAAAGTATCCAATCTTTGCCAACACTGTCTATCATATCGATGCGAGAATGAGCTAAAGGTCATATACCATTGTTTCAACGGCGTCCTAAAATGCTTAAAGTTTTAACTGCAGCTGGATTTTCTTCGAGGAGATGGGAAATCCGGCTACAATATCACAAATGGTGTGTCAGCATCGTCACTACAAAATATTTAGCGTGAACTGTAGCAATTGGAAAGAGCAATCAGCTAAGCCATTCCGCATGATATCAAATAAGTGTAGATCTTTGAAAGAAAGTGTTTAGGTTGTACAATATCTTGGGCAGTCTTAGTGCTCTATCAACAATACACTATATTACCGATTCACAGTAACATGGTAATTAACCTCGAAATTAAAACATCAACCATATAATTGTCTTATTAAAAGTAATCACATGTAATCGCGCCGTTCTGTCACAATTGCTCCCAATATATAACGATGAATATAGTCGGACGTAAGGGTTAAAATATACTAGCTATCTTTTTTGAAAAATATAGCAGTCTGCACTGAAATGACATGATGTGATGTGAACGGACGATCACAATTGAATTCACTAGAATTAATAACATAAACGCTTGAAGTTAAAATGCTGACAAAGAAACATTCGCAAACAATATCAAATATGTTGCTGCTACGATTACGGTGATGTGTTCGTCGTTAGTAATCCCAACTGTAATAGCACAGTATGTGGTGTTATTCAATGCCACATTTTGTGAAATCATGGCACACAAATTTCATGTCCGCTCCTGTGATGTCGACGTTGATGATAAAAGCTTTGTGCGCTATGCTGTCAAAGTACATTTGCCAAAATCTTAAGCATATTTAATGTAAACACCCATTTATTTAACTACAACACGAAACGGACGAGTAATTGATTTCGTGGGCTGCATAAATATCGACGCTACAAATTGGTCCATACAAGTTGCAATAATATGTAGCATTTGAAGTTGTTCTATATGAACATCACTTTTTGGGTGACAATAATTGTATATTAGGCAAACAGCCAGCTAACTGGGAGCAGGTGAGTATTCAATAATTCGTTGAAACGCTTACGCGAGTTATGCAATATGCACATGTAAATATATATATATATTTATATATATATGCATACACACACGCACACCCACACTATCTTATATATACAAATACATATATAAATATATATATATATACAGATATATATATATATACAAATATAAATATATATATATAAGATATTATATATATACATATATATATATAGACATATATATATTATATATATGTGTATATACATATATATATATATATATATATATATATAGATATATATATATATATCTATATATATATATATATATCTATATATATATATATATATATATATCTATATATATATATATATATATATATCTATATATATATATATATATATCTACGCACGTAAAGAGCGTAGATATTTGCAGCTTTTATCGGTGTGATGTCTGCGTTGACCATGATTCGGGAATGTTTATAAAACATTAATGGATTCAGACTTAAATCATCATATAATATAATCTATTATAAAAATTACATTGCATTGAAATGCATTCATGCTGTTTGTACAAGCCTCCCCAGTTATCTAGTAATCAATCATAACACGATGACATATATGTTGAGCGTTCTTTTTACCAGATGCACTTGTTTGCGACCGTGAAGCACTCGTAAATGTCACAAGAAAACCATCTGATTATACGCATCGATTATGTTATGTTATCATATCAGCCAACGATAGTCTTTGTCAGTATTCTTTTATAGAAGACTCAATCTACTTCGAAATGACAAAGATGCTAAGAACGATACTACTTTGGTCATGGACAGTTTGCGGGTTGTTTGTTCCATAACCAACACAGACATCTTAACAACAATTGGCACGATTTTTGGAAATGTAAGCTTGAACATGTTAATTACGTTACACATCTTCTGCAATAACCTTGACCTTATTTCAAGGTCATCGACAAATACGAACATTTTTTGCTTTTCTATAATTTGCAGCCGACTTAAGCTGTCCCTATCAAACAGATCTATGTTTGACTTTCGAATTCTTTTCAGTGTAACAAGGTGCAACAATTGTTTTTATATTTAGTCATTATATGTCTCTATCATCCCAAATCGGCTTTATGTACGAAAACAAGGGTCATATGCGAGGTTTTGCACCAGCATTGTCCGAAGACAGATCAATGATTGATGTGTAAACTCTCACATGACTGCTCATAATCTGCAGAACACCCAATATACGATTATACAAGATACAATCAACATAACCCTAATAAATATGCAAATATACAGTTTAGCATTCGCGTTTGTAGCATTTGCGGACGATAGATTATGTGGCACATCATTTTTCAGCTCAATTGTGCATACACATACTGAGCAATGTACATAGCATGGTGGCATAAGGACTGTACACATAACTAGTATGCGTAGGTTAAATATGTGAATTTGCGTTATATGTGCCAGCGCAGCATACAATTAAATGAATCATGTTTTGGTTCCCACGTCTCTACCGGTAATGTATATTTCTACTGCATTCTATGATAAGCCTGTCTTGTTGATGTTACATCAATAAAAATTTTGAGTAGAATTTGTTTAAGGATGTTCTGCATTGTTCATCTACAAATAAATATTGTTTTTAAATGCATACATGTACAGAAGTGCCACCCTTGGTTTGAGAGGATCTATTTTTGCGAATCCTATGTATGGTGCGAGGATTGGCTCGGCCGATGTAATGGTTCTAGCGGTGTGTTTTTCTGGTATGGGAAAACACAGCTCCGGTAAATAAAGTTCTTTGGCATTCTATTAATTCAAACTATCGGTGCATTATAGTTTTCACAATATGACACAGCTTCTATGCATTATGTTCTACATTTTTTTTTATGCAATATGAAGAAATCTATGCATGTTAAGGCCAGATATTTTCAAATGTATTATTCACTTATATATAGATACAGAATGCAATGTTTGCTACATTATTGCTTGTAGGTCTACGCCTACTTATGTTGCTTTTGATGTCCAAATCATTATGCCACGTAAATCTATTGGACGCCCATTGTAATATGTGATAAGATTGCGGTCAGTACAAACTCCCTGCCAGTCGACTAGCTATGCATTATAAGCCAATACCAGTTATATCTCTAATACGCATCCAATATTTCAAGTACACAAGAATTCACACGTTCAAATGTTTAGCACCCAACACGACCTATTCCGACTTTATGGCACTAGCGAGGAGCATATAGATTAGCTGTGCGGTGAACATGGAGATGAGTGAAACACCTACCCATCGACAGGAGGCGCCACCATGAATCCAACACAAGTGATAGAGTTATCTGATTGGTCGAGGCGACGTCCCAGATTTGGTCAAAACATTCCTTGTGATTTAAAAAGACGATATGACAAAGCACCACGCTGCGCACAGGTGACATGTTCACACATTTACTCGAGCAGAGACGCGAGTGAGCCATCTTAGCATAGCTATTAGCACATTGATGCAATTGCAAAGCATCTGTTTGGCTTCACCGGAGTTTTGGAACACAAATTCGCTCATCGACAAAAAACATGGTGTCCTTGTGAAAAGTAAATGTTTACACCTCCTGATTACAAACTTTTAACCTGTTTGTTAAAATAACAGCAATTGATTCATAACTCTTTGTGTGAAAATTCCTCTGCGGGCGTTATCGGTCAACAGCACCTTTAATCAACAACTGTTGTGTTTTTATCGATGCTTTGGTTGCAAAGCCTCGTGAATCAATTTACTATACAGTAAATAAAACATATCACTGATTCCTTTGTTACATCAGAAACACATGGCTATCATGCATGTAATCCCCTTTCATCTATTACACAAAGGACTGATTCACATTCAGTAGTGATGGTAACTGCCGAACAAGTCAGAATAATGGTGTGCAGCGACTGAATGCCTTGTACATAAATTTGAGTGAGCTTTAACTATGCATGGTTTACTGAAACAATAACACTTTAAACATTCAATCAAATGCATTCTGCGCATTTTCTTAACAACATTTGCAATGTTAAAATTACATGCACTTTTCCTCATATCGTTAAATAACCAACATATTATGGGGGTTTAAAATGTATCTAAGCTTATTACAAGTATTTTACAGTTGTTTTAGCATCAGTTTATGTTCCGCTCGAATGACTAAACAAACATTCCGAAAGAAATCATTTCTTAAAGTGTTTGGTTTAAAAATTTGTCTCATGGTGAATTATTTTTCACGTGGAGAGCAGCTTTTTAATAGTTAATTATATGAACACAGACACCAGGTTGTGGCATATTCCACAAATCACACAAATAATTATAAGGATCAATTTGCGTTGAAGCGCCTGCATCCTTACAAATAATTACAAAACTCAGCCAATGCATTGTGCAGAGATGATGCCGGAGGAGAAAAAGATTAAAACAATTTCTCAGCATAGCGCTGCCGATTGACTTGTGTATTGTTTTTTGTGTTTGTCGTTGTTGATTTATTTATAAGGATGACATCTCTGATAGGCATTAGTTGAAGCGGGGTTCAGTTTGCCTGGTAGACTATATACAGCTTTATGTGTAAAAATGTTATGTGAATCATCTTTGCCTTGTGTATCCATCGTATCTACGCTATAGAGAAAAAAACCTTTGAGGAGCACTGGTTTGAAATCGTGCAGTGCTAAATGACATTTGCAGGTTGCAGTCAAACCATGCCTATTAGCAACGCACTTATTATCATATTATTTTATATACCTTCGTTTGCCAACTGGGCTCTAAGCTGGAATGGGATGTGGCACGCCACCACAACCAACATGGAATGCAGCTCGCCGCTTACATCGCAGTTAGAACGCGATATCTTGTATCACCCGGTAGGGAGCTTGATTGTATGCAGCATTTGCGTCACCAAATCCACATCATTACATTTCTCACGTGCTGAACTGAGTGTCCCCGACTTCACTTGCAATCGTAATGGGAACTACGAACACTTAGTTGAGGACAGTGCTTTCTATTGAAGAACTTATCTTTTAAGGCTTATATCAATCATTTATGTTTTGTGAAGGTGGGAAGGGGATGGGGTAGGGGAGTGTGGGGGGAGGGGTAGGGGGCCTGGTAGGCTTTCTCATGATTTAGGGTAATGTATTCATTTATACCCAATCCTAACACGCCTACTTGGATATAACAATGTTGATAATCCTCAATGTTGTTCGATACTACCATGCTTCAAAAGTTGACCCTGTCCCGTACCCAAACTTACTTTGAGAAAGTCTGTAGGTATAAGAGTGATATACCTATTAGTGCTAAAAAGTAGTAAATAGTATCGTCTTCGTCAGTCATCAGACAATCATCTAAGCACCACAAAGCGGCTAAATGAAGAAATCATAAGCAATTCAGTATCGGAACAGTACACTCGTGCAAGTGTAGATGACACCCAGGTTTAATATTTCCATCAGCTACGGTAGTTGATGAGGTAAACGTTTCGGAAGCGTGTCTGCTAGCGAGCTTGGCCTAGTTAAAACTAGGTCGGTAACGAAGTGTCGGAATGCGCGGAGTATGGGTACGGTATATTAAAGGTCAAATACAACGATTTTTTTTTATTTCATTTGTCCAAAGTTCTATGTTTTAAAAGTACATCGTAACCAAAATAAGGTGACTGCGCGCTTTTTTTTCCTTTGGAAAAATGATGTTGAAATGTACATTTTCCACGTCGAATCTGTCAAGATATCGCTCGGTTAAATTCGTGAATTTACGCGCAGTGACGTCAGACAGGCTGTTCGCGAACATTCATCGCCTTCTTTAGCCTTCACGTTTGGTTGACGGCGTGTTACTAACTCCTCTTTCTTCACGGTCTGGTGATTTTCTTGGTGTGCGTTATTCCTTATGGTTGTGCGTTCGGTTGACGAAACAATGAGAAGTCAGGTATAAGTTTTTTTCTCTTTCCGAAGGATAGCAAAATGCGCTGCATATGGGTGGCGAAAGTCAAGCGTAAACACTGGAGACTGACCCATACGACAGTTCTATGTTCTGATGATTTTGAGAATGGTGCTTATGAGACTGCTGACCTAGAGCTGCTCAAAAGTCTAGGAATTCGTAAGACTCTCTTTAGCCATGTTGGAGTCGATGACAATCAAACTAAGCGACGGAGTGTCTCTAAGAAAAGGCAACGACAACAGGTGAGATCTCCAGCAAGCATCTCATAAACGACATAGGCAGTCTCTTCCCATCAGAGCAGATATCGAGCCTAGAATCGTTTCACAAGGTGGTCATATTCTGAAATTCCTTCGTGCAAATTTGAATTGGGGTTGTATGGAAGTTTAGCACATTTGTGTAGTGACAGTTGTGATGTTCTTTGTAGAATTTTGTTCAAGTTTTAATTCATACTTAGCAATATGTTATCACCTTTTGTTATATATAAATATATATATATATATATATATATATATATATATATATGTATATATATATATATATATATATATATATATATATATATATATATATATATATATATATATATATATATATATATATATATATATATATATATATATATATATATATATATATATATATATATATATATATATATATATATATATATATATATATATACATCTATATATATATATATATATGTATATATATATACTTAGTGTTTCTGTTCAAATAATTATTCTTTCCAGTAGAAAAAGCGTCATTATCAACATTATACGATCGGATTTGGTTCCTTTGAGTGATAGATTTTGTATGCCTTTCGGCGTTCTCATACAGACGTCGGTTGTCTTTAGAGATGTCAGTCATCATATACAAGCGACACATAAACAGCCTATTGTATTTGTCAAGCAATACATAAACACTCGACTCAAACATCAGCACCCCCAACCGCTCCACTAATGTTCTTTAGAAAACAAATCTCAAAATCAAGGTTGACAGAATTTACCTGTTTGTGTTAAAGTTATCGAATTATGCTATATAAATGTCATCTATAAATGGTAACAAACATTTGCTGCACGTGTTGAGTCAGTCAAATCTTAACAATTCAGACGTTTATGCTTTAACTTATCCTTTAACAATCGCGACGGTGCTAATGCACACGACTGGCAAGTTTAATCAGGCAGGATTAATCAATGGTTGAATCGAGTTAGCCAGGGCCAGCCATAAGGTCGACCTCATTTCTGAATTCATCCGCAGCGTTGTTGCACGATGAGCAGTCAAGCTAACAAGCAAGAGGAACGGTGATATACTTCCTTTTCAAGTCAACGCGGACAGTGTTTGGCCAGAGCCAGCATTCCTTAAAGCCGGAGGCTATTGCAGTGGTGTGGGGTAATTCCAAGTCAACTATGCTTCTTATTGTCATTTCCCTGTAAGCAACGCAATGTGACCTGCCGTTCTTGTGCATTTGGTTTGGCTCTGTAAATGGGGGATCCACTTAATTGCGCATACAAGAACGATTCAATTGAGCAGCCAGGGTTGGATGTAACTAAGGCAAAGATAAAGCTGTAATCGGATCTTTCCAGCAGAGATGCTACGTGAGTAGCATAGCATTATAACCATTAACCTATTTGAAGGCCATGTAAATTATCGTCATAATCTAATGATCTGGTTTATGGCATGACGGATTTTCAATGCGTAAGGTCGAAACTAGAATATACTTTTTTGATCAAAAAGATTGAGATCAAACGATTGTGACACTTATTTATCTTTCTGAAATCTAGAAGAACTTCTAGAATGTTAAAGTCTTTTCAATCAAATGAGGAAGTGGAAGCGAAATAATGCACAACATTTGCTTTGCAACTCTTACTATTACGATAGCAGTGGCCATTTAATTAAATATATTTTGGCGTGTACTCTTCAGATAGCACGTAGTTAAAACACAAAAAGATATCATTTGGATCCACGGATGCAAATGTATGAGCGACACAATAACAGCTGTTTGTCCATGGAGACCATTCGGCCATTTGACAGAAGTGGCCTATGCATACATTCCAGCATTCATCAATGGAATATATCCCATGCTCGGTATAATCATCTGGCCCTCCAATGCAATTGGTCCTCAACAGTTTGGTCCATTTACCTGGATATTCAAAACCCGGTTATTGTAGCGCACACTCATATATTAGTTGCAATGTCCAGTTATTTGAGCATACTGACACCTACATCATTTTTAATTTAAATGTGCTAGCAATATGCATTCAAAGGACTGCTTGTAAGTTTTGCCTTACCTGCATGTATGTAGGTGTAGTTAGAGTAGGCGCTCCCAAAGAGCTTCTTTGTCACAGTACTGCTGTCCTTAATGACACACATAAATTGTGACGTGCCTTGACAAGGGTAGAACACTGCAGTTTCACAATGATCGTTCTCTAAGCATAGATGTACACATTCCGCAATACTGGACACCTCTCTCTGATGTATAGTGGCTGCAAACACTGAAACACTTCGCTCAACGGCAAATATATTATCAGTAATGTGGCCGTATGTAAGATGTGGACCAAGAATGAGTGTTATGAAAACCAACATCTTCATGGCTCTGCTGTGAAGCACCGAAGACGTAGAGATGCGAGCAGAGCTGCTGCGACGTGTGACCATTATATGTACACTGGTCCGCGTATCCCATGGCAACGTCCACGCCAGTTACAAACACACTGGCATCCACCATGACTAATGCCACTGTTAACGGCAATCTTGGCTTGACCAACGCTCGTTGCATCGTTGCCGTGGTCAATTCCTCTTGTGGCTTTCTTTATTTATCTGTTTTGTTTACCATTCACCATTTGGTTGGTAATGATATTTCTAAGGTAGATAGCTTTCATTGGGTTCGAGCCTGAGTTATATATTAAACTTCAATGGGAATTCAAAGGTTATACTACAGATTACTGAATCATGAATACTGGAATTGCCAAAGTGATGCATTTTGTTCCTCAAATTCAGCATTTTAGGTTAAACAATCATATTTTCAAACGCTTATGCATTGGTTGATAGTCATTACTTCGCAACATCATTGAGGCTTGATAGGGACAGATAGATGTTATTGGCTGTGCTAACCAACCGCGTAGGTACTTGATAGATAGCAAGTTCACTCTTAAAAGAAAACCCGACGGACATTTACCGCATGAATAATATTAACAAAGAATTGAGGCAGCTGGGAATTGAATCATTATTGCTCGACGTACCTAGGCATGGCTAGTCAGTGACGCTAATAAGGTATTGATTATGTCACCAGAACCTACGGTTAATGTTCATTAAAACTAATTCATCATTTGACACATAGCGTGGGGATAGCTAAACCTGCATAGTTTATTCAGCAATATATTTGACATTTTGTTACTCACAAATGGCTGGCGCTTTTAATAATAAAGCTCTGAATACCTGTCAGATCGGTAGAGTTATCAATGATTAGTTATAAGGGCAAGCTAAAAGTATTACAACTAAAACACATGTCCATTTGGCATTAGGCGCATAGTTACATGTGTATCCATTAAACAGAATGACAAAGCGAGTTAATGGACCTGAGCAATGTGCTTGGATACGTACGGGAAATTGACAAGAAAGTGGGTAATCATGTAATTTCCTCGCCAACCGGACATTCCAATTATCGATATAATGTAACATTCCATAGTTATTGATTTGTATGGCATAATCATCGCCAACAGATTATTGGCCGGCTTAATAGCGGTATACTTTTAAGGACGTCTGAGAGTTTTGGCGCATAGGCAAGTTTCAGTTTGTTGTTTTCGGGGGTGTAGGCGTTTGGTTTTTACCAATTGTGAATTGTTTGTTCAAGCAAGAGAATTATCTCGGTACCAATGGCGAACTTGCACTGGTTGATGCAAGCAAGGTAGTTTTCACCAATCCAGTGATTACTTCAATCATGCGAATGCTCATGGCAATGGAAATATACCCCTGCTAGTTATATTTTTGGAAACATACTATGCATGTTCGCAAGGTACTCGCATATTTGTCAAACACGTACTGCGATGTACACCCGTGCTTTGCTACAAGGTAACCCGAATGTGTATAGAGACCGCGTGTTTGATCTGAGCAAATGGCAGATGTATGAAAATAAAACAGCCTAAGGCTAGTTAATTTGTTAGTTGGGTCTGCAAAGACTTTGTATTCGAACTTGCGGGGCACTGGTCATAACCGATATATTTGTTAGGCACAGAAAGCTATTTAATTTTACAGTTCTCATGGCGATATTTTATTATCAATATGCTATAATAAAAGCACGTACAACGTAACCCTTCACTCGAAAGTTTTCAATTACTTATAAAAATGCCTTTTCCATGAGGTTTGCACCATGCATATAATCACTTTATTCTCGCCTGCATTGCTGGAACGTCGAAATCATCGAGTTCATCTGGCGCTTTCTCACAATAGATGTTATATTGGAATAACGCCGAATTATTAGCAGAGAACAAACAGCACAGATGGGGAAATTTGATTTGCGGAAACCAACTTAAGGAGTTGGGGAAATACAAGACAAATGTAATTAATCACGAGCAGCGTAAGTGCTCCGACCTCAACTGCAAGATGTAACTAATAGTTCAACCAATAAAGATGCATAAAAGTATACAAGTCGCCAATAAATGTACACACACTCACACCGAACAACACAAACATCTCGCATAAGCAGGCTGCTTACGTTCTACTGAATATGTCAAGTTGATTGCTATACTTTGTGATGAAATTCCCACGAATACAAACGTGGTATTGATGCTTGTCGCGTGTCCAACATATTGCCAGTTTATTTCGTGTGAAATTTAACCTTAAGTACACTCACATCTAATGTGTATAGTCTTCTAAATCTAGCAATAACATAATTTGTGCTAGCTTGAAGTCTTTTCAGATATTGATAATATTGCATCACAATAACGATTATTGACCGACTATTGGTGAGGTTTCAGAAGTCAAAGTAATATATGTGGTAATGTGTGTTTGTGTGAATTAAACACAGCGTGTGTGTGTACATATATTGATAAATATATACATAGACTATATGATCACCTGCTAGCAGCATTTTTACGCGCTGTAGAAGACTGAATTCAGTATATCAGTATTACAATTCTGGCAATGTTGCCGCTTGCGCCGGTCTTGCAAGCCAATATTTAAGATTGGTCGGCAATCATGCTTGCTGGTTATTTTGTTTACCGATATTATTGAAGATCAGTAATTGTTAGTGTGGTTAGAAGGATGGTAGGTGAACTAATATGTCGTTTGGATAGCAAGTAATTGTCGCTACTTGTGATATCATACTTTATCCTAGAACAAACACCGCATGTACTTGGGAGAATCTGGTGGCTGCCTAGTCTATATATCCTACGGGTCTTAGAGTCTGCACCCTTCGGCTTAATCCAATATCAGAAAAGGGTCAGGAAGTCGTGGGATGTATTAATAAGTAACATGTTTTGCTGAAATTAATCACACAGTTCGTGTAATATGAGATTAGAAGCCAACGGTGTGGTGTAGCTTTGTTACAATTGACGCCTTCCAATGATGATTATGTGTTGGTATCTGTATCATCCACTGACACAATTGTCCGCCATGGCCTTTTACACATACAAGGGCTTGGCCAATTATTCTTCAAAATATGAGATTAATTCTTCATATCCAGTCTCCTGATTAGGACAAGTCAGTAGGTGTTCTTCCTTTTACTAATGGCACCATAGTTCACCTCCATATGTCCGACTTAATAGCTAGTGGAACGGAAAGCCAATATCCGAGTTTATAGCAATCACTCCAGCGGGGAATATCGTCCACTTTAAAATTGTTAAACTAGCGAATTCATCCCAGAAATGATTACATAGTCGTAAAGTAAGTACCCACAGTGGATTGAATCGTTCATTTTATTACGGTATATACAGGCAGGATCCTGTAAAGAAAAAAAGTTTGCATAACTAAAAAAGTCACAGCGAGGCTGACCGATCCATAAGTGGCATGCATTCCCAAGGCTGCGGTCATAATAGCTCGCCATTATAATATCATAACGTATCTAAGTTATAACATCATAATGTTTATAATCATCACCCAATTATGCCAAACGCTGTCCCGGCTTTTGGGCTAATAATATTATCTTCCTCTTCCTTCTTCGTGGTGGATATCTTCTAGATCAGAGAATAAACCCTGACCGGTCTTTATTACAAACCGAAGGAAAATCATTATTCACAGAATTATCCAGACAAAAATCTCGACAGCTGTGCTGTTAATCATAATTTGTCATCGTGGAAAGTGACCGGTAAAAAGTACATACAAATGACTGGCCTACGAATCGTAATATCTTTTCAATGTTAGCGCTGATCGCGTCGTATTGTGTTAACCCAATTCGCAATGGTTAAATTAGTCGGCTTGCTCATTCTGTGTTACATATTTCAGAGGTTAAATACTATGATGTTGCGCATCCTGATAATCGACGATCGAGTTGCGTTAAGGGCTGAAGTTCTATTTCATTTGAATCACTTCAGTTCCCACATATCGATGAACAAATCGTTGATGATTTCCCCATCGATTACTTGTAGCATTCATTTTCAATTCTACCATCTTTTCATTGAAAACAAAGAACATCAGATTTGGCGTCACGCATAACTGCTGTCGGTGTTGTTTCACGAAATATTTCATCAATGAGTGATTGAATATTCATTTCCTCGGCTACTGATGTTCCTACTGAGATATTGCACAAACACTGTTATATTAGCTAGGGACCACACTATACCACAACAACCAATATGAAATATCAACAAGGATCACGTCGTGGAATGGGACATTTTAATGCGAATCGGCGTAAAGAGGGCAGTTAATGAAGTTATGGTGTACATGGCATATTTACGTGCATCAATGAGTCAATTAATAAGATAGACTTAAATATTATGTTGAAATTGGGATGACCTCTTCATATTGTTACTAACAATCCGTATAGTGGCGTTGTGATCACGGTCTGGTAAACTTCTGAGCACCGTTACAGGTGGTCGCATAATGATCGCATTGTGGTGCAGACGCGAATGGCAGGATAATTGAATTGTAGGAAGAATGAGAAAGCAAGTGACAGGTCAGATAACTAGTGCTGAAGGAACATTCCAGTATGCCATGAATTCTCACTGGTAACATATTTTAATAAAATGATATGAGCTGAATTGGTTAGATAATGGCCGAGTTGAAGAAAAATATTGTATACATGTTCAGTTTAACAGCGTTGCTAAGCAAAATAATTCCATATTGTACTGTGTTATATTGTGATCTACATTACGAGCAACAACCTCATACATGATCAAAGAATGAGCTTGACTGCAGTTATATTTCTTCACAGATGTCCTGTAGCTATCAGCGACCAATTGCTAACAATGTAGTTAATCTTTGCCGTACGTGAACGTGCGAAAATGCATAATAAAGACTATTCCAAAACAAATTGGCATACAAAAAGCAACACACAATGTGATATCAATAAGTGTCCTAAATATACAGTTATGCGAATGCACAAGCACTTATATTTACGTGAACTGCGATTAAGGGACACGTATGTCAAACACGTCGGACACAAATCAATCTGCTCTGTTTAATACGCTGAATAGCTACATGTGTCCGCTCGTTGAATGGTCATTGCTTCATGATTACATGACCACATTGTATCGTACCCCAAGGTGCCGTTACAGTTGTTTCTTATTGATGTATTATAGGGGCCAGGGAGAAGAGAAGCATAGGGATACACACATTGCTAGGTTTCACATTTCTCGTCTAAACGTAAAATTGCTTTTACTTGTACTGTAAATTGAGAAAATACCCGTACGTTAAATGCTACAACCTGTTTACGAGATTGTGTGGCGTAACATATATAAATATATATTCGGAAATTCGTAGTTTAGTGGTTAGTTTTCATGCTTAACAAAGAGTAAACGGCATTGTTAATCGAATAGTCTACTGCATGTATATAAGAGTAATGAGTTGTATCAGTAATCGTCACATATATGTGGGACAGCTGCCATAATGCATCTCCTCCTGATGTCTCCAAGAAATGATAGCTTGCATATTATTTTGCTTTAGATGACTGCCATCGTCTAACTCCAAATGATCGCTTGTATTTTCGTGGCATTTAACTACAGCGGAGGCGACGATGGTCAATAAGGTTAGATATTTGTAGACAATTAGTACATCGGGGGTTATTGATCATGCTCCATTTAATCACCCGGCATCATTCACTCGGTCATGTTATTTCCAGTTGTATCTGTTGCTGCGATACAGTCACTGATATCAGGAAGCCATGGCACCATTAATCTTACAGCACTGCAGCTAATTCCAGTCCAACATACGAATCCAGGTAGGATTGACAATTGGCCTTTAACGAAATGCCTTTTGTGAAACATGGAAACACCAATCAGTGGAACGACCACTTTCTATTCATTGAACAATACCTTTAAAGTCTATAGCTTATTCTAGTTGGCAACCATACTATGCCGTAAATGAGTATGGTTTGAAATTGCCGATTCAATGGAAGGGGTTTAACTAATTTAATTACATTCAACATGCTTACCGTAAACGTGTTAATAGCCTGAGCTGCACTGCATAATCACAGGAAGTCTTGATCGCTAGCCATCTGATACAACACAATGCAGGTTCCATTTTCTGCGCTCTTGATCTTTTATTGCGTGAAGTGAAAGCAACAGCTAGTTGATGCGGGCATTTGATCAACATTTAGTCAACAATTTGCATTCAGTGGTATGTAAAATTCGATGTTTAACAGCATATGAAATAATGCCTCACAATAAGTGTCCAATTCTTTATCCAAACACAACACTTACGGAAACCCTGACGTCATTCCGTGCAATATACAACAGAACATCAGATTCTGTCTAGAGCACTTATTACTCATTAGAAATGTCCAATATAACCTGCATTGCTTTTTAGGCCAGAATATTACTGTGTGGTCAAGGATGTAGCCCCAATGTATGTATGTATGTATGTATGTATGTATGTATGTATGTATGTATGTATGTATGTATGTATGTATGTATGTATGTATGTATGTATGTATGTATGTATGTATGTATGTATGTATGTATGTATGTATGTATGTATGTATGTATGTATGTATGTATGTATGTATGTATGTATGTATGTATGTATGTATGTATGTATGTATGTATGTATGTATGTATGTATGTATGTATGTATGTATGTATGTATGTATGTATGTATGTATGTATGTATGTATGTATGTATGTATGTATGTATGTATGTATGTATGTATGTATGTATGTATGTATGTATGTATGTATGTATGTATGTATGTATGTATGTATGTATGTATGTATGTATGTATGTATGTATTTGGGCCGTTCTGTTTATGTTTCTTTGTACTCGTTCGGTAAGTGAGTAAAAGCAGAACAGTCTCTAGATACGCACCTCGAGTTGAACTTCAAACGCCTATTGTCATAAATCCGAAATATCCAAATGCCGTGTAATCTAGTATTTCGGTAATTTTATGATAGCAGTTCATAATCTAATTTGGTCAGAATATAAAATGACTTAAATATATGTGGATCATAAAACGGTTTGCTGATATTGATATATAAGCCTCTCTGATCTACGCAAAATGCATCGCATGTACTCTAGTAAGGCTTATAAAGGGTTGTGAGACTTCATCTCATTGCACGAGATTGAATCGATATAATGGAAGAGTTGATCACGAACATTCATGTGACCTGTGCCATATCCCTCCCTACAGCAAGGAAGTTATAGTACAATGGGGTGGATGATGAAAGCAGCGTCTAAAACGTCAATTGCTGAGGCAGAATAACAATGCGACATCATTGGTCAAATGAATCTTGGCTAGTGGTTCGAACATCATTCACTTTGTATGATTGAACTACGCTTTCATTTCGATTCTTGAATATCAGCAGTTCATAATCTAATGATGAATATAAAATGACTTAAATATACGATCATAAAACGTATCTGATAAGATATAAGCCTTCTGATAACGCAAAATATCGCATGCGACTCTAGGAGGACTTATAAATTATTGAACTGGCATCTCATTCACGAGATTGAATCGAGTTGGTGCGAAAGTGGAACTTATCTCTGTTTTGATGAAGTGTTGTGCAGGTGACGAGGCAAATCCGGGATGTTTCTATTATTGTAATAAGCTTATCGTTGGAATATACGAGTGTGGAGCCACATTTATGCTGTCAGTAACTACACATGGTAGCAGAACCATATCTGTCATTACGGAACGAACACCCAGATGCTGCTCAGTGACGTTGTTTAGGGTTCACAAATCATTCAATCATTAGGTTTAAAACCAGGAATGAAGTGCGATAAGCCATCCATCCTGGGTAACCTGCGAATCCAATACATCATTGCGTGCAGTGATTGTAATGAACTGATAAGGTCGATATTGTTCTCGAGATATACCTCGCAAACGTATGTTTGTATTTGAATATGCCCCACCTACCCGATAAAATGTTACGACTGAGACCTATTTACTATCCAATTAAATATTCTTCAATCAAGATTTTCCGCACTCCTGATACACGTCTGTAGCTCTATTTTTGGTCTTTCAGTGCGACGACTCTCCCACAAGACCAGGTACTATGAACGTCTACAGATAACGGGAAACCTTCTCTTTTGATTAAGTTTTCTCGAAGTATGACCGCTTATACCAGCTCCCAAACATTCCTAATAATTGAAATGCCAATAGATACGCACTTCGCTCAGTAGAATCGTTTCTATTTTTGAGCAGCAATTAACCAGTTAACAGCCGCGTAAGTTAACTAACTGCTATTTGAACTATTTATGCCGTCAGTAACAGATTCACATCTTACACAGGTGAACAAGGTTTGTCTTATCAAAATACGGCCTGATATGGCATCTTTATTCTTGCAGCAAAAACGTTACCGTGCCTTGTATACATCCCAAATATTTAGCGCAAAAATTGGTTTATATTTCATTAAAAGCCCAGTCCATTATCTGACTGCTCTTTGCAAGGTTTTTTTTTGTCGTAAAACAAATGTTACTGAGTCAACAGTTATTTATATAAACAAACGTAGACATATGATTGTATATATACCAATATATATTACGTGACGATGTCGACATATGAGATCTATTTCGGTCTCTAGTTTCAACAGTCGAACCGTTCATTAATATTGTACGTTCAATTTTACCGCGGCCTCGTTTCATTGCCATTCGTTATCTCTGCCGAATTGTACCCGTTGTGATGCTTCATTAAAGGTGTCATTTTAATTAAATCGCCGCTGCTACGCTCTGTTAAAGAAAGGAGCAGTCAAATGAATAACTGGCATTGCACAGTAATAACGCAACTGTCTTACCTTATGTGACAGCCAATGCGGTCTGATAGTTGTGCTAGTAATCCTTAACCAGGGTTAACTGTAAGAACAGGAGCACCAAGTGCACTTATTCATTCTTAGACTCCTTGAAATGTAAATACAAATCGGATCAATAGGTACTATAAAGCAAATAATTGTACAAATTATTGTTATCGTACAGGGTTTTTTCCTTGGTGTTTACACACGGCAATGAATTTCGGTCGCTACAAGGGTGTAATGGAGCCGAGGAGTCTGTGTATGCTTGCTAATTCCTATATAAATTTGGCAGACATCACAGCACAAAAACTTTGTCAGTTTGTTTAGTGCAGCAGAGAAACTGCCGTGATTAGATCCGATCCACAATACCCAGAACGTTGACTATTCATTACTGAGTAAATTGATATAGGCAAGCAGTCAGGCAACTGGCCACTTGGTGGCAATGTACTACCGGTATGTAATCGCTATGTCGAGGTCAGTTGTTATACTGCGCAAAAACATTCATTCATTCATTCGCTATTCAGGTCATCTATTATTTATAGGTTCCATATCAATTATGATCAAAACACCCCCATGCTCGCTAGTTGAATCTGATTATACTTCAAGGGCAGTGGTTTAGCCGCATGGCAGAGAAGTGCGGCTGAGATATAGGTGCTTAGAACCGTCTTGCGTAAACGTACGACCAAGCCACAAAAATATTCTTCGCAGAGAGCGTTTGGAACATAGACACGAAGCATTAGCTATTGCATGATTGCTAGTATCTAAACACAGTGCAACCAGTCTTTGTCTAATGTTACAGCAGCACACTTATGTACAGCGAATCAAATTATTTATATGGGGAAAATATTTCAAGAGGTATTTCTGGTTAGCTTTTTGAAGTGATCTGACATTTTGACAAATGTATGTATCTACTATTAAAGATAAGGTGATGGGGAGGAAACACCTCCGAGTAATATACTACAATAAATAGTACCTTCCGATGGAATTGTTGAGCAGTGTTGCGTTTGAGCAGTCTTATTGTTTTTGATCTACAGCAGATACTTATCATGTTAAGAGTATCAGCAAGCATAAAGCACACAAAGTGGGGGTCAAAGTCTGACGTCTTGAATACCATATGCATAAATGTCAATCTGCTTCTTACAAGCTGACGAGGAACGTACATCCAGTATTCATTTACTGGTCATATTGGTCGTACCATTGGATGAAATTTATGTATACAGCCTACTAATGCAGTGTTAAAGCGTTCACAGGGACGGTACATTGATGTTCTTTTATATTCAAAGCCTATCATGATGGTTGAAGAATGTGAAAATCACAATACATTCCCGTTCTAAGGTTAATACTGCACAGAACAAATGGATGAATTGTGATATTTACATCAAGCCGCTTGTGTATTGATGTATTTAAAATAAACACAGTTTTACTCAGTAAAATAAGCGCAAATCAAGAACTTGTCATTTCTGCCAAGGTTGTAAAAGTAATGGGGGAAAATCGTTTCTTCAGCGTGCTCACTTATGATTTTTGATTCAAACCCTTTGACTTAATTGCTGTCTATCTAACCGCAGTTCACCAGCAGTACCGTCTCTTTGCTACTTGATACACTGCCTTGAAATCTGTTAATAGTTATAGAAACCTGAAGCTTTAACATTTGCTCAGCTTCTTGCATTTGAAGTGTAATATTCTGTGTCAAATACATCTACTATATTGTAATATCATGCTGATGACTTGTTGTCACCTAATGAAGAGAAAGCATACACACCAAAGCATGCAAACAATCAAACGTAGCCTTACTTTTGTTTAATTTCAACAAATAAGTGTCAAAGGTTTAATGCGGTGTGCCAAAATAAGGTGAAACAACGCTACAATATAAAACACAAACTCTATATTCATCTGTATGTAAAATCTGTTCCAGTCGTCAAAATTGAGACTGCTTGAGAAAATGAATAAGAAATCTACACAGCTGAACATTGTATGATGACAATGAGATGTATGAAATGATAACTCTTGTTCCAGAACTCTATTTGGCTATCAGACACATTCTACCGATAAGACATTTATGCAAATAAGGCCGTCAGTGGATTTTATAGCACCAAATAACGACTTAGTTAGTCGCAGAGTGATCCATTCTTCGCTAATTCTTATCATCAAAGGCATGCACTATATGTACTAGCGATAATTCACATAAACGTTAGACTAGCCACTATACGCAATATAAACCAGCATCGTGTCAAATGCAGTTGATTTACTAGAATATGATCCGGCCATTCGTACCTTGCTTTGCGTCTATTTTTGTCGAGGGCAATAACAACCTGGGCTTCTATATGCACATACAGTGTTTGTATAGAGATCAGGTAAAACATCGTGCCAGAAGGGAGTGCTTGAGATGGAGACAGTTGACCTTTAATAGAATAAGATATCCGGGGCCAATTCGGCGAGACACGATTAATCATGTTCACAGTATGGTGACTCCCTGCTTACACACAACGTAGGCTCACAACATGCAGTTTTACCGCGACAACCGCGCCATATTTGCAGTGGATATTCACATAACTATCTTGGAGCAATTGAGGATGTCAACCCCTTCGTGCAGCGTGAGTTTCCAAGTATGTAAATATAGCCAATATGGGCTACACATCCTATGCCTAGTATTAACTCACCTTGCTACACTGGACGAGTCCAGTGCTTTTACTCGTCGTTACATGCATTGAGGCCAGCGGGCTGCTTACATTTGTACACTGTTCATCGAAAATACACACGGTTTTACAATCCAATGTTAAGACAGTTTAATATGCTTTTTTCAATCCGTTTAGACAATTACCTGTGATACGTGCAACATTTGCGGTATCCGACTGATCATGAGCGGTTATGTGCACTGTTGAGGTATTGCTTGCTAATACCAGCAGCCGATTAGATACAGAGCCTGTTAATGATATAGTACCTAGGAGATTGGGAACGAGAGCGTTAAAAACCTGATCGGTCACGTGTGTTAATATGTCAGTTTCTTAAGATTTTTTGGTTTCACAATTTAGTTCGCAGTTTTGAGCAAATGTTCAAATTCAGTTTTAAAGATATCAGCATCAATGATCCACAAAACCGATAGGTTCTGTTTTCACCTCGCTTAAAACCAAGGTGAAGGTCATAACAAATGTGGATTAACAAAAAAGTGGAGAGAATAGATATAATATCGCCAAAGTGTATTCGACAACCTGGGTTCTCAACCTAGGTTTATATATTATCGCCCATTATGACATTTAGCTGATTTGATGGATTGGATATATTTTGTAGTATACCCAATCTGACATGAGTGTAATCTGGTCAATGATTGAGGTCCATTACCTAAGGTATGTGGAGTAAAGACGAAGGGTGTGGAACAGCCGTAGAATTTGGCGGTGTTGGTTGGGTGGGGGGAAAGGCAGACTTATCGTCCCATCGGAATATAGGTTTGCTTATAACAATCTCCCTATTTTAGCAAACTTGAAACGGAGTGGGGGAGTTGTGAGGAGTATAAGTTAGAGTGAAGTTATAGTTTAGCTGTTGAGTGAAGCATCTTCGGGATGGGGGGAGTGCAGCTATAGCAAGAAGCTGACTGAAAAAACTAGCAACGAGGGTGTTCGCTTTCGTGCGCCCTGCCTCTGGGGTCAGACTTTTGAGGAGGTTGCAATTGCGGTATTGCAAAAGGTGTACGACACCATTGGCCTACGGAAACAATATCTATATTCAGGGCGATGCAACGGCCTACTCTCCAGATGGCTATTGTGTAATCCCGATCCGGCGGGCTGGGGTGGATGCTGTCTCTCGGAGGCATTCTGAGGAGGCTGTGCTGCTCGAGATAAAGTGCCCCTACACTCGGAGTCATGGGAGGGTGATTCCGAACATGTATAAGCCTCAGGTTCTGTTGGGAGTTGCACCACAGTTCGGTGGCGACCATCAGGGTGTTTGTCGACTGCGCTTTCAGGTTGTGCGCCTACGAGGACCCGGGGAGGGCTGAGGTATATAACCAGGTGTATCACAAGGATCGGAAGAAGTATAAAGAGACGGTGGCTTGGGGGTGGGCGTCGATTGAGGGCCTCGAAAACGGCGACTATGGCGCGAACGGGAGGTTTAATAGTTGCCTGGACGTGGAACAGGAGCATCATGGTCCTTGGCTGGGAAGACCGGGTGGGGCCGCGGAGAGGCCGACGGGGGCGTTCTACTGTTGGAAGCTCTTTACGATGAGGTTGATAACCGCTCGTCCTGATCCTGACTTTATCGAGCAGAACAACGTTACGGTTGCCCAGTTTATAGTGGACCTCGACCGCGTGAAAAATGGAACCTACACAGGTAGACTTGGCCCCAGGATGTTTACGCTTGAAGACCTCTATGGATAGACCCTGCAGGATGGTAGTATAGGTAATGGCGGTTCCCCAAGTGGTTGATTCCCGTAGCCTAGCGGCAGTTCCCGACTGTACGCCATACCGCGCTGCCCTAACTTAGTCTGTTGGAAATATGGTTGCTGGGTGGTTGGATGACCCCCTGCCCCTGTCCCTGCCCCCTGCGACTCGTGGTCCCCTGCCCCCCGCGACTCATTGCCCTTACCCGCTGCTCCCCCACTTAGTCTGTTGGAAATATGGTTGCTGGCTGCCCCCCCCCCCCCCCCCAACAAGACTAATGAACCGCCCCACTTACACTAATGAACCGCCCACTTCGAGGAAGCTGCCCCCGCGCTAGAACCACCATTACCTATACTACTGATCTTGTCCCGCTCTCGTGTCCAACTAGTTGTTTACTGAGCGATATTGGGGTAGTTTTCACATACGTTTTGACATAGATTCGGTTGCTTCACAGGATTGTTAATGCCTGTGGGAATGCCATATAAAAATAGATTGCCGTCATTAAAGGATTAAACTTCGCAGACACGCATCTCATGCTCATCTCAATTCCTCACATCATCTAATCTTATTTGTCCGACCTCGACCACAACACATCCACCCCTACAGGCTTTTATTGGCATGGAGCTATCTGCATCACTTTCTATAACAACAGCTGTGTTGATGTGTATTAAACTCTTTTCATACAGACAAGGATGACAGACATATCCCATGGCATAGATGCAAACTTTTAATTCTCGTCACAACCAGCTTTGTTGATACTTTGTTGATACTTTTTTTTGGTATTTCCCAAAACGGTTGGTTATTTTGCTATGTCCCAAAATGGTTGTTTATTGGCTATGTTCCAAAACAGTTTGTTTTGTGGGTGCTCTTTTTGGTTCACACAATATGTAAGTTGTTTACATTCTGCTGATCTCGTAGTTGTTCTAGTTATGTTTGACACATTTCATCCAATGACACATCAATTAACGGTCATCGGAGTAGGAAGCAAGGATCTATAGAAATATCCTTTCACGCGTGACACAAACCTCATTATTGCCACCCAATATACATGCGTTATCTGAAGCTAACTGACACACAAGGTCAACTGCATTATCGCAATCCTTGACTTTAATAATGCTAGATTCTGCATCCGATGCGCTGAAGGCACAAATTACTCTCCTTAAAAGGTTTTATGATTCGGATAGGCTCCTTATTGCAGTATTAGTGTCATATATAGATATATATAGATATATATATATATATACAAATATATATACAAATATATATATATATATACATACATATATATATATATATATATATACATACATACATACATACATATATATATATATATATATATATATATATATATATATATATATATATATATATATATATATATATATATATATATATATATATATATATATATATATATATATATATATATATATATATATATATGTATATATATGCGATTTGGCCCAACCCCATGTATATTCACGGATTTAGCAGATGTTCAACAGAAAGAAGATAGCGAAAGTTAATCTAATCAGCTGGAAGGCCGGGATCACGATTCAGCAAAGTTAGGTCGAAGATTAACAACGTCATTACAGATATTCATAAGATACTGTATAATAAGATTATTGATAAATATATATATTGATAAAACTTTTGGTACATGTGAATGCGGCTGACAATGTCAGTAATGAAGAACCAGTCAGTCGGAGGGTTTCGATGACGGTTTGATATACAAAATGGTGGGTCGGCACTGCTACTCTGGGCTGGCGCTAGCTGAGTATGTTGTTTCAGTGGCGAAGCAGGGGCGGCAGTGGTTGGTACTGCGGGAGTAGTGGCGGCAGGGGCAACTCTTTGACGTCTTGTGGCATATGTGTCTCCTTTACGTGGCTTGCCTGGTGCGATTGGCAGGAAGAGATTGTAAGTTGTATAACCGACTTACCAAACAACATATACAAACAACTACTTTTATGGTTGTAAAAGTTATTTTGGCTGATTATCGTTTGGGCCCAGCTGATGCGTTATAGATGTCTCGAGAATCACATCAAGTGCCAATTCAAAACAGTAATTTGCTCTTTGTTGGATTCTCATCATCTTGAAAGGAAAACATGAACTAGTGGATTTCCTTTGGTTGGTCACAAGAAACAGTATAAAAAGCCATTATTTAGTGATGCAATCCCATTTGCTGCCTGTGTTAGCGCCTGTGTAAAGCAGGAAAACAAGACTTTGATGTCAA
This sequence comes from Urechis unicinctus, assembly GCA_034190875.2. Taxonomy (NCBI): domain Eukaryota; kingdom Metazoa; phylum Annelida; class Polychaeta; order Xenopneusta; family Urechidae; genus Urechis; species Urechis unicinctus. Next base: position 56,490,561 of record CM067343.1, on the reverse strand, counting down.
CGACGATAGAATAACTCCGTTTATTGATGAACAAAGATGTTTTTTCCAAGTTCATATAAGTATATTATGCAGGCCATTGTTCTTCGTTTCTCCATCAAGTATGCATCTAGCACTAGGTTTTGCACTTCTCCTGACGCGCAGTGCTGACTAAGCAATGAGGGAGACCATGAATAACCTGTTCTCATGCGCAACGCATCGATAAAACACGGTATCTCGGGATTGCCTTTCATATGATATGATGTGCTAACTAATGACCGTAACACCATATCGAAAAGCTCCGGGTTAATAACGACGAATATGGGACCACAATAGAATAGTTTAGGAACCTAATCGGGTTCGAAGTTTGAATCAAAGTGTCAGTCAATTGTTATTCCTCTCGTTTTATACTTTTAACGAATTAATTAACTTAGTGTGTTTACTGTTATACTGGCACTTGCACTTGATTAGCATTTGAAGTGTTATATCGTAAGGATGGAGAGTTATATCTGCTGATACATTGAACCTTAGTGACGACATCGTTTATGGTGTGGTTAACTAAATGCCATACGCTAACTTCGAATCAAAGCGATCTGCCTTATCAAGATGTTCTGTACCCTTCCCATGAGATGGCCGGCTTATGAATGTTTGCTCAGCTGATCTACTGTAAACACCTTAATGCAACGATAACCATCTGCGACGAAACGGAGGAGGTGAGATTGCAAGTGTAAAATGGTGAGGGTATGAATCTACAATAGAATGACATAGTTAACTATACAACAACACCAAAGGGTTTTAATTACGCTGTGAGGACTTCACCCTAGCGTGTTTGAAAACCATTTTGAATTTTCGAATTGATTCAATCAGACGGCCCCATATCTTTAAGAGACGCCAAACCCTGATAATTAGGATCAATCATTTGGATCCATCATGTTGATTGCATGGTAGCGTCACATGATAGCGGGCGTGTGTGTCACGCATTTTCATATTCACCGCAAAGCTAGTGGAAATGACCCCTCTTAGCATAGCAGTAAGCTCATTGATACAGCTTCTTTCTCTCATCAATATGTGCCCATATCATCCATCATATTGACAGATTAACCACCTCAGCTTATATAAAGTATAACCTTAGCTTATAGATCCACGTGTGATCCACGTGTCACATGTTATCTCCCATCTTTACTCATGTGCACCCGATATTTGATCTTCACATGACCGGTTAGTACAAGTGCCATGCTAATTGGAATGATGTCCCTTAGTCGTTACGGTTGTTTCCACATTTCGAACGCATCTATTGTGTGATGCATTGAAACATAATGAGCTGGAAGAGTGTTTAATTTGAGACATTTGATTAGATGCTGGTTTGCAGGTAATGGTGCTCGACCTGGTAACACATCCGAATATGCGACCAACAATGTCCCATCTAAGCTGCAGATGTGTTTCAAATACTACATCTTAGCAAACGTCTGACAGCCAATAGTCGATATGATTGGTGCTAGTATCTGGCACAATAAAATACAAGAAGGATCAGCGCGTTAATGGAAATATTATGCAATGGCGCTGTAGATAATTGGCATGCCAGCTAAATGCAAACTTGTTCCGGTCGGTTTTGTCCATATTGCCATGCATACCTAATCGGTTTCTTATCCATTGATGCGTCTCTCTTGGAGCAGTCTTTGCCGATGGCAGATTTGTTATTATATCAGAACACCATCACTCATGCCAGATAAATCCCCATGAATGAAAATCTTAAGCATATTGGGTTTATTTTCTGTAAGAATATTCAATGTTTCGTAGACTTTAAAATGTTTGCCAATTATGAGGCTTATCACCTAATATCATGTTTACAATGGAATTTTTATTTACATGCAAAGTAATTTATCACTGACGTGTTATCGCTTTCATTCGTTAAAATCGCTAAAAAGTTAAATTTAATTCGTGCTAATTGTTATGACATAGTACTTCGACCACTAAATCTATGTGTATGGCATAAAAGCAAAGAAGTGATGCTCTGTGAGTTGATATTACACAAGTACTAGACTGGGACATGTTCGTTTCAAATGTTCCCACGCAACAACTCACGCATGTTGCTCGGATATTGTGATGAAATATTGTGTTTAATGTCTGGCTGTGTATAATTCGGTGATGACTAACACATGTTTGCCATTTCACAGGTTATCTGTCAACTTAGCCGTCAAGTAGTCTAAAGTTTTCAATATATACTTAGCAATCGATTTAGGAATATGTGATAAAAAAAACCTTTGTGTTTTAATGCAGCATATGTATCCAGTAAACAGAAATCCAAGACTCTTATGGTCATCTAGGGCATAAATTGATTGTTCCTCTGCAGGTAAGCAGGGGAGATAAAGGGGAGCCAATGAGAGTAACACAAATAACCTCAGGTGATATCGGTCAATGATCCACCCCGACGTATAACAGTAGTATGATAGTAGACTTCTTATACTATGATTCTCTACATACATAATAAGAGCATATTCATTCCATGTAGAATAACAATCATCAATAAAAATGTATATCTACGCTGTAACGCAAAATGCAACATTAGCATTAGGATGCCGTGTCACATATTTGATATCTGACAAACGTGCTGTTTTTTACCTCACATATTTCCTGCTCCACACAGCAGACACTTTTCCTGACGACGTTTGGCCTGTCGGAGTAGCCTTTATGTTTGAACCTGAAACCAGGGTTTCAAAACCTGTACCCTACTTGCCAGAATCTGTCTCAGATCTACCAGGGTACGTAAGTCATTTGGATTGAATGTGCTATATCAAAGGTGCTTGATTTTGTAATGTCGATCAGAATAGCTGAAAAACAAAAGATAATTTACACGCAGTGATAACCATATCAAAGGACTCATCAATCAGTGTTTTGAAAACGGTTTTTATTCCGATAATCGCTCATTGGAACACCATAGTCATGCTGCTGTCAGATTCGTTTGCCCGGTTTTTGGAGAATATGGATCGAATCTGAACGGTACATTACCAACTATAGTTTCTTGTTGGAATGCTCAAACATTTGAGGCTCTTCCACCCAAAACTCGTCGTCCGAATTAAAGACACCGCGCTCGGAATCTTCAAGAGTCGTCTTTGTTTATGGTGAAAACTACTGCGGGTGCCGAATAATTGACTTTCTATTTCAATTTACGTCATATAGGAATGAGTGATGTTAACACAAAAACCAAGAAACGATACAATTTTTCTATACGCTGTAACTGACTGTACAATAATTGATTCGTTAATTGCATAGCTTTTAATGACCTCACATCGTCTTAAACGTAACACATACGACACGGAACAAAACAGATGCCTTCAATTGAGGAACACTTTGCCTTGTACCAATATGATAGGATTGTCGCAGCAAAGCATAATATAATCTAGTTCCTTTAATTTCTTTATCTACGTGGTTCTTATACGCTACACACCTGTTGAAATGTGTATTCACTGCACGTCAGCTAAACATACGACTGTCTGTTTGACCCACTAGAGCAAAGAATTAGCAAAAACATTTTACAATGCAGATACCTCAACTGATAATACTAACTTGATGCTAACAGAGTATTGAGCTATGGATATTCTATACCCAAATCGTAAATGATATGTTAATTCTCAATCAAAGAGAATGAATAGCAACACAATTTAAGTTAGAATTGGTATCTGTAATATACAAAATGGTTCATAAACTTTGTAGTGTGGCAATTAAAACAAATCCATCAGACAAAAACAACCTTGCATATAAATAAAGTGGCTCGTTACGGAGGTAATAATGACCCTGTTCTAGATTACTGCCTGTGTAGTATACCTGCACCATCAAACATGTACAATCTTTTAGATCGAGGGCAATGTTCATGTGTTTTCCGTTTAAAGCAAGCCGAACAAATGTGTTTTGTTGGTTTGGAAATATGTAATCGCCATGTGCAATGAAGTCGATATATGCGAGTAAGAATGTTGAAGGTATGACGTAAAATGTTGAAGGTATGACGTAAAATGTTGAAGGTATGAGAAAGTTAATGGTAATATATGTCCAAGACGAAGTGATATCGCGACGATGATATGTGAGGATGATTGTTATGCTTAGACAGCTTCCTTTAAGAGGCAGCTCTCACTTGGTACAGACCCGTTGTTTAGGTCTGGCAGCAAAATCCAAGCCGCAACACGATCTGAGTAAAGTTGGGTGCAACCACTTGCAACGATAAGACAATCATATGATATGAAAGGCCGGAGTTATTTATCAGGATTTCATGCATTGTGATCGAATCAACATCTTATTGGTCATAAGGCGACATATGGCGGATATACATAACAAACCTCATTATTGCCACCCAATATACATGCATTATCTGAAGCTAACTGACACACAAGGTCAACTGCATTACCGCAATCCTTGACTTTAATAATGCTAGATTCTGCATCCGATGCGCTGAAGGCACAAATTACTCTCCCTAAAAGGTTTTATGATTCGGATAGGCTCCTTATTGCAGTATTAGTGTCATATATAGATATATGTAGATATATATATATATACAAATATATATATATACAAATATATATATATATATATACATGCATATATATATATATATATATATATATATATATATATATATATAGATATATATATATAATATATATATATATACAAATATATATATATATACAATATATATATATATATATATACATGCATATATATATATATATATATATATATATATATATATATATATATATATCTATATATAGATATATATATATATATATATATATATATATATATATATATATATATATATATATATATATATATATATATATATATATATATATATATATATATATATATATATATATATATGTATATATATGCGATTTGGCCAAACCCCATGTATATTCACGGATTTAGCAGATGTTCAACAGAAAGAAGATAGCGAAAGTTGATCTAATCGGCTGGAAGGCCGGGATCACGATTCAGCAAAGTTAGGTCGAAGATTGACAACGTCATTACAGATATTCATAAGATACTGCATAATAAGATTATTGATAAATATATATATTAATAAAACTTTTGGTACATGTGAATGCGGCTGACAATGTCAGTAATGAAGAACCAGTCAGTCGGAGGGTTTCGATGACGGTTTGATATACAAAATGGTGGGTCGGCACTGCTACTCTGGACTGGCGCTAGCTGAGTATGTTGTTTCAGTGGCGAAGCAGGGGCGGCAGTGGTTGGTACTGCGGTAGTAGTGGCGGCAGGGGCAACTCTTTGACGTCTTGTGGCATATGTGTCTCCTTTACGTGGCTTGCCTGGTGCGATTGGCAGGAAGAGATTGTAAGTTGTATAACCGACTTACCAAACAACATATACAAACAACTACTTTTATGGTTGTAAAAGTTATTTTAGCTGATTATCGGTTGGGCCCAGCTGATGCGTTATAGATGTCTCGAGAATCACATCAAGTGCCAATTCAAAACAGTAATTTGCTCTTTGTTGGATTCTCATCATCTTGAAAGGAAAACATGAACTAGTGGATTTCCTTTGGTTGGTCACAAGAAACAGTATAAAAAGCCATTATTTAGTGATGCAATCCCATTTGCTGCCTGTGTTAGCGCCTGTGTAAAGCAGGAAAACAAGACTTTGATGTCAACGACGATAGAATAACTCCGTTTATTGATGAACAAAGATGTTTTTTCCAAGTTCATATAAGTATATTATGCAGGCCATTGTTCTTCGTTTCTCCATCAAGTATGCATCTAGCACTAGGTTTTGCACTTCTCCTGACGCGCAGTGCTGACTAAGCAATGAGGGAGACCATGAATAACCTGTTCTCATGCGCAACGCATCGATAAAACACGGTATCTCGGGATTGCCTTTCATATGATATGATGTGCTAACTAATGACCGTAACACCATATCGAAAAGCTCCGGGGTAATAACGACGAATATGGGACCACAATAGAATAGTTTGTGAACCTAATCGGGTTCGAAGTTTGAATCAAAGTGTCAGTCAATTGTTATTCCTCTCGTTTTATACTTTTAACGAATTAATTAACTTAGTGTGTTTACTGTTATACTGGCACTTGCACTTGATAAGCATTTGAAGTGTTATATCGTAAGGATGGAGAGTTATATCTGCTGATACATTGAACCTTAGTGACGACATCGTTTATGGTGTGCTTAACTAAATGCCATACGCTAACTTCGAATCAAAGCGATCTGTCTTATCAAGATGTTCTGTACCCTTCCCATGAGATGGCCGGCTTATGAATGTTTGCTCAGCTGATCTACTGTAAACACCTTAATGCAACGATAACCATCTGCGACGAAACGGAGGAGGTGAGATTGCAAGTGTAAAATGGCGAGGGTATGAATCTACAATAGAATGACATAGTTAACTATACAACAACACCAAAGGGTTTTAATTACGCTGTGAGGACTTCACCCTAGCGTGTTTGTTGATCGCATGGTAGCGTCACATGATAGCGGGCGTGTGTGTCACGCATTTTCATATTCACCGCAAAGCTAGTGGAAATGACCCCTCTTAGCATAGCAGTAAGCTCATTGATAACACTTCTTTCTCTCATCAATATGTGCCCATATCATCCATCATATTGACAGATTAACCACCTCAGCTTATATTAAGTATAACCTTAGCTTATAGATCCACGTGTGATCCACGTGTCACATGTTATCTCCCATCTTTACTCATGTGCACCCGATATTTGATCTTCACATGACCGGTTAGTACAAGTGCCATGCTAATTGGGATGATGTCCCTTAGTCGTTACGGTTGTTTCCACGTTTCGAACGCATCTATTGTGTGATGCATTGAAACATAATGAGCTGGAAGAGTGTTTAATTTGAGACATTTGATTAGATGCTGGTTTGCAGGTATTTTTTATGACCTGCGAAATGGTGCTCGACCTGGTAACACATCCGAATATGCGACCAACAATGTCCCATCTAAGCTGCAGATGTGTTTCAAATGCTACATCTTAGCAAACGCCTGACAGCCAATAGTCGATATGATTGGTGCTAGTATCAGGCACAATAAAATACAAGAAGGATCAGCGCGTTAATGGAAATATTATGCAATGGCGCTGTAGATAATTGGCATGCCAGCTAAATGCAAACTTGTTCCGGTCGGTTTTGTCCATATTGCCATGCATACCTAATCGGTTTCTTATCCATTGATGCGTCTCTCTTGGAGCAGTCTTTGCCGATGGCAGATTTGTTATTATATCAGAACACCATCACTCATGCCAGATAAATCCCCATGAATGAAAATCTTAAGCATATTGGGTTTATTTTCTGTAAGAATATTCAATGTTTCGTAGACTTTAAAATGTTTGCCAATTATGAGGCTTATCACCTAATATCATGTTTACAATGGAATTTTTATTTACATGCAAAGTAATTTATCACTGACGTGTTATCGCTTTCATTCGTTAAAATCGCTAAAAAGTTAAATTTAACTCGTGCTAATTGTTATGACATAGTACTTCGACCACTAAATCTATGTGTATGGCATAAAAGCAAAGAAGTGATGCTCTGTGAGTTGATATTACACAAGTACTAGACTGGGACATGTTCGTTTCAAATGTTCCCACGCAACAACTCACGCATGTTGCTCGGATATTGTGATGAAATATTGTGTTTAATGTCTGGCTGGGTATAATTCGGTGATGACTAACACATGTTTGCCATTTCACAGGTTATCTGTCAACTTAGCCGTCAAGTAGTCTAAAGTTTTCAATATATACTTAGCAATCGATTTAGGAATATGTGATAAAAAAAAACCTTTGTGTTTTAATGCAGCATATGTATCCAGTAAACAGAAATCCAAGACTCTTATGGTCATCTAGGGCATAAATTGATTGTTCCTCTGCAGGTAAGCAGGGGAGATAAAGGGGAGCCAATGAGAGTAACACAAATAACCTCAGGTGATATCGGTCAATGATCCACCCCGACGTATAACAGTAGTATGATAGTAGACTTCTTATACTATGATTCTCTACATACATAATAAGAGCATATTCATTCCATGTAGAATAACAATCATCAATAAAAATGTATATCTACGCTGTAACGCAAAATCCAACATTAGCATTAGGATGCCGTGTCACATATTTGATATCTGACAAACGTGCTGTTTTTTACCTCACATATTTCCTGCTCCACACAGCAGACACTTTTCCTGACGACGTTTGGCCTGTCGGAGTAGCCTTTATGTTTGAACCTGAAACCAGGGTTTCAAAACCTGTACCCTACTTGCCAGAATCTGTCTCAGATCTACCAGGGTACGTAAGTCATTTGGATTGAATGTGCTATATCAAAGGTGCTTGATTTTGTAATGTCGATCAGAATAGCTGAAAAAACAAAAGATAATTTACACGCAGTGATAACCATATCAAAGGACTCATCAATCAGTGTTTTGAAAACGGTTTTTATTCCGATAATCGCTCATTGGAACACCATAGTCATGCTGCTGTCAGATTCGTTTGCCCGGTTTTTGGAGAATATGGATCGAATCTGAACGGTACATTACCAACTATAGTTTCTTGTTGGAATGCTCAAACATTTGAGGCTCTTCCACCCAAAACTCGTCGTCCGAATTAAAGACACCGCGCTCGGAATCTTCAAGAGTCGTCTTTGTTTATGGTGAAAACTACTGCGGGTGCCGAATAATTGACTTTCTATTTCAATTTACGTCATATAGGAATGAGTGATGTTAACACAAAAACCAAGAAACGATACAATTTTTCTATACGCTGTAACTGACTGTACAATAATTGATTCGTTAATTGCATAGCTTTTAATGACCTCACATCGTCTTAAACGTAACACATACGACACGGAACAAAACAGATGCCTTCAATTGAGAAACACTTTGCCTTGTACCAATATGATAGGATTGTCGCAGCAAAGCATAATATAATCTAGTTCCTTTAATTTCTTTATCTACGTGGTTCTTATACGCTACACACCTGTTGAAATGTGGATTCACTGCACGTCAGCTAAACATACGACTTCAACCATCAAGATGTCTGTTTGACCCACTAGAGCAAAGAATTAGCAAAAACATTTTACAATGCAGATGCTAACAGAGTATTGAGCTATGCATATTCTATACCCAAATCGTAACTGATATGTTAATTCTCAATCAAAGAGAATGAATAGAACAAAATTTAAGTTAGAATTGGTATCTGTAATATACAAAATGGTTCATAAACTTTGTAGTGTGGCAATTAAAACAAATCTGTCAGACAAAAACAACCTTGCATATAAATAAAGTGGCTCGTTACGGAGGTAATAATGACCCTGTTCTAGATTACTGCCTGTGTAGTATACCTGCACCATCAAACATGTACATTCTTTTAGATCGAGGGCAATGTTCATGTGTTTTCCGTTTAAAGCAAGCCGAACAAATGTGTATTGTTGGTTTGGATATGTGTAATCGCCATGCGCAATGAAGTCGATATATGCGAGTAAGAATGTTGAAGGTATGACGTAAAATGTTGAAGGTATGACGTAAAATGTTGAAGGTATGAGAAAGTTAATGGTAATATATGTCCAAGACGAGGTGATATCGCGACGATGATATGTGAGGATGATTGTTATGCTTAGACAGCTTCCTTTAAGAGGCAGCTCTCAGTTGGTACAGACCTGTTGTTTAGGTCTGGCAGCAAAATCCAAGCCGCAACACGATCTGAGTAAAGTTGGGTGCAACAACTTGCAACGATAAGACAATCATATGATATGAAAGGCCTGAGTTATTTATCAGGATTTCATGCATTGTGATCGAATCAACATCTTATTGGTCATAAGGCGACATATGGCGGATATACATAACTATTTTAGTTATCAACGATTCAATGAGCACACACAATTCTTAATGAGTTTAACTCATTAAAAAATCTTAATCCGGGGTGCACTTTATGTAAAATGGGAAAAAAAGTTCAATGATGACATTAGTCGAGTATAACGTGTTTATCACAGAATTGACTGATAATTTGTTGGATTTCGCATGAAGATCTTACTATCTCGGTTAGCACATGTGACGATATAGGGGGTATGCATTTGACGTTCTATTAATTTCCACCACCGATATCTATGCCTATTGAAGTATCCTTATCCCGACCATCAATCTACGATATCCCCAGTTGTCATAGTATCTTTTGATCGATTACTCTATGCGGTAATAAGCTATAGTACACCTGCTCCCCTCGCTCTGTTTATCAAATACTCATCCCTTGTCACCACTCAGATACATCTGAGATAGATTTAAAACCTGACAGATGTAAATTGAAGAGATCTCGTTGCCTTTCTGTCACGTTATACAAATCTCCCTCATCTTGAGCTGATACTTGTTTCAACACGAGATTGTAGCCGAACGGCCGCGATGGAACGATGGGCTGCTACCAATTCACTAATTATGCAGACTAACTTAAAGCCTTTGAAACGATATTTTAATCTCATGTAACGCTGCTCGTACATGCGGAAATGTAGGGCTTGGTTAAAAAAATGACATTGCTTGTTCATTGCTTATTCATCGCCGAATGGCAAGGGAAATGCAAAGATCAAAGTAACATGTACACGGAATTACAAGTCAGCATGCAAGAAACCCGAATGGTCACTACGTGCGATTGTGACCTTGGCTACTGGAATCATGCCATCCATGATTCTGCGTATCACTAAAAAATGTCATATTTGATAAGCTTATTTCGCTCATTCCCATTTTTGATCAAAAATAACAATATTGATAATGAAGCAATGGCACGTGTGTTTGCTAAAGAAAGACCAGACAGTTAAATCGCCATGAAAATTGCTTGATATGCATATGCTTAGTTCAGTCGGAAATGGGCCAGTGAATATTTTTACGACGTAAAAAGCTTATTTTATCCGTTAATTTATCTGGCGGATTGTGACTCCTCATCGCATGCATAAAACATACTGATGTTACTCTTCTAAGTATGATACAAGGCTAAAGGTAAATATAAAAGCAACAAGTAGGTGGCATGCCTTATTGTGCAATCCTTTCATGACATCGGTTTGTAACCATTATGATCTCATGTTCTAAGACGATTACAAATGCATCGTTATGAGATATTTTATAACATGCACCCACCCTTGCAACACCAATGTAAGTTACATATTAAAGGCGGGTAATCCTCGTAGAAAAACCACTCAACTTGATAGCTCTTGGTAATCCGTTAATCTCTTTCTGGTTCTGCATTTTTAAGATGTGACCTTCTCCGATATCTTCTTATCCAAATTAAGCATTTATTCGTTAAGGCATCAAAAGTTAGACAAAAGAGCAATGTTCCGCCAAAAATTGGAACACGGAAAAAATAACAGAACCTGCGGTTCATATGGTGGGTCGTATGCTATGCAATAAAGGTGATTACGTTTAAAATAAAGATAACTAAGCTTTACCTGTGTAACGACTCTGGTTGCTAAAGCGCTGCGTAACTAAGCTGTGTAGTGCTGTGATTTCGCAGCAGTATCATTGCCATTCGTACTTTTAGGACAATGTGATACTGATAGCCTTACAAGCATAAAGATATGCATTCACCAGTGAAGGAAATCTTATAGCTACGGGATTAGGTTTCACTACCACGATTATGAATCTCATAGTCTCTCTGACAAAACGTTCTCATATTCTACGTGTGCACCCATAAATATATATTGTTTTTGACAGCGTAGATGTATATCTACTTTGGTATTTGTTATTCCTTGCGTAATAAAAATGATTTGCGACATACCTTGAGGTCTGACCCTAACCAAAGCGAAACAAAGATTTAGCCTCACCTAGCTCCCAGACGGCCCAGGGGGAGCAGCATTGATAATGCGATATGAAATGGCACACAAACAAATGAACTAGACGTTCAGCAGATTCACTTTTCATGTTAAAGGGTGCTAAAATACCGCATTGTGTTATGGGGCTTGTCTGCCAGTAGCAGATTAGATGTTGGTGCATATTTTCTATTCATCTCTAAGCTTAATGGCGTCTCTCGATTGCATATATAAGTAACACACTCAAACAAAAGAATTTATACCGAGTAAAAGTGTATCACATTAAAAAAGATAAACGTCCATCATTGCTCTATTCTACCAATATGTTATCGACTGAATGTGCTTTATTCGATCATTGCTAAGATTACAGAGTTATTACGTCGTTAGACAACAACGATTAATGAGGCACTCTTATATGTCTTGACATTATGCAAGTATGGGCTGATTTACAGCTGTAACGTGCTGTTTTGATGAAATGGTGGGAATGATATGATGAATGCAACAATTTGAGTGTCGACTGTCTGTTCGACTGTCTGTTTTGACTATAAATTGGCAATTCATTGAGCTACATAACTAGTGTTTTCATAATAACTATTAAGACAGATATGGCCCTCGAATATTTACCAAATAACCTAATGTAGATATATATAAGTGTTGATTTGTGTAAATATGGCTTATTGCCCATCAAAAGAATTTCATGCCCATATGGAGACTTATTTCAGCAAATAACCGCCTGTATGCGTGAAGCCAAATCGTTTGTGGTTGGGCCATTTTAAGATTACAGTGTGAATTACTTCGCTTTGTGATGTACATATAGCGTATTTTCATTAACATTTGCATTACTGAAGGCTGGCGATTATGAAATGATATTTAGTGCCTGTGTTAGAAGCAGCATTTGCGTCTAAACAGCAAAGTTGACGTCACAACAGTCAGTAACACAAGAGCGAAATATCTACTCATTTATGATAACGTCAATTATTGGTACATACCTTTAAACCGTCGCGGTACACAGAGTAGCCGATAAGGATTCTACATAGCCTTCCCGAATCATGAAACCATTTTAAGGAGATTAGCTTTCTTCCAACGCATCAGGTATATGATCAAGCATTAGTTATACGAAAGAACGCTGTGACGCTGTGCGTCTGCGCTATCTATGTCACGGGTAATAAGTGCACAGTTGTTCACATACTGTACAATTGTACCTAATAAACGCTGGGTAGCCACATTTAGATATTGTTGGAGGTAATAGTTAATGACATTGCACAAATGATCCCAATTAATCACACCTCAAACCTAACCGTACTCATACTGACAGAAGTAATGAAGTTGTATATATAACACGTTATTGAGTGCTAAATAATCCCACATGGCTGGGGATTCGCACTTTTTGACGGAAACGTGTGTAGTTTACGCTTGCATACAATGTTTTAAAAAAAGGCTTCCAATACTTTAGAAAGGTAAATAAAAGGTACATAAATAAATCGCATACCACATTATAGTAACATTTCCGATAGTCAGAGTTGGTTCCCGCCGGCTATTTGAAAAACAATATGCATATGATGCACCCCAAAAAGCACTGGCGATCAAAATACGAACTAGCTGATGTTTCATGAGCAATAAAAATGCAGAAACAATCCTAGGAAATAGTGTCATGTAACGAGGTTACCGCTATCTCATGAAACCATTTTAAGGAGACTCATTTTCTTCCAACGCATCAGGTATATGATCCAGCATTAGTTATGCGAAGGAACGCTATGACCAATTTGACCCGGACTACCAGTAAACTTCAGATAAAGCATGTTGAGAGGTGGCATTACATTAGAAAGACCCTATAGTCACTGTCTTCGGAAGTATTGATTTTTTGGCATTCACACGCTTTCCCTGATGATAAATAATAGTGAGACATGTTACGGGACCTTTAAAGTTAACGCGCAATAGATTAAACCGTTGTGCCAGACGGCGATAATCCGACATGACCTGTGTCCTTAAACATTTCCTTGTAAACTGACATTAGCCATGCACCTTAATAAATTAACCCTTGAGTAGTATATAAACTGAGGGTTCTGGCGCACCCCCAATTATCTGTACTGTGATTTTTGTGTTGTGTAGCCAGCACGCACACTTGATGATTTATTCATAGTTTTTCGTATGAATGTACGATCTGTGCGCAACATAATATATCGAATTCCTTAGTCGGTTCAAAACCTTTTCTAGGTGCATGTTACTCACTGCCAGTTTGCTTGCTGTCATCTAATTAGTGTAAGCAAGGAGTAGTATATAAACTGGGGGCTCTGGTGCGCCCCCAATTATCTATACTATTCCCTCTTTGGCAGCTTATACAAGATTTTTGCTCACTCTAAGTTAAGAGATAAGCCTCGGAGCCGACCCCCCTAAACGGGGCCGAGGTGGTTCTGGCCTTGCTAGGTTGTAGGTAAACTAGTGTGCCCATAGGCCAAGGTGACTACACCGAATATGACTTGCTAACAGAGCTCTTAGCCTTTCTTGGTTTTTGGGGTCGCGTTACACCTGTACGGATATATTTAGCCCTGGGTTTTCCTATTTTATATTTGAGTCTTGCCTGTCGGTTAGATGGCCTTTTTCGCACACCTTCTAGATCACTTTCTGATAGCAGCATTTTTTTCCACGATAGTACATATTTTCTATGGATGGACTTCAGTTCCACAAAGTCATCGTAATCACTAAGTTCGAGATCTAATTTTTCGTCTTTCAGATATGCTGTATCTCACTTCAACTCTTTTACACAACCTTCAAGTTAAATAATACGCTCTTCGGTGTTCATTTCAATACCTTATACCCTCCTTTATGCAATAGATCAGTATATACAGTGTACAAATGTCCACGCAATTAAAATTATTCTATGTATTGAGGCGGGTCAATATCATTCACAGTCCGCTCAATGGTAAAGAAGCACCCAATTTTTGTTTGGTACCTTCCAATGCTTCGTCCTTTCCACGTTGGATCAGTGCATTTTTTTCGTCCATTGAAACAGTCTGGCGCGCTCTTACATATCTAGCCTTTATTTTGCCCTTATTTGGGTATATTTTGTGACCTCAGTTAAAACTCATTATCCGAGACATAACCATCTCCAAGTGCTGTCGATACAATGTCAGCAATGGTATTCAATTTGCTCTGCACTAGAATGCGGATATGATCATGTTTTTTCACCTTGATGGTAAGGCGCCAATTGAAGCATTTTCCAAGTAGCCTACAAGCAACACCCTACAGTGTGGCAATAGGAATGCAACTACTGTGGACATTATGCCTACACCACTTGCGCCAAGACACATACAAATAGTAACTAAAACAGTGTCAACTGCGTCAACTGAGTTCACTGTACGCCTATATTTCTTGTACAATATTTTTCAATTTCTTTCTCAAGGTTTTGCTTTTACAGACTGATCTCATTCAACCGATAGGAGTGCCCTGGATTCTCATCAGGCAGCTCCGGATATAACGGTGCCACAGAAATGGTTGTTATATGTCAAGTTCAATAAGGAGAGAATCTACTGACAATGATGCTTGTGAAGCACTACCACGTGTTCTGAAACTGATTTGGTCACCGGCAGCCAACTCGAGAGGTATGGTTAACGCTCGGACGCCCACATAATCGTTCCTTTGTTTGGTTACATAATAGCTGCTTTGTAAGATACGATCAACAACAATAGTTACACCTGAAAGGGCAGAATATCCACTCAGACTAGTTGAAAGCCCCATACGCAAAACTTGACCCGGCAGGATCACAAAATGACTATTCATGCAATCCATTAACCAACGGACCGCTTTCTTCTGCCCAAATAGTAATGAGGGGGTTTCAGCTTCGCCAAGGGCTGGTTGTGAAGCGCATCAACAAATGTTATTTTAAATATATTATGTTGAGTTCTATAAATATTCGCTTTTATTGACATCTTGTTAATTGAAGAACAACACTACTAGGAAGGTCGTGCTGGTCCAATAGACGCCCCTTATTATACCTTATCTGAACCTTAAACTCATTTACAGCTCCAGCAGTAACACATTTGACACAAGATTAGCGATGTTTGTGGTTATAATATCACCAAACAAAGCCACCCTCAGAGCCCATAACTGGACGAAGCGTAGTGTGAGCACCATCAAGCATGTTGTGTGTGGTACTGACTTGATCGAGGTGTACATAAAGTGGGTTGAAGATGCTAAAGCTGACGGGCCGGTCACCTCTGTACATACCGTAATCAAGCCTACTTCCACCCAGACCGTCATCAATACCCAGGTTTTTTAACACACTGTCGCTACATTTTAAAGCGCCATCAAGGTGACCAACTCCGAGTATAGCATGTCCATCTAAAGTTGCAAGACCCATAGAGCAATCTATACTTGCAAATACCTCCTTCATACCTTTAAAGTTCCAGAGGCCAGCTTCAAAACGGGCCCATCTATCTAGATCCTTAGGACAAAAGTATATAACACCCGCCTCTGATTCAAAATCTACCAACCCACAGTATACGTGATTAATCTTAGGCCAACACATATATCACCTGCATAGTTGTCAATAGCATTTTGCAGGGACACAGCTTCACCACGTTTAACTTTTTTCAGAGTTTGATACATAGCGCCATGGATGAACAAGCCTTTAGATTCAATAAGAATGAAACAAACCGGGCCCGCTGTCCCACCCCATATAGCAAATGAGCATCTGGCACATCTCCTAATTCAGGTGCAAGCGGAACGACAATACAGAGACGTTCAAGGTGTAGTTCTCCAACCTGTTTGAAAACTATTTGGTGCCAAACATAAGCGACGAAAAAATTGTAGTTGGCTGGAGAACCAACCATATACAATACTGGCAAAACCAGGTAAATGCTGTTGTATGCTTGTATCTGCGTTGGACCACCTTAACGCTGAAGTCCCACCAATAAGGGATCTTTATAGGTTTCACGTGTACTACATCATTTGGAGACTTCTAAACGAAATAAGAGTAGCACTACCGGATGATGCCACATGGTCAGCCACCAATAATACCTTTGACAAGAGAATCTACCAAGAACTCTGTCATAAGGTCTGTGTTCCCGAGAATACCGATTGGAGGATAAAAGATTTTAACAAGGGCATCAGGCGGGTCTACTGCACCGACCCCGAGACACACGTAGTACGGCCAACCACTCATTATGGAAACACCCACTTGTGCAAATCCGTTAGGCAAACCTTTGACAGATCTTCAGACGACTTTGTTTTTCAGGGTGGAAAGCTACATATTGATTATATAAAGCAAGACGAAGAGGGTGCAAGTACCGCCTTGAGTACTAACATATTGGAACAAATCTGAGGGATTCACAACCCCAGGTATCACACGGATTAACGACAGTATTCGAACCTATGCTAGGGCTATTCTTGGTGCCGAGGCGCAGACCAACTCAATGATACTAGGTACAGGCACATCCTTTGACACACGAAAGCAGTTTCAGGCTAATATTGAAGATGATATCAACTCACCAGTTGAAATTCCCTCATCCATCAGCAGGTATCAAAACCTGCTCCAGAATGCTTCCTCAAAGGTTGAATATGTGTTTGAAACGGGCCTATACATGGCTCCGTCAGACATGAGCCTCACCATTGGAAAAGTAGTTGGGTACAACAATCTGATTACCATCGCATCTGACAAGCAGCAGGTCGGCAGCAACACAGATGTCCACGTGGATGCTGCAATTTCAAATAGAGGTAGCTTTGACACCCCGCCTGGTGATAAAGGCACCCCCTCTCCACTTATCCCGAACGGCGTTCTTAATAGACAACCCCCCCTCCCCATAGGAAAGGCGCACAAGGATGAGAAAACCCCCTTACCGTAGGTGGAATCGCAATAGGCTTAGTTGTGCTTTGGCTTGCTACGTAGTAGGTCACGGAGTATCTGGAGGATAATTCTCCCAACTGTCACAGCTGCAGCCCATACATGCTCTGCCATCCAACCAGCCACCTTTGCAGCTTAATTGAGCAGTCATGATACGATGAAGCCAATGATCCCCGGAAGGGCGGCTAGCAGGCGTCGGTGATGGTGCCGGGGTGGCACTAGTGCTCCCTCCACCCGTCAAAGTTAGAACTAGGGTCGAGATTGCCAATCCAATTGCAGAGAGGATGGTGGCAATTTTGTAACCCCTTGCTCCCGGAATAGGGTGTGTAGACGCTCAGCTAGTGTTGTGTCCTCGTAAAGAAGTCTATTGATCGTTTCCCTGATGCGGTTAATTTGGGTCTGAAACATTTTTTGGTTTACAGAGGCAACTTCTAGTCTTACTTGTCTTTCTCCCTGCAGCTCTGCAAGCTCATTGGCTTGAAATTCCATGTTTGACTATCCCCCGTCCCGTCCTCTTCCAGGCTTGTCATTTTGGCTTCCCCGTGTTTTATCTTCCCATCTAGTTCGCTTAGCCGCACTATGTTGTTGACCAGTTCACCTCTCTGGGTCTGCATAGCCTAATCAAGCCCTATATGACCTCTGAGTGTAAGTTCGTTGTCTGTTAGTGTACCTAGGTCTTCTATAGCGTTATGAACGCCCTCTATGAAGCTTGATTCATTTACACCTCCTTGCTCTGTCAAGGCTTCGAGACTATTCATTTCTAAATTCTCGGCAGCTGCTTGGTCAAAGCCTTGTAGGGTACTTGGTTTCTTCTTGGGATCCCACCTGATCTTCTGTTTACCCAGCAGGCATTTCAGCATAAGCCCATGATGGACTAGTTGTACTCGACGTATTTAAAGTTTCGTCAATGAAGTTTCGTCTCCTCATTATTAATGAAGCTAGTCTCATACTTCTCCCCTCCCATAGCCCCCTCCTCCTCAGCGGCGTTAAGTGTTGGGTTCTCATACCGTGTTACTATGTTAAAGATATACTCACTATTATCTAACATGACGCATCTAAATCCATACCGCCAGGTACGCGAACCCCTCTGCCACAGTTTGTAGTTATTACAAACATTCCAAGCACTATTGACTATAACCAACAACTGCTGGTTTGCTTCCCCAATATAGGTGCAGACGACTTAATTGTTTCAGGGAGCACAGCTGGTCATTACAATCACACTGACCTATACCTCTACTATCAGGGCATGGACACATCAGATGACAGAAAAGCAAATAAGATACGATTGGGGGCAGGAGGCAAGGATGACACTGAGGAATAGGTCAAGGCCGTAGCCGATGTTTATATTAGCAAGTTCTACGTTCCTCGAGAGCCACATGCCATTCTACCAGAGTGCACTTAGTGACAGACTGGAAAACGAGCTCACATTCAACGACTACAACCACGTGATACACGCAATGGCGACACCAAAGCCAGCTACGAAATTGATGGTATCTCCTTAGAGTTTGACATGGTTACCCAACCAGAGTTGGCCCGTATGATACGCACCCAGTACACAGGTCGACTTGCGATTCTCTATGAGCCTGGGCTTCGTCACAGGATGCTTGTATACAATAAAAAAGATACACTGTGGAACATCAATCTGAACGTGCCTGCTCGCAGCAAGAAGGGCAAATTACTGCTCTTTGAAGACCCAGCCAATACCTCATTCACCAATCCCGCTAGAACACCTGCCAAAGCTAATTAAAGACCACCAGGCCGACCCCCTGTGATGGGCACTCGCTGACCACTACTGCATGCATGCTATATCACCGCTATGGGATGTTCCTAGCTCAACAAGCACCTATTCAGCAGAGAGGAAGACACTGCTACTTGCGGACAATAGTATGTGCTTAACTCCACTATAGCATGTATTTAACTCTGCTATAACTAGTGCTTAACTCTACTATTGCATGTGCTTATTGTCAATTGGTCAAACGAATTAAGTAAGTAAACATGGAAAAAAAGAACACAAATCAAGGGGAGACAACAACGGTAGAGATAACGTCAGTAACCAGTAAGCGACCTTCAAAAAACGCTAAGGCCACGCTTGCAGACGCTAGAGACAAAGCTGTCGAGCCAACATCAATGAGCAAGCCTCCAGAAAGGTGGGCTTGGCCAACATGGGCTTCGCCTTTGGTTGTCAGTGGCGTTGGAGTGTTTGGACAAGCATGGTATTGTTACAAGCGCAAGCTAGTAGCCTTACGCCCTAAACAGGTTGTGGTACAAAAGCCTCCGTTAACGCGCTGTACCACGATGCAGTTGTTTCCAGTATATCAATAGGTTATGCCAAGCTTGCTAAGATGGCTCTGGGTGGGGCTTTGCCGCCTCTTGAATTCTCCTCAGCTATGGCTGTTGCCGATGTATCACTAGCCATGGCCACAAAAGGTTATGCTAACTAATCAAGGGAAGTAGAAAAGCATGCTAACCAAGCCTTAAACGTCTTTGGCTGGGATTGAGGGGGGGGGGGGGGGGGCACTATCATACACCGCATCAGTAAACAGCCTGGTCCACATATAAACATCATACTGATTGAGATGGATGGCAGGTTTCATTACACGCTGGTCAAACATCTGAACCGCTTGCTGTAATATCAGAGTAAACACAAAGAGCGCAAGTTCGATGCCTACATGGTTATACCACGAATAAACTGCTCTCGGACGGAGCACAAACCTGAGTGTATGGGGATAGAGCAAACTGCTGTGAGAGTGGATATGCCTGAGGTAGAGAAGAACATATTATCCTTCCAGAAATGGCAGAAGCAGCTGGATACTCCGTATGTTATCTATGTCGACTTTGAGGCGCTCAAAGGGAAACTTCCTGGCCCTGCGCTTGATGCTTCCAAAAGCAACACACATAAAGCAGAGGAACATGAGCCATGTCATTACGGCTATGTAGTTGTCCGGTGTGATGGCCTGACCGAATCCCCTGTGGTGTATAGAGGAGGCAACACTGTGGAGAAATTCTTGCAAGCCCTGCAACAGGAAGAGCTCAAGAACAAACCCTGTTCCGATGCGCATGCCACAAAACGATAAAAGAGCAACCTATTGTCATGTGTGTAAACAAAACCTGGGTGGGCACTCAAACAACAGGTAAGCACAAGAGGGGTTGGGGGCAGCCCATAATGCATGCAACCTACAGCTGCGGTTGAATCCTGAGACAGCGGCCGTGCCTGTAGTATTCCATAACATACGGGCTATGACTCCCACTTCTTAATGCAGGCTGTAAGTAAGGTGGAAGGGACGATCAACTGTATCCCAAACAATATGGAGAAGCATATATGCGTGTCGATCTTATTGACCGTGCATAGTTCCTCCTGGCCTTGCATAACAAGCTGGTGTCTGCAAATAACCCAGACGCCTTAGCAGTGACGGCTAAATATGAGCCTGATGAAACGAAACGCCGACTGCTACTGTGCAATGGAAAAGTTTATGGATGGTTGGGATAAGTTTGATGCTACCGCCAATCCAGGAGTTCTACAGCGAGCTCTCTGAGCAAGTTATATTTGCTGAAGACTATGAACATGCACAGAAGGTCAGGAACGGGTTCGGGTGTAAAAACATGGGCGACTATCATGACCTGTTCCTGCGCACAGATGTACTACTCTTGACTGATGTATTTGAGATATTCCGCAAAACCTGTCTTAAGCAGTATGGCATAGATCCAGCTCATTACTTTACCAGTCCTGGCCTATAATGGGATGCGCTTCTTAAGAGCACAGGGGTGGAGCTCGAGCTTCTCACTAACTATGTCAAACACTTATACATTGAGAGGGGCCTGCATGGTATCACGTCGCCACGCTAAAGCTAATTACCCGTTCATAGAGGGCTTTGAGCAGGATAAGCCAGCGAGTTATATCCAGTACTTTGACGCTAACAACCTGTATGGGTGGGCGATGAGTCAACCTTTTCCTACTGCGGGTATTGAGCGGGTGGATCAGCCGGCCAATCTACAGATACAGGACCATCTCAACAATGCCGAAACCGGATATATACTCGAAATTGATCTTGAATACCCTGCAGAGTTACAGGCTGATCACAATAAATATCCACTAGCACCAGAGCAAATGTCTGTACAGAATGAATGGTTGTCACACTACCAGAAGAATCTCCTAGGAGCATTTGGGAGCACCGGAAATGGAGTTGAGAAGCTGGTACTCATCCTGCACAATAAAGAGAAGTATGTGGTCTATTATAGACATCTCAAGCTTTACCTATCTCTGGGAATGAAGCTCACCAAGATACACCGTGCGCTTGTATTCCATCTGAGCCCCTGGATGGCGCATTACATTCGCAAGAGCACTGACCTGCGTATGGTTGCCACCAGTGATTTTGAGAAGGACCTTTTCAAGCTGATGAACAACTCTGTGTTTGATGAAACCATGGAGAATCTCAGAAAGGGAGTCTTCGTCAAGATTGTGCGCACGGCAGAAGAGGAAAAAATACGTAAGCTTGTGGTCAGTCCAGCCTATGCTCGTCATGAAGTATTCGCCGCCCTGCATATGCACAAGACCCATTAAGTGCTAAATCGTCCGTTTTGTGTAGGTATGTGCACACACGATCTCTCGTAGCACTAGATGTACAACTTCTATTCTAACACAATGAAGTCCAGATATGGTAACGACCTTGGCCTGCTATACACAGACAAGGACTCGCTGCTTCTGGAGATCCGCACAGTTGACGTGTATGCAGACATGAAAGAAGATAGCAACCTCTCTGCGCCCAAAGATGTACTCGATTCTGGTGTGTGATTGGTTTGTTAAGAAACATCGACGCCCCACACAGTACATGGAGTCTCTATTCACAAAGAAGCAGTTCCCTCGTGGAATGAACATGCTACGCAGTGATGGTCATAAGATATATTGGCTCCACGTCAACCAGGTGTCACTCTCTCCCTTTGATTCAAAGAGGTGGATAGCCGCGAACGATGTAGACACCTTAGTGTATGGGCACACTAGTTTACCTACAACCTAGCAGGCCCAGAACCACCTCGGTCCCGTTTGTAGGGTCGGGTCCGAAGCGCCTTTTTCTTATCTTAGGTAGAGCAAAAATCTTGTATAAGCTGCCAAAGAGGGAATAGTATAGATAATTGGGGATGCACCATAGCCCCCAGTTTATATACTACTCCTTGCTTGCACTAATTAGATGACAGCAAACAAACTGGCAGTGAGTAACATGCACCTTGAAAAGGTTGTAGACTGACTATAGAATTCGATATATAATGTTGCGCACACAACACAACAATCATTGTGCCAGGAATGTCCAGCACTTTTGTGACTAATCAGCTATTAACGTTTGCATCCCAGATCAAGCATCGCGTGATGTGGTGTGAACACGTGGTAGAAATTTAGTAAGCATGTTTAATCGTCTCTCTCCGAATTAGTACCGGTATCTTACTGCAGTGCAAAGTATACAAGGTCAACTAACTGGATCCCGAACACTCTCTTTTGGCACCTTGTTATCCCCGATATCTAGCTGACAAGTGAGGGTCTGTAGCATGGGTTGTTATTGTCCTTGACAAAAGCAGTCGGCAGCTTGTCCAGATCATTAACTGCAACAGTTATTTGTCTGTGGCGCAAACGCAAATATGCTGGCCAAGTGAGGTGTAACTACTATTTGTCTGTTAGGTGCAATGGCTGATAAATTGTCAAGCATATCTTTCTTCTCGTAAGGTGCTTAATGATCCATAACTACAGTTTTTGCAGTCATATCATAAGCATATTTTGATGGTGTCCAGTAGTACCGATCGACAGAAATAATTCAAACTGTTTCCTTGTAATGACGGATTTCCTCGTAATGTAGTTGCTGTGCAGCATTGGTACCTGTAACGAATGGAATAAGCCACCGGCAGTACTTATATATTCTACCTATCATTTAATCGGTGGTGGAAAACCACGGAAAAAGGTAAAGCATGTAGCATTAGCATTGGTCTTCAAAATACAAAGTATACAAGGTCAACTATCCCGATCCCTAACACTCCCTTCTGGCACGTTCTTATCCCCATTATCTAGCTGACAAGTAAGGGTCTATAACATGAGTTGTGTTATTGTCCTTGACTTGATCGAGGGTGTACATAAAGTGGGTTGAAGATGCTAAAGCTGACGGGCCGGTCACCTCTGTACATACCGTAATCAAGCCTACTTCCACCCAGACCGTCATCAATACCCAGGTTTTTTAACACACTGTCGCTACATTTTAAAGCGCCATCAAGGTGACCAACTCCGAGTATAGCATGTCCATCTAAAGTTGCAAGACCCATAGAGCAATCTATACTTGCAAATACCTCCTTCATACCTTTAAAGTTCCAGAGGCCAGCTTCAAAACGGGCCCATCTATCTAGATCCTTAGGACAAAAGTATATAACACCCGCCTCTGATTCAAAATCTACCAACCCACAGTATACGTGATTAATCTTAGGCCAACACATATATCACCTGCATAGTTGTCAATAGCATTTTGCAGGGACACAGCTTCACCACGTTTAACTTTTTTCAGAGTTTGATACATAGCGCCATGGATGAACAAGCCTTTAGATTCAATAAGAATGAAACAAACCGGGCCCGCTGTCCCACCCCATATAGCAAATGAGCATCTGGCACATCTCCTAATTCAGGTGCAAGCGGACGACAATACAGAGACGTTCAAGGTGTAGTTCTCCAACCTGTTTGAAAACTATTTGGTGCCAAACATAAGCGACGAAAAAATTGTAGTTGGCTGGAGAACCAACCATATACAATACTGGCAAAACCAGGTAAATGCTGTTGTATGCTTGTATCTGCGTTGGACCACCTTAACGCTGAAGTCCCACCAATAAGGGATCTTTATAGGTTTCACGTGTACTACATCATTTGGAGACTTCTAAACGAAATAAGAGTAGCACTACCGGATGATGCCACATGGTCAGCCACCAATAATACCTTTGACAAGAGAATCTACCAAGAACTCTGTCATAAGGTCTGTGTTCCCGAGAATACCGATTGGAGGATAAAAGATTTTAACAAGGGCCTCAGGCGGGTCTACTGCACCGACCCCGAGACACACGTAGTACGGCCAACCACTCATTATGGAAACACCCACTTGTGCAAATCCGTTAGGCAAACCTTTGACAGATCTTCAGACGACTTTGTTTTTCAGGGTGGAAAGCTACATATTGATTATATAAAGCAAGACGAAGAGGGTGCAAGTACCGCCTTGAGTACTAACATATTGGAACAAATCTGAGGGATTCACAACCCCAGGTATCACACGGATTAACGACAGTATTCGAACCTATGCTAGGGCTATTCTTGGTGCCGAGGCGCAGACCAACTCAATGATACTAGGTACAGGCACATCCTTTGACACACGAAAGCAGTTTCAGGCTAATATTGAAGATGATATCAACTCACCAGTTGAAATTCCCTCATCCATCAGCAGGTATCAAAACCTGCTCCAGAATGCTTCCTCAAAGGTTGAATATGTGTTTGAAACGGGCCTATACATGGCTCCGTCAGACATGAGCCTCACCATTGGAAAAGTAGTTGGGTACAACAATCTGATTACCATCGCATCTGACAAGCAGCAGGTCGGCAGCAACACAGATGTCCACGTGGATGCTGCAATTTCAAATAGAGGTAGCTTTGACACCCCGCCTGGTGATAAAGGCACCCCCCTCTCCACTTATCCCGAACGGCGTTCTTAATAGACAACCCCCCCTCCCCATAGGAAAGGCGCACAAGGATGAGAAAACCCCCTTACCGTAGGTGGAATCGCAATAGGCTTAGTTGTGCTTTGGCTTGCTACGTAGTAGGTCACGGAGTATCTGGAGGATAATTCTCCCAACTGTCACAGCTGCAGCCCATACATGCTCTGCCATCCAACCAGCCACCTTTGCAGCTTAATTGAGCAGTCATGATACGATGAAGCCAATGATCCCCGGAAGGGCGGCTAGCAGGCGTCGGTGATGGTGCCGGGGTGGCACTAGTGCTCCCTCCACCCGTCAAAGTTAGAACTAGGGTCGAGATTGCCAATCCAATTGCAGAGAGGATGGTGGCAATTGTAACCCCTTGCTCCCGGAATAGGGTGTGTAGACGCTCAGCTAGTGTTGTGTCCTCGTAAAGAAGTCTATTGATCGTTTCCCTGATGCGGTTAATTTGGGTCTGAAACATTTTTTGGTTTACAGAGGCAACTTCTAGTCTTACTTGTCTTTCTCCCTGCAGCTCTGCAAGCTCATTGGCTTGAAATTCCATGTTTGACTATCCCCCGTCCCGTCCTCTTCCAGGCTTGTCATTTTGGCTTCCCCGTGTTTTATCTTCCCATCTAGTTCGCTTAGCCGCACTATGTTGTTGACCAGTTCACCTCTCTGGGTCTGCATAGCCTAATCAAGCCCTATATGACCTCTGAGTGTAAGTTCGTTGTCTGTTAGTGTACCTAGGTCTTCTATAGCGTTATGAACGCCCTCTATGAAGCTTGATTCATTTACACCTCCTTGCTCTGTCAAGGCTTCGAGACTATTCATTTCTAAATTCTCGGCAGCTGCTTGGTCAAAGCCTTGTAGGGTACTTGGTTTCTTCTTGGGATCCCACCTGATCTTCTGTTTACCCAGCAGGCATTTCAGCATAAGCCCATGATGGACTAGTTGTACTCGACGTATTTAAAGTTTCGTCAATGAAGTTTCGTCTCCTCATTATTAATGAAGCTAGTCTCATACTTCTCCCCTCCCATAGCCCCCTCCTCCTCAGCGGCGTTAAGTGTTGGGTTCTCATACCGTGTTACTATGTTAAAGATATACTCACTATTATCTAACATGACGCATCTAAATCCATACCGCCAGGTACGCGAACCCCTCTGCCACAGTTTGTAGTTATTACAAACATTCCAAGCACTATTGACTATAACCAACAACTGCTGGTTTGCTTCCCCAATATAGGTGCAGACGACTTAATTGTTTCAGGGAGCACAGCTGGTCATTACAATCACACTGACCTATACCTCTACTATCAGGGCATGGACACATCAGATGACAGAAAAGCAAATAAGATACGATTGGGGGCAGGAGGCAAGGATGACACTGAGGAATAGGTCAAGGCCGTAGCCGATGTTTATATTAGCAAGTTCTACGTTCCTCGAGAGCCACATGCCATTCTACCAGAGTGCACTTAGTGACAGACTGGAAAACGAGCTCACATTCAACGACTACAACCACGTGATACACGCAATGGCGACACCAAAGCCAGCTACGAAATTGATGGTATCTCCTTAGAGTTTGACATGGTTACCCAACCAGAGTTGGCCCGTATGATACGCACCCAGTACACAGGTCGACTTGCGATTCTCTATGAGCCTGGGCTTCGTCACAGGATGCTTGTATACAATAAAAAAGATACACTGTGGAACATCAATCTGAACGTGCCTGCTCGCAGCAAGAAGGGCAAATTACTGCTCTTTGAAGACCCAGCCAATACCTCATTCACCAATCCCGCTAGAACACCTGCCAAAGCTAATTAAAGACCACCAGGCCGACCCCCTGTGATGGGCACTCGCTGACCACTACTGCATGCATGCTATATCACCGCTATGGGATGTTCCTAGCTCAACAAGCACCTATTCAGCAGAGAGGAAGACACTGCTACTTGCGGACAATAGTATGTGCTTAACTCCACTATAGCATGTATTTAACTCTGCTATAACTAGTGCTTAACTCTACTATTGCATGTGCTTATTGTCAATTGGTCAAACGAATTAAGTAAGTAAACATGGAAAAAAAGAACACAAATCAAGGGGAGACAACAACGAGTAGAGATAACGTCAGTAACCAGTAAGCGACCTTCAAAAAACGCTAAGGCCACGCTTGCAGACGCTAGAGACAAAGCTGTCGAGCCAACATCAATGAGCAAGCCTCCAGAAAGGTGGGCTTGGCCAACATGGGCTTCGCCTTTGGTTGTCAGTGGCGTTGGAGTGTTTGGACAAGCATGGTATTGTTACAAGCGCAAGCTAGTAGCCTTACGCCCTAAACAGGTTGTGGTACAAAAGCCTCCGTTAACGCGCTGTACCACGATGCAGTTGTTTCCAGTATATCAATAGGTTATGCCAAGCTTGCTAAGATGGCTCTGGGTGGGGCTTTGCCGCCTCTTGAATTCTCCTCAGCTATGGCTGTTGCCGATGTATCACTAGCCATGGCCACAAAAGGTTATGCTAACTAATCAAGGGAAGTAGAAAAGCATGCTAACCAAGCCTTAAACGTCTTTGGCTGGGATTGAGGGGTGGGGGGGGGGGGCACTATCATACACCGCATCAGTAAACAGCCTGGTCCACATATAAACATCATACTGATTGAGATGGATGGCAGGTTTCATTACACGCTGGTCAAACATCTGAACCGCTTGCTGTAATATCAGAGTAAACACAAAGAGCGCAAGTTCGATGCCTACATGGTTATACCACGAATAAACTGCTCTCGGACGGAGCACAAACCTGAGTGTATGGGGATAGAGCAAACTGCTGTGAGAGTGGATATGCCTGAGGTAGAGAAGAACATATTATCCTTCCAGAAATGGCAGAAGCAGCTGGATACTCCGTATGTTATCTATGTCGACTTTGAGGCGCTCAAAGGGAAACTTCCTGGCCCTGCGCTTGATGCTTCCAAAAGCAACACACATAAAGCAGAGGAACATGAGCCATGTCATTACGGCTATGTAGTTGTCCGGTGTGATGGCCTGACCGAATCCCCTGTGGTGTATAGAGGAGGCAACACTGTGGAGAAATTCTTGCAAGCCCTGCAACAGGAAGAGCTCAAGAACAAACCCTGTTCCGATGCGCATGCCACAAAACGATAAAAGAGCAACCTATTGTCATGTGTGTAAACAAAACCTGGGTGGGCACTCAAACAACAGGTAAGCACAAGAGGGGTTGGGGGCAGCCCATAATGCATGCAACCTACAGCTGCGGTTTAATCCTGAGACAGCGGCCGTGCCTGTAGTATTCCATAACATACGGGGCTATGACTCCCACTTCTTAATGCAGGCTGTAAGTAAGGTGGAAGGGACGATCAACTGTATCCCAAACAATATGGAGAAGCATATATGCGTGTCGATCTTATTGACCGTGCATAGTTCCTCCTGGCCTTGCATAACAAGCTGGTGTCTGCAAATAACCCAGACGCCTTAGCAGTGACGGCTAAATATGAGCCTGATGAAACGAAACGCCGACTGCTACTGTGCAATGGAAAAGTTTATGGATGGTTGGGATAAGTTTGATGCTACCGCCAATCCAGGAGTTCTACAGCGAGCTCTCTGAGCAAGTTATATTTGCTGAAGACTATGAACATGCACAGAAGGTCAGGAACGTGTTCGGGTGTAAAAACATGGGCGACTATCATGACCTGTTCCTGCGCACAGATGTACTACTCTTGACTGATGTATTTGAGATATTCCGCAAAACCTGTCTTAAGCAGTATGGCATAGATCCAGCTCATTACTTTACCAGTCCTGGCCTATAATGGGATGCGCTTCTTAAGAGCACAGGGGTGGAGCTCGAGCTTCTCACTAACTATGTCAAACACCTATACATTGAGAGGGGCCTGCATGGTATCACGTCGCCACGCTAAAGCTAATTACCCGTTCATAGAGGGCTTTGAGCAGGATAAGCCAGCGAGTTATATCCAGTACTTTGACGCTAACAACCTGTATGGGTGGGCGATGAGTCAACCTTTTCCTACTGCGGGTATTGAGCGGGTGGATCAGCCGGCCAATCTACAGATACAGGACCATCTCAACAATGCCGTAACCGGATATATACTCGAAATTGATCTTGAATACCCTGCAGAGTTACAGGCTGATCACAATAAATATCCACTAGCACC
Organism: Urechis unicinctus; assembly: GCA_034190875.2. Taxonomy (NCBI): domain Eukaryota; kingdom Metazoa; phylum Annelida; class Polychaeta; order Xenopneusta; family Urechidae; genus Urechis; species Urechis unicinctus. The sequence goes on along the minus strand of CM067343.1, from coordinate 56,461,055 downwards.
AGAGCAAATGTCTGTACAGAATGAATGGTTGTCACACTACCAGAAGAATCTCCTAGGAGCATTTGGGAGCACCGGAAATGGAGTTGAGAAGCTGGTACTCATCCTGCACAATAAGAGAGAAGTATGTGGTCTATTATAGACATCTCAAGCTTTACCTATCTCTGGGAATGAAGCTCACCAAGATACACCGTGCGCTTGTATTCCATCTGAGCCCCTGGATGGCGCATTACATTCGCAAGAGCACTGACCTGCGTATGGTTTGCCACCAGTGATTTTGAGAAGGACCTTTTCAAGCTGATGAACAACTCTGTGTTTGATGAAACCATGGAGAATCTCAGAAAGGGAGTCTTCGTCAAGATTGTGCGCACGGCAGAAGAGGAAAAAATACGTAAGCTTGTGGTCAGTCCAGCCTATGCTCGTCATGAAGTATTCGCCGCCCTGCATATGCACAAGACCCATTAAGTGCTAAATCGTCCGTTTTGTGTAGGTATGTGCACACACGATCTCTCGTAGCACTAGATGTACAACTTCTATTCTAACACAATGAAGTCCAGATATGGTAACGACCTTGGCCTGCTATACACAGACAAGGACTCGCTGCTTCTGGAGATCCGCACAGTTGACGTGTATGCAGACATGAAAGAAGATAGCAACCTCTCTGCGCCCAAAGATGTACTCGATTCTGGTGTGTGATTGGTTTGTTAAGAAACATCGACGCCCCACACAGTACATGGAGTCTCTATTCACAAAGAAGCAGTTCCCTCGTGGAATGAACATGCTACGCAGTGATGGTCATAAGATATATTGGCTCCACGTCAACCAGGTGTCACTCTCTCCCTTTGATTCAAAGAGGTGGATAGCCGCGAACGATGTAGACACCTTAGTGTATGGGCACACTAGTTTACCTACAACCTAGCAGGCCCAGAACCACCTCGGTCCCGTTTGTAGGGTCGGGTCCGAAGCGCCTTTTTCTTATCTTAGGTAGAGCAAAAATCTTGTATAAGCTGCCAAAGAGGGAATAGTATAGATAATTGGGGATGCACCATAGCCCCCAGTTTATATACTACTCCTTGCTTGCACTAATTAGATGACAGCAAACAAACTGGCAGTGAGTAACATGCACCTTGAAAAGGTTGTAGACTGACTATAGAATTCGATATATAATGTTGCGCACACAACACAACAATCATTGTGCCAGGAATGTCCAGCACTTTTGTGACTAATCAGCTATTAACGTTTGCATCCCAGATCAAGCATCGCGTGATGTGGTGTGAACACGTGGTAGAAATTTAGTAAGCATGTTTAATCGTCTCTCTCCGAATTAGTACCGGTATCTTACTGCAGTGCAAAGTATACAAGGTCAACTAACTGGATCCCGAACACTCTCTTTTGGCACCTTGTTATCCCCGATATCTAGCTGACAAGTGAGGGTCTGTAGCATGGGTTGTTATTGTCCTTGACAAAAGCAGTCGGCAGCTTGTCCAGATCATTAACTGCAACAGTTATTTGTCTGTGGCGCAAACGCAAATATGCTGGCCAAGTGAGGTGTAACTACTATTTGTCTGTTAGGTGCAATGGCTGATAAATTGTCAAGCATATCTTTCTTCTCGTAAGGTGCTTAATGATCCATAACTACAGTTTTTGCAGTCATATCATAAGCATATTTTGATGGTGTCCAGTAGTACCGATCGACAGAAATAATTCAAACTGTTTCCTTGTAATGACGGATTTCCTCGTAATGTAGTTGCTGTGCAGCATTGGTACCTGTAACGAATGGAATAAGCCACCGGCAGTACTTATATATTCTACCTATCATTTAATCGGTGGTGGAAAACCACGGAAAAAGGTAAAGCATGTAGCATTAGCATTGGTCTTCAAAATACAAAGTATACAAGGTCAACTATCCCGATCCCTAACACTCCCTTCTGGCACGTTCTTATCCCCATTATCTAGCTGACAAGTAAGGGTCTATAACATGAGTTGTGTTATTGTCCTTGACTTGATCGAGGTGTACATAAAGTGGGTTGAAGATGCTAAAGCTGACGGGCCGGTCACCTCTGTACATACCGTAATCAAGCCTACTTCCACCCAGACCGTCATCAATACCCAGGTTTTTTAACACACTGTCGCTACATTTTAAAGCGCCATCAAGGTGACCAACTCCGAGTATAGCATGTCCATCTAAAGTTGCAAGACCCATAGAGCAATCTATACTTGCAAATACCTCCTTCATACCTTTAAAGTTCCAGAGGCCAGCTTCAAAACGGGCCCATCTATCTAGATCCTTAGGACAAAAGTATATAACACCCGCCTCTGATTCAAAAAATCTACCAACCCACAGTATACGTGATTAATCTTAGGCCAACACATATATCACCTGCATAGTTGTCAATAGCATTTTGCAGGGACACAGCTTCACCACGTTTAACTTTTTTCAGAGTTTTGATACATAGCGCCATGGATGAACAAGCCTTTAGATTCAATAAGAATGAAACAAACCGGGCCCGCTGTCCCACCCCATATAGCAAATGAGCATCTGGCACATCTCCTAATTCAGGTGCAAGCGGACGACAATACAGAGACGTTCAAGGTGTAGTTCTCCAACCTGTTTGAAAACTATTTGGTGCCAAACATAAGCGACGAAAAAATTGTAGTTGGCTGGAGAACCAACCATATACAATACTGGCAAAACCAGGTAAATGCTGTTGTATGCTTGTATCTGCGTTGGACCACCTTAACGCTGAAGTCCCACCAATAAGGGATCTTTATAGGTTTCACGTGTACTACATCATTTGGAGACTTCTAAACGAAATAAGAGTAGCACTACCGGATGATGCCACATGGTCAGCCACCAATAATACCTTTGACAAGAGAATCTACCAAGAACTCTGTCATAAGGTCTGTGTTCCCGAGAATACCGATTGGAGGATAAAAGATTTAACAAGGGCCTCAGGCGGGTCTACTGCACCGACCCCGAGACACACGTAGTACGGCCAACCACTCATTATGGAAACACCCACTTGTGCAAATCCGTTAGGCAAACCTTTGACAGATCTTCAGACGACTTTGTTTTTCAGGGTGGAAAGCTACATATTGATTATATAAAGCAAGACGAAGAGGGTGCAAGTACCGCCTTGAGTACTAACATATTGGAACAAATCTGAGGGATTCACAACCCCAGGTATCACACGGATTAACGACAGTATTCGAACCTATGCTAGGGCTATTCTTGGTGCCGAGGCGCAGACCAACTCAATGATACTAGGTACAGGCACATCCTTTGACACACGAAAGCAGTTTCAGGCTAATATTGAAGATGATATCAACTCACCAGTTGAAATTCCCTCATCCATCAGCAGGTATCAAAACCTGCTCCAGAATGCTTCCTCAAAGGTTGAATATGTGTTTGAAACGGGCCTATACATGGCTCCGTCAGACATGAGCCTCACCATTGGAAAAGTAGTTGGGTACAACAATCTGATTACCATCGCATCTGACAAGCAGCAGGTCGGCAGCAACACAGATGTCCACGTGGATGCTGCAATTTCAAATAGAGGTAGCTTTGACACCCCGCCTGGTGATAAAGGCACCCCCTCTCCACTTATCCCGAACGGCGTTCTTAATAGACAACCCCCCCTCCCCATAGGAAAGGCGCACAAGGATGAGAAAACCCCCTTACCGTAGGTGGAATCGCAATAGGCTTAGTTGTGCTTTGGCTTGCTACGTAGTAGGTCACGGAGTATCTGGAGGATAATTCTCCCAACTGTCACAGCTGCAGCCCATACATGCTCTGCCATCCAACCAGCCACCTTTGCAGCTTAATTGAGCAGTCATGATACGATGAAGCCAATGATCCCCGGAAGGGCGGCTAGCAGGCGTCGGTGATGGTGCCGGGGTGGCACTAGTGCTCCCTCCACCCGTCAAAGTTAGAACTAGGGTCGAGATTGCCAATCCAATTGCAGAGAGGATGGTGGCAATTGTAACCCCTTGCTCCCGGAATAGGGTGTGTAGACGCTCAGCTAGTGTTGTGTCCTCGTAAAGAAGTCTATTGATCGTTTCCCTGATGCGGTTAATTTGGGTCTGAAACATTTTTTGGTTTACAGAGGCAACTTCTAGTCTTACTTGTCTTTCTCCCTGCAGCTCTGCAAGCTCATTGGCTTGAAATTCCATGTTTGACTATCCCCCGTCCCGTCCTCTTCCAGGCTTGTCATTTTGGCTTCCCCGTGTTTTATCTTCCCATCTAGTTCGCTTAGCCGCACTATGTTGTTGACCAGTTCACCTCTCTGGGTCTGCATAGCCTAATCAAGCCCTATATGACCTCTGAGTGTAAGTTCGTTGTCTGTTAGTGTACCTAGGTCTTCTATAGCGTTATGAACGCCCTCTATGAAGCTTGATTCATTTACACCTCCTTGCTCTGTCAAGGCTTCGAGACTATTCATTTCTAAATTCTCGGCAGCTGCTTGGTCAAAGCCTTGTAGGGTACTTGGTTTCTTCTTGGGATCCCACCTGATCTTCTGTTTACCCAGCAGGCATTTCAGCATAAGCCCATGATGGACTAGTTGTACTCGACGTATTTAAAGTTTCGTCAATGAAGTTTCGTCTCCTCATTATTAATGAAGCTAGTCTCATACTTCTCCCCTCCCATAGCCCCCTCCTCCTCTCAGCGGCGTTAAGTGTTGGGTTCTCATACCGTGTTACTATGTTAAAGATATACTCACTATTATCTAACATGACGCATCTAAATCCATACCGCCAGGTACGCGAACCCCTCTGCCACAGTTTGTAGTTATTACAAACATTCCAAGCACTATTGACTATAACCAACAACTGCTGGTTTGCTTCCCCAATATAGGTGCAGACGACTTAATTGTTTCAGGGAGCACAGCTGGTCATTACAATCACACTGACCTATACCTCTACTATCAGGGCATGGACACATCAGATGACAGAAAAGCAAATAAGATACGATTGGGGGCAGGAGGCAAGGATGACACTGAGGAATAGGTCAAGGCCGTAGCCGATGTTTATATTAGCAAGTTCTACGTTCCTCGAGAGCCACATGCCATTCTACCAGAGTGCACTTAGTGACAGACTGGAAAACGAGCTCACATTCAACGACTACAACCACGTGATACACGCAATGGCGACACCAAAGCCAGCTACGAAATTGATGGTATCTCCTTAGAGTTTGACATGGTTACCCAACCAGAGTTGGCCCGTATGATACGCACCCAGTACACAGGTCGACTTGCGATTCTCTATGAGCCTGGGCTTCGTCACAGGATGCTTGTATACAATAAAAAAGATACACTGTGGAACATCAATCTGAACGTGCCTGCTCGCAGCAAGAAGGGCAAATTACTGCTCTTTGAAGACCCAGCCAATACCTCATTCACCAATCCCGCTAGAACACCTGCCAAAGCTAATTAAAGACCACCAGGCCGACCCCCTGTGATGGGCACTCGCTGACCACTACTGCATGCATGCTATATCACCGCTATGGGATGTTCCTAGCTCAACAAGCACCTATTCAGCAGAGAGGAAGACACTGCTACTTGCGGACAATAGTATGTGCTTAACTCCACTATAGCATGTATTTAACTCTGCTATAACTAGTGCTTAACTCTACTATTGCATGTGCTTATTGTCAATTGGTCAAACGAATTAAGTAAGTAAACATGGAAAAAAAGAACACAAATCAAGGGGAGACAACAACGGTAGAGATAACGTCAGTAACCAGTAAGCGACCTTCAAAAAACGCTAAGGCCACGCTTGCAGACGCTAGAGACAAAGCTGTCGAGCCAACATCAATGAGCAAGCCTCCAGAAAGGTGGGCTTGGCCAACATGGGCTTCGCCTTTGGTTGTCAGTGGCGTTGGAGTGTTTGGACAAGCATGGTATTGTTACAAGCGCAAGCTAGTAGCCTTACGCCCTAAACAGGTTGTGGTACAAAAGCCTCCGTTAACGCGCTGTACCACGATGCAGTTGTTTCCAGTATATCAATAGGTTATGCCAAGCTTGCTAAGATGGCTCTGGGTGGGGCTTTGCCGCCTCTTGAATTCTCCTCAGCTATGGCTGTTGCCGATGTATCACTAGCCATGGCCACAAAAGGTTATGCTAACTAATCAAGGGAAGTAGAAAAGCATGCTAACCAAGCCTTAAACGTCTTTGGCTGGGATTGAGGGGTGGGGGGGGGCACTATCATACACCGCATCAGTAAACAGCCTGGTCCACATATAAACATCATACTGATTGAGATGGATGGCAGGTTTCATTACACGCTGGTCAAACATCTGAACCGCTTGCTGTAATATCAGAGTAAACACAAAGAGCGCAAGTTCGATGCCTACATGGTTATACCACGAATAAACTGCTCTCGGACGGAGCACAAACCTGAGTGTATGGGGATAGAGCAAACTGCTGTGAGAGTGGATATGCCTGAGGTAGGGAAGAACATATTATCCTTCCAGAAATGGCAGAAGCAGCTGGATACTCCGTATGTTATCTATGTCGACTTTGAGGCGCTCAAAGGGAAACTTCCTGGCCCTACGCTTGATGCTTCCAAAAGCAACACACATAAAGCAGAGGAACATGAGCCATGTCATTACGGCTATGTAGTTGTCCGGTGTGATGGCCTGACCGAATCCCCTGTGGTGTATAGAGGAGGCAACACTGTGGAGAAATTCTTGCAAGCCCTGCAACAGGAAGAGCTCAAGAACAAACCCTGTTCCGATGCGCATGCCACAAAACGATAAAAGAGCAACCTATTGTCATGTGTGTAAACAAAACCCGGGTGGGCACTCAAACAACAGGTAAGCACAAGAGGGGTTGGGGGCAGCCCATAATGCATGCAACCTACAGCTGCGGTTGAATCCTGAGACAGCGGCCGTGCCTGTAGTATTCCATAACATACGGGGCTATGACTCCCACTTCTTAATGCAGGCTGTAAGTAAGGTGGAAGGGACGATCAACTGTATCCCAAACAATATGGAGAAGCATATATGCGTGTCGATCTTATTGACCGTGCATAGTTCCTCCTGGCCTTGCATAACAAGCTGGTGTCTGCAAATAACCCAGACGCCTTAGCAGTGACGGCTAAATATGAGCCTGATGAAACGAAACGCCGACTGCTACTGTGCAATGGAAAAGTTTATGGATGGTTGGGATAAGTTTGATGCTACCGCCAATCCAGGAGTTCTACAGCGAGCTCTCTGAGCAAGTTATATTTGCTGAAGACTATGAACATGCACAGAAGGTCAGGAACGTGTTCGGGTGTAAAAACATGGGCGACTATCATGACCTGTTCCTGCGCACAGATGTACTACTCTTGACTGATGTATTTGAGATATTCCGCAAAACCTGTCTTAAGCAGTATGGCATAGATCCAGCTCATTACTTTACCAGTCCTGGCCTATAATGGGATGCGCTTCTTAAGAGCACAGGGGTGGAGCTCGAGCTTCTCACTAACTATGTCAAACACCTATACATTGAGAGGGGCCTGCATGGTATCACGTCGCCACGCTAAAGCTAATTACCCGTTCATAGAGGGCTTTGAGCAGGATAAGCCAGCGAGTTATATCCAGTACTTTGACGCTAACAACCTGTATGGGTGGGCGATGAGTCAACCTTTTCCTACTGCGGGTATTGAGCGGGTGGATCAGCCGGCCAATCTACAGATACAGGACCATCTCAACAATGCCGAAACCGGATATATACTCGAAATTGATCTTGAATACCCTGCAGAGTTACAGGCTGATCACAATAAATATCCACTAGCACCAGAGCAAATGTCTGTACAGAATGAATGGTTGTCACACTACCAGAAGAATCTCCTAGGAGCATTTGGGAGCACCGGAAATGGAGTTGAGAAGCTGGTACTCATCCTGCACAATAAAGAGAAGTATGTGGTCTATTATAGACATCTCAAGCTTTTACCTATCTCTGGGAATGAAGCTCACCAAGATACACCGTGCGCTTGTATTCCATCTGAGCCCCTGGATGGCGCATTACATTCGCAAGAGCACTGACCTGCGTATGGTTGCCACCAGTGATTTTGAGAAGGACCTTTTCAAGCTGATGAACAACTCTGTGTTTGATGAAACCATGGAGAATCTCAGAAAGGGAGTCTTCGTCAAGATTGTGCGCACGGCAGAAGAGGAAAAAATACGTAAGCTTGTGGTCAGTCCAGCCTATGCTCGTCATGAAGTATTCGCCGCCCTGCATATGCACAAGACCCATTAAGTGCTAAATCGTCCGTTTTGTGTAGGTATGTGCACACACGATCTCTCGTAGCACTAGATGTACAACTTCTATTCTAACACAATGAAGTCCAGATATGGTAACGACCTTGGCCTGCTATACACAGACAAGGACTCGCTGCTTCTGGAGATCCGCACAGTTGACGTGTATGCAGACATGAAAGAAGATAGCAACCTCTCTGCGCCCAAAGATGTACTCGATTCTGGTGTGTGATTGGTTTGTTAAGAAACATCGACGCCCCACACAGTACATGGAGTCTCTATTCACAAAGAAGCAGTTCCCTCGTGGAATGAACATGCTACGCAGTGATGGTCATAAGATATATTGGCTCCACGTCAACCAGGTGTCACTCTCTCCCTTTGATTCAAAGAGGTGGATAGCCGCGAACGATGTAGACACCTTAGTGTATGGGCACACTAGTTTACCTACAACCTAGCAGGCCCAGAACCACCTCGGTCCCGTTTGTAGGGTCGGGTCCGAAGCGCCTTTTACTTATCTTAGGTAGAGCAAAAATCTTGTATAAGCTGCCAAAGAGGGAATAGTATAGATAATTGGGGATGCACCATAGCCCCCAGTTTATATACTACTCCTTGCTTGCACTAATTAGATGACAGCAAACAAACTGGCAGTGAGTAACATGCACCTTGAAAAGGTTGTAGACTGACTATAGAATTCGATATATAATGTTGCGCACACACAACACAACAATCATTGTGCCAGGAATGTCCAGCACTTTTGTGACTAATCAGCTATTAACGTTTGCATCCCAGATCAAGCATCGCGTGATGTGGTGTGAACACGTGGTAGAAATTTAGTAAGCATGTTTAATCGTCTCTCTCCGAATTAGTACCGGTATCTTACTGCAGTGCAAAGTATACAAGGTCAACTAACTGGATCCCGAACACTCTCTTTTGGCACCTTGTTATCCCCGATATCTAGCTGACAAGTGAGGGTCTGTAGCATGGGTTGTTATTGTCCTTGACAAAAGCAGTCGGCAGCTTGTCCAGATCATTAACTGCAACAGTTATTTGTCTGTGGCGCAAACGCAAATATGCTGGCCAAGTGAGGTGTAACTACTATTTGTCTATTAGGTGCAATGGCTGATAAATTGTCAAGCATATCTTTCTTCTCGTAAGGTGCTTAATGATCCATAACTACAGTTTTTGCAGTCATATCATAAGCATATTTTGATGGTGTCCAGTAGTACCGATCGACAGAAATAATTCAAACTGTTTCCTTGTAATGACGGATTTCCTCGTAATGTAGTTGCTGTGCAGCATTGGTACCTGTAACGAATGGAATAAGCCACCGGCAGTACTTATATATTCTACCTATCATTTAATCGGTGGTGGAAAACCACGGAAAAAGGTAAAGCATGTAGCATTAGCATTGGTCTTCAAAATACAAAGTATACAAGGTCAACTATCCCGATCCCTAACACTCCCTTCTGGCACGTTCTTATCCCCATTATCTAGCTGACAAGTAAGGGTCTATAACATGAGTTGTGTTATTGTCCTTGACAAAAGCAGTTGGCAGCTTGTCCAGCTCATGCTGTCCAGTAGTACCGAACGACAGAAAGAAACTGTTTCCTTGTAATGACGGATTTTATCGTAATGCTGGTTGCTGTGCAGCATTGGTACCTGTAACGAATGTAATCAACCACCGGCTGTACTTATATATTCTGAATTAGTGCAGTGATTAAAGAACAGAAACTCATATTGTGAATATTTTCACTTTATTAACACTTCTTGCAATAAAACTAGGTTATCTCTGAGTTCATATTGAAAGAACCTCTCTTGGTCCATGGGCAGCATTACTTAATCACGCTTCAAGTGTATAATGAATTCTATCGATTGCAAGGTCGCGTACTGTGCTGCGTCCTTGTCACTACCTTGCAAGTATCATATGAACGAATACAGAATGATGGCTAAAGAGTGGTCCCTACCAGTCAATAGCAGCCTGCTCAAGCTCTTGGTGCGGTTGTCATCACGCTGAACATACGTTATCTGCACTCCTAACAAAGGCCACATCTACACGTGAAAAACTGGCACGACAAATTTACAAACAAGGCACTATTCGACAAAAATTGGATCCGCCCGATGGCAATGCTAGCATAAAAGTCCAGGTAACTGGTAGCTCGTCACTGCCCCACTTTATAAGGGGCGACAAGGGAAGAGAATCGGGACTTCGTAACTAGAATCTAGCGTTAGAATAGAAAGGATTCAATGCATTGCCTGCGGCAACAATGACCACCCACAAACCGCTACCTCTCCCGATCATCCATCGCCAGTACTTTTTACTGTGACAAGATCAGAGACAATAACAGGCGGGTGCATTAATTACGTATCGATTTGATGGTCTGCATTTATATTTGGGTTACCTTAAAAGCGCAAGCATTTGGTGGTACAGCCAATGATTTACATCTACACATGATGGCTTTGTCAGCATTCAGCAGGGTGTGCTCGGGGCTTGCATTATCAGGGCACCGGAAGTTTACTATGTCACTCATAACACACAATACTACCATGGCCATATACATTATATTCTAGCTCAATTTATATTCAGGGATCGTTACTTGCTGCATCATTGATTTAAAACACCTTAGCCGCCTCCATCGGATTAAACACGCCTTTTGAAGATGAACTCGTCTTATTTACTGATCATCCTACAATTCCAACTAAATTTAAATTCTCAAGTACATAAGTGGATAATTACCTATCATTTAATCGGTGGCGGAAAACCACAGAGAAATGGATGTAGCATTAGCATTGGTCTTCAACATATATAATTGCCTTTTAGGTTACGAAAAAATAAATGGCTTTGTATATTGATTTGCCTGAAAAGAATCGTTTAAGATCTGTATTTTACTTACATGATCTGTTAAAAGTAGATGAATCAGTAAGAAAACCGCCGCTCGACCAGTCGCGCGAAAGACTTTACAGGCCAGGACCTACCGAGCTACTCTCTCCTTTCGGCCCGTGATCACATTCCTGTTTGCGATTGCCCATGTCGATGATGACGAGAATAGTTACTCAGTCGATACATTTGAGGATCCAAATCGATTTATGCGATGCTATGCAGACGCGAAATACGTATATGTTAAATTATGCAGTTAATATGGATTTTTCTACGTACAATTACGACGTTCAATGAGTCCCCCATTTACTCAACTGTCCCATCCGCCAAATGCGTTAAGACTGACCATTACTATTACTGCTTGCATCACCATCACGCACTATCTAATCTCAAGCAATCTATTCGTTGACCTCTGCTTTTCCTTCTCTACATCAATGACCTTGCAATCATTTCGAGTGAATGAGAGAAAAGTTACAGAAACTGGTTGATTTGTTATACACTTACTAAATGTCATCACACGAATGATCTTTTATCTAAACATGATCAAACACTTGTCTCCCCACAGGCAAATCATTATATACAATACTGACCTATGTTGCTAAATCATTTCAGTCTCCCCACTTCTAGTACATTACTTAAATCAATTTATCTATTGAGTATTAGAATATTATGTTATGATTGTTTTCTAGAAATTTTAAACAGATCATATACCAGGTGCTTTCTCTTGAATCTTCAAACGTTAAGTAGAACAAGTATCTCTGTTGGCAACTCTTTAAATCACAAATAACCTACAATAGTATGATATATAGAAGAGTTAATCTATGGAACGACGTGTGTGCAACAATACATCTAGCCTATTCATTTGATTCTTTAAATCAATGCTCAGGTCACATATTATGAACATGGACTGATATTTTGTGGTAATCGTTTTATGATTGTTAATGCAAATAAAGTGATCTGTAATCCATGTATATTTGTGACAATTGCCAGCAATATCACACGGAAGTGCTTCAGTGTTAATAATCAGATCATGCACTTTACTTCTTTGTGCTTCACTAATTGTATTTAAAATTATACGAGGATATTATATTTTCTACAAACAAGTTGTTATTTTGAAGACAATATTATTATTATTACTATGATATTGTTGACGACTATAACAGAACTGTACAGTTGAGTATGAGAGTAGTGTTTCATTAATTGTAGGGCCCTTTTCATTTTCGTCTTCTTCATCACGTTATAGTATTTGGCTTTTAGTTTAAGGCCACCTGGAGCCTCTACACTAATAATGATGTTTCTCCCATCAAACTATTGTTCCCTTTAAAAGCATATGATCCGCTTCACATATTCTTAATGTTGTAGCATGCTACGATGACTGCTTGCACGTAGCATACAGTGGACAATTGATATATCCTGTCAGCACACTCCACCAACGATTAAATTGACTGGGCTATGCACTTGCATGGTAAAGTGACACATGCGTTGGCACCGGCATCCAAGAGCACTGATTCTGAGGCTATTAACTTCTGTTTCAAATAGAGTTTTAATTAAAGCTTTCGCTAAAAATAACGAACCCAAATGTCTCTGCTTGTGGGAGTGGTTATGACAAATATGATGCAGGTACTCTTTTTGTATAATGTAATTTTGATTATATGACAATTGTGGACCTTTTTTTTAACGTGACTCCATGAGCATCATCTTGTCATAGAATATGACCATCGCAATATACGTTTTTTATATACGAGATGCTTTATCTTCTTGTGTCTGTACTGCAGTCAAATATATGTGGCCAGATGCCTAATACATTAGTCATTTATTGTTATACGTATTTCATCAGTACAGAGTAAAACTTGTTATCAACAACAGGGCTATATTGATGTTGTTAACGCATTGTATGTGCTTATTAACGCATTTATGTGCTAGAGTGTATTACACAAAAGCACAAAAACAATTGGTTGTATTGTCACAATAGGCCAATACAAAAAAACCGAGGTTAGTCCTGGTTATAAATGCGTTCATGCAGGTAATGTATCGTAGCATAACCAAACTAATAGAGTAAAGCATTGAGTGAAAGGTGACATATTGTATATCGGCATAATAAGCTGGTGCGTTTATTCAGTGGCAGTCGACATGCTCAAATCAAGTATTAACTTTACGATTCACATAAAGCGTATGACATGGAGCACCACATCATGGCTCATGCCCTTACACATTTAATACATAGAGTCAATACTATGTCTCTAGAGAAATCAGATGTTATCGAAATGTTTGACATTATTGCTTTTTATCTTCTTTGAGGGAAAAAGTAGACGCTCGCGGGGCAAAATTGCGTAAAACTATGATAGCATATAAAAAGCAACACCATATCTTATGAACCGGTCGGTCTGATAACTACGTCATATTGCGAGAATTGAATACAACACACAGCTGCTCTAAGCACCTAGCTCTCAGCCAGCCTTCATTACCACGCAGGTAAATGATTGTGCCGGCAGTATCCTCCCTTTCAAGGAGACGACATGGGGATTTTTGTAATCAGATGATTTTGGTTGATTTAACATGCGCTACATGCAAATACCACTGATGTATAAGTTCAATTTCTATAGCTACATAGAACAAAAGAGTAAACGTTTAAGAACGAATAATATGTCACTAAACGTTTATATCCTAAAATGTTGCTCGGATAAATGGTACTCCAGCATGAAGAAAATAAGGCACTGACATCTTCATACATATCAATTGCCTTTATTGTTGTCTGGTACAATTTAAGGGTTTGTTAACCGGTCTTCATCTATCTGTCATCATATAAACATATACAATGCGACCACACGATTGTTCATATTCTATCGGCATGCGGCCATTATTAAATGTCACAAATAAGGGTATGGCGTAACAATGAACAATTTTCAAGGCATTGTTTCAAAATAACCGGCGTTGAATGATTTCGATTCAATCAGGATTTTGTAAATGATAGCAAACCAGGATGTTGTGGAGTTGCACACGGCAAATTGGATGATGATTTATGGCTTGTAATTGTATGAACATAGCCTTTGCCTGGCATATTATTCATATATATATATGCATGTAAATATACAGATATATACATACACATATATATAAATATATATAAGCATATATATAAACACACGCATATATATTTATAAATATATATATATATATATATATACATTTATATATATGTATATATATACATTTATATATATATATATATATATATATATTATATATATATATATATATATATATATATATATATATATATATATATATATCTAAATTTATATATATATATATATATATACATTTATATATGTATATACATAGTCTTTGGAAGCGGCTCTTCATCGACATCGTCCAGTGTATGCAAGCATCACTGGACAGGCTGATGGGTTTGAGATGGATGGGGGTTGGGGTTGGGTGTGGGATGGCTCTCTATCTGCAAAAGCCGCACGCTTGTACAACCTTGAACCAGATGATTAATTATCAGTCAGGGTCTTAGAAAAAAGTAGAAATTATCCAATTAAAACCAGGCCTCTGAAGGTATGGTCTTCTAAAGCAGCGATTACGGCAGGTCCCAGACGCTCTTGCTGCAGATGGAGATAATGCCTTTACAGTGCTTAATCGAATTGTTAGCCTTGCCTCCGGAGTGTTGACAATCCGGGTCTTAGAGACGGCCCCGCAAAGGACTAGATTTATTCGGTTAATAAATTTAAGCACCTTTAATAAACGTTATGCCAAAATGACCGGTGATGATCAAAGACACAACCAGCACGATGGTGCCATTTCAAAGGAGCAAAACACACCAAGCAAATATGATTGCACCTGTTCGTACACCTGCTATTATGTTCATTTTATCAAACCACCGCCTTAAACAGACTGATTTGCTCTTTGGCAACACGCATAAAAGAGCCTGGCTACTTGTATGCAAGCTATTGTCACTTCGTCGCACCGCACTTGTAAAGATTCTTCCGAATACAAGATGGCCCCCGCCTGAGTTAACTTGGCTGGAAACCAAGCATTTCACTCTCGAAACGTAGTTCGCATCTGCTGCATGTGATACGATTGCATTAGCATAAATAAATATTAAACATCTGAGCCTAGTGCTCTCTTAACAATATGGTCCTTGAAGATGAGGCTACTCAAGGCTACTCTATTACTCACATTTACATAAGCCTTCGAGAGCTATGTGGTTTGGTCAGAAAACATTCATACGATACAATAATTTAATTCAAACGTATTTACATGCATAGTGAAGGCGTCCCCACTCTTTGTCATATATTCGATGGGCTGCAGAACGACAAATGTTGGCGTTAATAGTCAATGTTTGACATCGTTTTTGCCGATATAATAATCTGCGCGGGAAACTATTGCCGAGTGTCCGGAGTATAGAGACTAGCGTGGCTAGAACAGAGGTCCTGGTTGGCCCCCTTCCCAATTTATGCCTCCCAGCCCCTCTGCATCCTAAAGCTATGCATGGTGTAGGTACTAGCGTCACCCCAGCCCTTTTGGCGGCCTCCGCGACTAAACCTTACCACCCCTTAGATCAATACTGACCCATTCAGAGGTAGCGATGTGCTTGACCATGCATTGTAGAAGACGGAATTGTCAATACAGTGAGTGTCATATAGAAGTTCGTGATGATGGTTTAGATAACAGACAGCCCAATCACCAGTGGATGCGGGATGCAGGGGTGAATATGATTCGGTGGCCTTGTGTCTAACAGAAACTGGAGACCAATCGTCACAACAAGGGGCCTTTACGCTTTTAAATGCATTTAATGGGATGTACTCTAAAGCCTCCGTTTTGCATGAAATTGACGTGAGCCTTGCGTGCTCAGGCCTGGATCTCCATCTGCATCAGAGGATATTGGATAACTAGTCAAGGATTCTGTTGAATTCTTTATCTGGGATCTTTCTGTAGGTAATCGCTGTATATGACTTGAAATCATGTTCAGTTTACTTTATTGTGCTTACCTTGCCCCTGGTTTACCCAAGCCAGTCCCTTTATTACTTTTGTCTCTGGCAATAACCCTTTTGTCACAATCTACACTTACTTAACAAAGATAAATTTCTGAGCGTAGTTTAATGAATATTTGCTTCGTAATGACATAATGGCAAGTTTCCCTTAATAGCGATCTATGGCAATAATGAAGACGTTTAAGTTGGCTGCGTCAAAATTTGTTAGTATGGATGATGTTTTAATTGTAAAGATCTTACATACAGAGTTTTACATAGATTTATTGTCATTTGTCAACAGAACGTGAAATAAATCCAATTAAGCTCTGTCAGCAGCGGTCAAGAGATTGCACAAATGGTTGCGAGCATTTATAGGGAAACGTATCTGCTTATTTCAGGGTGCTTGTAATTTGAGTTTTTCATCCCCGCTGATTGTGGGGACTATCACTCTCAATGACTCTTCCAACAAAGACAGCACAGCATTTAGGCTCTGCCGCCGGAGGAAGATCTACGTATTGCATTATGCCTAACTCGTTGCCCTGTTTTTCGACCTCGTGAAATATGATTCGATTCACCCAGCATTGATATTGCGTCGCGACCTCCTACATAGCAAAACGCCAAATAACCTGCCTGATCTGCTGATTAGATTCCGTGTTCGTGTATAAATAACAATATATTGGCTGGTTCCAAGCAGAGGTGCACTTTATCTCCTGATATTTTAAGTGGTTGCCACAGCGGTGTGAGAACGAGCCAAATTTCCAAAAATATCTCAATAGAAAGAAAACGTTGACCGATAAATCAACGGTCAATACTAGCCATTTGCCATTTTGAAACTCACTTCCATTGAATATTGCGTCCATTGAAACGTATTGAACGTTAGCAGTAAATGAATTTGTCTGTTTAATAATTCTTGCGTCTTTTTGCTCAAATAAATAGATGGTTATAACAGCATATAATGTATTTGGCACATACACTAACAGCACCACGAACTACATTAATCAGCATTATGAGTGGAACAACTAGGGACATGTTGCTGTGATATCTTTAACACGTCACATACATCGAATTTCTTGTCGGGTGTACGAGAGTTTTGTGTCTAAGTAAATGATACAACATAATTCATGATATAGATGGATTTTCTGATGTGATTGAAGATACTAACTGTTAACAGATAAAAGTCACGGTTCGGAAGAAAGCATATTATGAGAGCAGCCGCTTAAACCTATGATGATGACTGCTCTTCAAGCGTTTATAAAACGCTTTATTGTCAGGACACAAATGCACACACCCATAGAGACAGATTTAGAATTCAGTTACCCGCTAATTGCCTCATCTTCAAGCATGTTTTACATCCCACTGGGTCCGACCTGACCCCATTCACATTTATATTAAACCGAACTACACAATGTCCGTCATTCAGCATGTTTACGGCATGGTCTACGTCACATTTACCACCACCGCCACAACACTTTGTACCTCGGTATCTAGGCAACTTATTTCCCAGTAACAGCATCGGCAGCTTTATTCTACGGCATACGGTGATCTTACAATTCTCGGCTAAGACATGCCCATAGTATTATATATTTGCATTAAGCAGCTATCTTTAATACATTAATGAACCATCCAGGTATTAGCGAATGAAATACCTCTGTCAGTTAATTCTCTTAATAGGACTTTTTCTCTTAATAGCTTGGTCATATCAGATAATCTTAAGCAGATACAGATTTTAACTGCACAACAACACAAGTATGATGTATGCTACCTAGCAAGGATCATAAGAGCTAATAAGACGTTCAAGCAGTTACATAAAAACCCTAAATAATTATAACAATTGAACTGATTCCTGTAACATTTACTCAAACAAGTCTTTAAACATTCTTAGGTTCTTTGATCTAGAAAATGGCGATTAAAGAACACAAATCTGACGCAAGCATTCGCCTGATTTCTGTTGAACGTTGCAGGTACTTCGGAAAATACTGCATTCAAGGATCTGCTCATCCCTTAGCTGAACCGACTGTATCTTAGTGCCTTATGCAAGCCTGTGCGCCCGTAACCTCTCTGAATGACTTTCCCAGCCATGTGGCCACTACCCAAGGTGCTGAAGTAAAGATTATTAGATACATCTGTTTGTACGCGAAACACATAGTCTTGTATAATATTTTGGGAGTCATAATAAGTTAACACAAGGCAAGAGTATAAAAAAAGATGGATAGTTGTGAACACATAAGCTCGATGCCTTTCATTTATGGGTCGGCGTCGGATCCTCTGAGCCTAGTTTTGTCATAAACACAGTTTATGGTGTGCCGTGTTCTATCTTAATGTACACGTGATAGCAGGCAGTTACAAAAAAAGTTGGATTGCAGTATTTTTCAAATAATCATAAACGAGAGCTAATTAAACCTGTTTGTAGTTTTTTTAACTTGACTCTATCATTTATAAGACACATACCATTCTGTATAAAAGCAAAACTATGGAATGCTTATTTTAAGTAAAAAAACCGTTTATACTTGCAATGGCTCATTAATTTTACGGTTTGCAGACATGCATACTGTTACGAAACGAACATATGTCGATTCGAATACCTTGAGGCCTTCGCGTGCATACCGCTCACTATCCCTTGTTTGGTGCTGGTGATTTGCAAATCTGCACGTATGAACCATAATCACTACGCATCGGCTGCGTTTTATGACTTCAATTACGGCGCAAATATCGTCGATTGCATTCATTATTAATTTATTTTACTTCTATACTAGACCACATGGGAACAATTTTTTGTTACCGAATTGCCACATACATTCTCACAGAGCCACAAGTATGCAGCAAGATTTTGAAATAACTTGCCCATGAGGGATTGGCGATGGGGTGCAAGCCGTTTTACAGATAATGTGTCATTGTGATCGCAAATGATAAAATGTGTGTGCTCGCTGGATATAGTGTGGTCAAAAAATTTCAAAAGTAGAAGGGATGCACTTTTGCCTCTGAACTTTTAGAACTAGTCAATCCCGAAAACTACAATCAGTCAAATCAGTCCGGTTACATCACATAGGCTGCAAAAGAAGTTGTATAGCACGGTAGGCTTATTCAAAGGAACTGGACAATATCTTCAGCTGCATGTAACAATATAGACTCAAGGAATTCGCCACAAAATACGGAAATGTCCATCATGAATCTGTTACCAGGAAATAGTACCTGCATATGGTGAAAGGACGTTATGCTTGTTGTCACCGAAGCGATGCCAATAATAATGATGTTTTCGGAAACATAAGGATCATGTGATAAGATGAATTCCTCTAATTATAGAAAGTTTACGTTCTGGGAAACGCAGATATAATTAAGCCACGAGAGTCACACTCCTGCTACTAATAGCCAAAGCTGCTTGCTAGGCTAAGACGTTCGTTCCATTAGTATTTACATCCCAAAGGTATGCACAACATAGCGTTTTCCATTTCTACTCAGATGTTCTGGTGTAGCCTGAATTGTATGCACTGGTGATGCAAGGTGATGCAATTGTTATTCATTTATCACACTGGAAGAATCTTAGCGCAAATGTCTATCAGTGCATGAACATGACAGCTCATGTGAGCCAGATCACAAAGTCAATAACTGACACGTCAGAAAAGTGAGGCATCATCTAGGTGATACCTGTGTTCATGATATCAAAGCTCTCGTCACTTCGCCACTTGATTTCAACAATGCGCCGCTTGCTGCAGCACCCTATCCACACATCTCTCGATTCCGACTGGCACTAAATACAGACGCTAGATGGCGACAGGGGCAACGAAAAATGGATCATATAACTTCTGCTCTGCGTTCATTACATTGACTACCCGTGAATAAGAGGACTAGTTTTAAGAGCGTCTTGTTGGTGTGCAAATTGATGCATCATCGTCCAGCACCCAAGTATTTGATATAGCTATTTGCACTCCACACTAGAGTCAGAAACCTCCGCTCCACACAAAAGGCTCTATTGTTACTCTTCCCATTTAGAGACAGGGCTTTCCAAATGCTTGGGTCCAAACTGCGGCCTGTATTGAGTGGCGGTCCCATGTTGTTCCATCTGTGAAGTCTTTTAAGAGGCAGCAAAAGACCCATCTTTTCAACCAACCTTAATCCTATCATTAGGAACATAACATAACGTCTGAACATAAAAATGCGTTATTCAAATGAGAGACAACATCATCATCATCCTCATTATCATCATCATTAATATATATCATAATATCTGAAGCGTTTCCCCTCAAATAGACTATAGTAGTGGTCGTCTAAAGTTGAAAAGGTGTAGTTTTAGTCTGTTCAGTTCGTGTTAGGAAAGGCAACACAATAAAACGCAATTGGTCTACGTCATTAAAAGTACTTTTCATATGTTTCAGTAAGTCTAAAAAAAACCTAAACGTTTGATCTAGGACAGCATGGTAAAAATATTTCGCCCACTAAAGCCAACGATGTAATGTTGACTCACTTTAATAGTCGGATCGGAGAGATACCGGCTTGCGTTCCGCTTGCTTGTGATTTCGAAGACGCAACAAACGGAGCACGTCGAGAGTATTACATACCTGATATTCCGAAACAGCGGGATCCGTTATAAATGGCAGTAAACTGATATTTGTTAAACTATACTAGGTCTTATCTTATGCATTTAAGCATTGAGAGGTATTGCATCCAGCCAGCTAGATGTGCTCATGAGTTATGGTGCCGGAAATTAATTACACATAGTGAAACAAGTTGTTAATGATTCACGCTCATCGATTCGATGAATAGCAAGCAGCAGCTGCAGAAGCCCAAGCCCACAATGGCGTTATGATAAGATTCTAAACATGATCGCCTGATATTGATGAAAGTATCGCCTAAGAACCTACGTATAGATCAATAGAATGAAATACGGCGCAGTTGCACCTGCAAGCTGCAAAGCCTTTCAACATATTATTTTAGGCTCTGTTTCCCAAGCGGTGTTAACTTCAGCTCACTGGAACAGAACAGACAAAGGAAAACCACAATTAGCTTAGAGCGTCAACATGTTGCAATAACAGATCAGTTTGGCAAAAAGCGTAAACGACGGTTAACAGAATTCATCTAAAAGCTTAATGGAATTTAGGAGGAATGTCGGAATCCTTTATATATGATATATGAACGATACAATAGTGGAGTATTTACCCCGCATGAGAATGCAAAAAAACAGCAATAATTCTCTGTAGCAAATATGAATAAACAAGACCCTGTTGTCATCAGAAAAACTACAGTGCACGTGCCGTGGTTGCTGTGTAGAGCGGACTTTGCAAACGCTTTCAGGCTTAAAGGCCTTACATTTGTCTCCGAATAATAAGAAAGTACATACTGGTCTGAAAGTGTTTTTCTCAAAGCAATCAGCTATGTTACTCGTCCTATTAAGCAAGCAGCATTCACCAACCCTCGCTAGCTATTATGTATTACCTAATAATTAAGTTTGTTGACATCACACCTATGATTTACTGCGTTTGTCTGTTAACGGACAATTTTAAGAACGATGTGGAAAGGATATTTACACAGATGGTTGCTGATTCATCTTACGTTGTAAGTGGATAATGAGCAAGAAATTAATATTGAAACGCCTTATGAATTGTCATTATCTTCCTCTTGCCGTACTTTTAAGTCGTAATTCTCCACACGTTGTCATATTGGTATTTCCAAGTAAATGCTTCTAGTATAAAACGGATTCACCAAACTAGTCTCATAATGGTATTGGATAGAGACAATTAACTTACAAAATCATCTAGATCCATTGCAAGTCATATTATTAAAGGTAAGGGGATTTATTTTGGTCATGCATGTCCAATATTGATATTGAATTTGTAGTCCCTCAAATTAATTGTACGGTACCCACACTATAGTTGACAGATGTTGGGAACAAAACAACAAGAGAGCTAATTTGAATATCCTGCTTAGTAATTGTACCACATAGGATCCGACAGAATTCCGCAATGAAACACTTTTGTTCTTTTTTGCTAACATACACCGGCACAATGCGTATGGGTTAACTGCTACCCCACTTGGTAGCGGTCGATGAATTTTATAACACCCAAATGCCAGCAGTGACATCGATGGTTCTTCTGTTTGATTTAACCATATATTTTATGCTAATCCTTTTTTTCGTGTAGTAATTATGATAATTACAGAAATAATAATAAGTTCAATACAGGACAACAAAATGACAGGCGTTTTACTTTGAGCCGCACAAATGAATTAAAATGAAACTAATTTGGGGTTCAAGATTGTTTGAACCGAAAAAAAGCTAGCCTGCAAACTGACCCCATCAATTTGAGAAATGACTGTAGTGATATCTTAGACATAGAGTGAATGTAATCCAGCGTACAAAGATGGTATAACAATCGACATGGAAAAGTCTAAATAATTACGGGATTTTGCCGATGCAATAGCGTGTAAATATATTGCTATTATAATATGAAACAATATAGTTTCATATGGAAAGAAACGTATCTGGTGTTTACAATCACGCAGCTACGAGCTTCAGTTGAATAGACCACATATCGGCTGTTATTATAAAAGAAATACTCTTCCATGACAACATATATAACATGGTTGATAACAAAACGACCTTGAATTGATGGGCGTATTTAGAATACTTTGCCGAAAGACTGTTATGGCAGATCGCTTTGTTACTGACATGTCATAAATGAGGCAAGCTGTGATGTACAAACAATATATTTTTCACAACTATCGCAATCACGCTTTCTATCCTATTACACTGAAGGCGTTATGCTTCCAAATGGTAATGTACAGGATTATCAAATGAAAGGGAGAGAGTATATGACTTTATAATGATCACCTAGAATATATATATATATATATATATATATATATATATATATATATAGATATATATATATATATATATATATATATATAGAGAGAATATATATATAGATATCTATATATAGATAGAGATATATATATATATATCTATATATATATATATATATATATATATATATATATATATATCTATATATATATCTATATCTATATATATATATATATATATATATATATATATATATATATATATATATATATATATATATATATATATATATATATGCGTTGGGCCATCACATTATTATCAATTTAGACACTCTCTGTAAGGTGTGACATTCTTATGTGACATTAAACGTCTTCATTACTTGGCAATAAATGGTCTTATATCTTAACTAGCGTGTTGCTTTATCCATAGTGTGATGCTAACAATGTTCTTCGGTTACTTATATATGCAAGATGACACGAACAAATAGCAAGAATGATCACAGATGGCCAATTCAGCAGCAAGGTCTGCATTAGCGCAGTTTCCCGTTTATCCCTTGATCTAAGGCCACCAAGGCCGCGAACTGGTGATATATTCTCACCATACTTCATTCATATAACTCCACTTACCTTCGCTAGTCATTCACTATACATGACCCGATCAAATTGAAAACAAACAAAATTAGTCATTCATAATAGATGAGGGATTTTTTTCAATCTGCCACATATGAAATTTGTCAACAATGCAATGCTTTCGAGACAATATGTCATACTTATTTTGCGTGGTGCGTGCTCATTATATGAGCATTTTTAAAGTATTGCTATCTGCTAACCAGGGAAGACCTCACATGTTTTCTAGAAGGAAGATTGAAGCCGTTGTATAACCATATTATTATATTATATTGGTATTTCTCTTCATCTGGACGTGCCGAATACACATTAACTCATTGATTATAGCCATATAAGAGTTATATTTGGGTAGACGGCATAATTGGTGGAAATATAAGTCGAAGTGATAATAGCCCCTTTAACACGTTTCTCGAAAAATACGTCAATACACATAATGTTTATTCCAACTTGGCAGCTCACCTATTGCCGAAGGAAATATATAAGCATTCCCCCAATCTTTTTGTTTAGCCTATTTACTTACAATCACATAGAGTGTTGTCGATAGGACCTGAAATACCCTTCTTGCATTTCAAAGCACAATCGCCATTTTAGAATGACCTCACCGCACAGACACTAACAACTTGATTCTCCCGTACCAAAGAGACAAATAAATTATTCCAAAATTGACTCCGTGTACTTTGTGTGGAAAGTGTGGACAACAAATAGTCAAAGTGAAGATGAAAAAGAGAGACCTGGAAATGTCGCGTCGCATGACTACATGCTTAAATCAATTCCTTCCTTAAAGTTTGTCAATTGCCCTTGCACGTTTGAGGCGGCTGGTCAAGAAAACGTCACTGAGTGCGCTAACATTCACATAAAACGTGGTTTAATAGGAATTCGAAAGGCAAAAGAAATGGATTTGTTCAAACCATACCAATGTACAGAATCCGACATTTGTGTCTGAAAAAAGAAAATAAACAAGTTTATGCGCAGCTTAGACTTGTTGATATTAAACTGCTTCAGTATGTTATATCGGTTACAAAAAGATTATTTCATCTAACTGCATTGTCATACCATGACAATTGCCAGTGAGCAATGATGATGTTCGGCTGCATAACTGCCACGGTTTAATATCATGGTTCGTGATAATACTGATAAGCAACAGCATTCACATGCTACCTTGATTCTGATTTGTAAAATATACAAAACAAAACAAGTTAATTGTGAGGTACTTAGGTTATGTTATGTGGCAACAGCTGCATACCTTTGCCATGGCCTGATGACCAAACTGAAGAATAAAATAATACCGAATCATTAGCTTTCCATTAAAATGGCCATCAGCGTGGACATAGATTAGAAAAAGCGCATGTTTCAATATTCTGCTCCCAACCCATGCTTCATAGGAATGCTAAGTACCCATTGCAGATTAGCCGCTCAAGCTAATAACCGGCGTGCATCATCATCATTCCGATTGTACAGGTATTCAAAGCTTTATTGATAATAGCGCCAGTTATTCGCTTATGATGAGAGGATGTGGTACTTAATATGCATTTATATATGACAAGGAAAAGCGTAATAGATAAAACGATGCGAGCCTTGTGCTATAGCTTCTATTTGTAATTGCTATGATAAGTAAAAACAAAGATGCATAGCGAGGACGAAGAAGCCCATTCATAGGCATCATTGAATCATAATTGAGAAACTTCACACTCATACTTGAACCCTCTTGCATCCCGACCCTATATTCTTATGATTTCTATCTTCATTAATAAGTAATTCACGGAAAATGTGACACAAAAATCGAAATGGCAAGTACCAGTACCCGGCCTGTCCTACGTCATGTTGTGAGTGACAAACCGCGGGTTACTGATAAAATACAGTCCATTATATGACGTAATATATAATTATAGACATCCAAATTCAACTAGAACCCACCTATCTCCGTTACAATAAATGTCTAACAGAATAATTTGTAATGATGATGTCATACAATAACAGCTTGCATTGGTTAGAAGATTTAACATTTCAAGCAGCAGAGACAAACTTCCAATGATATGTATCAGCTATGACCAAAGCCCCGAGGGTCTTCAATGTTTTTTATGCAAACCCAATTTACTTCTTATTCTCAAGCAGCAAACTTCATATTTTGGGTATACTTCTATTGCCAAGAACATTGCCTCATCAAGAAGCTATATATCCGTAATCTATTTTGCCCTATGTAACGGCCACGCGTATTTTTTTTGAGCGCACGCTAACACATTTGCTTTGTCATGCTACTAAATCGACGATAAGAAGAGCAGCTGGTCATTACTGATACATGATATTTGTGTTTTTTAGTCATGTTTCCGTACTAAAATCTTCATTATACCTTACAAAAACCTTGTAGGGGATTAATACCGGCGTTACCTGATGAGACCGCTAAATACCTGCGTATGTTTTACCAAAGTCAACGGCAAAATCGGCCCCCATAACAATTAGACATGCTCTCAATTGTATCAGCTTGCTGCGCAAGGGCAGATGCCTTTACGCAAATAAAATGTGAGCCCTAACCATTTCCGAATATTATGCGTTTATATCTCAAATTATAATTCTGAACAATGGCAAATGCTTAGGCAAATTATTCTTTACGCACACAAGAGAGGGGGTGGGGAGGGGGCAACGTCTTATCGTCATTATTACTCTTTACATTAGATTTCGTTGAACACATTGACTCGTTCATATTCCATCCAATTCATTTGCTGTCGCAAACTACTTATACGGCATTCATTTCTATTGCGATAAATTAAACATTACAACTAGTTACCTGCTCGTGGACGTCGTAACTGACGCTGCAAGGTACACTTGCAGCATTTAAAAACCGATATGACATTGCAGCGCTAATGCGATAACTGGATACGTTTGCTGTACTATATACTTTTGCGCGCGAGGCCACTCTTATTGCATGTTGCATAGAGCGCCATCAGCTAAAAACTTTCGTTATCTATGTTAACATTTTCGAAAACAAAATATGCCCTGGAAACACGTTAATGAAAAATATTATTAGGTGGGA
Organism: Urechis unicinctus; assembly: GCA_034190875.2. Lineage (NCBI taxonomy): Eukaryota > Metazoa > Annelida > Polychaeta > Xenopneusta > Urechidae > Urechis > Urechis unicinctus. Next base: position 56,434,518 of record CM067343.1, on the reverse strand, counting down.
GGACTGTGATATTAGTTTACATTTTCATTATCGCAGCTTGAACATTTCCATAAAGCCTTACTCCAGGTATTTATCGTTAATGTGAGGACAAATCGTCATCAATACCTGCCATCACAAATGATTACAGCAGAAAAATATTTTGAATTGCTTAACTCTGCAAGGATATTTTAGTCCAAGCGCCCAGGCTAAACAGATATCTATGCATACATAATTACAGCTTTCGTTGTGCGTAGCCTATTAATAATTAATGCTGGAGTTGGTGAACAATGTGACTTCACCTACTCGTTTTTGCTGCAAGTATGATGACGATCGATAGTTGTTTTAATGGGCGAATATTTTCCTCCAATTCAGTAGCATATGTCTAGATGATAAACCGAATGATATATTCATTAGTGCATGTACCCCTTGTGTAGTTGCTCGATGAATACATTCAGCCTTTGAAAACTGCAATGCTTCTGACACGAGCCATATGTTCATGCGACACTCAAAATAGTTTGTCAATGAATGCACGAACAATCACATAACCATTTCTTTTGTTTATGCCTTAAGCCTTGCCGCACATATCCACAGGTTGTAATTTGTCGACGGCACGCAGCATTATTGCAGGTACCTAAAATATCAAATTGCAGTCATTGTAATTGTCATTGTCATTCTGTTGGCGCGTAGATAGCGCGATCGCCTCTCAGCACGTGACTCGTTCTGATAACCAATAACAGTCATGTTGGATATTTCGATTGCAAGATGGTTGGAGAAGTTTAGTTAGCATTTTTGAGCCGATAAAAGCGGAGTTTGGCCGAATTCATCGGGTTACCTGGGACAAAAGGATATTTGAATACCAGTATTTGTTCAAATACATGTAATAGCTGCAGCCGGATGCATAGGAGTTTCATTGAGCAAAACTGCATTTCATAGGTAAAGGGTTAGGATAAAATAGTTGTACTAATTATATAACTGCACTGATTTAAATTGTACATTACAGAGACGCAACGCCTATATATTGTTCATCAAACTCTCTTCTTATGAGAATACCACTGCTTTCAAAACGAGGACCTTTACTCTAATCGCAATAACATTTCAAAGCAGTGAAACTGGTACTTCTGTTAATAAGTGCTGAACATAAAGTTATGCTCCGCCCGATAAAGTGCACCATAAATCTTTGTATAGGTCTTTTGTCAAGACCTATTAATGTCTTAATATGAACACCAATGTCAATGTGGTAAACAGCATCGTTATGTGAGAACTATGAAAATGGTCACGGTAGACGGTGGATAACGCGCAACCAAATATTCGGCCATAACTGATAAAGTAATTGAGCGTTTTGACTCCCTTATCTAAGCATATATGCCAAAACTTATGTTTGATGATTGTCCTTAAAAAGGAGGCGCAGATTCGATTGATGGAGTGAATGAACGTTTGGCATCTAATCTAGTAGTACAGAAACGGGCGGTTCTGGTGTACCGCCACTTATCTACACCACACGTTTAATGGGCACAACTCCGTCACTTTAGTTTGCCGGTAAATCAGCATGACCATAGACCGTTAGCAGATAACCACCGCTTTGCGCCAAACAGAGAGAGTGACACCTAGTTAGCACGCTGCCCAAATATCTTGTGACCTTCACTGCGCAGCATGCTTGTACCATGGCGGAACTGCTTTCTTGCGCACAGAGACTACACATGTGCTGTGCCTCAAGTGTTTCTTGACCCTAACGTTCTTTACACCCTTTGCCTTTCTAATCTCACCATTGTCAGACATTAGGGTTGAGTACTTTTTGTGAACTAGGCCTACAAACTCATTGATAGGCACACCAGCCCACTCCTACTTAATTGTTTCCCAAGACCGCCTAATTGGTGTCAATGTAAGTGTGTGATCAGGTGAGTAGTTGCTAGTGTCAAATAGGGTGAGGTCCACCTACATGTCTGCGTACACGGCAGCTGTGCCGATCTCCATAAACAGCGGGTCCGTGTCTGCGTAAAGCAGGCCCAAGTCGCTACCTTATCTTCCTATACAGCCTTGTCTCGATGGACGGCCACGCCTGACGGATACACCATGTTTGGCCATCAGCTGGTTCACTGCTTCCATTAATTCCCGTCCTGGGTCGACCTGAAGTAGTTGAGGCCAATGGAGTGGTCCTCACATGTATATCCTTTCAAGTTTAACTGCAACCTCTGTGGCCTCTTTTGTAGTTAATGGGTCAGCCGCTTTTCAGTGTCAGGCCACGTCCACTGCTGTGAGGACTTACTTGGTGAAACTCTTGTGGCTCCAATACATCAAATTATGGCTTGGGAATGTGTTTTGGGATTGGCAGATAGATTTGCCATATAGCTGGCCCTTTATAGCCAACCCTTGGCCACTTACTAAGAAACCCTCGCAGATGCTGCAAGCGTCTTGATAGCGGTAACACTATTCAAATAGCCCTTAAGCCTTTAGTAGATGGTGTACATGCGACGAGTCGCGCAATCTATTGTTATATATGCTGACGAGCAAATCCGCTGACCTGTGCCAACTAGTTAACAAGCCTGTACGCTACCGGTCAAATCGCAGCTGAGCCAATGGGCCTTGTCGATTCGTTGTCTCTGCAGAAATTGGCGTGTTCGCTACCTCCGATGACATGTTTGCTTACTAAACGTGTTTGTCCAAATGGACAGTGGTTAGCTGTTGTTAAGGCAGCTGTTTGCGTAGTTAAGTACATGCCATAGCGGTGTTATAGCTCGCAAGTAGCAGTGCTTAGCACGAGCCCAGCAAACGAGTCGGCCTTGAAGTCTGTAACTATCTCTAGCTGGTGTTCAAGTGAGATCGGTAGAAACATATAAGCAACACATGAAAAGAGCTGTAGATCCACCTGTCTAATCGTGCGTGTAGTGCTAAACCTAGCCATGCCACGTATCTCATACATACCTTTCGATCTCTTTATCAGTCACTGAATCAACCCGGTCAATTGTCAGTCGTTCTCCGGTCTGTGCACACAGGTACGGTCGGGTCTGACCACCCCCTATGACCGCAGCAAGCCTATGGCTCATGAGAGTAGCTCTTGAGTCCCCTCTGTGTTCGTCAGCTGAGCTGATGCAAGGCGCTGACTAAGACTCTGCAAGAAGTTGATCAATGATGATATAAGGATCCATACCGCGTACATACCTTTGAAGTTTAATATTATGTGTCTTTATAAAGGTTGATCAGTCTTCAGCAGCAGTTTTGCGTGCATTGGTCGCTGCTAATAGCTGGCGTACTGAGGTGCGTTCTTCCTTTGTCGGGATCGCATCATTTTCACGTAGGGCGTCTTCAAACGATACATGATCCTTGGTGCGAAAGAGCACACGTAGGTTTTTTAGCACAGAGTTGTACTTTGGGTTAGGCCCAGGATACTTTGCTGCGCATTTCGGCCGCTAAAGACTAGTTGGGACAACATGTCTTTCTTCTTCTTTAGGGTCTTTGTTTCCAAGCAGTCATCAAAAATGTATAGGGTAACCTCGCCTTCAAACCGATGGTAGGATGCCCTCGAGTAGTCATGAAGACTACCCCTGGATCAAGCACATACACCTCTTTATCAGACCACACCCATGACCGCGACGGATAAGCCTCTTTGAAATTGATGGTAGGACAGAGGATCACAATATGATCAAAGGCATAGAAGAAGGGTCCTTAAAGTTGGTCGAGCATGAAGACGGTTTTTCCTCATCTTGTCTGCCAACAGACGATAGCCGCGCAGGGACGTCAGCCACAGCCAGGTCTATTACAGCTATTGCCACACTGGGGTCTCGTTTACTAGTTGCTGCAAAGGCCTTCTTCGACTCATCCCACTGCTGGTAGCCACGCATACTCTGGGCACAGAGTTTGTTGGGATGCCCTCAATGGTCATCGGGACCTTTGTAATCGTTGGGTAGTACAATGCCTCTGTCATCCTGGCGAATGAGGCATTGGCTGGTTCGTCAAAGAGCAGTAGGATACACTTCATGCCACGGGGCGGCACGTTCACGTTGATGTTCCACAGTGTCTCACTTTTGGTTGCGGCGAAGCACACGCGCAAACGGAATTGCGAACCGACCTGTGTACTGGATGGGGATCATGTAGGCCAGCTCTGGAGATGTGTAGTTGATGTCGGTGTCACCCGTTGCGTAAATCATACGGCTGTAGTAGTTGAATGTGAGCTCGTTTGTCAGTCTGTCACCAAGCGCACTCTGATAGAATGTGATAGAATGTGGCTCTCGAGAAGTCCAGCAGGATATAAAACTGGTTGCCCTAGGCATCGGCTTTTGCCTTACCCTCGGTCTCATCCATGCCTCATGCCCCCACACGTATCTTAGTTACATTTCCATTATCTAATGTATCAATTCCCTGATACTGGGCAGTAGCTCTCTCCTGTGGAGCCTTCTATTGGTCGCTGTAACAGTGGTACACATCGCTGTCATCGATCGACATAACCTTTTTGCCCGATATCGTGATTTTCGGTTGCCCCCTAATTTGTACAACGCTGCCGTTAGTATTGGTCGAGGTAAGCCTGATTGTAAAGGTCGGCCTGGCTGCCCCCGGGACCTTGACAACCCAACATTTGTCAATAGCATTAGATATGAGGAGGATATGGGAAAGGGATGAGACTACCTTCATTAACGATGAGTCTTCCATAGACTATCACTGAAGTAATGCCTGCTGCGTTTACAGAAGATCATTTGGGAGGGATCCCAAGAAGAAAACAATGTCTAAGTTACGTGAAGGCAATGTCCAAGCATGGGCTGCAGGCCACGGTGGAATATAATGGGGCGCAAATAGAAGCTTCTGACATGGAAGGACAGCAAATTTCTTTCCCCTAGTAGTATACGGAAGTAGGTGTACAGGTTGATTTGAGTGATCCCCAAACTACCATTTAAGGAGGTAGCAGCAGCCCTCTAAGGCGTTGACTAAGCAGCTGCTGATGCCGCAGAAGAACTAGAAATAAGCAGCCCAAAACTCGCGACACAACAAGCTGACATGGAAGAAATAAGCTTCGTAGAGGATGTTTATAACGCTACAGTAGAAGTCGGTACACAGACAGATCGTTTGTCACTCTTATAGGGCTTGATAAGGCTTTGCAGAGGATAGAGCTGGTCAACAGTCTAGCTCTGCTGAGCCAAATTGACAAGCGCATAGCCAGTAGGGTGTGCAAGCTAGAGGAGCTGCCAGATGAGGCTGAGAACCAGGAGAAACTCCGTAAGCGTGAGCTTGCAGAGCTGCGGGAAGAAAGACAAGTAAGACTAGAAGTTGCCTCTGTTAACTGAAAACAGCTGCGGACCAGATCAGTTGCATTATGTAAACATCCAACATGCTTCTTAAAAGGATACAAAGCTAGCCGAGCGTATCCATCTTCCGGGAGCAGATCTCACTACGGTTGGGATGGTAATCACAACCATGGTACCTACCTTGGGAAGGGCACTAGTGCCACTCCAACGACAACACTAGCTGACAAACCTGGTGAGAAGGAATGGATCAATAGGCAGCTGAACTCCTTGGCAAACGCCCTGACGGGCCTAACCAGTGAGGCAGCAGATGCCCTTCCAGGTATTATTGGCTCGATCGTTGCATGGTGGCTCAAGTCAGCTGCAAAGATGATAGGTTGGATGGCAGAACATGTATGGGCCTCAGTCACCGCGCTAGAGGGTGTTACCCTCTTGATGTTCCGTGACCTACCACATAGAAAGCCACTGCACAATCATCGCGATTCATTCCACAATAAAAGTGGTTCTCTCATCCTCATGGTATTGGGGTGCAACGATTACATTAGACGCTTCGGGACTGCCCATACCACATCCGCTTGGTCCTGTGTGCTAAAGGTTCCTCCATTTGAAGGTGCAGCATCTAAGTTGATATTGGTGTTGATATCGATCTGCTGTTGCTCGTTCGCCATTGTAATCCGGTTGTTGTACCAATCTACTTTTCAAACGGCGTGGCTCATGACTGATGGAGCCACGTAAAGGCCTGTTACCCAAACATAAACAACCCTTGACGTAATGTTCTGCAGCAGGTTATGATATCTGCTGATGGATGTGGAAATGTCAACTGGTGAGTTGATAGCATCCGCAATATTAGCCTGACACTGCTTTTGGGCGTCAAAGGATGTGCCTGTGCCAAGTGTCTATGAGCGGGTCTTTGTCTGAGCACCAAGTATAGCCCAAACATAGGTTCGAATATTGTTGTTAATCCGTGAGATACCTAGAGCTGTAAACCCTTCAGATATTTCTAGTATGTAATTACTCCAGGCAGTACTTGCACCAGCAGTATCTTGCTTATCTCATCAATATGTGGCGAGCCACCGCGAGAAAAAGAACCCGTTCGTTGATTTGGTAACCACATGTCTTCATGTTTCGTAATTGTTGAAATTCCCATAATGAATGATTGGCCATACTTCATCTGTTTCGGGTCAGTAAAGTAAATTTGCCCGAGACCTTGGTTACCACCTTTTATTCTCCAATCGGTATTTTCGGCAACACCGAACACATGGCAGAGTTCATGGTACATTATGTTGTCAAAGGTATTATTATAAGTGGCTGGCCATGCAGCGTCATCCGGTAGTGCTACCATCATTTCGTTCAGAATTATCCGGATGATGGAGTACGTGAAACCTATAACGATACCTTATTGGTCGGACCCCTGAGTTAAAGGAGTCTAATGCAGAGACACCGCAACTGGAGGCAGCGCACCATACAACAAAGTTTACCAGTTTCTGCCAATATTGCATGTGGTTGGTTCTCCAGCCAACTATACGTTTATCGTCGGTAATGTTAGGCACCAAGTTAAGTTCAAGCAGGTTGGAAAACTCCACCTTGCTGCACCATCCTCCGTTTACAAACTAGTTTGCACCTAGATGATGATATGAGTCAACTGATCCGCTGCTACGGGATAATAAGGGACGGCTATTGGACAACCACGCCATTCCTGTTAGCGCTGTCCTTGAATTTACAAGATGTCAATAAAAACGACTATCTTTGGAACTCAACACAAAAAGACGTATCCAAATATCTTTTAGTTTGCATAGAAGGCTATGACTGGAGGCCTCAACATGCAAGGCAATTAAATACGTCGGCTGCGTGACCTCACAGCAGTAAAGGTTGTTGCCAACAAACAGTATGTCGATCGCCAAAAAGAGGAGAGAGTTACGCTTTAAGGATGAGTAAAAAGTGGCCCCTATTTGAATGAAGCATTAGAACCTGTGGTTGATATGTGGGAGATTTGTGGTATAATATCACTAGAAAATAATTGTGGCTACACCATGTTATTGTGTGGTAGGGTATTACTGCACTAGCGAGTCCTGCCAGAATCGCTCCTAAAATAAAAGTAATGGCTTATATATATAGTATTTATTTCGTACATATAAACGTACAGATTTGTAAAGAATCAGTGCAAGAAAGAAATGTAACGCGCAAATTGTGGACAGGAGCTCGTCAATTTCTTGTGGGGTAAGAATAGAAATTGCTCGCCCATCCCGTTGCATAATGAGCTCTCTTAATAATGAAATAGTGTTTAACACATTAATGTCTATTTCATTCTCACTCAACCTGAGTAGGTACTCATTCGGCGTGATTTCTGCTGAGAAAATAGCGTTAGTACTAATAATACCTTTGCTAATACCAATTGTGGACATGACAATTCTCAGATTGCAAGCAACAGTGGAATAACTAAATGCGCAGAGTCTGCTCACAAAGGACAACACATTGTTACCACTGCTTATGCATTTACATAAAAACATGATATAGCGCTTCATTAACTGTTTAATGATTGGTTGTTGACCTGTTAAAAGATGTAAGTATATGGAACGCGTTTGTGGATGGAGCTTCCAGATACGTCTAATACATTTTCGCCAAGTTCGGCAAAAAACCTCTATGTGTCGGTGGTCTAAACTCCATAAGGGAGAGCAATAAAAACTTGTACAGAAACTGTTGAACAACTTGTTTCTCACATCTACATTGCAAGCCCCAAACCTTGACATCAACAAATGTGTTTGTGACACTAAATTAGAACATGCTACATTCATATTATTAGTAATACAGTCCTTACCGACATAGGTACCAAGATGCAAAGCATTTTCCCTAATAGAAATAGTGCAACCATTTAGCTTTAAATCTACAGCGCACTGGTTATCATTAAAAACTAATAAATTGCTCTTCGTTGAGTGAAAAAACGACACTATACTCAGCCGCAAATTGCTCACATGTTTCAAGCATTATCTTGGCGGCGGTCAATGAGGGTGCAATCAACGACAGATCATCAGCATAACCAAGTGCCCCAACAAATTCATGACCAATATGACATCCAACTTTAGTGTGTGACAGACGGGTGAGTAGTTCATCCATATAAACACAGAATAGAATCGGAGACAGAACTGCGCCCTGCTTCACGCCGTTTGTACAGCTAAAGCTGTCCGAAATTTCATCATCCCATTGCACGCGCAATCGTTGCTGCGTATACATGTTCAACATCATCTTAGCTGTGGTAGGACACATGCCTCGTTTGCGTAACAGCATAAACAGTTTGATATAATCAACGCGATCAAAAGCCTTAGAAGCATCTAATAACATCACATAACATGGAGAGCCATGACCAACATAGTATTCAATTACCTCTTTTAGAACAAATGTACATTGCGCCGTCGAATGAGATGGTTTGAACCCAAATTGCAAGTTACTTGTCTGAAGAATATCAGCATAAGATTCAATCATAATATTGTCAAATAATTTCCCTACTACGCTACTGATGGCTATGGATCGGTAGTTTTCGCTAACATTCATCGATTTCTTCCTATTCTTGGGGATAGGGACGAGCGTGGATAACAACATGCCCTCGGGGGAATACATATGTGACATCATAACGCTAAATAACAATGACAAATGGATATACAGTTCATCACAGCCATTTGTGATATTATCAGATGAAAATGAGTTAATTGCATCCGATTTTCCTTTCTTTAGCCTACTCACTGCCCTTTTCACTTGATCTACATTAACATAGTGAGCAGCGGTACAATTGCCCACGTTGCACTGGCAATTGATATCCTTTGAGAGCAGCTCCTGAACTTCTGACAGTTCAGATTCATCGTAAGAAACGCTATTATATAATTCTTTATATTTGTCCTTAAACAAAGCGCAGATATCTTTGTCCCCTTGAACATTATCAATGAGAGACGGCACAGCTGCCGATTTTTGAGTTTTCTTATTCACCTCCTGCCAGAAGTCCCGCTCATGATTATTGAGCAGAGCGTTCGCCATGCGACCTGCCGTATATTGTTCTTGTTTGCGGATTATGCTGCGGGAAACCCGCTTGTAATCCCTTTTAGCTTTGCATTTAATGTCTTTAAGGATACCAACACAAGGGCTCCCATTTTCAACCCATAAGCGTGACCAGAATATCGATCTTTCTTTAGCAAGAGCGACATGTTCGCCCCAACCCGCTATTCTCTTTCGGCCACCTTTTGCCAACGAGCTGTGGATTCCAGCTTGTACACATGCATTGATTATATCATTGAAGTATTTGTCAATCATTTCATTATGCGTTTTACAACCAGATATGGTACATGTAGCAACAGATGTTGGTAGTTTGATATTTGACAAAAATCCGCTCAAGTAGCGTTTATAACTGCTGATGCCGTTTTCATCGGCAATAGACCACTTCATCTTACTGGATATGCTACGTTTCGGTTTACCTGACTTTGAAACATTGACATTCAAACTCAGAAAAACAGGGCTATGGTCAGATAAGTTGTCCCCATCATGAGTACATGTATATCGTGAGACTAACGGCAATATATTTTCAGATATTATGAAATGATCCAAAACAGATCTTGCATTAGACATGTCGCTCTCATAGGTGAAATCAATGACACTTGATCCAATCGACTCGCAAGGTCTCAAACCTTGCTGCTTTCACAGAATGCATTCATTGAAATTGTATTTCGTGAGCTGTTGCGTCTAAAATCAGTGTTAAGGTCACCCCCTAGAACCACGAAATCCACATCAGTGTTGGCGTTGATGATAGAATGGACATCATTAAGAATTTCACTATAGATATTGTTACATGGAGTTGAAGATGACACATCGCACGGCATGTACAAATTTATAACTAAAATTGAAGCAGATCGACCGTCACAATTTACAGTAACCACACAAGCAATGCACCTGACACTATTACTTTGCACAAGACGGATTGAAAACTTCGAATCCCGCTTATGCAGAAATGCACAGCCTCCATATGGTCTCCCCTTGAGAACCCGAGATGAATCCATACCAGACACCCCAGCCACAATGATACCATCTAATTTAGTTTCCAGTACATCAAATTCGTTTTCATGTAACCAATGCTCTTGTAGAAACAGAACATCACATTCATTCATTAATTTCTGAATGTACACAATCGTATCATCCCTATGGCCTCTACTATTATATGTACAAAACGTTAAGTTGTGACACATTGACAGTAAAAAACAGTGACAAATACAACCTAATTGCTTTCCTGTTTACGATAAAATCTCCTAACACATATGCCAACCGGCCAAAAACAATCATTCAAAAGATTGTCCAGATCAGAGAGTTTTATTTCCACGCGAAAACTGTCAAATTTGGCGGCGTCATTTGACAGCGTCTCTACCTTTCGACATTCCATTCCTTTATCTTGCATGTACCGTAATAGCTCATCTGTAGCGGTATCTTTACAGACTCTGTAGACGAACAAGTCTCTGCTGGGTTCTGGTGCTCCCCGCAGAGTACTGGAGGTAGCAACCCCCTTAACAGTGGCCTTCTTCTTGACGTTTTTCTACAGTTTTGTAGCCGTCGTTGCTTCGGTCGGTAGGCGCACTGACTTTGTTTTCAAACACATCCTTTTGAGAGGCGATTGCTAAATTCGAGGTAGCGGTTCCAGTCTTGGTAATCGCTTTACTGCTAACAGATTTCGCAGTGGCTGTGGCTGTGACGGCAGCATATGACGGGCTGTTACGTGGCGTTGGAGCAGATAGACGACTCTCAATACGCTGGATGCTGACCATCGCGTCGTCGAGCATCTTGAGCCTGCCCTCTATGTCGTTGACTGGTTCACATATGCTAATGGCGCACGTTTCCGCAGGGGTGGCCCTGGGGATGCGATGTAAGCCCTGCGGATCAACTGCAAAAATGGGCATTTTCTCAGCAGCTTCAAGCTTTTGAAGTGCTGTCAATATATCATCAAGTATGGCATCAACTTCAGACCTCGCTGCTGAGTCGCGACGTCGAATAAACGAAGGAAGAACTTCCTAGTCACTTACTTTCCAAAGAACTTCCTTGGCCTTTTGTAGCTCTTCAAGGGAGTAAAAATCTTTGCACACTTTACGGATCAAGTCGTGAGCCGACGAGTCGCGACTGAACGCGACATACACGAGCACAGGGTTTAGTGTCACATTGTCCACTGACACGATCTGCTCACTCGCCATTGCGGTTAGAGTCTTTAACTGGTCACCAAACTGACTTCAAAAGATAGTTTTCTGAAGAAAAAAACGTATGCGTCACCTTTTTATGGGTTATTGTACGATCGATACGATGCTTCATTCAAAGACCTATCCACCGATGTAAGAAAAACGGCGAAATCACAATCAATATCCGTGTAACTACACCAACAAGCACGAGCAGTTTTTCGAACAACCCGCGGCCATGTCCACTTAAAGACTTATGGCGGATTATCACATCTTAATAAAGATTCTACCATCACCTACGACCCGCCTATAGAGTTGAATGAAGTTTTTATTATCAATTTGTCGGGGATCATATATACGAATGAGCAATAATGTGTTATATCACTCAAGTAGATTTTTAACAGCCCTATGTTAAAGATTCGGTAGTGGGACTTAATAGACGGCCCTGCTTTGTAAAAATGTCTATTAAAACTAGTATCTATGGACCTGGACAAAAAACGGAGAGCTCTCAATCCGACTTCTCTGAATATGCGAAACATACCTATGTATCAACAAAAACGGATAAAAGTAGCGGTACTATGACTGAAGACCTTAAGATGTGAGATGATAAAATCTTTCGGCTGGGAGACCCAACATCACTTCAAGATGCTGCTAATAAAACGTGTGTTGATGACAAACATAGACTGCAGCACAGGGGCATGAGACAATATGTAGACAAAACCCCTCATTACCATTTGGGCATAAGCAAATGACCCCCTTCGCAGAGGATATTAGTGGTCGTTTGGTGATGGGGCTAGGGGTCAAACTACATGAGCTGTGGATGTACCATGTTATGAAGGGGTAAAGTTGTTCGTATGGGGCTGTTTTCCAATGTAGGCTACGATGCTGATACTATAACAGTTGTTCCTGTTATAAATGGAAGAAACCAAGCGGTAGGGATAAGTAAGCCAGCTGACCAATAATATGTTGTAATACCTTGAGACCAACATTTACAGCTTGAACAAGGCAACGTTATCAACTTTTATACAACCACTCCAAACATAACGGTGACTTGTCCTAGAGTATCACTCTAAATTAAACTTGACTTGTAGACTTTACCCACCGATGATAATCTAGGGCACTCCTATCGGTTGAATGAGATCGGTCTCAACAAGCATTACCTCGAGAAAGAGATTGAACAATATGTACACAAATTATAGGCGTGCAGTTAACTCAGTGGATGCAGTAGACACTGCTTTAGTTACTGTTGGTTTATGTCTTGGCGCAGGTCATTGTCTTACTACTGTGTGCAAAGGCAGCCCTTTTGCTTGTGCACATCGTCAAAATCTCTTTATATTTTTTGTTTGAATTCGAAGCATGTGTATACATAATTAAAGTGTATTCACATAATATGACCCATATTTACTCCATCCAGAATATTGTGATGCAAATACAATTATGCAAATATTTGACGTCCAGTAGCAATTATTAGCGGAGGTGACATGCTAGGAAGCTTTCAGTTGTATAAATATGTTTTGTATGCCATGTTAGGGTATATACTATCCATTTTGTGTGTACATACTGTCGTAAACAGTTTTACTCAATTTTACCCTCTCTACCTTTTAGCTTCTGGCCCGCCAGTTACCCGTCAGTTATTCCTAAATCCCAACTTAACTTCCTCATTAAGGGGCGACCTCATTGGTGAACATGCTAGAAGCCTCTCAGCCAATAGCGTTCGCTCATGGGGTGCAGCCTCCAAAAGTAACGGGATATATAAGGTAGTGAACACACGCTCACGACAGAGCAGATCACCAACCATATTTATGATCATTCTTTTCGGTCACTTTGATTAATAAAAAGTAATCCTGTCTTAAGAAGAATAAAGTATATTTCTCCTCTTTCGGCCCTACAACGTCATTTTTGTCTTCAATTCATCACGTATCCAAAGTCGACAGAACCAAGCTCGACAACTGGTGGGGAATCCAACTCGACCCCGGAACCTATATCATGTAAGTTACATTCACAATAGTTTTCTTTTTCCCGTTATTATTTTTTTAACAAAATTATCCATAATGGACACCCGATCACGGTCTGCAGAGAGGGCCAGTTCGGATAAAGAATCTCTCGAGATTGCTTTGCGCGACTATAAGCAAGAAAATGAGCGCTTGAGGCAAATAATATCAAAGTTGAAAGAAGGACTGTCGATTGGCGAAGCGACACCCTCTTCCCAAATCGGTTCCACAACTCCCTAACAGAACAGCAGTAGCGAAGTTGAGCCTGCATTACCCGCGCCTAATAGCACCACACCATCCCATCTAACGATGTCCGCACCTTTGTCCCCTGCGCCAGCCCACCCTGGTAAGTTTGACGGGCTCGAAGATCATCGGGATGTTTGGCTTGAGCGGTTTGAAAGGTGCGCCCACCTGTCAAATTGGACGCACGAATACATGGCTGCTGCCGTACCGGCGTACCTGTCAGACCGCGCCGAGGCCGAGTACCGAGCTATCACCAAGTCACGTCCAGATGTCGCCACGTGGAGCATGCAAGAGCGTTTCAGTAATATAAGTGTAATGGCCACGCAGTCCTGGATCCCCAACGCGACAATGAAAGTGTGGCTCAATTCGCCACGCTTGCGCTCAATCTTTTAATTTGGCGGAGGACTATGTGCGCAGCCTACGGCATAGGCTGCGCGCACAAATCATTGTTGCCGACGCTCCCTCCTTCAACGAGGAGGAGAGACAAGCGTCGATCTTCGAAAAACGATGGGCAGCGGAAAGAGAGCAGACAGGCAACAATGTGATGGCTGTCCGCTCCAACGCCCGCCAACATGTCCACTACGATTATACTCGCGGTCGTCATCATTCCAGGAGGCAGCAGCCCACACGTGGTCCGTCCCGGCGCTGGACTCATATCGCCCCCGTTTTGCCCACACAGACAGAAGTGCCAGCAGAAGTCGGCAGCAATCAAGTGGTCGAGAGTTCTCTTCAGACCACACTCACAGCCGCACTCGGTACGACGGACAACGCAAACCCTCCCATGACCGCGCTCACTCCCGAAACGACGTCGGCTATAAGCGCGAAAACAGATCACAAAGTCGGCCACCGTCTCAAATCCGTAGGAGGTCCCCCACGCCTGGTCCCGGGCCGTGTTTTGATTGCGGAAATACAAGGCACATAGCACGAGAGTGTCTTTTAAACGAGTAACGCACCGTATGACGCGCAAGAAAAAGGTTAATACAGTTGAAAATGTCACCTCTGTAAGCACCCCCTTTTTCCGCGATCAAACGGTGCGCATCAAACTCAGAAACAAAACATGCACGGCACTTATAGACACAGGTGCAAACATATCGTGCATAAACAAAGATTACTTAAAGATGCTATTTGACAACCAATCCACAATCATTCACGCTTGCAAGACCAAATGGCAGTGATTTAAAGGTTGTAGGTAAACTGAATATTGGTGTCAAAATACAGCAGAACGTATTCCCGACTTTCTTCCATGTAATCAATAAATTGCGACCAATCATAATCCTAGGAGCCGATTTCATGCGGAGGTTTGGGGCCAATATCAATTTCAATGGCAAGACATTTTCACTTAGCCACAACGCTGTTGTTATTGCACCCTATGACCTAGGTATTCCCCCAGAACACGAAGACAACCCGCATTCCTTTCCCACTGGCCTATGCGGTGTTATTGACCGTCACCCCGGAACCCAATACGTGTTTGTCAACGCCCGTAAATCTGCAGCGTGCGTCATTTTACATCAAGTCTAATTAACGCTGAAAAACCATTCACGGCGAACGCAAACGATTCAGCAAGGTAGGGCAATTGCCATCTTTAAACCGATTCTGTTTACTAACTTGCGAAATGCCGGTAAACTATTGTCTCTTATGTCCAAGCAATTACACCAGGACGAAACCGACAATATTTGCTGGACGCAGTCCCTTGACAATACTACAATGAACAGACAAACCAGTGACGAGCAGCGCAACCAGTCACCTCGCCACACCAATTACACCTATGTCACACACACACAACCCACAATTGCAATTATCTCGCCCAACATCAGCGATCTCAAACAGAAGATAAATTGCAAATCCCTTAACCACACAGAATTGCCACTACTTAATCACAATAACCAACAACACATCTGCCCACTTAACACAATAATTGAGGGTCAGAACAGAAATTCAAATTCACCTCACACACAGAACCCAACAAAAGGCTTCTTGGAAACCCACTCTTCAAATGACAACGCGCTATACGACACTGACAATTTGAATGTCTGTATTGACAACACCCAACTGTCTGACAAACAGATCAAGGCAATTAACGCCATGCTGAACGCAAATTTACCTGCTTTTCTGGACAACTTAGGCAAAACGCACCTGGCTGAATACAAAATCTACTTGAAGCCAAACGCTAAGCCACGGGTATGTAAGCCCTATCGCACCAGTCCAATTATGAAACAGGAGGTTAACAAACAAATACATGAGCTACTGAGACACGGAATCATTGAGAGTCTCACAGCGAACGGCAATCGCCCATCGTATTGGTTGCTAAAGGCGCCAAGAAGTCCCGAAAACACCTGAAAAAAACAACAAATGCTCCCAAACAGTACCGCATGTGCATCGATTATCGCTATCTAAATAGTCAAACTGTGCCATCAACACTTGCCATTCCACGCATGGACGTTACTATTGACGAGGTCGGAAATGCTAAACCCAAATATTTCTCATGTCTAGATCTTGCCTCAGTTTTTTTCCAGGTAGGTTTGTCAAAATTTTATCAACATTTTACTACCTTCACTACGCCTGATTATAAATCCTACAAGCTGACCAGACTGAGCATGGGGCTACAGCAGTCATCGTCATTGCTCCAAGAGTTGATGATGCAAGTGCTGTCTGACTGTCTCGGCAAGTTTGCGTTAGTCTAAATCGATGATATCATTGTGTACTCAGGCTCTTTTAAAGAGCACCTCGAGCAGCTAAATCATGTTTTCCTGACACTGACAGTCGCCAACCGTAAGCTAAATCCGAAAAAAAATGCACGCTCTTTAAACAAAAGATCAATTTCTTGGGTATGAAGCTCTCGCATTCAGGCGTCCAGCCAAGCGATGAGCACCTCAAAGCCGTGAAGTCATATCAAGTACCAACAAACGTCAAAGGGGTGCGATCATTTTTAGGATAGTGAAATTTTCAGGAAATTCTTAACAAAGGCAGCTGACATCGCTAAACCACTCAATGAGGGTGTCATATTTGATTGGTCTGCTGAATGTCAATTCAGTTTTGATGCACTGAAACACACTCTAACCTCTGAGCCCCTACTAGCCTACCCAGATTTTTCTAAACCCTTTGTTCTATACACTGACGCTTCTACATCTGCTATAGGTCATTGTTTAGCTCAGGTGGACGATGAAGGTAACGAAAGACCAGTAGGTTACGCAGGTAGGTCACTCAACACCCATGAATGTAATTTACTCAATAACTCATCTCGAGTTACTTGCTGCTGTTCATGGAGTGACCTATTGGAAATCGTATCTGGAAGGCTCAAAATTTACGTAAGTCACGGACCACAAAGCACTGCTGTCAATTCTGACCACTAAGCAGACAGTGCCGAAACTAGTCAGATGGGCTTTAGTACTGCAGTCCTACGATTTTGACATCAAATACCGTAAAGGTAACCTCAATTGTGCCGCAGACGCCCTTAGCAGGCGGGAATATGACGTTACGCATTGTGCCAACGATGACGAAATAAACGCATTCCCCGATTTGGCCGCAGTCTCTGACAACATGGAAGAGGTAAGTGTGTGCATCCCGTAATCACGAGGTCAGCATCAAAAGCGGATAAGTCAACTGAGCAGATGGCCACCACCAATACATCTGCTAACAACCAACCTCATAACGGTAAGTCTCACGATCATGATGTTCAATCTAGCTCCAGTGATATCAGTTTAAAACTACAAATATGCTGCAGCACAAAATTGTAGACTTATCTAATGACGATATTCGCAACGCGCAGGCTAGCTGTACGTTTTATAACGGTTTGATCGATTGGTTAATGCATGAGAAGCTACCAACAACCAGTAGAGCAGCCAGACAGGTTTTGTTTCGTAAAAACGACTACATGGTTGAAAATGGCATGCGACATCATTTATTCCGACCAACAGCTTCCAAGCCCGGCGATTTTTTGCGCCTCACGCTGGTTCTGCCGGAGAGTCTCCGACACACGGTGTTGTCACAATGTCACGACTCTGCATTTGCAGGTCACGTCGGCATTAATAAATTGCTAACCGCGTTAAACCAGCGTTTCTCGTGGCCAGGAATGTACAGGGATGTCAGGGAATATTGTTGACAGCTGCCCTCAATGCATAGCCACCAAACGATCACATCGGCGCGAGCGACCAACCATGACGCTATTTGAACCAGTCACCACGCCATGGCAAATAATCTTAATGGACCACATTGGGCCTATGCCACGAACTGCAAACGGAAATGCGTACATTATCGTTGTTGTCGATCATTACTCACGTTCCATAGTGTCCTTGCCTTCGAAAAATCACGAAGCTAGCACACTCGCTAAAGCATTTTATGACAAGGCCATGTGCACTCACGGCATACCACTAGAATTTCTGACAGATAAAGGTACTGATTTCACAAGTAACCTTTTCAGGGAATTAAATGTACTATTTCAAGGCACGCTGAAATTCACGTCCGCTTATAAACCTTCCACTAACGGCAGAACGGAGCGAGTTAATAATACTCCAACAAATCGTCTGCGCACGTTTTGTCATGATAAGCCTAACACGTGGGATAAATATTTGTCGTCAGTTACATTTGCAGTGAACACTACAGTACATCGCACCATTAGCATGTCCCCCTTTGAGCTTTTGTTTGGCAGAACCCCAAGACTACCCCTGGACGCAGATCTCAGATCAGCGGCCGACAGTATTCAAAGCAGAGGCGATCACTTAGACGACATTCTACGAATACAACTGCAGGGTCGTGAAGTCGCATTGAAAACCGCTGAAAAGAAGGAGGCCAAAATGAAAGCTACATGGGATAAGTCAGCAGGTCCAGACCGCATCGCAGTCGGCTCTGTAGTTTATCTACATAGTCCCGACTTATCTAACTCAGGAGTAGGTAGCCAGAAATTTGCCACCAGGTACCAAGGTCCTCTTATAGTTACTGCCGTTAAAGAGCATACAGCTAAACTCAAAGACCTAACCACAGCAAATTTTGTGCCAGGCATGATTGCATTCAACAGATTAAAATTAGTGAAACAGAGACCTACAGTGCCATAACTGTGTATTTTTCCATTGTACAAAATCTAATATAATAACCAGTTATATTTCAGGACTTTTTCATCTTTTTCAGGGCCTACATGCGTAATTTCATTACATTTGTACGTAACGTTCACTGAAAACACACGGCCTCCATACCCAACAGTCATGTGCGCATTCGGATTTTCGTTGAGGCTAACATTTCCGCTCCAGGAGTCCAGTCCCCTGCTTTAATGTTACATTGCTGTTCCTTCTCGAATTAAAAGCCCCGCAGCCCCACTGATTGGCTGACCAGTTTTAACCTATGTTTTTCAGCCACGCCCACCCCTGGTCACTCAGTACTGCCTCGCCAGTATTAGCCAATCGGAGACACCCACCCCTTGCACATGTCAGATGGCAATATGGTTTACAGCAGCCAACCAGTCACGTTACCCCAGGACACCCCACCTGCCATGTGAAGCCGTTCCGTGCCAGTTTTCTAGGTTTGTGAGATAACCAAAGCAATGCAGGTATGCCGGCACATTTTTATAATTTGAAGGTTCATCATTGCTAAAACGTCTTTCAAAAATGTACAACCAATAACATTTGTCACTATATATTCTGCACCCACACTGCGACCTTAGAAACTGCCGCCTAGTTTGTCTGTGTGTCTGAGGTATCCTGCCCGGTGTTCAACACAGAAATGTGGATCCTACCGAAAATACAAACAAGCCACAGACAAGACTTGATCAAATGATTTATTACTTTAATTTAACTTCCATACCTTATAAACGTTTCAGTTAAATATTTGACTTAAGCTTCACTAGTATAATTTGTTTTTCTCGTGCCATCATTCTGCACCCGTATGCAAGCTTATTGAATGTTTTTCATCTTACATCAATCAGTAAAAGGTTGTACGAAATTCTACTGAAATTCTTTCACAAAACATTATAAAATTATGCATGAGAGTTAAATTCTTACACGTTAGCATAAAGTGGATATTCATCCACCTTAAAGGGGAAGGAGATGTCGTAAACATTTTTACTAAATTTTACCCTCTCTACCTTAGAGCTTCTGACCCGCCAGTTACCCGTCAGTTATTCCTTAATCCCAACTTAACTTCCTCATTAAGGGGCGACCTCATTGGTGAACCTGCTAGAAGCCTTTCAGCCAATAGTATTCGCTGATAAGGGGCAGCTTCCAAAAGTAACGGGATAAATAAGGGAGTGAACAAACGCTCACGACAGAGCAGATCACCAACCATATTTAAAGATCATATTTTTCGGTCACTTTGCTTGCTAAAAACGTCATCCTGTCTTTAGAAGAATAAAGAATAAATTTCTCCTTTTTCGGCCTTACAACGTCGTTTGTGTCTTCAATTCATCACGTATTCAAAGTCGACAGAACCAAGCTCGACAATACCGTCAGGAGTTAATCATTCGTAATAACAGCCAAATGCAGAAGAGAAGCCCATGGCATATATATTGGCTCGCTTCTACGGCCTGTTACTCTGACTGTATGATATAATCGCCAAACCTATAGTTTAGCCATGGTATGTCGTTAACACTTCATTCCAAAATGATGTACGTGGCTTAGCACAATAGTAGGCTGATTACAATATCGCAGTATTTCTGAAAAGCGCATTGACCTATGCAAACCAAAAGCATATAATGTTATTAAAATCAATTCTAAATGGTGGCCTGGCATTCGCAACTAGGATAACGCCCACTTCATTCATTATATTTGGCTATGTAAACCTCCGACTGTACTTCAGTGTAGCCGTAATTAGAAGGACTGTAGATTGCACTCGGATCAACAGACGAAGAGGATTCTGCGACACAGTAGCACCAGGTGGATGATGGGCTCCATTCGGCCATTTGGCAGTTCTTGTTTTTGCACACATTCCAGCAGTCATCCATAGAATGCACGCCGCGCGTAGAGTACTCATCAGTACCTCCTACGCTAGTATTTGTCCACTGCTCTACGATCCATTCACCTAGACAATAAGCAATTCAAGTTGTTCCTGAATTAATATATTAAGCCAAAGACAAACATTGAGCATCCGATATCAAATACTTGACCGATTGTTTTTTGCGGCAACCAGCAACTATTTTTAACAAACAAATGTTACACTGTCAAGTTATTGGTCAACAAGTACTGTTCCCCGGCATGCAGTGGTTTAATATCATTAAATGAAGTCGCTCGATATGAGTCACATCTCTTTGTCGGTGTAGTAAGCCGTGTCGTATTTTGATACCTTACCTGAATGAATGTAATAGTAATCGTCGAAGGCGTTTCCAAAGAGTTTCTTCTGCACAGATGGGCTGAACTTGACATCACACATATATCGCGCCGAGTGTTTCTGCGGGTAATAGAGCGCAGTATCACAGAGGTCGGTCTGTAAACACAGCATGCCACACTCCCGAATGTTATCAACCTCTTCCAGATATATTGTTTCTGCGAGAACAGATACACCTGGTTCAATGACAAATGTATTTCCCCGAAATTGGCCACACGCGATATGTTGACCCAGTAGAAATGCCCAGACCACATATGTCGTCATTGCTCTAATCTACTATTATTCCTGTGTCGGTGAAATACGCTCCTGCCTTTACAGTTGATAGGATGTATTTATATATTCAGCCTATAACTCAGAAAATAAAACGTTGCATAAGGCGAGGGAGGTTGCAAGCACAGTAACCTCGTCCGAAATGGTCAAATATGCAGTGCTTACAGACGGCGTGTAAACACATTCACCTCCATTAAAATATTTTTTGACAATGCCTGGAGGCCATTAAGAAAGCAACTACAGCGCGAGGGTGTCCCTTAGGTACAGAGAGGAAGTTGCTGATCTAGCTACAGCGGGATGGAGGCTGGATAGGCAGTCAGAATGCCAAGTTGAGATGATCGATGAAGTGACATTACTTATCAATACCTTAATGGTCCGCATAGACCAAGTAATTGCGTTTACAGTACGCTATGAAAAACTATGTGCGTTCTTCTAACGTTAACTGAATTTTGATATATTTGTGACCACAGTTGAAGGGAATGAGAAAATAAAATGTCGTATAGTCAGTGCGCACTCAGAAGCTGAAATTCCTCCACCAGGTTTTGAATTTACGAACCAGTGTGCACAATAATACCAATACATACTACCATACACACATAATTGATATTTTGCGCTGTCATTATCTCACGAGCAGAAGTTGCATTAAATTGTTAGTTAAATATAGTCTACCCATCCAGGCTCAATTGTTCAACTATGCCTGAATTTCTCTTATAAGGCAGCTTTATTTTCAAGTGATGCTTAAGTTAATTCAAATCATCGTCTTTTTTTATGCCTTTCATCCATTTGTTATCAAAGGATTTCAACCAAACTGCAGCAAATGAGAAGTATTTTGCTCAGCAAATGGCAACTATAACAGAGGTTTAATGCTTCGGGAGGTTTCATATATTTGTGATTCAAAAAACATCAAGTCACAGTAGTCTGCGCGCATGTTGTTGTGATATTTATGTTAGTATTAAATCGGTGAGATATATAATTCATTCAAACTACTGACACCTTTCAGTATGCGTATATTGTCCGTTGGTAAATATGATATTATTGTTGTTCTCTTTATACAACTCATTCAATATTTCTTAGTATCCCTTCTCGTTTACCAGCATAACATTTGTCTGGTATGATCAACACCACTTATATTAATTACCAAGATGGGCTTTTATATAAGTACACACAAGGTGATGAAGCAGTTCTGGTCTTGAATGCTCTAGCATGCGTTGTTCACATATACATTAATAAATGTATTAGCAATCCGAATATCTCGACGAAATATCAATCGCAAAATACATCTATGTCCGTGTAAATCCCATTACGGGGCTCCTGCTTTACAATAATGTAAGGATTGAGCATCTGGCCACGGGGGAAGGCTATTTATCTGTGAATATACAAGCATTCTAGCAGCGTTTGTATTTCAACAGAACATACCTGACTGCAATCATCATGCTATTAACTTCACGATATAAAGGAGAGGATGTGTAGTCACTATTTGTATAAAAACAATAAACAGCAAATAATCCCGCTACAGTCCGTTCTAGCTAAAAATCAAGCGATCATTTGTAGCGATTGAAACGATGGCAGTGACATAAAGCAAAATGAAATGATACAAATGGGTGCACTTGGAACGAAAACTGCAAGGTCACAATGGATACGTGCTGCTAATCTGTCTTTTGGTTGTTTCATTTATTTACATTAACCCTAAGCCTGCTGTATAGTTTGGTACCTCTTTTACCCTGGCGCTGCATTGTCATGGCTAATTATTGATTCCTTCGGGTAGCTTTGCAAAATTAATGTAACTTAGTCATTTGGAAAGGTAGAAATGCATTTCTTGCATTTAGCATTATCTATATGAACTGATCTTTAAAATATGTGACTTTGGTGGGTTTGTTATGGTTATGTAAATGCAAGTCAATCACTGAAGATCGATATTTTATTTTTGACAAACAAAATATTGATCACTATGCAAAACCAATAATTACTGTTCAAGTAACAAAACAGACGAACAAACGCAAATATTTACTGCTCGTTACTAAGAACTCTCTGGTACTCTTGGTGGGTATGGTAAACAGTAAAACATAAGGGCATGCACAAAGGTACCAAGCAGGTGGAGCACTGAAAGCTGGTCTGTCTGCGCTTGTGTCGATTGCTTGCGTCTAGTTGCAGGCGATGCAATCCCTCATTGGTCGTGCTTGTTTGGTTCCGGCTTTGGCAGGAATTTATTCAGGAAAGTGCTGACCAATGAACCTTCCAATTGGTTGTTGAGCTCTTCCTCGTCTCCCTGTTGGCTTGGGGACATTTGGGGAGCTTTCAATGAGAGCCTTGGTCAACTCAGACATGAAGGTCTGGTGGCTCCGCTTTTTCTGCCGATGGTGCTTCACATAAAGCTTGAAAACGTTGGTTATCAAGAGGTTGAACAGGTGCAGGAAGAGCTTTTTCCACCACTTCGTATTCTTCCGGACCACCTGGTAGTACTGGTCAGAACGATCCACTCCTCCCATGCCTGTACAGTAATGAAGGACTGCTGTTGGTTTCACCACAGGCTCTCCACGGCGGTTGTTCCTTGGTAGGACGGTCATCTTGGCCTCGTGTATGGTAGAGAGCATTTGAACGTCCCGCTTGTCATGCCACTTGAGGGCAAGAAGGTTTCCTCTTCTACAGAACATAACATCCCCCTGAGTCAGCTTTACTTGGAAAAAAACTTTGGGCACATCTTTCCGGTTCTTTCGAACGGTTCCGCACGCATAGGTTGTATGTGAATCAAGTTCATCAAACAATTGAGGGCTGGTATAATAGTTGTCCAAGTAAATGTGGTGACCCTTGTCCAGTATCCCTGCCTGACAATCCCAAAATAAGCTTGGTGGTTCTTGAGGCAGTGTCGTGTGTTCCCACAGCTTTAGCCAGATAGGCACAGCCTTGAGTTCTATCATTAATGTCATAAGCTACACAGTAACCCGAGGTAGACTCACACACCTGGAAAATCTTCATCTCCTACTTCTTTGGTTTGGCAGGGTTGTAGGTGCGGAACATGACACGGCCTTTGAAAAGGCAGGTGGCTTCGTCTAGGGAAAAAACCTACGCTGGGGCATATTTGTCAAAATTAACATTTGGCATCGAATTGAATGGTCTAAGCTTAACGAGTCTGTCAGCATGCTGGTCATTGCGATCTGGGGCAGTAGAGTTCTCAACAAGGTGGAGGTTGCTGAGAATGGCATAAAATCTGTCCTTGCTCATATTCATCCCACAGAAGGTGGTGGACATGGTTGGGTCAGTAGACCAGTAGTCAGACTGATCTGGCTTTCTTGTTACCCCCATCGCAATCAGTAAGGCAAAGAATAGTCAGAGCTCATCAACGCAGACTATTATCCATTTCGACAACCGCGAATGTGGCCCGAGGTTGCCAGCGTCGATCTTACACCGGGCGTACCTGTTCGTTTCTTTGACGAGAATATCCCACATTTCACAATCAAAAAGATAATTAAAAACGTCGGTCGGATCATCAGCAATAGGCTCCTTAAATTCAGGGCTACCAGTGAACGGGGCTAAAAAGAGAGGCGAGTCCACAGATTCCCCAAGGTTGTGCGCGTCAACTGCGGTGTCTCTGTTGTTGGGAGCCTGGATGCAATCAAATGTCGCTCTTCGGTCGCAATCAATCACCAAATCATTCGGACCAAAACCCTAAAAAATTACATTCATCGGAAAAAGTTTCACAAAACAAACGTTCAAACTGAATACCGCGTTCAGAATCGCTGCTCTCAAATGACGATGAATCACTTTCCTCCATTTTCAATTTCGCAATTAATCAGTATTTACCGTGTAACCTGGCGTTACCTGCGTCTTGAATTACCTGCAAAGACCTTGACCTAATGCTTTCTGGGTCAAAAAATGACATATTACGTCATGGGAATCCCTATCTCAGCCAACGACAGTGACAGAGCTACAAACATGTTGTCTACGTCATCACAACACGCGGTTATACGCAGCGTGTTTCACAAACGACATAAGTCGCGTGCAGCCGCGGGATGTCAACAATCCGAAACGACATATGTCGCGTACAGCAGGCTAAGGGTTAAAGCACACATTCAATGACATATCTGGTAAAGCGCCAAATTCGGAATGATCCGTCGAGTAATTCCCCTTTTTTTTCAAATCGTAGCAGACGCAAGCTATGAGTTCTTGTAAACAGCATGGGAAATTGCATTATTGATGCTGTACAACATAAATGTAATGATTACTGATACAACTCATACCTCATTCGGGGCCAAGGACCGTGGATTAACGTGAAATCATCACGAGAAAATACAGCTAAAGCGCATAATGTTCATCCAGTGTAAATGTAAAACAAAGTGGACTGCAACGTTCATGATGCCATTCAGGGCTACATCTATCTCTTATTCATTGTATGCTAAGAATATATACCGTAACATAAATGTAGGTAGCGGAGAGATATCTATACTCTCACATACATGCAGCAGGGTATTCAATTAACAATACCGTTTGTTATGATTGACGGCTTAGGCCAGGCTCCCTCCTGTGTAGTAGAAACATGTGTCATAATGTAGCGGTCTAAAGTCATAACGGTCTAAAGTGATAATGTTGACCTCCGAGTTTTCATTGATGTCGCCGAACCCTTTGAAGTTTAGAAATAGTTGTTGGATGTCGGTCTAATTTATGCATGTATGTTAATGTTCAGGGGCCAAATGGAAGGCCATTTAAGTTTAAGTCACATTATATGTAATCTCCTGTGTAATGTTAATCGTATGTTTATATGTGAATGTCTTGGCCAACTGAAAGGCTATTCAAGTATATGGTGATTCGCCTTACATATAGCTTAGTGAATTCATGATGAATTAATGAGGCGTCTGCCCATTTGTCGCACGCAAAACGAAATGGTATATAAAGACCTCAAGAACTGAGGAAAGGAGGGCATTCGAAATCATTCGGAAATCCAGAGAGACCAGCCAACTGCGTTATCGTTATTCATTACCCACTATCTCTCTGGTGCGGAGTCTAGCAGTAGTGTGAAGTCTAATTCAGGGACTACACTCTGTGAAAATGAACACGCAGAATATCTTTGTGCTAGAGCATATCCATGTAGGGTATGTTCATAGCACCGTTAATTTATTGACACCGATCATTGTAAAGCATGATAAGTAACAAATTCATCAATAATTTCCGATTATATATATATATATATATATATATATATATATATATATATATATATATATATATATATATATATATATATATATATATATATATATGTATATATATATATATATATGTATATATATATCTATATATATATATATATATATATATATATATATATATATATATATATATATATATATCTATATATATATATATCTATATATATATATATATATATATATATATATATTTGTGTGTGTATATATATTTATTCATAACAATTAACGGTATTCCATCCAGCATTTTGGGACAAGACGTTGCAACTGCATTACATTTACTGAGCTCTTTGCCAATAAGTCGTTCAATTGTCGATCATCAAAATGATCAGCCGCATCAATGCACTATTACCTACGTTTCAAGTTATTTCTCCTTGTCATTATTCAACCCAGCGTGCTTGTGTTTTGCGAAAAACACGCGCATGTGGAAAAAAATTCAATTTAAGCATTCAATTAACCACTGCAATAATAGCTGATCAATATGCACCACATAATAACGATGTCTTATGTATACATACAGAAAGCAATCTACAAGCGTCAAAAGCAATTTCAGAAATTGCATATATATATAGCCTTATGCCTTAATGCTGACGATATAGCCACCACCGAGGCGAGATCTAGCATTTCCATGAAATCATCACTCTGGTTCTTAATGATTACTACATGATCAATCATATAAGGGCCGGTTTTACATATATATGCGGCCGGAAATAGAAGACATCATACAGCGGCCGAATATAACCCATTCATTCTGCTTATGGCAACAATAGTTTTTCTATACAATTAACCTGAAAGACCTGCCTGAACAAATAAATCGCTTGAATTTGACTCAATTCGCTTCACGTCCAATTTACCAAACATGCTTAACTCTTTCTGCGGTGAATAAAGAGATATACCTGAAAAGGCAAAAACTGCATGCCAAATAATGCGTCACATGTAAGCCAGAGAACCAAATTAATAACATGGCATTATCTTAAAATGAATGCCTCATTTAAGTATATTGATGTAGACTATTTTGCACCCTATATGATAACACTTGCACGAAGTGAGGTAAATAGATGTGTTTGTCTTTACTTGCAATGCGTAGTTAGGTGACACTAAACATGGATACATAATTTTTCATAAACACGCTTTATGCCCGACATCGACAGCCAGACGAGACACTTGTGCCCATTAAGTGGGGCCTCATTGGGAAATGTGTCGTACAGTTAAAGATAATAGCCATCATATCATTTTGCGGTATTTTGCGCCTAAAGGAGTGTTAGTGGTTATTTAGTCATCCATTCGGTTCGCAGATGGCGTTTTAGAGGGACAAATAAGATCCGTGCGTAACTCACTTTGAAATACATTAGGTCAGCATAAGGATGACGAATGTTCAGGAAACTTAATTAACAACCGACCTATATCAAAGATGCCAGGTTATCCACATGACAACAAGTCACTTACACCCTCCCACTTATTTTGTCTGCGTCCAGGGCACATAATGCCACCAAGAGCGTCGGGAAAATTGTATTTATTCTCGCTGGCTGACTATCGACCATATTTGCAAGTGCGTACAAATGCAAGCCGAATCTTACATAAAGGGTGGCTTAGTCCTTATACTGTGCGACAATACCCAACGCAGTCATTGACCATTGGGACAAAGTATATCCGGCCCCGGATGACTACATGAAATCCATACAGGCCACCGACAGAGTTGTAGGATCATCTTAAGACATACTTAGTCCCTTAGAGGCAGTCTAGTAATCAATGTATTCTACAGTATCAAAGAAATAATTGATTATTATCATTATTACAATTAAACAAATTGTAACAAATAGCGTTGGCTGAAGTGTATTACCAAAAATAATGGTTTTTGTGTTGTTCATATTTGTGTGATTGAATTTGGATGCTTACGTAATTATCAGCGCAAACAAGTTGTAGTTACATTTTAATTTGTACAGTTTTACCAATCATCAATCATTATCATCATCATCATCATCATCATCATCATCATCATCATCATCATCATCATCATCATCGTCGTCGTCGTCGTCATCATCATCATTATTATCATCATCATCATCATCATCATCATCATCATCATCATCTTTATCGTCATCATCATCATCATCATCATCATCATCAACATCATCATCATCATCATCATTATTGTTACAACTGAAGGATACCACATTTCCTTCCTATAGCGTAATGTGTGTATTTATGACTCCATCATCCTCGCATTATAGCCTAATTTCCCTTGAGCATTAACAAATTGGATAGCGGTCACACACTTGTATAATGAACCGGCGCTTAGTGCCTGTAGTGGCTAACCAGGTATCATATATGGAAGTTGCTTGTACAATTACAGGTCACGATATATGTCATTAATGATAAGTACTTGTTAACTTAATAAAATGCTCGATTTGAATCTCCACCGCTGCAGAGCTATAATGCAACCATGCATCATTTGTCGCAATTGTGCTCTTTGCAACAAAGTTAGAAGGATATCAAATTGCCTGCTAAATATCCCTCGGCCGTGAATGACCATAACCGCACCCTTCATGGTGGATAAGGAGAGACACGGAACGTAAGTTCAATTACAGTATAATGCATTATCGGTGAAACCTTGTACAATGCACTGCGCAAATTGCGCTCTCATCTAACCTCTATGCCTATGATGACAATAAACTAGGCAGGGATATAGATCATTCGGTGTTGCAATAAGGGCGTCTACACAAAATGTTGGCATGTTTCTGTAACAGTACGGTTCGTCCAGCATCTTCAATATTGGAGGATTTATTATCTCTGATGGCGGCAGAAATTCGTCATTTTCCGTGTCTTGTTTACATAAGGTAACTTATAATTACAGTTGCATGAAACAATAAAGACTAAAGATAGTCGCAACAAGATAAAGATGTATGATGCCTGTTTTCACCCGGACGGCACAATGAAATTACCTCTCGAAAACACAACGAAAATCATGTTTGGTAATAAATGCACGGACGAACACTTCGCCGACTGCATTATGCGACATGACATAGTTTGTTTCTATCTACACTTATGTCACATAAAACTAAATAATAGCCTCCAGGTGGCCGCATCACGTGATGATACATTTTAATCCAGTGATTGAAAAAATTTAGTCACGACAGTCATTCTGCTGCTACCAGCAGACACTCTTGTTTGCTAGACTAAGTGGCTCGCTTCATAAGTATTTGCATCCTATTGGTACGTACAGCACATCTTGTCGCGTTTCTGCTCGGTCCGTTATGGTGGAGCCTCAATTGCATGAACGGAAACGTTTTAATGGATTTACAGTGTAATAACTGAAACGTATCTCATCGAATTGACTGTAGAAGTACAAAATTCGTGGTATTAGCCAGGATTGTTGGCAACGGAAAATATCGTGTCATTGGTATACGTCATTGAAATTTCTTTGCATAGTTTTACCGTATGTCATTATACGGTTGATCCAGAGCACATTCGTAAATGTTTGCAACCAGTGAAGCCAAAGATGTGGAGTAATGCATGCTATTATGGTCAAAGTGGAGTGATACCGCCTTGCGTTTGGTCTGAATATAAATTATCTCAATTACATGGAATAATAGCAGCAATATTTGCCGCTAAATGTATCTTGCCTTTTATGCCTCTATAATTATTTCGACTCCCGCGAATTTCTTGCCAATGCCATGTCATATTGCTCCAATTGTTTTTTTGGCATTTTCGGAGTGTACCAGATAATAAATATATGGATCGAAGATTTTACGGTGTTAAACTCAATCACTGGCTTTGCGGTTAAACATAGCCGTAATGCACTTTACGCCTTATCAACATTATTAAAAACATATGATACTCGAGTCATGAGCCCATGAAATGAAGTGTGGTCAAATAAGGCATCATCATTGCTATTTGTATTATCTCCCTCCTCATGCATATCTTGTGCGCCTCACTACCATTGATTTATATATTGACACATTATATATATATATATATATATATATATATATATATATATATATATATATATATATATATATATATATATATATATATATATATCTATATATATATATATATATATATATATATATATATATCTATATATATATATATATATGTGTGTGTGTGTGTGTGTGTTTTTTCTTAATTGCTTTCGGGTGGGTGGGAGGGTAGCCATATATATCATATGGCGCTGTGAATCAGATATCTGAACACCGTAAACGGAGCAAATGGCCATTAGGGATGACATGAAAATTCCTTTGCAATTCCATATTCCCCCGTTATGAACTCTCATTTACTGGACAAGGTAGATCGGAGGGTAATAGGCTATTTGACCCTTATATAATTATTATTTATACCCAGTATTCATATGGAATATTGCTTGTGTGTGTGTTTTTTCTTAATTGCATTTTCGGGTGGGTGGGAGGGTAGCCATATTTATCACACTCCCCAATGGCGCTGTGAATCAGATATGTGACTACCGTAAACGGAGCTCAAATGGCCACTTAGGGAATGACATGAAAATTCCTTTGCAATTCCATAATTCCCCCGTTATGAAGTCATTTATCTTGCGACAACTAACGCAAATATGCTCAGTTAATCAAGCGACATTATTGACCCTTATATAATTTTATTCATTTATGTACCATGAGAATTCATGCAAACTGGATTGCTTCAACCTGGTTATCTGAACTGTCACTTGCTGTTTCATTATTCCAAATTCAATTTTCCTGGCGATTCGCATTGAAAAGCCCCATTCTACGATATTGTCTTTTCTGTTATTTTGTGCCGTATCTCAGCAAGAACATTGGTAGCTGTGGTAATAAATATGCAATCATTCTTTGATGTGTAATGTTTTGTTAAACAACACCGACTGCAGTTACGTGTGACGCCTTATATAATGATCGTTGTTTTCAATAAAAAATCGTCAACGGTTGGTTTATCAATAAGTTAGAACTGAAGTGCTTGAATAGGATAAACCAGAGCCAGTGTAGAACTGAATAGATTTCTGTGCATAACACATATATTGGTTATGCCCTGTGCCTCGCCAGTTCGTATACAAAGCCAATTCCGACCGCAAATACGATAGCCACATACGGATTTCTATGTACATAGATCTGCTAAGTGCTTATCTCTGATTAGTCATGCTTCGGTCCGTCGAGCAATATTAATAATTTAATTTCCAGCTGCCACAATCTTTATTATTGAAAATCACGCAGTAAATTCCATTCGGCTTTTATTACACATAGTGAACAAGCCCCTACGCGGTTATTTAGCACTGCTAATAACGTATATCTGCCCTTGTTAAAGACTCAATGATGTGGCAAAGTACTGTCAAATAACCAATGCATAGGCTTGTTTAACCTAAAATGCGGAATTCAATGAACAGAATGTACCACTCTGGTAAAATCGGTAAATACAAAAAGCCGCAAGAGAAATTAATCACCACAATGATGCAACGAGCGTTGATCGAGCCAAGTTAGCCACAAACAGTGGCAATACTCATGGTAGAGAAAATGTTTGTAACTAGCGTGGACGTTGCCATGGGATACGCGGACCTGTGTACATATAATGGTTACACGTCGCAGCAGCTCTGCTCGCATCTCTGCGTCTTCGGTGCTTCACAGCAGAGCAATGAAGATGTTGGTTGTCATTACACTCTTTCTTGGTCAATATCTTACATATGGCTACATTACTGAAAGCATATTTGCTCTTAAGCAAGATGTGGTTCCTCATTCAATTGAAAAGACAATGACACACTACATTGTTATAGCCGGAAAGATAAATAAGTGTCAAAATTGTTAGATTTCAATCTTTTTAGTCAATAAAAGATGTTCTTGTTCCGATTTTATTCACTGTAAATCAGTCATGTCATAAACCAGATCATTTGATCATGACGATAATTGACATTGCCTTCAAATTGGGTAATGGGTATAATGCTATGCTACCCACGTTACATCTCTGCTAGAAAATATATGATGAGAACGTGCTTTGCCTATGCCTTAGTGACATCCGACCCTGGCTGCTCAATTGAATCGTTCTTGTATGCGCAATTAAGTGGATCCCCGATTACAGAGCCAAAACAAATGTACAAGGAATGCAGGTCGCATTGCGTTGCCTAAACAATACAAGGAAATGACAATAAGATGCATAGTTGACATAGAATTACCCCACACCACTACAATACGCTCCGGTTTCTACGGATGTTGACCTGGCCAAACACTGACCGTGTTAAATGTTTAAAGCCCTGTTATTCATCAAATAAGAAATGTGGTCGACCTTATGGCTGGCCCGGGCTACATCGATTCAACCATTGATTAATCTTGCACGCCTGATTGAACTTGCTAGTCGTATGCGTTAGCTTGAAAGCCTCAACCCATGCAGCACGTTTCATTGACCAAGCAGATATGTATATGAAACATATAGCATAATGTGACAACTTTAACATAACCAGGTGAAAATACTGTCACCCTGTTAATCTTATATATGTTATCTTAAAGAATACTAGAGGAGCGTTTTTGGGGTGCCGATTTTTGAGTCGAGTGTTAATGTATTGCTAGACAAATACTGGTGGCTGTTTATGTTTCGCTTTTATTTAATAACTGTCATATCTCAAGACTACCAACGTCGGTATGAAAATGCCGAAAGGAATACAAAATCCATCACTCGAAGGAACCAAATCCAATCTTATATTGTTGTATAATATTCGAACAGAAACACACAGTTACTTTGCTGCATGTTGTTTTTAATTAGTTCATTGCTAATCCATTACCCTAAATCATAAGAGAACCCACCACTCCCACCCACCCCCTTCCACCCCACAATCCCTCCCCACTTTTCCCAATCAATGAATAACAATAGTCTTGTAAGGTAAGTTGTTCCTTAGAAGGCGCTGTCCTAAACTACGTGTTCCTAGTTTCCATAACGATTGCAAGTGAATCCGGGGACACTCAGTACAGCATGTGGGAAATGTAATGGTGCTAATTTGGCCACGCAAATGCTGCATATAATCACGCTCCCTACCGGGGGATACACGATATCGCGTTCTAACTGCAATGTTAGCGACAAGCTACTGTCCATGTTGATTATGGCGGCGTGCCACATCCCATTCCAGCTGAGAGACCAGTTGGCGAACGCAGGTATTCAAAATGATATGATAATAATGGCAATGCTAGTAGGCATTGTTAGACTGCAACCTGCATATGTCGATTAGTACTGCAGGAGTTCGAACCAGTGTTCCTCAAATATTTTTTCCCCTCTATAGCGTACGTAGGCTGGATACACAAGGCAAAGATTCGATGCTTAGATGACTCACATACCATTTTCAGACACTGTACTGTATAAAGTCTACTAAGCAAACTAGGCATCGCTTCAACTCACGCAAATCGGCATCCTTTTAAGTAAATCAACGACGACAAACAATAAAAACAATACAACCGGAAGCGTAATGCGGAAGCGTTTTAATGCTGAGCATCATCTCCGCCTTAAGCAGTTGATAGGTTACATTGGCGGAGTTTTTTTTTTCTCCAGGCCTTCAACGCAAATTGAGCCGTATAATCATTTGTGTGATCTGTGGAATATACCACAACCTGGTGTCCGTGTTGATATAATTAACTATTGAAAAGCCGCTCTCCACGAGAAAAATAATATACCATGAGACATAGTTTTAAACCAAACACTTTCAGAAATGATTCCTTCCGCGTAATGTTTGCCAAGTCATTGGAGCGGAACATATATTGCTGCTTAATCAACTGTAAAAGACTTGTAATAAGCTTAGATGCATTTGAAACCCCATCATATGTTGGTTATTTAACCGTGTGAGGAAAAGTGCATGTAATTTTAACACTGCGAGTGTTCTAAAGAAAATGCGCAGAATGCATTTGATTGAATGGTTGAAGTTTAATTGTTTTAGTAACCCATGCATAGCTTAACCTCATTCAAATATATGTAAAAGCCATTCAGTCACTGCACACAATTCTTCTGACTTATTCGGCAGTTGCCATCGCCGCCTGAATGTGTCCTTTGTGTAATAGATGAAAGGGGATTACATGCATGATAGCCTCGAGTTTCTGATGTAACAAAGGAATCAGGGATATGTTTTATTCAATGTATAATAAATTAATTAACGAGGCTTTGCCACCAAAGCATCGATGAAAACACGACAGGCAGCTCACCAATAACGCCCGCAGCGGAATTTTCACACAAAAAGTAATGAACCAACTTGCTGTTATTTAAACAAATGAGGTAAAAGTTTGTCATTGGGAAGTGTAAACATCATTCCTCACAAGGGCACCATAGATGTTTTCGTCGATGAGCGAAGTTGTTTTGCAAAGCTCCAGTGAAGCCAAACCGATGCTTAGCAACAGCATCAAAGTGCTTATAGCTATGCTAAGATGGTTCACGTTGATGGCCAACAGGTGCACGCCCACTAGTCATTGATCTGTCTACGGACAAAGCTTTTGCAGCACCTAGCATATAACCCCTGTCTTCGTACATGACGCCGATTCGGAATGATGGAGACAGTTCAAGACTAAATATAAAAAAATGGTTGCACCCTGCGACCTTGAAAAGTATTTCAAAGTCAAACAAAAAACTTTTTAATGAGAACAGCTGAAATCGTTATCAAGTAATAATAATTTAATCGGTGTTATCATAGTTTAAAAATTGGGATGTTAAGCAACATGGCACTTTCATATAGTACATCGATCGCTTTGATTGACAACAGCTAAACAAATCAGGTAGACGTCACTTGCTGCGTACCTCCATAAAATAGCCTGACGGTTGGAATTAGAATTGATTGACTTGTGCGCACATTGAAATCGTTAACCTCCACTACATCCGATTGGGAATGAATGCTGGGCAAATATTAACATACACACCACACGCACATGTAGCCCAAAAAACTGTACGACTGGGCAACTACTGCCATTAGATAATAAACTTACAACGTATAAATATATATAAATATAGAGAGAGAGAGAAAAAAAAAATAGATATAGATATAGATACATATATATATATATATATATATAGAGATATATATATTTATATACATATATATATATATAGAGAGATATAGATATAGATATATATATATATATATAGATATATATATATAGAGAGATAGATATATATACATATACATATATATATATATATATGTGTATATATACATATATATATATATAAAATCATATACATATACATAGATCTATATATATATATATATATATATATATATAGATATATATATATATATCTATATATATATATATCTATATATATATATATATATATATATATATATATATATATATATATATAATGAACAAATTGCTTCCACCCACGATTAGTTGATTACAATGCACCGGAAGCCGTCGTATGCTCGTGATATTGCCTAGAGCTTGGGATCAGATAATACATATTCTCACTCAGCTACTACACACAAATGGAGCGCTAGGCTGACAAGGCCGCATAACTTAGTCTTAATGATCGTGTTAAAGTACACCAAACCTCATGTTGCAATGCAGCTGCATATTGCTAAACTCTTTCAAACGTTTTAACTTGTTGTCCAATACTCACCTTCTCCCCATAGGTTTTGTTGTATGTCTAATATGCAATTACTGTCACCTAAAAGTTATGCCCATATAGAACATCTTCAAATGCCACTTATTATTGCAATATATGGTACGATTTGTAGTGTCGATATTTAAGCAGCCCACAATATCAATTACTCGACCATTTCGTTTTGCAGTTAAATTAATGGGTGTTGACATTATATTACCTGACATAACTTTCCAAGCAAAATATGCTTCAGGTTTTGGCAAAAGTACTGTGAGAGTATATCGCAAAAAGCTTTCGTAAACAACGTCGACATCGCGGGAGAAGACATACAAATTTCGGGTCAAGATTTCACATAAATGGGACATTGAAGAACACTACGCACTGTATAGAACAACTGGGACGTATTAAGAATGCATCAACGTAAGCTGTAAACTAAACGTACTAGGAACTAGTAAGATTTTGTTTTTCGAATATTTCCTTTTCAGCAATTTAGCTTTAAGTGTTTATGTTATTCATTCCGATATGGCAAATCTATATACTGTATGTGGCCACTTATTTCCTACTTTGTATTCATATCTATCTTTATCTTGATTTCCAAAATATTGTAAACAATATAATGCGGAACAGTGCTGATTTCGAAACTCGAAGATTGTGTATCGATTCCAACCTAAAATTGGGTTTGTGTCTATGCCCTTCGGATTTAGATTTAGAATTAGCAAGTTAATGAATATGCTGACAATGTTTGCGACTGTTTGTGGATTTTTAAGGAGTTTAATTGCGGCTCTCCGATCAAACTTAACCATGCCATATCGCGTGCAGTCTTCTATATTTTCCCAAAGAAAACCTATTATATCTTAACCCTTTCTTACGTCTACATTCATCCTAATAGATTTAGAGCATTTGTGACAGAACGACACGATTACACATCACTATCTTTAATAAGATCATTCAATGGTTGATGTTTTATTTGAAGGTAAATGACCATGTTATAACAAATATCATTTGGTTAGCGTCATGTCATGGTTTGTATAGTGTATTGTTATAGAGCACCAACATTATGCTCAGGATATTGAACAACCTAAAAGCTTTCTTCCAAAGATCTACATCCATTTGATATTACGCGGAACGCATCAGCAGTTTGCTATTACTAATCACTATATTTCACACTCTACATAGTAGTGACGATGCAGATACACCATCTGTGATATTCTAGCCGGATTTCATCTCCTCGATGAAAATTAACCTGCAGTTGAAATTTCAGAATATGGTAAATGACCTTAAGTTCATTATCGCGTTGATATAAAAGACAGTGTCGGCAAAGGTTGGATACTTTGCGTCGAGTAGATAAATGTAAATGTGATCTTACTGCGTATTTGAGTGGGTTTTATATCTTTTACATGTCTTTGAAGGTCATTTTCATCGCCTAGATATTTTTACCGGCGCCTAATTGGCTATCAGGGTTATTAAGATGTACGGTGTTAATAGGTCATTAAGGACAGTTCTGATGGAGCCCATTTGCGAAGAGCCAGGGATGGGGATTCAGTGAATGCTTTCAGATGATGCTATACCGAAGCGGCCCTTTTGTGGTTAACCGTAGCCTTATATTACGTCTATATAAATGTCCAAACACGATGTAATTAAATGCAATACAGAAATCTGAAATTCAGATCAGACATAGTAAACTTGATATTCCTGGAGACCAATTTGATTTTTCGTATGTTTTATGTGATGAACAATTTGCGTTCGTACCCAGGAGCGATAGGTTCAGCTGACTCCGCTTACGATAAAAGCCGTGGTGGCATTATCACTGAGCGCATGGCACCATGTTTGTATTTTCAATAAAGGCCGGTAAATGCGCACATGCGCCGTGCAAATTATTTCAATCGTTGAACCAGCCTTGTGAACATGTAGTAGACGGAGAGCACATAGTGGCCAACGTTATAATGGTCACCTAAGCAAGATTCAACGAAAGTCGATGTTTCTTTGGCAATTATTAAAGATAGACATCGATAGCAATATGTTCATTCACAAGACGGCAATATATGTTGTTTTCTGAATTCATTGCCCTGCACAACAATGCGTGATTTCCACAAATACATTAACCTAAGATTTAGATATACAAACAATCAAAACCTTAAAATAAGATGAGCGTTCATGCGGGGTACATAAACCAGCACTGTCACATTCAAAGTTTAAACTCCTCGGTCCGAATGGAACGGTGTTGTCTAAAAGCAGTCATTAGTGACGAGTATTAATGATCTTTCCTTCATGCCCTTATCACGATGTGCTGCGTTTTAAAATGATATGACGCAAGCAAATAATTTTTAATATTTTTCTACTTAACCGCATAATACAACCGAAGGAAGATTGCTTGCTTATGTATTTAGTCAGCCTCCATCTCACGGTATATGCATTCTTAGTATTTTATCATAATTGAATTAGTCATTGACTAAAAAAAAATGTAGCAGTATCACAACACCATATATCGTGGTCTTAATTGTAATCTAGAAATCGACAAGTAAATCGCCCTCGTGTTTGCATAGTAATTAAATCCTACCCTTATTTGTCAAAAGTGGGCGTTGGTGTAGTTTAACTTAACGTGATATATGCCGCAAACTAGCAACGATAAGTCACATCGCATGTAAGTGAGTGGGACTCTGGGAAGTTAGTTGCAGGTGGCAAGTTACTATTTAACTACTTATACGCGTTTCTCTTGACGCAATGAGTGGCCAGGCAAGCTCCTGTTTGTTAGCAAGTATGCGGATAGTGCCAAAGTTGTCCGACTGTTACAATACTGATGCACTATATTGGTGGTTGTAGTACATTAATGAAGAAACAATAACTGCGTTCAATTGGGCGCATTGCACATGACAGCGTCAATATGTGCCGCATGGTTTATGCAATTTTGGCGACATGAATAAAATACTGCGGAAAGGCACGGCCATAATATGCAGTCTGAATGAATCATTCGATTTTTGCTGAGGCTATCTTCAATAAACCGTGAGCATGAAGTGCTATTTCGACGGATGTTAGTGTATATCATAGGATGTTTGTCGTAATGTATATGTTCATATTGTGTCACGAGAATATCCATTAAATATGCTACGTAACAGTAACTGGGCCCTGTTAATGCTAGAGACAAACCAATGTCGGGCGCTATACATATGAAACGTCTTAAACCATAGAACAGGGTCACAAGCGTAGGTATGTGTGTGAGCGTAATGCCGCTCTTTTTTCAATCTAGAACAGCTACTACATTGTCATAAAACGCTGTTCCTGGCTTGATTTAAAATAAATACTGAGGGGAGATGATTACAAGTGCCACGAATATAAAAGATATGTACAATTGATCATGCCTTTTTGTAGTTTTGTAATTGAAATTACGCTTAGCTATCAAACAACTCGCTTGACGCAGAAAACACAAACGATGGAAATAAATGCAGCAGCACTAATGCTACCAAACACAACGGAAGCTTATACCATATGTATCCTTACAGACAAGGGTCTTACCCTCATATAGGTTGTCGCTGACCATTAGCGGCTTGTCAATTTTTGGAATTTGGGCGATTATAAAGCAGCCTGGTAAAGTAAGCTATGAATCCAATTGGCTTATATATGGCATAAATATAATGCACTTAGGGTGAGAGATTGCACATCTGAGCCTAATCTTATGCATATCTAAGGATTGTAAGTGCCGTGTGCACTATCAACCATGAGTGCTAGCACATATAATCGCAAATGGCATGCACAATTGACAATAGCAAACAACGAGTAAAATTATTACCTCTTTTGATGCCAAAAAGCTCCCAATGACTTGTTTCTTTCGGCAAAAAAGACGGATATGGATGCTGTATATTTTTGTGAATAAAACGACATATCGATTGCGTCAGGGGTATGAATTCTTCTTAGTCAGCTACAAGTGACATCGAAACTAAACTCACGTATGCATTGTCCAAATCGTGGTATTTCTTGTGCAAACACGGTCGGAGCAAATACACTGCGTTTAGATCGACTCAATAACAATAGTTTAAAAGGTTAGCTGTGATTTGGTTTTATAGCAATTCATTAGACGCACTGAAATTAATTTGTTTGTGAAGATGAATGATATGGATATATGGCGAGTGCCCAAGCACAGTGAGTATGAGTATATATGTATATATATATATATATATATATATATATATATATATATATATATATAATATATATATATATATATATATATATATATATATATATATATATATATATATATATATATATATATATATATATATATATATACATTCATTTTTACATTTGTGTTTTTTTTTTTATAGACATATACATATGATTAGGCCATGCCGTTACATAACGACGCTATGCATTTGCATGTATTCAGCAGTTGGAATGTCCTAAGTTGGTAAGCTTATGCTTTTCAACATGAACAACTGTCGATTCGCAATGAATATTTGAGCAAGAAACTTGAATGAGTGTCATACGGACAATTTGCACAGAGCATTTGTATGACCTAAAGTTAGAATGGATAGTAAAACTTATGAATGATTTGGAGCTTTTTCCCGTGAGGTTATGTACAGATCGGACGACGGTAGAACTCTGAACTGATATGACAAGTCGAAACAAAGGTGAATATTTAATTCATAGCAGAAAATGGGTCCTTAATTGTGCAGCGTCGGAGTTTATATTAAAGGGTAAAAGTTTAATTGATGATGTGCATACCCAGCATCCGTGGTCGATTCATCTGTCCATTTGCGATATGAATTTCCCCCATTCTTTTAATACATTACTTGCTGTTATATGTTGCATTAAAAAAACTTCTATACATATACACATTGCTCATTGGCAGGAATCGAATTGATTATACGGCGTTTTTCTCATTTGTTCCAACACCCACCTTTAAGCTGCTGGAGTTTATATTGTACCATTATATATGGCATTCCTATTCAATCAAATTAACCCATAGTATTTCACTCATTTGACATGCAGCATAAAGTCACCCTTCGAAAGTGTGTCATGTCCTCTACATAGGGTTTAGTATTGTCACCATCAAACACAATGACAGTTTTGTTATGCTTCCTTGTCAAGTACTGTACATTACAGCGAGCTTAGACATGTCTTCAAAACGGATCCAGTAGACGCGAGGCAATAATGCTCCTCCATCTAGCAGTCGTTTAGGTTGTGTTAAACGTTTGTAGGAGTTAACTTCATTTGTGAGTGAAAAGGCAAAGGTTGCCTTATTGGCCATATTGTCCTGCATTGACTCGAAAAAGATAGTTTGTGTATATACATTCAGAAATTGCACCAGTTCGCATTGCCATCAAAGCTTTGGCATCACTCACAATGGTTTAGTGGGGTCAGAATTATCTTGCTAGATTAGACGCAAAACGCTCATTTACTTCACCAATCAAATCTGCGTTCCCG
Source organism: Urechis unicinctus (assembly GCA_034190875.2). Lineage (NCBI taxonomy): Eukaryota > Metazoa > Annelida > Polychaeta > Xenopneusta > Urechidae > Urechis > Urechis unicinctus. Next base: position 56,393,143 of record CM067343.1, on the reverse strand, counting down.
TTGCAAGAACAATAATCAAATTTTGAGTGATCAAGGTAGTCCTTTGTAAACGTGTTAAATATTGTAGTAAACTATTCTTTTATGTTAATATCATCCACACTACGACTGGATAGTAGCAAATGAGATTCATACTGTTGTCAACTACATACACATTGATACATATGAATAGGAATATATGCTTAGCCAAGTGAGTCAAAACGCTCCATTACTGTACATGGAACAATGTGTGCAACTCTAATGGTAAGTTTGAATTTATAGCATATTCTGGCCTTCGGATTATAAGTAACAATTACTACACAATATGAACTATTCAATAATATACAGAATTGGTTGAAATTGATGTAGCCCATGCATTGTCTATAACTCTAATGAATGTAATGTACGGATGGCTGACACTACATTCCCTTCGTTACATCCATTGTGATTTATATCTGCTGTCGCTGTACGTATGCTTGCACTTAATTCATCGTTAACCGTGACCATTTCATTGTTTTGAGCCGGCATATTTCGCTTTTATTTTTCTGTCCACCAAATTGACATTGGTGTTCATATTAAGCAAAAAGTTGGCTATATCTGTAGAGTTTGGTAGACGCGCAAACACTAATGCAATGCAAAAACAATGTGTCACAAGTCATCTGTCGGTGACAAAACTATGTACTGGGTATTAATGTAACTTATTTACAGTGCATTTACTAACCACCCGTAAGGTGTTGTCCAATATCATGAAATAAGTAATGCCAGCCATCGCCTGTTACAGTTTAGAAAACATGAATTCGTGCTGGTCAAACTTAATGCTCGTTATAAATATGAGTAATATTAAATTTGTTCTCACTTGAAATAAACCTAAAATGGCATGAACATTATTTGCCCATGTCTTCGTTGTAAGTGCAATGATGACACAGTCACTGGATAAGAATGTGTAGACGTCATATTAACTCAATACTATCACTTGGACATATATGAGACAACCTAATCATTTAATCGACATAGAGTGATTCAGTAAGGAGATAAAATGCCTTATGTAGACTACTAATTCCTGGTCATGGCAAACTCTGTGAACATATATGTTTGAACATGCAATTTCCAATAAACATTTCCCTTTCTTTTTTATTGCTTCTTAACTACAATAATTTTCTCACCTCAATAGATTCGTATTCAGATATGCATAAATTATTGCATATTTGTAAACGTACTATCTCTCTGGAGTGGATGTGTTGAAAAGCAAAAGACAATTGAGATGTAATAACATGCGTCATATATGCATAAATGTATGGTTTACTTTATTAAAAGGAGATACGCCATATATTCAGCAATGCTGCATTGTTATTTTCGTAAAGGTTTGTTATAAAAATAAAATGCGTTCATAAAACACCCGATTAGCATGATGTTGCAAAGTATGAGACCGATAGGCGTACGAATGTGATCACACCATCCATCGGACAAATCGGTTACTACATCAAACATGCGGGAGCCGATTTCGGTATGGATAAGTGTTTAATTGCTTTTCTGTTTGCTTTTGTATTCAGGCAGTCACAACAGTAAATGCCAGTGCAATTTGAAAACATAATTCTTTTCCTTGACAAAATTATTTGGTGACAAGAAAGATGGCATACCGATTAAAAAGTAAAGCAAGCTTTCTTAGATTGGTTCGATCACAACTCTAAATGAAACATACAGTGACCACAAAATAATAGAGATCGAATTGAAGTATATTCATTAACATAAGCCCAGCTTGATACAAATCTTCAAATGTATCTAAATGATTATGGCTGCTTATAGACATTGCGGCCGCGAAAAAAAAACCCGTTAGTGTGGCAAAAAAAGCGCCGAGGCTATACTCTATTTATGCATACCTTAAGAAAATGACATACAAGCATAACCAGAACGCATCCACACAAATCGTTTGGCATATTATGGTTGAGCATAAAGTCTTCGACATAATTGGATCATTCAAATATTAGATTGGAAAAACATACCAAATGTTTTGTTTAAACCTAGTCGGTATTTTGTAGCTCCCTGCAATTATGTCGTCCGATAGAGCATCACAATTGCCATCATAGATACACGCTTTACAAATAGAAAAAGTAACTGAATGCCGACTGTGTATTGTGCTTATGTACTACAAAGAGGACAATAAGGTAACTGTCAATAAACACCACGTATTAGCGGGTGACTTCATTAGCTTATAAGCAGTATATCGAATGAACGATGAACGACTTACATATATCCTTATTTATATATATTCCATGCTTATACTTACCCCCGGTAACTGATAGACAAAGCTGCCGACTTACATTTGGAGCTGATATGCATTCCGCATCACCGGGCTTAATTGTCAACAATTGAATGAGTTTGCATTTTTACCTCAGAGAAATTATTGTCTGCGAGCTTGTTGTCCTAGTTGCGATGAAACTAGATTCATGACGGCAATTCTATGCATACGTCAAATTGCTTCCTATCAAGTGAATTCTCGTATTAAGTTTCCTAGTTCTCGAATAGACGTCTGTTATGAAAAATGAAATATTCGTGCGTTGCTTACTTGCCATTTTCTGGTGACCACTGTCTGTAACGCGCGTCGATGTATCAGTGCGCATGCCGAGGATAAAACCGTGCTAATGTCATCCGATGATGGGGCATTCAAACGGCTACGTGAGCTTAAATATGCTTTCATAAAAAAATCACACGATTTTGAAACAAAGTTGTTTACAGCAAGAGTATCTTAAATGGTCCTGATATCCGGAATCCCAAGTTGGAATGGCCGTATATATTTCTTGTGGTTCTTAAATAAATTTTCAATTCCTTAATTTTCACGTCCCGTCAAAAATAACCCTTATTTGGAACCTCATGAATAATTAATTCCTGAAACGCAGAAACTTCATCACTCTGTTCCGTTTAGTTGGCACTATTTTTCATTGCGATGATTGACGACCAAAGCAAGAAACGACGAAAAGGTGAAGGGAGAAAGAAGCTATAAAAACATTCAACACCCAAAAGACGAAATCGTGAACGAGATCAGCAGCGGTCTTTCACAAGGGTCTCTTTAGGGACCCAGTTTGCCAGATGGGAAGCGTTCATGGAAGTGAGGTGTTAGACCAATGAAGAAGCTGCGAAGACATGTAGTTGTGCGTAATTGTATATTTTGAATGATCCTGCTGTTGAATCGGCTCCTCGAAGTAGACTTGGTCACCGATTGAATCAAATTTTAGGGCATATTTTGGGTCCTTTTGCACTATTTGGATTTGTTAATTGTCAATCGACCCTTAAACAGGTGAACGGATTTTCATTGGTAGGGTGGTCAATCAAAATTTCCAAATGCTTGTATCAAATATGCCATTGGTTCCTTTGCAAGGTATCACTATGGGCATCTCAAGACTGTTGTTATTTTTAATATCTGTCAGTAAGAAAGTTGTAGCGATTTTTAACATCCAAAAATGGCACAATTTGGACAAGCACTTGACAAACTCCCTTTTTCTTACATTAGGGCTGCCATTGTATCTTCATTACATCATTATAAGATAATGTTGCATATTAAATGGCATTGGATAACTTATTAATCACAAAACTTTATGATTAAATTTATATTAGGTTTCAGACACAATGGTATTTTGTCGTTTGGTCCATTTTTCTGATTATAGGCCTACTTTGATAACCCATTGCCAGTTACATAAGAGCACTAAAATGGATTGCCCAAACAAAGTCGGTTTGACGATTAACATCCCTAACTTTGGCGGCACCTTAGTAGCATGGGAGGGTTCTGTGGGGAATGTTGACCTGTTGACTCAGTACATGTTTTCATCAGATGGTAAATTATTTTATTGACTTACTTCCAACGATATTAATATCAACCTTCCAGGTACGACAATGACACGAGCAACAAGAGTGACCTCTCTGCCCCACCGCTCTCTGAGCAAGTCATAGCGACACCCCTCAAACTTGCACCAAGGTGCTGCTCTCCACACCGAAGGATTCTGCTGCCTCAAGGTAGATATATATATATATATATATATATATATATATATATATATATATATATATATATATATATATATATATATATATATATATATATATATATATATAAACGGAAAGAATTACGCCTATATACCTGATTGATGGAAGAAATCTTAAGGCGCAGGCAATGCGACAGCGTTCACCAACAACACCCACACCATTCGGAACACTGCTCGTGTGCCAATGCCTTCTATCCAAAAAATAGTTGAGCTGTATGTGTCTCGTTATATAAAGAATAAGATTTGGAAATTTGTTTTTGTTGAAATGTACATATCTTTTATTAGTCACATTCATATGTGTGCAAATCCAAACTGTAATAGAACTCATGGAATTGGCAAATAAATAATACATGGACCAATTTTAATTTCACTTCTTTCTTTATCAGGACTAGAATTGTGGCCATAAAAAGTCTATGATAAGTCCTGACTAATTGCCAGTGGTAAGTTTTGTGTTTGTGAAACAAAACAATGACTGATATATGCATTCTCATTACATTATACTAAAAAAAGACAAAAATGTTCAGTACAAATAATGCCACACATTTTGTGAGACTAGGCAATTTCAATACTGGGACAACGATATAATTGTTTAAAGCTTGTATACTGTCCGTACTGGTCAGGGTAGAGGCCTCTGACCTTCCAGACACAACAAGAGGGAATAACCCTTCTGTTGCCCTTCCCCACGAAGTCTTAAATATAGAGAACAAAAATTGGTAATAGGCACCATGTCTGAGCATTTTATTTTGGTCCTCAGCAGCCACATCTAACTCCTCTAACAAGTAAGCCCGGTAACCTCGATAACCATCGGGTCGAACTATTTCCATCGGAGGTAATGCAGTCTGGTCTGTTATTGTAATATTGCCGCTCCACAGGGGTAGGCATCTCCTTACATTGAAGGCAGATGCACCAGTCATGATGAACAAATGCAAAGCATTAAGCGCATCCTTCGCAGTCCTAACAGATATACAAAGTTCAATAAAAATACCCGTGATATGAATCCAATTTATCACGACCCCTACCCCGGCTTCGTTTTGTACGTGATCCCATTCTTGGCGTTTGGTTTTCCTTTAAATTAGAAAAGTGAGTTGGCTAAATTTAATCAATGAATGCACATGAAATGAATAATTAGATCAATAATGTTATAATTATTACCGTGTTTGAGCCAAAAGCCTACAAAACATATAATTGACAGTCTCTGCCAAACAAATCTGTAAATTATACAGATTTAAAGTCATCTCAGACACGTGTCACTCTAATTGGACAAAATTTATTCCAGCTATCCCAGGCGTCTACAGCACCAGCATGGTATTAAAGTGGACAATTAAGGACACACATTCCAAACCATACCTGAAAGTCTCATCTAAGTTAGTTGCATCAAACTTAAAATGCCACAACTCAGAACCAAAACCTCCCCACCCGTCTACTGCTCCTTGTCCCATCCAACCCACACGATGACACGTACCACCCCAAAATCCTAGCACGGATGTTTCAGTTCATTATAACGTAGACGTCCTGAGGGCGACCCCAACCTTTTGATTTATTATACGATTTAACAGTTGGTTCAGGAATATTCAACTGGTTTGCCGTGAAAAAGCACCGATAATTGCGTATGAAAAAAATCAAACTCCGAACGAGTGTCATTCGCTTTATATTCCACAACGTAGTAGACCAGGCAAAATCATGGGCAGGTTTTGCCTGCAGGTGTGACGCTATTTATTTATAAATTTACGATGATCCATTGTAACCATAGTGTTCACTTTATTCAGGCAAAAACTCATCCAATCCAAAAGAAGACTCATCGAGAAATATAGGAATCAAAAGACACCATTTCGGCTGTCAAATCCATAACATTTGTTTTATTAAAAGAAACCTTTAATGCTTCAAATATGTTGACTTGGCTGCATGGTTAATTGCGTCTTTTAGTGTGGCCATAAACAACCCAATCTTTCTTTCCCTTTTGCACATGTTTTTTTTATTGACAGTATTTAAATGGTATGCGCATACCTAGAACTGATCGTAGAAAACTGGATCTCCGCGGAAGTCAATGTATTTTAGGTTCAGATTATTGCGCATCACAAATCATTTTACGGACAATGGTGAACAACCATTTACATTTAAAATCAACCATTCCAATAATAGGTTTATCAGCACATCGTATATCACTTCTCAGATGGGACTGTGCTGACACGTGTGTTGCCGGGGAAAGACTTCTCACATATATCGCGACCAGTAATGATAGAGACAAAACGAGTTTGTTCGTATGGCAGAAAACGAAATTGGCTTTTCTCACTGTTTTCGCATTGTGCCTGCGTCATCAGGATAGAGAGTCGCACATACGTTAAAGCGAAGCAAGCGTGTTCCCATTACATTTTCCCCAAGGTAATAAAACACTCAAAGACGTCCGAGTAACACGCATTCCAGTTTGTTTGGCGAATTGCAGCATGGCAAAGTGAAATATATTGGAAGCAGTTATATCACTAATGGAACTGACGTGATAAAACCAACCAGCTTAGGATATAAAAATTGTGCAATGCTATATCTTCAGATGTTTTTATCACAGTAATAACTTCTGAATATAGCCAAAGACACACATTCCTCTCCATCACAGTGTGTTGTCATCCTTACGGTTATGTGTCAGGATTAATGATGGCTATATTCATTGTCAAAGAAATCATGCATACCTGGTTTGTTCAAAATACATAACATGGACAAGAGTTGTTTTTACTTTTGCTGAATTAAGGCGTGCTCTGTGGCTATCAAGTTTATTTTGCTATTTAAATTAATGCCATAAGTGCACGTTATTATGGATAAAATATTTTGATAGAATTGGCAAAAGTGAACATGGTATATAACAACAGTTAAAATAATGAATAAAACTTGCAAAGTGATCGAACGACAATTGTGTCGCTGGTTTATGTGCTGATGTGTTAGCTATTGGTGATACGCACGCAGAGCGTTTGTCCAAATTGTAGAAATCATGCCGGCCAAATGAAGCTGCATTGTCGCCTTGCATTTGGCCAAATTGAACGCACTGCTTTACGAGCTACTAAATAAGAAAAACTGAATAGCGTAACTGATGACCTCGCACCTTCAAACAACCATTCTCAATTTATACAGTACATGCCTCAAAACATTTACTCAGTACACGATTCAATGTACTGAGCTGATTAAAAACAGCGAGACGTTTTATAGCCTCTCATTTTCCTTGGGGCATGTGTTGTACGGTTTAATCCGTTTATTTTTAAACTCCACATCATGTCCTTAAAGGTATACTCCACTGTGACATAATATGTATGGGCCTCGTTGTAATCGGTCAGTATAGTGGCCGCCTGTAATTGGTCAGCCAATTACAGGTAGAGCTGGTCTCATAAGGGGATATGGGATTGGGTATATAGTGAAGGAGCGTCCAAGTTTCGGGAACTTACCCCCAGGATCCGAAGCGGGTGGACGCGACTCCAATATATACAGCATAAGACCGGTTATAGCGCAGTGTTGGTATCGTAGTCAATAAATATATATTGTGCTCACCGAAGTCTTTATATATCTGAGTATACGGCTCAGGCCACTACAGAAGAGAAACCGGACTTGAACAAGAAATACCCTCACAACACATGTTAAAGCGGAATCCCACTTTCTGTACAGTGTTATTTTCTAGCATATAGGTTGATGTACGGGCGGTCGCTGTGTACAAATTGGCTGATATGTTCATAAATGACTTATTTGCTGTTCAGAGAATCGTAATGTTTAGAATTTGTGAAATACTCTTGCAGAAAACGAGTAGGCTCTGTGGCGTGGTGATCCATTCCACGGTACGTGTTTTATTGTTGTAACAAACCCTCCCTATTCAGCACTTGTATAACACGTTTTGAATAATTCAACAAGCAAATTACTTGGCCCTCTCCTGTCACCACCTTATCTTATCAACACAATATATTACAATAAAACAACGCCCCACTCTTTATATGAAATACTATCTACGACTACCGCATAACACTTTTATACTATCACTCCATGACAATTCGCGGAAGGGAAATCTGCTCCAGGGGGCTATGGAGTGACACGCAAAAGTATTACAAGCGCGTAGGGGCGGTGGTGGGGGAAGGCACCGCAGGGTAAGGCAAGCAACAAGTTGCTATACATACCTTTGCAGCGGCTACAAAATGCTAAGCTGGTCATGAAACGTTCAAGGACCCATTGAGTGTTATTAGATTACGGTGGATAGTCGAGAAGTATATTGCTTTGCTCGGCGTTTGGCTGTATAGACTAACGAACTTGAAAATGCAAAAAGATCCCCAGAACAGTGCATTCATTGATATTCTGTGATCAGTTTCTTCAACAGCGTTCCGGTAACGCATATACATTCCGATGTTTTGACGAATTTGTGCGTAAATATGGACCATTGAAAGGCCATGTGAACTTCAGTTATCTTTCCAATCAAACATGTTGTTTAGCATCTCCAGATAAAACAACCATTATACACAGATCTTTATTAGTTAAACCCACAGCAGTAACGCATATGTCAGTACAATTCGTGCTGTGAAGAAAATACCAGATTAACGCAACATAAGGGTAAACACAACATACGGCCGGGAAACATCTGAAGCAAAGCAACGACTCATGCACATGAAGAGAAAACGAGGATTAACCCAATGGCGCCAAAGATTCCAAGAATTAGCCTCCTCGTTAGGGGTAATATTAGAAGCTAAAGACAAAACTGGGTATAAGACGCACACCATAATTTTCATGAACAGAGTATATTCAAGATATGGTCTGGGCTATTCATTAAACCTTTCAGCAGTATTAAATGTGGTATCCCTCAAGGATCCATTTTAAGGCCCATACTGTTTTTGCTATATATTAATGACATTGTGCACATCTCAGATGTTTTAGTTCCGATTCTTTTTGCTGATGGTACTAATATGTTTATTGTAAGTAACGATATTGATAACATGATTCGAAACATGAATCAAGAGCTTGATAAACTTGTAACATGGCTCAACACGAACAAACCATCTTTAATTGTACAAAAGTCACATTATGTTATTTTTAAACCTGGTCAGCATATTATCACCCCAAGTGAAACGCTGTATGTATCAACCAGATATGAAAACTGTACTACTTTCCTTGGAGTACGTCCTGGTAGAAAATTAAATTGGTCACAACATATCAACCATGTAAAATTTAAAATTGCTAAAAATGTTCAAGTACAATTCAGGTATTTTGCCAAAACCATTGTACATAATGTTTAAAAGAAAGCCTGATACCTACAATGTTATAACTAGGCAATAATTCCTACTATATGTACCCAAATGTAAATCGCAATTAGCTATTAACAGTATTATGTATCAAGGCGTGAAATTGTTGAATGGTATCAGCTATATAATTAAACCATATGTGTCGTATTATGCTTTCAAAATAACTTTAAGAAAACACATTGTTGAAAAATTGTAATAGTATTCCCAAGATTCTATTATTTCGCTGTTGAATTAACCACACCAAATGTTAAATGATATTTGGCACACGCAATATCAATCTTTGTCATTACCATTATTAGATATGGAGTGTTTACAGGTACTACTATGTCAATATGTTTTTCAGTGCACTTACACGCTGTATTAATTGTAAGGATTCATACATCATTAGATGTCTACATCCTTTGCTTGCTTGCCTTATATATGGCACAATTTATATGTATATACTTGTTGATGTTACGAGCAATAAATTATTATTATAAATTAATATTTCAAATTACTATTGTACTATCATGTCACTGCCTCCGTTCTATGCCTACCGACATACCTACCAGAGCAACTTACAGCAGTTATAGCATATACGTTTAATTGGTGTTGCACATGCCAAAAATGCGGCCAATATATGGGTTGGTATTTGACAAGCTCTATATAAATGATGGAAAAGTCACATATGCTATCCGCACATTTGAAAGCAGTCGATCATACTCAACCGTTATAGTAGTCACAAAAATTGGTTACAGCTAACGAATATAGGCTGGACCGTAAATTTATTCATCAAGAGGGGCCATGCAATGACACAAGGTGTACATGTTATAGTGAATATATCATGCGGTTTCTATCGATCGTCATATTGTTCAACCATAGACTACGCACAATGGAAACTAAATTTGTAAGCATAATCATCTCTTTGACCCGAGCTCGTGGGCTGAAATGTCTTTACAGAGGTAAATGCGTTGATATAGGATAAGAATTTGAACATTTCAGTAAGCATTTCAGACTTACTCTTTATTATTTTGCTATGATTAATTGTGGCGGCAGGTATTGGTACCGATTTTTCTCACATGTTCCGATGAAACCGTCCACAAGCAGGAGTAATGTTGTTTATCAGTATTACGCTATAGCAATGAGTGCGTATTAGTGGCTCGTCCAAACAAGTGAATTAAATGGACTATGAACGAGTCACTGTGTTCAAAAGAATGTAATGTAAACAGTACTAATGATTATAGGATATAATAGCTCTATCCCCCGCCCCCCAAACCCCACTTGCGTCCGTGATGAACAAAGCTAAGCTTTGTCCATGTTCAGAACGTAAGATATAACTGCATATATATATTCTATAATTGTTAGGGCTCACTTTTTACTTGCGCCCCTGCCCAGCAATCTGATACAATTGTGAGCATATTAATTTGTTATGGGGACCGACTTTACCGCTTATTTTGTTTAAAATGCGCAGGGAATATACGCTCCCTTGTCACAAGGAAACGCCTGCGTTAATCATCGACTAGCGAAGGTTTTATTGTAAGGCTTAACGAGAATGTCATTACGGAAACATGCCAAAGAAAACATGAATATCACTTATCAGTAATGACCAGCTGCTCTTCGTATCCCTGATTTAGTAGCATGAAAAACCAAATGTTACTGCGTGCACTTAAAAGAAAATACGTGAGGCCGTGCAACCGACAAATTAGCCTATTTCATAGGGCACAACAGTTGACGGATAAGTGGCTTGTCAATGCTGCAATGCGCAAGACAATTGCAGCTAACCCAAATAATAAAATTCCCTGCTTGAGGGTAAGAAGTAAATTAGGTTTGCAGAAAGTATTTTTAAAGACCCTTGGGGCTTTATTCATAGCTAATATGCATTATTGCAATTTTGTCTCTAGAATTTAGTTGCAGCACCTGCTAGCAGCAGCCGCCTTCCGTACATTAACTCTCGTACCATGTACTTTACTATGAGCATTTAACGGTCATACCTTTGTAATAGTTGTATTTTATGTTTTATTGAGCTCTTTCAAAGCAATCGGTCGATCACATTGCATTGCCCAATCTCAGTGGTTCATATTAAGGGTTCGGTTCTGAGTTTCAGGAAGTTGTTTTTAAGAAGCCCGTCTTGTACTTGCGTTGGAACATATCATTTGAGCGTCTCTTTAAAAGAAAGCTTCAATGGTTATGTTTACCGAGTTGTATAAATAATATTGTTTGTGTTTCATATTCCGTAAATTACTTATGAATGATGATAGGAATCATGGAGATGTAGGGATGGGGTGTATGGGAGTGCAACATGAGTGTAAAGCTTCTTAATATTGCTTGAATGAGCTTCGTTATCCGTGCTATGCAGGTAATGTTTATAGCTACCATAGCGACCTATGATTTACTTATCAAAGCTATAGTACACCCACTAACATCGTTTAATCTATGACACGTTTTTCCTTGTCACTACTCTTTCTCTGAAAATCAAAACTTTGTGGGTGTACATTCTGTAAGATCGTTTGATCCCCTTGCCTGTATCTAAATACCATTCATTATATATACCCGTGTTTTAAAACGAAATAACATGCGGAAATAAGGAGTTTATATTGATTCATTCGAATATCGAACCATTGGAACGATATTCCCAAATAACCTTAGGTCCAAAGAATTGTGTTAACAACTTTTGCTTTTCCAACAATACTATGATGCAGATACCAATTATTAAAACAATCGTAGTCTCATTGCAAAAACGGATGTGGGTGTCTTGATCATGAAGATTTTGAATAATATTTTGCCAATGTCGTAACTAATCGATAGGCGAATATCAAAGGAACGGGCATCGTCAGTAAAGAAAATGGGAGGGCAAGGCAGCATGCAAGTGAAATTCCAGCGCTGGGGAATACTGTATTAAGCATGCAGTATGTATCATGTTGCAAACTATAATTAGCACAATCGTCCGTGTCCATTTATCAACAGTTAAAACGAACTACCTGCCTCTCAGATATTATATGCTGTAGCTAACTTTGATTAATTTTGTTACTAAGATCAACTTCAGAATCTCTTTACATGTTTCAATGATATTTTGTTCTTATATGTATACGATATTTGATAGCAGTTTTAACATTGAAATAAACTATAATGCTCATATTTCTAAAGCGGACGATGACAGTCTCCAATTATTACCCTCCAACAAGACTTCAACATTTTGTCGCCTATAACTAATGGACACAAGATATAGTAATATTATCTATGTGTGCCCAGTGTTATGTGTAAATTTCATCGTCGCTCAGTCAGCTTTACATATCACATATAACCAACTTGTGAATAATGCACGACCACTATTTGTAGTTGTATTCAGTTGTACGGTGCAAGAGCTTATTGTAAGACAATGAAAGATTTAACCATTAGCGTTTTAGGCTAGCAAGACTGTCCCATCAAATATGTTTATAGATTTGCCAACAGAAATCACAGATACATGATTTTCTCGGAGCATTTGTGCAACCACAAGCTCTTTGATTTTGCACAATCCAACACTACAGTCAGCACAGATTGCGTCAAATACAATATAGCATTCAAAACATATGAACAACTTGATACGCAACAACTTAATATCCAATTTACATGTTATTCTTAGGATAAGGTGTATATTTGTCAAATATAGAAAAAAACGAAAATAGACATGCTATTTTTCCACTTTGGCATTAAAGGGCAACGATTAATATTGTCTATTGTAGGAACATATCCGGTACAGTAAGTACACGCTGGTAATGCAGCCTGATGCTGCATAAGTGAAGTATAATTATAAGTATGCTATCAACATGTCGTTGAATTTATAATGCTGCTTTCATAATGAAAGAGGTATTATTGGCTATTTATCTGTATTCATTGCAAATGACACTTTATCAACAATCACGATTATCACATGGTATATTTGGTCACTAAGAGCCTGCATCTAAATCCACTTGTAACGAGGACAACTGTCTTACCTTCGCTGAGGACTGGTTAATGCTTTGTAACCTGATAACGCATTTAGAAACTGAATGGTTTTTGTCAAATGTCACACAAACAGAACAAGAAAATGCCAGGACAGATCCGACTGTATGCAGTTAGATGGCAAAATATAAAACAGCAAGCGCATTCTTTCTTCTTTGGTGCTTGACTCATTTGGACATCAACGTAGTAGGTCATTCTATTTGAACACTAGCTGCTAGTTACGCTGAGTGACCCCAATTCTCCCACTCCTTCATCAATTTGGGCAGTGACGTCAAGTTATTTGCATTTTCTGCTAGCTTAGCCACCCGATGGATACCATTCTTGTCAAATCGTGCCTTGGGAATTTGTCGTGCCAGTGCCAGTAGATAGGGTTTTAATCCGGAACGCGGATTACGTGTACTCAATGCACAGACAATGGCATCATAAGCTTGAGCGGACTGCTTTTGACCGATAGGGGCCGCACTGCAGCCATCATTCTGTATTCGTTTACATGACACATGCAAGGACGCGACAAACACACAGCACAGTACGCGACATAAATATCATTATTCGGGCCAAGTGAGGTCGTTGCAATATGCCCTGTTAGATAACCTGGCTTTTTTTCAAGTGTTGGTTTAGTTCAACAAAGAGGAAACATTCACAATGTGAGTTATTCTTTCTTAATGGGTGCGCTGCTTCAGAATGTACAAGCACAGTGGTGGCAGATTCTTTTCGTTGTGCGTACCAGCGCTGCAGGGCGACAAACGAGGTCGCTTAAAATTTGTCATCACGAGGGAACGGTTTAATTTTTTACTACCAACCGGTACTACTATACACCATAACAATATGGTTTTGGTATGATTGCTAAAACTGCATTGATTAATCATTAAGCACCTTACGAGATGAACGATATTCTGGTACATTTAACATCCTTTGTACCTGACAGACAAATACTAATCGCACCTCACTTTGCCACCAAAATCGAGTTCGTGCCACTGACAAGATATCTGTTGCAGTTATGAGCTAAACATCCGGTCGACTGCTTTTTTCAAGGTCAATAAGAACCAATGCTATAGACCCTTACTTTGTTAGCTAGATAGAGGGGAGTGTTTGAGATGGGGAGATTGGACCTCGTATATTAAGCACTGCAGCACGATACCCGATGCCAATTCGCCGAGAAACAATTAAGCATGTTCATTGTATTTCTACTCCCTGCTATAACCATTGCATGCTTTTGCAATGAATACAGCGCAATACTAAGCAACAGTGTCCGATGTGTTCGTTCGTCGACATCTGAACTTTGTCGTCGAAATTTTATTTTCGCCATCGAGATGCTTACATGTGTTTCTTAACAGAATGCTGTTCATCTTAAATACACACGACTTAAGCATCCAATGTATAAACATCTTAACAAACATTTAACAGTCATTCAAATAATTGACCCTAATACTTGTAACATTTTCGTAATCCCATTGAAATATCAACGGTCAGATGTACATTTGAGGCATTGGTAATGCCAGCAGTTAGTTCGATACCGTGCCTCTAAATACTATATTACATTGTAGCCTGTTAGGGATGCTCAACAACGTGAGCGTTATTATTTCAACCTGGTTGTTGCCGTTCTTGTGATTTCTCCCGTGAAGCGGTTAGATTAATACTGACGATGCAGATATATCACACTTTTTTAGAAATAACAACTGCAAGCATTCGCTCGGGAGCTGGTTTTCATATCTGTGGAAGACAGATGCGCTAAACTTCGGCTTCGGAAACGATATGATTTTAATATTGCGCAATTAGCAACTCCACTGAGACCGCCCTGCCGAACGATTTAAGCCCACCAACAAATTAACGCAGAAACATATGTAAACGGACAGTCACAAAAGCGATTGTTTTAATATTAGTAAAAAATCACGATACAGGAGTCTTCTGAGTGACCGATTTCTCTGCTGGATTGGAAATAGCAACAGCGGAAATTACACTGAATTTAACGGCAAGCAACAAACGATACAACCATTTATCTTAAATGGCAATAAATAGATTACCATGAGTTTAACAATTATATGCCGGTTGATCATTTAAGTAATACACGTTAATTGGCTTATGCATTTATCTTCTTTGGTATAATGTCTTTGTGCAATGAGGTTCGTCAAATAAGGATATATCAACTGGCGTTGATTTCACAGTCGAAATCTTGTTTTGTCGTACCTCGAGACGCAAAAATTGTCTTTCCGTTTTTATAAACCAATTGGTTTTATTTGGGGCGCTTTAAGAGTTTTGGGCTTTAGGTATGCTGTTTGAATAATTGATATAATATCGCAAGAGAAAAATCTGCCACCGCATATTCATAAAAGTTGTCATAATTATTATCAAACAGCTGTAAGCATTTGTTGCATGTTATATCCAAAGTGCTTCACAGCAAAATAGTGTTGTCAATATCTATGCTTCTAATATGGAGCAAGTTGAGTAGTGAGGCAATGTTCATTTGAGTTTGTCCTATGATTGATCGCTTGATGAATATAGAAGCATTTATTATTAGGTTGGGCCTAGTGTTGGAGTGGTTAATGACACAGTCACAATATTCGGTATTGTCTGCTCATTCTGAACAGCACGCTCAAATGGACGCATCCGTTGTTTCCTTGCTCATGAATAGCTTCTATTTAGATCACAAACCGCATGGTAACCTTCAAGCAGCAATAAACGGATCCGCGGTTTGTTCCTCCTATGTTCCGTCTATGAATTAATGACACATCACTATACTGCTTTTCTGTACGCACCATTCATAAACGCATTGTTTTCTTCCGTAATGCTTTTTGTGGGTATCAATCGCGCCTTCGATTGACTAGCAGTTCATATGTCCAAATATAAACCAAAGATGGATTCAATAGTTGATTGTTAACTATAAGACCAACGCATGTGATGTTGCGTCTTTCATTTATATAAAGCATATAATTTTGGGTTATTCTATTTTTCATATTATAAAGTTGTACTGGGCTATTTGCTGTTGTTGCTGCTGTTGTAATATCAAAGTTTTAAAATCCTTTGTCGGGGCTATTGTCCCTTTGGTTTATTTTTGCATATAAACGATTTGAGCCATTTATAGTAAGGCAATAAAACAACCTTCGGAAACAACTTTGAAGCATACACCGGCACTTTGAATACAGAACAATATATAATTGCTGTCATATCACTCAAAATTGCTCTACCCTTCAGTGCTGGAAAAGGAGACGACAGGCAACGTTTTAAGTTAAGTTTTGTTCATGATCTCAAATATTTTCGGCATGACGGCAGCAGCTGACATTAGTGAAGGTACGTCGCATTGCTCGGATACACCATAATGCACTATGCCGTGACGGTGGACCTTGAAAAGGGTACAACACAGCTGACGTATTCACTAAACAGCGACTGGCTGAACACGTGCGTTATCAACTAAGAGGAAAGAAGTTTACAGCGAAAACTCTTCATAGTGCATATACACTGTGGGTTAGATGTTTGTAAAGGCTGCAAAGAATGCGCGTAGATTATTATAAACAATTGGCGTCACTTATGTAGAATTAGAGCATAATGATTGTGTGTACCCATAGCCAAGCACCATCAACACACAAAATTGCTTTAAAAAGGAATAACGATAAATATGGGCTCTTTCGACAGGGTGGTATGTGCTCGCAATGCTGCCGCTGGCCCTTTTGTACGTTGCCGAAACTAATATTCAATCGTTTGGAAAAATGGGTGATTTGTTTTGTTCGAGGGCATCACATCTTTCGCATTGTTTAGCCGAAATTTGACCAATCGCTGGTGCAGTTTACTCGGTTCATTATAACTTAAATAAGTTCTGATTACATACAGTCTTCTAAAGTCACTGCGCGACAGTTTGTAAGACTGGACTATGTCCATCTGTATTGGACAATGTTGGTCAACTGCCCGACGTAAGGGGCAGAGCTCCCTCCCTGTTATATATCGTTAGCAGCTGATTAGTCACAAATGTACTGGACATTCCTGGAATCAAATTACTTAGTCAGCATATCCGTTTGTTTAACTGCGAATTATGATATATCTATAAACAACTATATCATCTATGGTTGTACTAGCAAATCGGCCATCTGTGACTGGGCCTTTCTCGGTGCTTGTTACTTTGTGGCGATCCTTGCATTTATACCACTGATATGTGCCATAATGCCGAGAGTCAACGGTTAACCTCGTTATTGGGCAATATTGCACAGGTTTGTTTCTGTATCTTTACAGCTCATCATATATAAGCTAATTCGTATTTTGATCGGCAGTGTGTTTTGGGGTGAATCATAAGCATCAATGGTTTTCTAATATACGGTGCAAACCAACTCTGACTTTTGGGAATAACATTTCATTAATAAAATGTGCAATACGCGATTCTTGCAGGTCTCTTCTATTCACCTTTGATACGTATTGAAGGCCTTTTTAAAACCTTGAATGCTTACATAGACTACACACGTTTCCGTCGAAAAGTACGAATCTGATATGATTGTTTAGCACTCAATGACGAGTTATATCATCAGCTTCATTTCTTCTCTCAGTATAGATACAGACAGTCGTTAAGTAGTGATTGATTGGGATCATGTGTGCAATGTCGTTAATTATTACCTCCAAACATATCTAAATTTCGCTAACCAGCGTTTATTAGGTAAACATTTGCAGATCAAATAAACGATTTATAATACGATCGTCTATTGGTTACAAAATAATCAAATGTAATATACCAAATGCCAGGATAATGTTTCCTTTCCTATGTTGTAATTACCAAGATTAATAATAACACTTGTTGAGTCGTCTTGTCAACTATACTATGTAATATCACATTTGCAATCAATGTAACATTATAGCAAATGCTCGTAGATCAAGTTAGATAACTTTATCAAAAAGGGCCATTTAATAAGAGCCATTTAATTTTCCTTTATTCAAGCATATTCACTGTATATCTACCGCCACAACAGAAGCATATAGTGCGACAACGGTATTGCCTATCAATCATATCATTGCTTCAGATTAATCATCCCCTTGAATAGTAGTAATTGCTGCACGTGAGGCGGTTTTACATTCTGCTCATCTATCAAACGGTGTCGTCGACTTGTAGCTGTAGCACATCTACCGTATTTGAACAACTATGCATTTATTATGACAGAGTAAATTAACGTTCAACGAAATGGGCAGCAAGGATCTCGAGAAAAACCGTTTCACGCGTGACATAAACCTCATTAACGCTACCTGTGAACATACTTTATTTGAAGGTATCTGGCAGTCAAGGTCAACTGAGTTACAGCGTTTATTTGCATTACTAATGCTAAATCATGTACCCGATCCGTTGGCGGAACAAATTAATCTCCTTAAAGTGATTTCAGGATTCAGGGAAGCCATGTGGAATGCTTATGCCGCATATATACCAACACCGTCACGAAATAGCATGCCACTATTACCAGACCTTAGATAGGCAAATGTTAATGAAATACACTATAGGTACAACACAAAGCGATATAATCTTAAAATGGCCAAATCCCAACCGGTTTGTTTTCTCAAATAACGACGGTTATTTTTTTAAATATATCTGTATGTGTATATGTGTGTGTGTGTACGTTGTGATGATGGTTAAAAACATTCTAAATACAGTTGCTCATGAGTAGGTTTGGTTTATTGACTGTTCGACGAATTTTCCAGATTAAGACGTGCTTCTTTCTATGCATAGTCACCAGTACTTTGCATTTGCTACAGACAATTAGCAAAACAAAGACGTAAAGGATTCTCGGACTGCATGGGGTATGTAAATTAGTCATAAAGAACGGTGATGGTCGCTTAATGAGCTTGAAAAGTGCACTAGACCGTACAGACATTAAGACAATAAAAGCACAATGATATATTCCTGTCGAAGTATTTTGGAGCGCTTAGAACCATAAACCAAACAACATTTTGCATATGCTGTTTCTCAGCAATAATAATCTAGACTGTCAACAATTACGGAGCCGATCAGCTGCATATATATATATATATATATATATATATATATATATATATATATATATATATATATATATATATATATATATATATATATATATATATATATATATATATATATATATATATATATATATATATATATATATATATATCGTAGGGGTTTGGATTAGTATAGCCAATTTCAAACATGTCTGCATGCTTTTCTGTGTTACAACCTTTTATTCGTAATGATTCCGCTGCAAATACCATGCGGCTAACACGTATTCTGGGCAGATGGGGATGTGACAGGGGTTAATGAACGTGAAATAAGCAGCCAACAGAGTTATTGTTTGCTTGAAGTTCGCCATATGGTTCATGACCACAACAGAGCTTACTAATTAACTAACCAAACGCGGATGCATCCCATTTAACATCCAGTTCACAGTGAGCTAACACCACCCAGATTATTTATATGATCATCTTATTAACATGCATGGATGTATCAATCAAGAGACAAGCTAAAACGATTATCGCCTCATTAACTTATATGTTGCGCATTTCAAACATTGATTTGGACAACACTATTGCCTTGTCAAGCCATTTTGATATAACAGACAAAACATTTGTTCCCTTGTCGCCTCCAGCGATTATGAATATGACAACGTTAATGGATAGGCTGTAATATTTATTCATAACTGTAATAACTGCTATACCAAGCCTTGCAAACATATATATATATATATATATATATATATATATATATATATATATATATATATATATATATATATATATATATATATATATATATATATATATATATATATATATATATATATATATATATATATATATATATATATATACATACATACCGATTCAAGTACCAATTAACATCAGTAATTATTTATAAAGGCGCATTTCATCAAAACTCATCCAAATTCGGTTTTGAACAAAAATTCATCGACCGATTTCTTACGGCGTTCAGTAATGAAATAAAAACCACTAGGGTCGATCGGCGACCCTAGCTGTTTTATGGCCGGTCTAATGTTCCATTTCTTATTTTTGACGGGACGTTAATCTTAACCCATATGTAACATACAATACATCCTCAGCTGAGACCCGGCAAAAACAAGAATATTGTACGTTGCGCGTGGTTACTGGTCCAGATCGCTATTCATTTGTAAACAAAATTTGGAGGCTGTTTCAATGCGCCTTTATCAATTAATCATCGATTATTCGGTGATCCCTATAACATAAACGGATTGTAAACAAGTCATTTTAGCAAGTACACAAAAATAGAAGCAAAAACACAACATCACTAAATCGCCCAAAAATGTATTTTTAAACTGGATTCTAGAGAAGTGTTTTTACGACTGCAGATTATTCTTGCTCTTAGGTTCAATACAAATAACAGTAAGAACAGCCATTAGTGCAATCAAGTTTGCTGTCTGCATAAAAAGGACGACAATGTCAGAGTAGACGTTTATTTATGTGCGCAAATGTTTGTCTCACTTCATATCAATATAATATGCATGCCACGGTTGTTTTTTTTTCAATCGAATATGCATGTTGCATCGTAGTTTTGCATTTCCCCTGACGCCCAGTGTTGAATAAGCAATGCGATCATCAATAACTCGCTCTACCATCTAACGCATGAATGCATTATGTTGGCTCGGGGTCCTACCGCCAATGATATGATCAGGTAGGAGATATCAGTAGTAGGCTATTTGTAAGCATTGGGTTTGGCCAAGCGAATGCTTAACCACAATAGTATGCAGATCACGTGGATTAGTTTTTCCTTGAAGCTAATTGGATGTGGATTTTGCGTCATAATATTTGTTGAAGTGTCGATGAATTGTTGTTGTTTTCTCCTCATCATCATTAAAAATAACTTATCGGCCATGAACATAGCTGAACCTTTTTACTAAATACACTGGCATTTGCATACGATTAGCAAATGTACTGGTATATCGTCGGGCGGAGAGTTATTCATGCTGGTAATAGAGTGAGAGAATGTAAATCTGCGAGGGCGTTATTCGACTAGAAAACGTATCCCTCTCATCCACCAGTGTTATGGATCAATCCCATTGGCGTATATAAATTATATACCTTAGCTTCTTAGCTCTATGAGAGGCAAACGTATCACATGTCTCTTCTCATAAACACCCATATCCTGCCGTCACATGTCTTGTCGGCAGGCAGGCCGGCCTGGAACATATTCGGCACCTGAAGTTCCAGTGATTCATTCAACAACCTTAATTGTGTATTGTGCATCACCACACTACATTTCATGGTACGGCAGCAGATATATGGCGTTGGAAGGATAGAATTAAATAAACAATTTTGCTTCGGTCAAGCAATGCATAGAATTGTAGACTGGCATCACATCACAATTCAAGACATTAAAGATTCATGTTTATCATGCGTGGCTATCAAACTACTTAATCATCAATATTTCATACTTACAATTCCTTCAACTGCATTGAGCACTGTCGTTATACATGGAATATATAACCATCAGTTGGCATACTTACAACATTTGACTGGAAACCTCCACATCCGCACATGCGATAGGCTTTTTTTTATACGAAATCCTCTTGGAGACAACTCAATCAATCAATGACAAACGAATCCTAGAGAGATGAAAAACGTAAACAAGACTGATTGAATAATGCATTGCCACGAATGAATGCTATTCGTGACCATGAGCTGAAGAGAATGGGTTCGAATAATGTCGGTGTTGCAAAGTTGATGTTTACTGCTGTAAAGCTCTGAACCCCTCATGGCAAGAAATTTTGCTAACAATAAAAGTGGCTGATAGTGGTTGATTGGGTATTTAACCCTGTTTAGCATTACATACACTTGTGCTACTCCCTTTCTAAGATTTCACATATGCAATCTTCATTTTAGTTTACCATTATGTATTTATGGAGTGGCGATCAACATTAATGGCCAGAGTAGCTGTGGTATTGCTACAGTCCTACTTACGCGTTGAATGCATCTATTATTGGGGGCATTAAAATAAATTTATAGCTGGACCTAGTGTAGGCAATGTTACATATACAAAAAAAGAATCTTTGATTTGAAACCTTTCTTGTTGCAAATGTTTTACCAAGTTTATCTATCCGAATAAACAGCGGTTTTCGTAGCTTATAATCTCCTACGTTACTTTAAGGAGTGAGTCATATAAAATCACAGAGTAATAAGATTCAAGCATGCATAAGGCAAAATTAGGTATAGAAATGTAAGTTCAGATCGATAATTGATTAGACGTTTAACGGTAGCCGAACTTAATATGATTCAAATTTCAAATTAATGGTTAACATATTGCCAATAAGAGCAACTTAGCAAATGAATTTAACAAGTTTTAGTCCAAATTTAGTTAAATATATACTCGAAACTTGAACAGCGCCATTCTCCTACTTACCTACAACGACCTGCAATTCCATCTTTATTGAGAAGTACTAATGCATATGAGGTAACAAATATAATGAGTAGCATATAAACCACTAGTGCAGGGTGGGACGTCATATCAAGTTATGTAATGTAACGAATCAGTCCACAGCTGATACAGCCATTGGTTTTTATTCTAAATCTTTCATACCAACAAGGCAGTGTGCCAAAGGAACTCAAAATTGTGCGAGTTACTGCAATATGTTACAGCGGGACAAAAGCATAATCACAAATTACAGACCCGTTTCCGTTCTCCCATGCTTTTCAAAAATATTGGCGAGACCGATGTACAAAAGATTGATGGAATTTTTTTTAACCATCAGTATGGGTTTCGGGAGAAGCATAGCACCAACTTGGCACTAATCTATTTAACAGATAACATGTAACAGCCCATGAGAAACGTAATTCAGTGTTAGGAATTGTTCTTGATATCAGTAAGGCATTTGATACACTGAGTCATTATATTGTAATTCAGACACTCAGTGCGTGTGGTATAAAAGGCATAGCCCTAAAGTGGATACAACGTTATTTAAGGGATATGTATCAATATGTATCCTATAAATGTACTGATTCTGCATACGATCAAGTGAAATGTGGCGTGCCTCAGTGATCCATTCTGGGGCCTCTCCTTTCCCTACTCCACATAAATGACATAGCGAACCTTTTGATTAATGTACTTCCTATACTATTTTGCCGATGGTACCAATATGTTTATGTCCGGCAATGATATAGATAAAAGGGATATGAACCTACAGTTACAGAAATTTGTTAAACATTAAAAGCGAATTGGCATCTATTCAAACATAAATTATCCACATCAGTATTCAGCAGCTTAACAGCGAGGTTAATTGTATCAGAATATGTCAAAGCCTGTAGTGCTTCTTGCTTAGGCAATATGTTAACACGTTCAATTATTACTAAGACCATTGCCAACTGCCAGCACATACGCTGATGCTCGCAAATGAGTTCAAATGCATACATAGATATACTAGCACATTAACTAATGGGAGACCTACAGGCCCATGATAGTTGTTGCTTAGATCATGCAATGTTGCATGGCCAGTGTTTGTGCTCTTAATGATAAGTTACGCCTTTTAGGCTGCAATAAAATAAACGCCGGCAGATATCATGGATTTTGTCTCAACACGTAACGCTAGATTCGACCTTTATCTACATTGAATACTATAAAGGCAACATTTAGTACCACTAATGGGTTATATACATATTATCTAAATGTTCAGATAATCTAGCGTTTAACTGTTTTCGACTAAATCACTCGCAATGCCAGTGCTTTTCGCACTTATGCCCAATAATGTATTTATTTTACAGAATTATTGTTGTGCAATTAAGCGTAATTACAATACTTTACGTTAGCATCATTGTCGAAAGCATTCCGTTCAGTATGTTTTGATGCAATCATGAATGATAGAGGTCGGATCTAGTTGATATAATGGTATTAAGCACTTAGCATTTTTCTAGCATTAACATATATATGTGGCCCTGAAAAAGTGATGAGTAACATCATTTATCAACCGATCCTTTAGTATAACCAGCTGTGTAGCACTTTCCCTCGAGAATAGCATGGGAAATAATCACCATAGCTCAGAAGAGAGAAGTGGACATCTTGAGGCCGGGATGTAATCCAATTTTATATACGCAGCCTTTTTACTCATTGCTACCAATTTCCTTGCGCCATCAAACTCACCTGATTGATATTCAATATTGATGATTTGTATAATCAAGAAGAGGACTGAATCTTATTTACTTGACCATTTTGACTACAACACATATACGCAAAGCGCTATGATTATATCCATGCTTGAATGTCACATACATTCTCTTTCTACACTTTAAGTGATTTCTCAAACTAATACTGTCACATATTTAGGATGCCATACAAGTCATTGAACACCCGTTCATAATATTCCGTAATCGTACTAGCCTGCTTAGTATATTGGTAGCTAATGAGAGAGAGATTTTGCGGTTGTTCCGTGAGAGAAAGGACCTAAGAAGCCTGTACATAACTCTGCGTGGAAATATACCACGATGAATACAGATAATTTTATTTACGTAGTTTATATATGTGCATATATTAAAAAACGCACATATATATGTATACATGTACATTTATATACATCATATTATATGTATATATGTGTTCATGTATGTGTATATATGAATACATATTCATGTAGATATATATATATATGTGCCTTTATATCTCTATATAAACATATATATATAGTTTTATATATGAATGTATATATATGCCTATATTCATATGTATATATGCATATATATATTTAGAATCCTAAATATATGTATATGCATATATATATACTTTTTCTATGTGACTAATACAAATAATTTGATAATTCATTAGTCAAGCCTCCTTGAGCAAGTTAAAAATCATGAACATTCTTGGCGTGGTTAGACATGAATATTTATTCATCTGCAGTTGTAAAAGGGGCCATGTAACGTCCATGGTCGATCACGATCACTCAAGCTTGCTTGCATGACCATTATCAGTACACATGACTATTGATACATGAATGAAGTCTTGTGGCTCTGCATGAATGAGCATGAATATTCATCAATATGCAGTTATGAAAGTTGACATTTAACTTTTATATTAGTTGCCGAATATCCCTGAATACTTTGACGCTGTGGAATTGTCTGGATATATTTCCCCAAAATGTCTTTGATTTAGAGTGAAATACCATGAATATTTCGTGGTTAGGATAACTTGGTACGACATAATAAAAATGTCGGGGGGGGGGGGGGGTGGGGGTATTGCTGGACGGGACACTCTAGGCTTTCTACAGCGGCCGTTCTTCGTACAATGCGTAAAGATTGTAGGCATTATCGCTTATGGCTTCCATGGTAAGTTTGTTGTATGGTTAATCATTCAGGATGAGTATTTACTAGCTTTTTTCCACCCTGATGTATCATTGTATTAAATATATTGAATTTGACTGTAATGTCTCTTGCCACAAGAGGAATCACATATGCATTGTTCATGTGCCTGTAAATATTAGCAAAAAAATTGACCGCCCTGGAATGCTTGTACCTATGCATGTGCCCAGAAACCTCCTAACAATGATGGAGGGTAATATACGGAAATTAACCTGTACAAATATTTCTAACGTAATTGGCACGCTTTCTATAGCTTATGTTTGATGATTGCAACGTAAGCCACCATACCATCGCTGTATAAATCTAATTTGCCTCCTGCTATCAAAAAGATAGAATCTAGCTGCTTGTGGCGTACTTGAACGCTGTCTGTATCGAAACACGACATATACTGTATTGTTTATTGAAAGGAAATTGGGATGTGTATTTAAGTTGCAATGTGACTGGCATTCAATTCAGAAAGAAATTTAGGGACGCGGTCACGAGACACTGCGCTTGGGTTGTCTTTCAGACAATTGCAAATCGAGCTGCGACCATCCTACGATATTGGTACAAGGTAAAGTGTTCCTTAATTGAAGGACATCAGTTTTGTTCCGTGTCCCATGTGTTAAGGCACTGTGTGGTAATTGAAAGCTATACCATAAACGAATAAATAATTATACTTCCAGTTACAGCCGATAAAGAGATTTGATCGGTTCATGATTTTTGTGTTAGCAGCCCACATTAACTCAATGTTGATTGTTATTCTGATAAACTGCATTCGTTTGAACGTGCTCAAATTATTGGACTATTTGGATCTCAATTACACTGAGCAGTTCAAACTTTGCTAATACCAGTAGGGAAGGTTCATGAAATTTTAAATCCAATATTAAGATGGAAAATGAGTTGTTGGGCCATTTTGAAAGAGCCGGTCACCTGTTTTTACAATTAATGTTCTGCCTTGACTGTGTGTATGCTCTTCATCTAATGTCCGTTATCACAGTATAATTGATGTTTGAATCCTAACATTTTAAACAGAATTCGTTGATCTTGAAGCTCCATCAATCATTCTAACTTGTTCACTACGTTACATTCCATTTCGTTAGTGCCCGCGTAGTAACTACTTCATATCTCGGGCCGAAAATATGGCGCTACGGGGTCCCGTACCGACCGCAGTTCAACGGGCACGTTAGAATTGATCCAGCCAGTGTGGCTTGCTTTGTAATGACGTACAAGGTATACACGCAGTTGACTAACTACATGGAACATATATGTATATATATGTATATATATATATATGTATATATATATGTAATATATATATATATATATTATATATATATATATATATATATATATATATATATATATATATATATATATATATATATATACATATACATGTGTATATAATATACTAGCATAGATAGTGGGCCTTTTGCACACTGGCCCTCATCTATACTGCGGGAGCTCAATGTCGCTCATCAAGCCAAAAATGCTCAACGTTAGGCCGTGGGCACGAGCCTACTACCAGGATCTCAGGACCTCATCTTGCTTTGAACTTAAAGACCTACACGTCGGCGGACAATGATACATTCGCTGGCAGCCACAACATTAGCAGATCAGCATATATATATATATATATATAGATATATATATATATGAGATATATATAATATATATATATAGATATATAGAGAGAGATGAAGATAGAGAGATAAGAGAGATATATATATATATATATATATATATATCTATATATATATATATGTATATATGTATATCTATATATATATAGATATATATATGTATGATGTATCTCTCTATAATATAGATATATATATATCTATCTATATATCTCTATATATATATATATATCTCTCTATCTCTCTCTCTCTCTCTCTCTATCTCTATCTCTATATCTCTATCTCTCTCTATATATATATATATATATATATGGAATATAACAATAAGGGGCCGCTTCGCATCATTTAAAAAGGTTGTTAACCTGTACCTTCAACGCTTCGGATACAGAAGTAAATAAAAAATTGCGGTAACGCACTTAACCTTGCCTGTCGCTTACCTTCAGTTAACGCATGTATATTGGGTGGGGTGCATGAAATTTATCTCACGCGTGAAAGGGTACATCTATGAATCCTTGCTTCCTGCTCCGTTGACCGTTATTTGATGTGTCATTGGATGGAAAATGTCAAACATACCTAGTGCAACTGTGCTATCTATGGTACAGGTAATGAACACATTGATGTCCATTTTATATATATATATATTTGTTGCGGCAGGAGTTTGACCAAATACGAGATGAGCAGAATGTAAAACCGCCCTTGGTGAAGCTGTATTTAATATTTAGGGTAGTGGTAAATCGGAAGCAGTGAAAGAATAGGTTGGGAATACGTATATTATGTCTTATAACGTTGAGACACTGCATATATATTATCCGAACATTCCCTGAAATAGGTCACTACCCTTAGTTTAATGTTCTGCAGATGACCCATTTGAGAGAACAAAACATGACAAGAGTAATGAATTTGGAACCTAGCTAAAAACGTACTGTGCTGAGGGAGCATACCATTTTGTTACATAATATTCTATAAAGGCCTTCAATTCCCTCGTAGGATAATAAACAGGACTTGAAAGAATATTGTATCGCATTATTATAAAATTAAAACATCATTTCGACAGGTCAGAGTTGGTGCTCGCTGGACGTTTAATAGCTATTGGCGCGCATGAATCACCACATTGCGTAACGGTAGAAGGATTCAATTGTGTCATATAACGAGGTTAAGCGTAATCTATCAGCTTCATTGCATATATCATTGGCATTTCTGCATATAATCGTCGTAGAGAATGTCAGTAGCCATTGGCGCTTACATGTTACTTCTGCCCTAAAAAGAATCTAGTGTACACGTCACGTGTGTAATTTTAAGCAACTAAGTAAGCCGACCGTACTTTACAGAAACCGCATCAGTTATATCGCTGTACGTATCTAACAATGTGCCAAAAGTAAAGATATTTGCTTCATCATACACAGTAACCGTACTGCAAGCAAATACCTCCCTTTCGGAAACTATTACTGTTATCTTTTGTAAGCGATTGAGTATCGTAGCATTTATTAGCTACTGATGTGAGCCATGTTAAGGATTGCACGGTGTATGGTCTGCGTGCATTGTGTATCCATTCTTTGAGAGCACATCGTAGGGGTTTGGGATAGTTTAGCCAATTTCAAACATGTCTGCATGCTTTTCTGTGTTACAACCTTTTATTCGTAATGATTCCGCTGCAAATACCATGCGGCTAACACGTATTCTGGGCAGATGGGGATGTGACAGGGGTAAATGAACGTGAAATAAGCAGCCAACAGCGTTATTGTTTGCTTGAAGTTCGCCATATGGTTCATGACCACAACAGAGCTTACTAATTAACTAACCAAACGCGGATGCATCCCCTTTAACATCCAGTTCACAGTGAGCTAACACCACCCAGATTATTTATATGATCATCTTATTAATATGCATGGATGTATCAATCAAGAGACAAGCTAAAACGATTATCGCCTCATTAACTTATATGTTGCGCATTTCAAACATTGATTTGGACAACACTATTGCCTTGTCAAGCCATTTTGATATAACAGACAAAACATTTGTTCCCTTGTCGCCTCCAGCGATTATGAATATGACAACGTTAATGGATAGGCTGTAATATTTATTCATAACTGTAATAACTGCTATACCAAGCCTTGCAAACAGCATATCGAAATAAAAACAAACTTCAATGGCCAAGCCGTTCCCAGTGGCGTAGTGGTTTACTGCCTCGCCTTTCGACCCACAGGCTGTGGGTTCAACTCCAAAGTGTAACAACCTGACAGGTTACTCGTGACTTGAATGATCACGTAATAATGGGGGTACCATCATTGAAATGGTAATGTAAAAGATCCTCTGAGGACGATGTGCTCCCTGGCAGTGACCACCCTCATGGATACACTCACTGCTAGTAGTACATAGCCTACGTTGCTAAAAACGACAGTAATATCGAACAAACTACAATGGCCGATACAGAGCCGCCTGGTTTATAACAACGACATATTATTCGTCTTTGGGAAAGAAACAAAAGGTGTATACGACAATGTTATTTAGAGACTGGTTGCCATTAGGTTTAAGAATGACACACGCACAGCAAGTACAAGAGGTTCGTGGTAGAAACGGTGGATAATCGCCCACACCCTAGTTCACGGGCCCTGCAAGCACTCAACGAGCGCCTGGTCGAGATTAGTATCTAGAGTGAAATTTGGCCCAACAATGGGCTGCATATCCAAGCAGTAGGAAGCTACGGCCAAAGAAGAGGATAAAATAGACAAGCACTTGAGAGAGATAACAGATGAAATCAAAGTAAAGAATGAATTCCACCCTCCCGATCAAGTGGGTGGCGAAATGTCATGGACGAGTAAGAAGATGATGACGTTGTTTGTTATACATGGAAGACTCCCGTTGCAAGTGAATGTCACTCTGCGTGACATGAGGGCGACAACAATTCCTCATGCCCTGTCAAATGGCGAGTACTGCTTGAGGACCAAGTTTCATCGCCAGTGGGTTAAAGGCAACTGTGGCGTGGAGGACAACGTCCACTCAGTCGTGGTTGAGAAAATGATGGGCCAACAAGTTGCTAACATCACCCGCTCAACCAAACCGGAACTACTAGTTGGCATCAACAAGTTATTCTAAAGTTATTATCATCGTGAGCCAGTTTATACTCATGGACGGCAGAACCTCAAAGCTTTACACTTAGCTGGGTTATGCGGAAAGCATTGTTGCTGGGAAAAAAGAACAGATGGAGGCCTTGGTCAGCCTTCCTAATGACATTCAGAAGGCCTGCGTCGAACACGGGAATGGAAGGGTCTGGTACTCCATGCCACACGGACGTCGTCAGCCTCGATAAGAAGGCCTGTTACCCTGCCAGCATAACCGGCAACAACACAGCAGCACCCTACTTGACACGCTTCGGTCACACTATCCACTGCATGACACGGGTAGCCATTAATAATGCTCTGCCTCTTGGTTTGATTCGACAAAAACCATTCGAGTTAGGTCTTGTTTACCTTACCCAAAGCCATTGTCTCATTTGCCAAGTAACATTAAGTGTGGCTTCCATCAGACTTAACCAGAGCTATGCAATCATTGGTAAGTTCACGCAAGGTAGCACGGCCAATGGTAAAAGTCTCACCTGCAAACTTGTTACCTAATTTGGCCAGCTTGACAACCTGGTGAGAGAAAATAAGCCAAGTGGCACCCTTGTGTGAGCGCCACAGAAGTGCCCATTTGGCCACAAGCTTGTGTGCTACGTACTGGCAACCGAATACATGCTGATGGACGACACAGGGAGAAGAAGCACAAGGGAGTGAGACACACAAACGATGTTCCTCATTGCTATTTTGGCGGATGTAAGTAGGATATGAGTGTTCATTTAGTAATAGAGCCAGGGGTCGAACCTCCTGAGACCGAATGTGTGGATATATCATGTTATCGAGTGGTAAGGTCATTAGCATGGTCAAACGTTTATAGCTGGAACAAGGCAATGAAACAGAAAAGCAACCTGTTGGGTTGTATCACTCCTATTTGAACTTGAATTCTAGACTGGTACTCTGACAGTTCCGATGGCAGCAATATATCCTGAGCTCCTTCGTGAAGCCTAGCCAGTCATTAACAATCCCACAGCTGCAACGACAGTGCGAGAATGATAAGGATAAACGCACTGCTTTTGACGATAACACACCGCTGCAGGTTAACTACACTGCACGGTATTGATGGCTCCCTTGAACCAGGTAGTCTAAGTATGGTAGTGACAGGTGGGGTGGGACTGTCCAACATTGTATAAGCACCTAATGTAATTGCGCTTGAGAAAGCTGCTGTGGCTTCTGGGGTTCTCTGAGTGGCTGGAGACTTCTAGCAGACAGCAATCTAAATACGATTAGTAGCCTTGCACCTAGTCCGCTGGCTGATGGCAAGATATCAGACGTATTCAGCACGATTGTGGACGAGGTTGCAAAGTGCATTTAGATGTAGCGGGAAAACCAGGCCTGAGCATGCGAGGCCCCTGCCACAGCAGCCATTGCTGGTGAGACAAAACAACTCGCTAACGTGGGCGCGACATATTCATCGCCGATTTCACTACATAAATAACTGCACTTGTACAACAATCTTTGATAACGATGAGGCACCAGAGTACATTGGTTGCGGTAACAAAAGTTAAATGAACATTGAATGACGACTGCTTGTCAGACTTATATACCCAGCACCCCACCTCTCCTGGTCATTGGGCTGTCTGTTAAGTTGCTTACATTGCAAACCCCCCAGACCTAGCCCCACGCCGTAACGAAAGAAGATATTAGTTAAATTTGTCTAATAGATGACACATTTTGCAAACAATTTATCGATTTGGAGCACTTGGGAAAACTAAAATTATGCTTTCGAATACATCCATCTATGTTTGCAATGCATTGAGCTACAAAATGATCTAAATGTAGAAATTATCAAACTATTTATCCAAGCAGATATTTGAGATCCACGTTTTTGTTATTTCACATTCTTTATGACGTTTCCATATTAATATGTCTTACCATTGCATTGTAAAGTCCTTTGTTTTTTCGACGAACAGCGTTCTGTTAAGGTACAAATATATATAGCCCGATGGAGAAAAATAATATTTGAGGCCTAAATGCATGTATCGACGAGCAAAAACACTTGACTCGCCATAAGTCATAAGAAGTGCCGCCCATATTGGCTACATTAACATAATTGAAAACTCATGGTGCATGAACGGGTTGACATCCTCAAAGCATGTCATGTCAATATCTGCTGCAAATATGGTGCCATTGTCGTGGTACTAACGTATGTCGTGTGCCTACGTGGTGTGTAAACAGGAAATCAACATACAGTGAACATGATTAATCGTTCAAGGTCAACTATCTCCATCCAGCCCTTTATTCTGGCACGTAGTTATGCCTGCTCTCTATCTGGCATTGTATTGGTCTATATGACCCCAGGTGGTTATTTCCCTAGGCAATAATAGTCTCAAGGCAGGGTTCCTTTAGCTGGATCATATTCTAATGAGCCTACTGCATTTGAGACGATGCGATATGGGCTTATATTACGAATAATGGCCCGTCTATGTAAAATGTCACCAGTTCATATGTATTGTCAGTAGAATGCGTGTGAGAGTCAAATAGAGTTATGTTACAAGAAACATCACTTCTTATTGTCTCATTAAAATCTTGATCTCAATTTTGACTTAAACAGATTGATGCAGATGAGTATGGAGTTTGCGTTTTATATTGTAGCGTCGTTTCCCCTTATTTTGCCACACTGCATTAAAAGGCTTAAATTTTTTGTCAAAATAAAACAAATGTTAGGCTACATTTAATTGTAGGCATGGTTTTTATGTATGCTTTGGTTCCATTAGATGACAACAAGTCATCAGCATCACAATGAAATACGGTAGATGTGTTTGACACAGAATTTTAAACTTTAAATATTAGAGCAATATGGCTAGTAAATGAATGAAAGATGTCTGTCATTTATCAGCCTGTTGGAAGCAGATTGCCATTCATGCATATTGCATTTGAGCTGTCAGACCTTTAGCCCGACATTATGCGCATAGTGCTGATACTCACCTTATCTTTATTATAGTGGATATATCAAGATATAGATATATATATATATATATAATATATATATATATATATATATATATAGATATATATATATATATATATATATATCTATATATATATATATATATATAGCGATATCTCTATAGAGAGATATATATATATATATAGATAGATATATATATATATCTATCTCTATATATATATATATATATATATATCTATCTATATATATCTATCTATATATATATCCACTATCATATATATATATCCACTATTATATATATTTTCCAAAATGTCAGATAGTTTCAAATAGCCGACCAAATATTGTTGCCACTTTGTACAATGATGCTATATCCCCCTTACAATATCCTTCCCCTTATACGCATTTAATGTGTTGTCGTAACGTGAGATAAAGACTGGTAACACAGCGCTAAATGACTGCATTTTTGCAATAGCCGTTGCCACGTGCCGATGTTCCAAGTTCAGCTGCAGCTTGCGATGCCCAACTACATTAACCTATCAGCACACTTCAACAACTTTTTCAATTACTGCAATCTGCTAGACCGAAGAGAGAGAGAGGGGGGGGGGGGTTGTCTGTTCATTTACACAGCGGAAGCACCTCAACCATTCCATTTAAGTCAAATGGTGATTTTTGATAGAGCAGCACAAATGTTCAGAAGCTAGCAAAATTCGTGTGTCTGGATAAACCTTTGGCAGAAACCTAGTAGCTGCCCATGTGACGCTTGGTGATATTTACGTTAGTTTAATTGAATATACAAGATGCTTTATCTTGTTGAGATACCTTTCAGAGCTTTATCCTTTTTTCATACTCAGTATTTGATAATCAAAATTCAATTATTGCACCAAATCAATAAACCATTGATTGTTTTGCCGTTCTGGGCGTGCACGGGTTAATCATCTTTGTCAATTATCTGCGGTAGTATTACAAAACACACAGGGCAAAGCATCGAATGGAAGATGAAATATTATACTATCAACACAACTAGTAATACGTGTGTGGTATGGTGTTTATCCTTTGGCAGTTGACGTTTTCGAATCAAATTTTCTGTAAGGGTATTAACATATGAATCGGAGTACAACATCTTTTTGCCCGGGGTTAATCATCTTTGTCAATTTTCTGCGGTAGCATTACGACACACACAGGGCAAATCATCGAATGGAAGATGAAATATTATACTATCAGCACAATTAGTAATACGTGTGTGGTGTTGTGTTTATCCTTTGGCAGTTGACTTGTTCGAGTCAAATTTCGCTCTAAGTCTTATACATTAGATACACAGTGTCAATATTACTGAAGAAGCAGTTGATATGGCAACTTTATCATAACTGTATTATACCTTTATTAATAAAAAAGCAAGCGCTCTCGGCGAAGAATATTTTTATGGCTATGTGGTACGATTATGAGAGCTCACAAAAACCAGCATCATATTAACAGAAACCGATGTTAGCCCCTTTCCTATAATTACGCTCATTATTTGACTGCATTTGCTTTTCGGATTATAGGCAAACGCAGACCGCTCTAAGCATCTATATCTCAGCCACACTTTGCTGTCATGCGGCTTAATCATTGCCCCTGAAGTATTACCAGATTCAACTAGAGAGCATTGTGATCTTTTGATCATACTTGATCTGGAACGTATAAATGACTTATGACCTGAATAACAAATGAATGAAAGGGATTATGCGCAGTATGAAGTTATACAGTTATTGCTAAATTGCATACTTTAGTCAGCTCCCTGACTAACTCAGATCGGAGTACATATGACAATAAATATATTCTTAGCTCTCAAAAAACCGTTTCAATGTCGTTACTTCTGCCAAAACCAACCTATTGTCAACACACTGATGTTTCACTGTTAAGCTATTGGTCAACAAGTACCATCCCCGGCATGCAGTTGTTTAATATCATCAAATGTCGGAGTAGTCAGCGTTTTGTATTATTAATACTTTACGAGAATTAATGTTATAGTAATCGTTGCAGGCGTTTCCAAAATGTTTCTTCTTCAATACTGGGTTGCACTCGACATCATACATACATCGCGCCGTGTTATGCTGCGGGTAATACAACACGGTTTCGCAGAAGTTGGTCAGTAAACACAGCATTCCGCACTCCTGAATGCAATCAACCTCTGTCAGGTATATTGCTTCTGCGAGAACCGATACGCAATATATTGACCCTAGATAAATACTCAAACCACATATATCGTCATTTGCTCTGATTTACCGCTGTAACTGTGTAAGACTGCGAGAAGAAAAGCGTCTGTGTTCACCGTTGATGGGATGCCTTTATATTAGCAGCCTATAACATGGAAAATAATGCGTTGCATAAAAAGAGGGAGATTTCAAGCTAGCATGATAGATGGTACCCGCTCATTTATGCCACTTACTAACACCCGTGCAGGATGTTTTTATGGACAAATACGTCGCATTTTTGCAGTACTCTATGATATGGTCAAATCTGTAGTGCTAATAGACGGCGTGCAAATACATTTACCTTCATTAGAATAGTAGTTTTTATTGCCAGGAATCCATTATGAGAGCAACAACATCGCGAGGGTGTGTGTTGGGTTCGGCGGAGTTATTGCTCATTCTATAGCGGGATGGAGGCTGCGTATGAGGCAATCAGGTGACCAAAATGATAAGATCGATAAAGTGACAATACATATTAATATCTAAATGGTCATCATAGATCAACCATTTGTAATCACAGTACACTACGCTCTCGAAAAACAATGTGCGTTTTGCTTATCTGACTTTATCTGGATTTTAATATATTTGTTGCCAAGGTTGGAGGGTATAAGAGAATACCATACGCTTATCAGCACGAGCCAATTTGACTCAGGAGTTGAAATTCATCCACCAGGTTTTGAATTTTCGAACTAGTATGCACAACAGTGCCGATACATACTTGCCAACACGCATGATTGATTTATTGTGCTGTCAATATCTCGCGAGTAGACCTTGCATTAAATTACTAGCCAAATATATTATATGCGGCCAATTTCAATTGCTCAAACCATACCTTTCATTGCCTCTTACGGTAGCTTTGGCATAAAGTGATGCTTTGGCGCATTCATATCATCGTCTCTTTTGTTATTTCTTACCAATTCTTCATCCAGGATTTCAACGAAACTGCAGCAAGTATTTCGCTCAGCAGATGCAACTATAAAGAATAGCTATACCTTTTTACCAAACATTTTCATTCCCATGGTGATTTCATTTATTTGTGATTTAAACATATCCAGCCCAACCAGCATCCGCGCATCTTGATGTGATATAAATTATATGATTGATTATTTTTTTGTAATATGTTGTATTGTCGTTGGGTAAATATAATATAATTGTAAAACTCAATCAATATTTCTTAGAATCCCTTGTAAGATACCTGCATAGCAATGTTCTGCTATGATCAGCAATACCCTAGTCTATCACTCAGGTGGGCTTTTCTATTGGTACACGCATTGGTTGGTGACGCATATCTGATCTTGAATGCTCAAACATGCGTTGTTCACATATGAATTAATACATTGATTTGCAATCCGAGCATCTGGACGAAATATTAATCGCAAAATATATAATATTTATGCTGATTTGTTGTGCGTGTTATAGCTAACTACGTAACTTGTCTTGCTGTATCCGCTGTACCAGACTTTTACTTTGCCTACGTTCATTATTATGCAGCACAAAACTACCTGACGCTTGGCCTAGTTTATAATGGCCGTTCGACGAGTAATAACCAATAAGTATTTTCAGGTACTTTCCGTATTTATATCACGTTTACTAGCATTGGCGCCAAAGACACAAAACAGCTGCTACTCAGGCTACGTGAAGCTAATGCAAAGCATCACACTGGCTTAACCGGAGAGCTGCAAGTCAACATCGCTTGATGACGATAACACATGCCGGCTTGGCGGAAAGAAAGTTATCAATAGTCACGGACAACCACCTGTTTATTGATAACAACACTCTCTTTCAGTGAACATGGAATCTGTTTGCGAACTTAGCAGTCTACAAGATATCAACGAACCCCTCTTATACCAGGAACGTATAGTACATACGTCAATAATTGACAATTATGGCCAACCCTCCACATACACAAACACATACATGTATATATATATATATATATATATATATATATATATCTATATATATATATATATATATATATATATATATATAGAGAGATATATATAGATATATATATATATAAATAGATCTATAGATATATATACATATATATGGATATATATATATATTTATATATATATATATATATCTATATATATATATATATATATATATATACTATTTATATATATATATATATCATATCTCATATATATATATACATATTTATATATATACCATCATATGTATATATCATAATATACCATATATATAATTATAAATATATAAATACCATATATATATATATATATATATATATATATTCATATATATATATATATATAAATATATATATATATACGTATATATACACACACATATTCATATATGTATATATATAAATATATATATATATATATATATATATATAGATATATATAAGTATATATATATATATATATATATATATATATATATATTGAGAGAGAGATATAAAAAGAGAGAGAGAGAGAGAGAGAGAGAGAGAGAGAGAGAGAGAGAGAGAGAGAGAGAGAGAGAGAGAGAGAGGGAGAGAGGGATGGAGAGTATACCTTAAGCCAACCTTTCGTCGACTTGTGTTTACAAGAGGATATACAACTTTGTCAATATATAGTCATTCAACATATGTTATCGTAATCTAGGAATACAAATTTGCTTGACCATTTGAGTACAAACATTGTTTTTCATATATGATTTTATTGAATTTAGAATATTATAGCGAAATCAAATTTTACCATCTCGCCATTCGTTGAATGTCTCCCCAAAACTAAACATATATCGTCCCAAATGGTCGAAATGATTTTAAACAATGGGTGTTGAAAATTTGTATATATACTAAGTATTGAAACGATTTGATTGATTTAATAACCGAAAACTCAAATTTCATTTTTTGTTCATCTAAATGCATTGAACGATATCGATACTAATGATTCATAATGATTATATCTACAACATATATTGAATTCTACTCCATGATGATTTCAAACTTTCGGTATTCCGCAAATATACATGGGCACAAAAGATTGGATATAAACCTATATGCGGGCTCTGGTTACTTAAGCGAAGAGCTGGGTGAGTTTGTCTTTTAAATGTCACACCATTATAGTGTAACAATGCCGATCAATGCCTTCAGGGTTATAAGTAACATCATATATGCAACTTTCTTCTTCATGGGGACCCTGTGTAGCGATCGCCAAAATTAGAGAGATATGCTTGTTCTTGCCACAGCCACCTCTGACCTTAGCGGCATTGTTTTGGACCCTTTGAGCGTAGAGCAGAATATTCTGGTAGTCAAGCTGTGAATTACACGGACAGGCATTCGGGTGCCTCAGTGTTGAGATATCTCCTAAAACAATATAGATTGCGTAATTGGGCACAGTCCCTCCCGACAATGTTTTCACCATGCTATTCAATGCTTAGATTGCAGTCCAGTGTGAAGCGATGAACGCGAGCGATTGCTTTGGGCTGCACATCGGCCCAGGCAAAGTTAACACATGTTGAGTTAACTGACTGTGAGAGGAATGGTGTAGTAAATAAAAAAGAACCCTAGTCATGTCCGCATTGCACTTTTATGATTGCTTGACATACAGGTTGTGTCAGTATGTTTGGAAGAGTTATGTCACTGAGGGACATTTCATTTATTTGAACATGAGCATTATGCAATACTATCAAACCATCACGGCTAATAAACCCTCTTTTAAATCTGGTGGTATAGCAGTGTCTATTCGCCTCCGCTATCTCCTCCCAGCCACTATGTTCCCGATTGTGCCATTGTATTTAACCTTCTGTTTCTGGCTATAAACTCTATAGCAGAAACGATTGCTCGGTTCTTGACGCTGAACAACTGACTGTCATGTTTCACATAGTGGTCAAAGATTGCGCCCAAATATTTGCCCCCACTCGATGGATATGTTCACTCAGGTGTGACCGTCTTTAACACGGGCACAATCCAATACGAAACGTTGTATTCAAACTTATGGCAATAAATCATGTTGAACATTATGGTATTGATGTATCTGGTGTCATGTTAGATTACTTTTTGCTAAATATACCTATCAACTAAGTGATAAAACAGAAGAAATACAGCATACCACAATGGCTCAAAACCCATGCGGCGGCCAGCCTGGTAGTCGCGTTTTATGTTTACTTAACTGATTTGATATATGGTTACGCGCTGAGATATCATTACAAAACAGCAATGCTCTGTGCTTAATGAATTGTCAAGTCGACGCAGCAAAATAATTAATTATCGTCCTATTTCATGATAAAACAGAACGAAAGGTTGTTTTTTTTGTGAATTACACAAGTCTACGAGCAGTCATCGCGTGCTCACATAAAGCTAGATAAAAATAAGTTTTATTTGGATTACCAGCTGAAAATGTTGATAAGCAGCTTAGCGTGTTTTAGTGACATCTGTATCATACCTGAGACGTTCAAGACAAACAAAGTAGTTAAACAAATGAACGCAATCAGTCAGGTTAATTTTTGAGTCGTGGCAATGTCTTGTGTTAGTACGGACCTCAGTGGATCGACTCACTGACAAGGGAGTACTTGCAGAGAGCATCGGCAAAATGCTGGAAGCTGACTTAGGCGTGACTTTGTCGGTAGAGTGGATCGTTGATGAAGTATATTTAGTATCTGTGGTAGCTTTATGGCCAATTGTGCCTGCAGAGAGTGATACTTCGAAGTGGCTACATTATAATGCATGTGCTTCTCGTCCACATTTGAGT
Source organism: Urechis unicinctus (assembly GCA_034190875.2). NCBI lineage: Eukaryota > Metazoa > Annelida > Polychaeta > Xenopneusta > Urechidae > Urechis > Urechis unicinctus. The sequence continues at coordinate 56,353,026 of CM067343.1, read as the reverse complement.
TTTGTTGCATCTCGAAGATTAAAATGCTGCCGCTGGCGGTCCGGTGCGTTTAACTAACATTAAAATCTTACTTTGTGACATTTGCTGGTATGATCCCTTAATAAATAGCCATGCCCTTCATAGCCAATGCTAGGGCTGCCTAGCGTGAAATCAAGCATCCGGATTGTCCGCCCCGGGCCATTTTGTGAGGGAGGAAGTAGTCTACGAGGCGTTTATAAGCATTGGTTCTTGGGTAGTCAAGCTGCAGCGCTTATTCGACATGGAATGGGCCAGGAGACCCCTTTTGTTGTTTGTGCCGTTCCGGTTTGTTTGGACAACAGGTGCAGTAAAAACAGAGCAGGCAATCAACGTAAGGTCATCGACACCAATGATATCTAGAAAAGCCGAGGCAGCTTAGTCTCTGTCTCTCCGTTTCATCATGTCTGCAGCTGTTCCAGTGGCACTGATCTTTGTTTACGCTGTCCCAGCAGCAGTTGTCATTAGCTGAGGCAAGCATGTCTTCAGTGTCGTGTGATGCTAGCACCCGGTCACGCCTCTTATAGTGCAAACAGCGTGGTTAGTCCAACAAAAACCTTTTATGATAGGACCCTTATCCCTCTTCGTAAAGACGTAAGCTTGTAAGGTGGCTCGTTTGGTGGTAGCATGACCACAAAGGATCAACATTTATGTCTTGTAACGGGTTATTGGCAGACCAGCGCATAAAATGAAAGTTCAGCTACCATTTCAATGATGATAATCTCCTTGAAATATTGAGTTGAATTTCTAGTTAATACGCCTCGCTAGGGTTTATATTTGTTTTTGTCAATATCCGAGTTACCCATGTTGCTAATGCTATCCAATATACACTCAAATAAAAGAGTGTGTTGAAACAGCCGTTAAGTAGCAAATATGTTGTAGTACCATGATTTTCTCATGAAATTTGGAGCCTTGATTAGGTACGCATGCACGTTCATTGTTCAACGGGTTAATCCATGTACTAATTTAAAACTAAATAACGCTTAATTTCGTCTAATATTCATGCACGATTTTCTACGGGATTTTGTTTTTAATGCTGCTATTCCTACGTCGATAATGGCAGCTATGTGGGCGTTAAAACATGAATAACCAAAACTTGAGAATACACAGTGTGACATAGAAAGACCTGCACATTGCGCTACACACAATACGTTGCCCTACTGTCTGACATTTTGTCATTTTACTTATTCACTCCGTGTTGATATTGCGTTATGGCATATCAAATTATAAAATGCCAAATAACCTGCTTTATCTGTTGAGCTGTAGTTTATTACATGATTGGATTCCGCGCTTGTGTATGAATGACCATATAAGAATCCTTGATATAGGCATTGGCGAAAAATTATTCCTCAGAAGAGGTGCTATATACCCCTTATTTGTCTAATGCAGTGAAGCAGCGATGCCAATACCTGGTGTTGATACAAACCACGTCCTGAATATATATTTGGAGGATATTTGCAGGCGTTCTGTCGTGTTGATATATGTAGATCTAAGTCTAGAATTTTGTCTATAAGAACGTTGTTTGACAAATATTCATGAGGCCCATGGTTGTTTGTCTACATGGTCGAAGATACGAACACTTATCAGACCGGAATAACTGTTGTAAAGGAATCAAATTGTGATCGGAGAGCGGCCTCAAAACATAAGATTGCAACTGCTCTGCCATCGGCGATGATTCGTTTGATTGCCAAGCATCAAATGCTGAGGCTTGCTGAGGCAAAGAAGATGAATGTCCGTAGCACCAACTGACTGAAATATGAGCTCAAATATCTTCTACCATCGATCAGATATTATGCAAATTCAACCTAGCCATCAAACGCTGAAGTTTTTCTGGATATACTCGTGTGATAGCGAGATACCATTTCGTGTTCGTTCGAATTCTGACGAGAATATATTTTGATTTGCCACATTTCGACCGATTTAATTTTGGTAATACACATATAGTATCTAATAACTTGTTTCAGAGGTTGTCAGCTTTGCGAGAGAGAAAGCGGTTGTCAGTAGGTTGCTGAAATGTTAAACCAAAGGGAACTAAGAAAATGGCCGGCAAACGCAAGAGAAGGGCCTCAGTGTCATAACTCGTGTCGAAGATTAACTACTTAACCAGTAAACTGTACGCTTGGCTTCTGTACCTGTAAACGGACTGATTGTGTACCGTTCCGCAAATCCTGCGTATCGGTTGACAATATTTAAAAGCGGTGACACACTCCCATTCTCCGATGTTAACATGTCACCGACTAGACAGGATATGACCGTTGCGGGATATCTAGCCAATATTTGAACTTCCAAATGGTGGCGTATTTTGATCTGAAATAATGTTGAAAACCCGTCGATCAAAGTTGGCTTGGAATATGATATGCAGCAGACATTTCCACACCCATCCTGGCAGATCGTAGATGGAATTCGGGCCGAGCAAGGCACTTAATGACATCACAGCAGCTTGTTAAATGAGCTTCAAATCACTCAAAACATTGGCATTTAGAATGCAGTCATCACACAACAATTCTCGTGGTACTTCTGTCTATAAAATCCATTCACTAATTTATTTGGTGTGAAAGAACTATAAGATGAGTTGAGAACAAACATCCTCGGTAGAGTGTATTCCTATCAATTATTGCTTATGCCTACTATACTGTCAGCGCAAACAATAAGCACTCTCGTTTGCACAGTTGGACCAAACGTCAATATCATCACCATCATCACCATCATCACCATCATTATCATCATTATCATCACGATCATCATCATCATCATCATCATCATCATCATCATCATCATCATCATCATCATCATCATCATCATCTTTGTAACCAATAAAAGATGCAACATTCCCAACCTATGTATCTATGACTCCATCATCGCCCGCATAGTAGCCTAATTTTCTTTTGAGCATAACCTAATTGGATTACTGTCGAAAACTTTTATATTGATCCGGCGATTCGTGACGGGAGTGGCTGACCAAGAATCATATATAGGTGCTAATTCAATTAACTGCTCACGACCTATGCCATTCAAGATAAATATTGTTAACTGAAGAAGATGCTTGATCTAACTCTATTTGCACCCCCGCCATTGCTTTAATGGCACCATGCTTCATTCGTCGCAAGTGTGCACTTTATAACAAAGTCATAAGGATGTCGAATCATCAACCTCCGGATGTCCCTCGGTCGTAGTAGATAATGAATCATATGAATGGCCACCAATGCCCTCTTCATGGCGGAAAAGTTAATTCAATTACAGTGTATTTCATTATCGGTGAAAACCTTGCACAATGCTCCGCGCGAAATCGAGCCCTCTTCTAACGTTTTAGACGTTGATGAATCCTGAAGATTTATGAGTCTTGCACTTTTGCATTTTAACTATTGATGAGAATTAATTCAGCCGGGAACTAGAAAATTTTGCTATGCGATAAAGTCGTCTACACAACATATTGGCGGATATGACAGTGGTAAATTTGTTTCTGCAAATGTACGATTGGTCCAGGTTGGTCACCGGGTGGTCTGCCTATTTAATGTATTAGAGAATTTATTACCTCTGAAGTCACAATTTGCTTTTTGTCCGTGTAAGGTAACTTACAAAGTGTCAATGTTGTTTGCTGGGCTAAGTTGCTCGCCTCAATAGAATTTGCTTCCCATTCGGGTGCACAGCACATCTGATCCCATCTCTACTCGGTCCGTTTTGGTGCAGCCTGAATTGCGCGAATATATTCAACAATTATATTGTTCCGTTGCATATTATGTAGCGCTGCGCCTTCCCTTGGTCCACTGACCAACTAGGCGAATTGCAGAAGGCGTAGTCTTTTTTCTACAGATTCCGAGTAACATTCGTAATAAAGTTGTGTGTTTATGGATTGTATCTAGATCTACATCGCTACTGTACATGGCTGGATGTCATTGCTGTCAAAATATTTCGCAATTACATGGAATTATAAAAACAATATTTGAAGCTGAATGAATCTTGCCTTCGAATTTTTGCCAATGCAATATCAGGAAAAGGACGAATAACTGTGACATGTCGCATGGACAACTGTCTCTGGCATTTGGAAAACGAACCGGAAAAGAATGGAAAAGATTTAAAGTTTATGAACGGTATACTTTTCCTGCCTTTTTTTAACTCAATCATTGGTTTCGCAGTAAAACATAGCCACAATAGCCAACTAAACCATGCACCTCACCTACGTTATTCAAATTATATCGACTATGAATTATCATTTTAAATATGATTAAATATAATAAAACATGCATTGCATTTATAGAATGATCAATACAATTGATGGTTGAATAAGCATTGTGGCATGAACTGTTTGCGAAACCAAACCTAACTTTATATCCCAATCGTCACCAAACCCAGTATAGCTGCAAATAGTGATGACATTGTAAAAACATACCGAGATCATATACTGTTAGTTTGCTGCATCTTATTTGACACATAATTAGCGTTGGGATATAATGCTGCCGTGTAAGTGGATCATATAGAAGATGTAGTGAAATGTCGGTGCATTCGTCTCCAGAAGCGCAAGCAATATCTGAGGGCCGAAACTCCATTACCTATAATCCTTCGATTTGCCTACCCTTTGCACGCACAAAGCACATAATTCTACGAAACACGAGCCCTGGCCATGTAGCGCGATTAATTAAGGCACATTCGTTGCTTCTTCTATGGTCTCACATCTCGTGCATATCGTAAGCACTTCATTGCCATTGATGAATGCATGGAATAGACATACACACACACGCGAACACACACACACACACACCGCACACACACACATATAAACACATAAAATATACAATATATAAACAAATACAAATATATATATATATATATATATATATATATATATATATAACACAAATATATATATAAATATATATGTAAATATATAATTATATATATACTTATATGTATATATTGAGATATATATATATATACTATATATATATATATATATATATATATATATATATATATATATATATATATATGCATATACATATATCTAAATACATAAACACACATACACACATATGTATATGTATATATATAAATAATATAAATGTGTTTAGGCATTTATTTGTTTATATAGATATATATATATATATATATATACATATATATATATATATATATATATATATATATATATATATATATATATATATATATATATATCTCTATATATATATATCTATATATATATATATATATCTCTATGTGTAAATATATATATATAAACAAATAAATGCCTAAACACACGTACACGCATATCTATATATTTATCTTATCTATATATATATATATATATATGTATATGTATATATATATACATATATAAACATTTATGTACATATATATATATATATATTCATTTTAATTTATCTGCATAAATATATATATATATATACATCTATATATTTGTATATATATATATATATATACATATATATGTGTATATATATATGTATAAAATATATTGATTTGTGTTTTTATATATAGATAGAGAGATAGATCTATATAGAGATAAGAGAGAAAAGATATATAGATAGATGTATCTCTCTCTATCTCTCTCTCTCTCTCCCATCTCTCTCTCTCCTCTCTCTCTCTCTCTCTAGAGAGAGAGAGATCTCTCTTTCTCTCTCTAGAGATAGAGAGAGATCTCTCTCTCTCTCTCTCTCTCTCTCTCTCTCCTCTCTCTCTCTCTATCTCTCTCTCTCTCTCTCTCTATCTCTCTCTCTCTCTCTCTCTCTCTCTCTCTCTCTCTCTATCTCTCTCTCTCTCTCTCTCTCTCTCTCTATATCTCTATCTATCTATATATATATATATCTCTCTGGTGTCTTATGTTAACGCACAGGGGCTCATCCCGAACCTTTAAACCAAAAAAGCACTTTTAGAGAACCCGTTTACCTAGAAGCTCACTTTCCATTATTGAAAAGTCGGATTAATTTGTCCAGGGCGACCTTGGCTCACTCGTGAGCGATGAACACAACTAACCTTGACACACAGATTACATAGCGGTAATAAATTAGCGCCAAGTTGCAAGTTGTCGACTATGTGCTTGTATCAATTCGCTTAGTGATGGATCGTAAACGTTCCGTGTATTGTCGAGCGAGTTTAGTCACGGTTTATCTGGTGCACAAAACAACCTATATTAGTTTGTATGCTTAGATGTGTGCCCAACTTATGTGAAAAATAGGTAGCAATTGTCAGGAATGTTTGGTAGCAGGTATAAGCGGTCATACATCGAACAGACTTAATCGAAGCAGAATGTTTTCAAGTTAACCGTAGACGTGTATCAGGAGTTCGGAAAATCTTTATTGCTACATATCTAATTTGATAGTAAATATATCCTAGTCGTAACATTCTATCGGGTTATTTGAACATTTTAAAAAAACATACCACATGAATTGAAGAGAATTATGACGATAACAATATCCACTTTTTCTGTTCACTAGAATCTTCTCTTCACTGTACGCAATAATACATTAGACGTAGGTGTCACACAGGGGCCTGGATGGCTTACCCCTCTTACGTGGAATCCTAATGATTAAATGATTTGTGAACCCCTGAACAAAGTAACTTAGCAACATCTGGGTATTTGTTCCGCTAAGCAAAATATGGCACTGCTCCCGTGTGTGCTTACTGAAAGCAGTAATGTGGGCCCCAACTCGCACATTCGAACGATACGCATATTTCTAAAATCAACACATTCGGTTCCTGACTGGCCTCGTCATCTGCACAACACTTCATTAAAACAGAGATAAGCTCCTCCAGCGCATTGTCGTTGGCACCAAATACCAATGCTGACTTGTCGAGCAAGTTCAATAATTAAAATCCTCCGTGCCTCAATATATATGTCATAAAATTGTCGATACGCATGCGTATAAGGTCACACGTAACATGAATGTTTTCCATCAACTCTTCCATTATATCGAGTCAGTCACGCGCAATGACACGAAGAATAACAACCCTTAATAAACCCCATTAAAGTACATCAGAGAGTCGTATTTAGCAATATCAGAAAATCGTTGTATGATGAACATATTTTAAGTCATTATATATTATGACCAAATTAGATCAATAACTGCTTTCAGCAAATAACCGAATAACTAGCTTAGCCAACAGAGTCATAACATGGACAAAGAAGACGTTTGTAGTTAAACACGAAGTGCGTCTCAAGAGGCCGATGCACGACCCCGCATTAATAATGCTTTAGAACATCAATATTGCATGTGGCGATGTTTTAGAGCAAACGAATATATTTAAGTCATGATCGGACAACTACCGGGTAAAGGTTCACATTGTATTGCTCGACAAATGGTGTGGTTATTTGAATGATTCCCCCTGATGGAAGATATTAAATACTTCTTTTTCTAGATTGCGTTACTCAATGTGATGATGTATCCAACATATATATAGCCTGCACACTCGATCCAATTCAATGTATCTTTCTTTTTTAGCAAATGGGCCACCTTTAACATAGAATTGATGCTGTGCTATATCAAATTCTGTACCCGCGATAAGCCAATTGTGTGCTTTTGGCAGTTGCCATATTGCCTATAATATAGCACTGGCAATCATAATGCTGCCATAATATACAAAACAACAGAAACATCCATGATGATGGTTTTGAGAGAGAAAGCTATTTTGCCAGTGAATGTTGTGCTTAACCTTATTGCACTCACGAGGATATTCTTCTGTTTAAGTTGGCTTGAATGCTACGTTATGATCATACTTCACGCTTTGCTATATTTTAATTGCACAGTATGTTAATTATATATTGAATGTTTCTGCCATGTCCACAAAAAAGCTGCTATTATTTCACAGTATTGCGTGAGGTGACTATGTGAATGGCTAACTTTAATTCATCATTATTTCCCATTAAAAAGGATCATGGTATCAGCGACTTACTAATTGATGTGCAGCATCCTTTCGGAGTTTTGAGAAACACTGTAACACTCATAGAGAACAGAAAATACATTTAACATGCTTGTGCTAAACAAACACAAATTATATGCAACATATATATCTACCTGTCATTTTGTACAGCTTTTCTTTCGGTATGTAGCATTAGAACGAAACAAGATGGTCTCAAAACGTGTATGAGGGTAAGTCTCGGAAGCTCACAATATATTTGATATGTCTTGGTAAATGGTACTTAGCGTTATTTATATTGACCCCATTTGGGGTGATTCATTTTCATATCTCAGTATCTCTAAGTAGCATGGGAACTTATTTTGTTAATATGAGGTAACATTGCAAACATTATGCTACAAAACATGATGTAGTTATGGTTAACGCGAATTGCGTTAATATAAGCTCAATTGTCGCAAACTAACCCTCAGTCCACTATGTTGCATAATGCGGCGTTGTCCTTGAGCTTTTTAATAATCAGGGATAGAACGCATGCACTACCATAAGCAACATCGCATAAAGCACCTAAAATTTAAGTTCCATTCTAATAAGTATACTGGTCATAGCTTAGGGTATAATAGGGGCACATATGCTAATGCTTAATCTCCATAATAGATAGAACATATACATTGTTATACCCAAAGACGCACAATGAAATCAAGCCAGAGTATCATACCATAATTATTATGCCATTGGGGTGACTGGGACACGTCTGGTGGCACGTCTGAGCCCAATCTTATGCATATCTAAGGATTGTAAGTGCCGCGTACATTATCAACAATAGGTGCTAGTGCATGTTATCACATTTGGCATGCCCAACTAACAACGAGTGAAGGCATTACCTCTTTCGATGAAATAAGCTCCCAATGACGAGTTACAATCGGCAAAGAACATGATGCTAGGTGTTTTTCTGAATTAAACATCATATAAATTACGTCAGCACCAAGTTACACGGAAACTGACCGCATTTACGTATGGTCCAAATCACGGTATTTCTAGTGTAAACACCGTCACAGCAAATACACTGTTTTAGGAGCGACTCAATAGAGATATTTGATTAGGTAAACTGTGACTCGGTTTCATAGCAATTCATTAGACTCACAGAAATTATTTTGTTTGTGAAGTTGATAGATATGGATATAGGGCAAGCGACCAAGTACAGTCAGTATGTCACAAAAGCAACATTTTTCAAATAAAGACATCCATATGCAGTTTTAACCCCATGAAACAGTTTACTAGTCAAGATAGTGTACAAATCAACTCCATGTGTGTTTTATGACCAATGTGAACTTTGGTTTATAATGATGGAACCCTTCTAGCACAAAGCTAAAATGAGATTTAGAGAGCGTATATTAGCTACATGCTAGTTTAGCAGCAAACGAGTCGCATGCAAATCGCTGAATTACTGCGGAAAAACCGTTCATTGCACTGCAAATCTGTTAAAACACAGATGCGGCCCCATTTTTCAAAGAAACACCCTTTAGTGAACCAAGTCAAATAATTTTTAACTTATCAAATGGCAAGACTTGTAAACCAGGGGTCGTCCGAATAATATTTGGAAAAACATGGAGGAAAATTCTAGATTTCAAATGCGTTTCTAAACTTTATGGAGCGACAAGCAGATAATTAAACTTGCAGCAACTGATTAGCTTCCAAGTTGAAATAAAAACTATGGTTATTAACGTATTTTTCGTGATACATATAATAGGTACGATAATCATTTCGATTTATATTACCACCTATTATTCCTTCTGCCATTAATAAGTCTTGCCTGTAATAAATGAGTTGCATATATGCATATTCGTTACGTTCAGATGAGTAGCAATACCAACATAATATAATAATATGTATATACTCCGGCTAATAACCTACCCCGTAGAAAACGTGTGACGCCTTCCCTGGTTAGCATTTATCAATTTATGAATGCAAATATGCTAAGCTCGCATCTTGCAAATCATGTGTACCATGATAACCTAGAAACCATTGCATTTAAAGCAAATTTAACATATCGCAGATACAAAACTTCCTTAAGATTGGAGCAGCATGGAATGAGAGTTACTTTAAAGAAAAAAAATATTTTTTGTCTTTCTATATATTATGGATAACTGATTTCGAATAGCTGATGAATAACTAGAACAATATCGCAGGTGGTGATACCCATTATAATTTATTAGAGACTTGCATTCAAATGCTAACATTTTCAGCTGATCATAATGTTGCTACAGATAGGTATTGCATATCTATCAATGATAAATACCTCGATTGTGTTCATGCAACATACGTTAATGTTAACATCAGGATATTCTGCACCGGCAATTTTGTGTATCTTTACGAAGATATTTTAACCCAAACAGTTGTGCAATACGTTTCTTGAAATAAATTGCCGCTGATGGTAAGTGGATTTATATAAATCTACAATATATCCTCAGGTCGCGGACTTTATGGCCTTAGATCAAGGGATAAACGGGCAACTGTGCTAATGCTGACATCGCTGCTATATTGGCCATCTGTTATCATTCTTGCTATTCGTTCATCTTACAATGCAACAAAAAAAGCTACCAAGTTTATATGCATAATCACTTATCACGTCAAGCAAGGAAACGTTTAATGACATATAAGAATGTCAAGCAACATGCTATATTTATATATGATATATATATATATATATATACTATATCCATATAGTTAATATATATATACATATATTTAAGTATATATATACGTTTACGTATATATATACAGATATATATATATATGTAGATATATATACATATATATATATATATGTATATATATTATAATTACGTATATATATACATATATATATGTATATATATATATATATATAATATATATATATTGCATATATATATATATATATATATATATATATATATATAACGAACGCGACTATTATATATGTAGCCAAAAAGAAACCATTTGTACTTTGGATGCAAATATATGTACAAAATGATATATATCACTAAACTTATTTTTGATTTTTATATATATTAAATATATTTTTGTGTAACAAAAAGGATTTATATAACGACGATCCCACCTGCCTAAGCAATTCGGTTTGTACCTGTCTCCAGATTATTAAAAAACGTCAAAACCAAATATGTGTGTAGTTTATTCCCTCTATCGAACGTCACGTGGATAGGATATATTCATGATAAAAGTAATTCTTAACAATAAACCAGAAGTTGGGATAATGTTATCCCGCTTAACGAACGAGAAACAAGCTGTTAAAACCAAAGTAGCAAAAAGTCCCTCAGTCCAACATATAGAATTTTTCAAAATAATTCCCGTGCAATGCTGAGCAAAAACCTTGCAATGGATAGAAGTGAATGGAGATATGTACAGTATAATATCATTTTGAATTAAAAACAATAGGCACTAAAGCACTTATTTTTGATTGTCTATATTTTATAAATATATCTATATTTTTATATATAACAATAAAATATTTCCAAAATAGTATAAATCGGGGGTGTTTGGTATAATTGGACCATGTATATTTGGATATAATATATCATATATACATATATAATATAATATATATATATATCATATTCACCATACCTGACATTTTGGTACAATTCACCAATATCTTGGCCCATACTACATTTTGGCCGATGATCATGGGGCCAAAATAGTCAGCGTCATCCCATAGGCTTACACAGCTGAGCTGCGCTTCCTCACAAAATCGTAACTTTATTTGCTTCTACTCCTCCTAAGGTTGGAATCTTATTATTCGGGATAACTATCCACTTTTTCTTGGCTTGGTTAAATTTGCATTTGCCCTGCGTCATTTACATTTTGGCCAAAACGACCATTTTGGCCATGTTGAATAATCGGTCATTATATGGCTTTGTTCGATGTATATTTGCTCCAAACTTATATTCATGATTTGTGTGACTTTTAACTTCAATGAACAATTCTTTATTTTAAATTATCGCTTGAAATGAAAAACATACAAATTTTGAATGAATATATAAATCAGCAGATTAAAGGATAACGGGCGGCACACGCTCAAATATCTTTACGGAAGGATATATAAAAATGGCGATTTTACAGGGAAATCCGGGGTTGTAAGTCTTTGTCAACTCATTTTTGGTGTTTTGTTCTCAATATATATCAGTTTGATAGTGTTTTATTTAGATAAATATAAGAACAAATGAAGCACTTAAGCTTGGAACTCGAGACGCAGATCAGCATTCAAAACGTTTGGAGAATCTCGCTGAATCTCACTGGTTTTCTCGATCTATGATGTGCAATGTTTCAAGTAATAAATGAAATCATATCGTATCAACGGACTGTTTTTAACAAAGGAATGATTAGCCAGATCGTTATATGTTATCAGTTTGCTCATGTCTTAAAATCAAATTGTCCCCACGAACGCATCCGCGGGCTCAAGCTGAAGGTATATTTTGGGATTGTAACAATTCAAGCTTTCCATACCGCATGGAATTTCCGGTACAGGAGCGAGTATAAACAATGTTTATCGGTCAGCCATGACCATTTTACACGCACTCTTTACATTTTCTGGTCAGTATGATGCCAACGTTTAAATATTGAATATCATTAATGTGACAATGAACGTTATTGCTGCGGAAAGAAATTTCATGTACGACAAATTATGAAATACCCGTAGTTTACAGTGGTTAGCGGGCTGTTCCGCACGTGGGCTCTACCCACTCTTAGTCTTCAGGTCTTACCGATCACTTACACTTTTCCAACGGCAAATAATACCCAGATACCACGTTAATAGGACTAGATGCCTGCAGCTTGGTTGGACAGATCTACCGATTACCATTGATTTGTTTTTAAATGTATTTCCTAACGTTCATTTAACCGTATTGACTATTGGCCATTATAGCGAACGGCTTTTGCCCCATCTGTCAGATGTAAACATCGCCTGATCGTGTCAGCGGACAAGCGCTGGTGGCTCTGTGTTAGTGGGGTGGGGTTACTCTTTCAATTGTGATTTATTTTTCAAAGGTTGAAGATTGATATTTTGCTTTCCACATCCTTGAATTATTTACTTGCATCAGTAATGTTACCCTTAACATAAACATAGCATGATCTGTTAATATGATGTATCATTTTAATACACTAAAACATGAGTTCTTTATTACATTCCTATAAGTTTGATTATGTGTTATATGATAGTTCAGTCTTGGACAGAGTCACACTTTTGTTATCAATTAGTCAGCAGAGTGATCCTTTAGATCTCAGAAATAGCTATCCAAAACAACTGTGCTGGTTTGAGTTTACAGCCAAATTTCATTAACAGCTAGGGAAATAATCAGACCCTAAGTAGGTTTTTGAAGTCAAGAGCCTCTTTTGTCTGGGTATCTGCCACATCAATATGGGTAATAAAATTGTTGTCAAATGTTCAATGTGTGTAATCCAAACAATTGTTCAATAGTACAATCACATTATTTGAATATATCATCTATAAGCTATAAATGACATGGTCATCTGTCAGTTAGTATTGAGCACTGTGCATCTGGTCTAGTGTTGAAGGGTTATTAAGCATATCTGAAGCCTCAAATCACACATGAGGCCTTTTTAGAACAGTGCAGTTCCCAAGATGTAACAAACTGCCTGGTTAGGCATGGCTTGGGAGGTCACCTTTTTTGTTGCCCATCCTGGACCTGTTGCTTGCCACTTATAAGGTATAATTTATGGGACCATTAGGCAGTAACCATTAATAGTTATGCTCCTCAGCACAGTTTTGCCCTGTCCATCTTTCTGCTTGTAAACTTTTGGTGTAACATTTTTTTGATAATGCAAGGCACTCTTATATTGATTGTCACTTACAAACAAACTATCAGCCCTTTGTGACCTTATTATTGTAAAATAATCTCATTAGCTATGTTAACCATATAGGGAATACCTGTTTCAAATTAAACATGAATCACTCTTATATTGATGATCACTTACAAAGTAAATATCAGCACTGCAATACCTTTTGTTCCTGAGTAATTATCTCAATGGGGAATAATTCCTGATGGCACTTTTCTTATAATGCAAGCTAGAAACATTACATTGACCAAATCGTGCAAACTTTAACTCATAGCTTAATGGCTTTTGATCCCTGACTTGCTAGATAAAAGCAAATTAAATTTGCTTGTTCAAGGAAAAATGTAGCTAAGTTATTATTAGCTTATGGTTGTTTGGGTGAATCATTTCTTAAAAATTTAAATTATTAGGTTCAAATGCTTAAACTTTTTGCATAACTACTAGGCCATGGACTGTTGTTGCTTGACAAGTGGGTTTGGGGGATATTGTTCAGCCCTGGTGTGTCATTGAATACAAAGATATACTATTAAAGCTATGCTATATACTATTAAAGCTATTAAATGCTGTCAAAAGCAGCAGAGTTCAATAGCCATAGGTCTTCTGTCTTTATTGTTAGGCAGTGAGATTGACTAGGTGTTTGTGATGACATTTTGCTCAGCAGCACTCACAATCTGGTAGTGATTAACTGCTTTACCTCCTCTTCTGGGTTTAATATTATGGACCCAGTATCTCAATTGAATCATATTGGAGATTAATATCCTCTGTGTTGGTTAATCTGCCCAATTTAGGAAATTTATTTTTTCAAGATGGGCAACAGTATCAGCTGTCCAAACATCTCAATTATGCTCATCTATCTCTTCAAGACACCTCCTCATATCAAATGGAGCCATGTCTTGCTGTAGGGCCACTAGGCTCTTGCTAAGTGAAGAGAAATATTCTTTAGTCTTTTCATTTCATGACATTTGGTGATTTGATATAAATGAATAGTTAAAGATAAGAATAGTGAGGAGGTCATGTGGCTTCATCTACATTGCTGACAGTAATGTAGATGAAGCCACATGACCTCCTCACTATTCTACATAATGAGTTGCATGTGCAATATTAAGGTCCATGTGCTTAACCACCATGAAAACAAATTTTATGTTAATGGTGAATTCACAACTTCATCAATATTGCGGTTTCATCAGTTTTGTGGCTTTACAATATTGTGGCTTCACCAATATTGTGGCTTCACAAATACTGTGGCTTCAATAATATTGTGGCTTCATCAATATTGTAGTTTCACCAATGTTATGACTTAACCAGTGTTGTGGCTTTACCAATATTGAGGCTTCACAAATACTGTGGCATCACCAATGTTGTGGCTTCACTAGTGTTGTGTTTTCACCAATGTTGTGGCTTCACCAATTCTGTGGCTTCATCAATATTTTGGCTTCACCAGTGTTGTGGCTTTACCAATATTGAGGCTTCACAAATACTGTGGCATCACCAATGTTGTGGCTTCACCAGTGTTGTGTTTTCACCAATGTTGTGGCTTCACCAATACTGTTGCTTCATCAATATTTTGGCTTCACCAATGTTGTGGCTTCACCAGTGTTGTGGCTTTACCATTATTGTGGCTTCGCAAATACTGTGGCATCACCAATGTGGCTTCACCAGTGTTGTGTTTTCACTAATGTTGTTGCTTCACCAATACTGTGGCTACATTAATATTTCGGCTTCAACATTGTTGCGGCTTCATCAGTGTTGTGGATTTAATGATATTGTGGCTTCATCAATATTGTGACTTCACCAATATTGTGGCTTTACCAATATTGTTGCTTTACAAATACTGTGGCATCACCAATGCTATGGCTTCATAACATTTTAGCTTCAACATTGTTGTGGCCTCACCAGTGTTATGGATTCAATGATATTGTGGCTTCATCAATATTGTGACATCAATATTGTGGCTTCACCAATACTTTGGCTTCACCAATGTTGTGGCTCTATTAATACTGTGGCTTCACCAATATTGTGACTTCATCAATATTGTGGCTTTACACATCTGTGGCTTTTCCAATACTGTGGCATCATCAATATCGTGACTTAACCAATATTGTGGCTTCACCAATACTGTGGCTTCATCAATTTCTTGGCTTCAACAGTGTTGTGGCTTCACCAGTGTTGTGGCTTCAACATTGTTGCGGCTTCACCAGTGTTGTGGATTCAATAATATTGTGGCTTCATCAATATTGTGACATCAATATTGTGGCTTCACCAATACTGTGGCTTCACCAATGTTGTGGCTTCACCAATACTTTGGCTTCACCAATATTGTGGCTTCACTAATACTTTGGCTTCACCAATATTGTGGCTTCATCAATATTGTGGGGCTTTACCAATTCTGTGGCTTCTCCAATACTGTAGCTTCATCAATATTTTTGGCTTCACCAATGTTGTGGCTTCACCAGTGTTGTGGCCTTACCAATATTGAGGCTTCACAAATACTGTGGCTTCACCAGTGTTGTGGCTTCACCAATACTGTGGTTTCACCAGTGTTGTGTCTCCATAAATATTTTGGCTTCACCAATGTTGTGGCTTCACAAGTGTTGTGGCTTTACCAATATTGTGGCTTTACCAATATTGTGGCTTCACAAATAATGTGGCATCACCAAAGTTGTGGCTCTACCAGTGTTTTGTTTTAACCAATGTTGTGACTTCAACAATATTTTAGCTTCAACATTGTTGTGGCCTCACCAGTGTTGTGGATTCAATGATATTGTGGCTTCATCAATATTGTGACATCAATATTGTGGCTTCACCAATGTTGTGGCTTCACTAATACTGTGACTCCCTCAATATTGTGGCCTTTACCTATACTGTGGCTTCTCCAATACTGTGGCTTCATCAATATTTGGCTTCACAAGTTATGAGGAGTTACCAATGTTGTGGCTGCATCAATATTTTGACTTCATCAATATTGTGGCTTCTCCCATTCTTTGGCTTCATCAATATTTTGACTTCATCAGTATTGTGGCTTCATCAATGCTGTTCCTTTTCCAATAATGTGGCTTCACCAATGTTTTGGCTTCACCAGTGTTCTGGTTTCACCAATATTGTGGCTTCATCAATATTGTGACTTCACCAATTTTGTGGCTTCACCAGTGTTGTGGCTTCATCAATATTTTGGCTTCACCAATGTTGTAGCTTCATCAATGTTATCCCTTCATCCAAATTTTGACTTCACCAATGTTGTCGCGTCACCAGTGTTGTGGCTTTACCAATATTTTGGCTTTACCAGTGGCTTCACCAATGTTGTGGCTTTAGCTGTGTTGTGACTTCACCAATATTGTGGCTTCAGCAATATTAAAACTTCATCAATATTGTGGCTTCAACAATACTGTGGCTTCACCAATATTGTGGCTTCACCAATACTGTGGCTTCACCAATACTGTGGCTTCACCAATTTCGTGACTTCGTCAATGTTGTGGCTTCATCAATGTTGTGGCTTCATCAATGTTTTGGCTTCTCTTGTTTATCATATTCCGTTGAGATATATCAATCACTGGGGCTTAAAAAGACATATTATGTCTAAATGTAATTTTTGTTAAAACCATCAGAATGACCAAAATGACCGAAACAATGAGTATTATCTGTATTTGTTGTGTGTGGGGTATGGCTTCAACAATCTGTTAATGTAGAAGTTTTTAATCAGAAGTTCTGTTTACCCAGTATGACTGTTAAGCTCCACCTGGTCCTGATTGATGGTCTTGCAGTTATGATGTATGCACCTGTGTATAGTGTCTCATTGTTGTACACCTAATCTGCTCTGTATTTATCTGCAATTCATATCACCTCCTCATCGCCAGCACAGCATGACACAGACCTGGGGTTCTTTTTATTACCAGCCAGTTGTTACACTGACCTGGGGTTCTTGTCACCAGCCCAGAATGTCACCGACCTGGGGTTCTCCTAACATGGCATCATTTTTGTTTGGAGGGGTAGTATTTCTTGAGGCCAGTTAACATGTAAAATGGCCACCCGTCACCAGGACAGGTCAGGACGGGTGGCCATTTTAGTTAACTTCCAGCCCTGTTACTGATGACTGAACTAAGCTCTCTGGGCTGTAGACTTATTCTGAACATCTGGCTTTGTCACATAATCAACTCCAGATGAACATCAGATATGTATGTCCTCATATTCACTATATACTGATTTTCAGATGTGTACAATTGTAAATGTGACCTCGGGTTAAGGGTGAAGAGAGCTGGCTTATGTGGATGAGACACCATTTTATTAAGTGACAGAAGGAAGTGCACCATAGCCAACCCAGGGGAGCAGTCAAGCATTGAATTCTAGTATATTTATCAATGCTAAGCTCCATAGCAACGTTCCTGGTGGTCACTAGTCAATGCCTGTTATCTGGATACCCAGAAAGAGAATGTTAAAGTTGCCATCAGTGGTCAATGAATGAAGATAACATTAATTATTGATGGGTGGGCGGTTTGTTATTGGTTTGGTTATATAATTGCAGTGCATATTGATAATATCAGGCTTATGATGTGTTTTACCAATATTCTATTAGTTTATATTCAAATGTAGATTCAGTTTCTGCCACATGAGAGGGATTAGTTTTTACTTCCTTTACTTAATTACAAGAGATTGATTCATGTGACATGTTGTATTGATACTCAACCTTATCAGGTTGGTAAGAATTAATGTTGTGTAATGTTTTACATAGACTTCCTTTAGTTCTTATGATATAAGACTGATTGGCAGTTTGACAAGTTAACTTTGTGTGTGTAACAGAATGTGCAACTATAGCTGGGGCACAGCAGGAGAATCATCTTTAGCTGAATCATATGGACAAGCTGTTGTATGGATTCACTAATTGTGTCCTAATGGAAACCCACCAAGACTGGCCCGATTGAAAGTTATTACTGATAGTGCAACATAAGACGCTGTTGTCAAAGTTCCTGCTGATCATGTTCAAATTTATCTGTAGATATGCTTTGCTTGATAATGATATCCTGATAATTGATTTCCTTATATTGTTAACCCTTATGAGGTCAATACATTCAGTCCATTAAGTCAATTTATTCAGCTGAATCAACTCTGAATGCCTTTATTGTGGATACATTTTTTGTAGAATTTAAGTGACCCTAGATAGGCAAGTGAACAGCAATCAAAGTTTAATCATCAACAAATTAAATTCATCCTCTGCCTACTCCTGACCTTAAGAAATCCTTCAGCACATTGCCTGCAGATGCTGCTGTTTTTTTTTTTCATTTTGTTACTACATGTTATTATGTGGCAAACTGAATAAAGGTGATATATTTAAAGCTTAAAGATTGTTTAATCCATGTTTTAATCATGGTGTCCTGAGGGGATTTATATCGTTCACACTAAAAGATGGGATTCAGTTTAATTCTCAAAATAAATATAATGTAAGGCAAGACAATGATGCTCTTTCGTGAACAGATAAAACATGCAATAAAGAATGCACAATTAATCAATTGGAGGTCAGTTTGACACTTGATGAAGCAAATTGTGAATAGATGCATGAACATATGCAATTGGACACATCATTATATGACATGCACATACTTTGTGTCCTGTTGCCTAAACTTCTCGGCTGGTTTGCATTATTGCAGTTAATATTTAACAATTCGAAAATAAATTATTGAACCATATAATATAAGAGCGAGGAATGGGTTCATAACGCTATGTGATGCTGCCTCCACTGGTCCGTGTCATTCAGTGTATAGCTAGCTAGCTGATCAGAACTTCACAGAAGCCTGTCAACGCGACCGATTTGGGAAACACCCAAATAGCTTCAGTCGAAAGTCATTTTCTCTCAAATTACCATATCTTATTCGCCTTTCATTTACTATATATAAACACTTCTTCTTTCATTTAATTGGAACTGATTTAAGATTACACCTTGTTGTTTTGTTGCACCAAATTTAAGCGGATTTTGCAACTTTGGCCAAGTGCGGCAAAACTGTCGCCATGTCGCACTGAGACAAATAGTGACAGCTGTTTGGACTCTCCCGATTCAAGGGACGAGGGATGTTGTCCGACATCGTTGACAGACAGATTACAGTGTTCAGAGTGGTTAAATAACATTAATCTGCCCAGAGCAATCGAAATGTATAATAGTTACAGCAATTACTTCAATGATGGCAGTTTAATTATCCATGAATCAGAATATAAATACGTTAAAATATATGACATACGTGCATTTTTGACTTGGAATCGTCCGTGCTCCAATATTAGAGACGACAATCTTCAGAATATTAGGTATCACTAATTCTTGTTAAAACTCGCAGTACCTAAGTATAAACTTGTAACCAAATTAATAACGGGTACGTTGAAGAACTCCCTTCCTTAAAATAGGTGACTTTAATGCATATTTTCTCCGTTCGACCGGTACACCTGCCGCTCGGCAAGGTTCGGAACTTTTCGGAGCAAGACATTGCGTCAGCATTTCGTGGAATCGCGCCGATAATTTAGCTTCACTTTTTTCTTCATGGCTCGTTGAATATTGTGAATGTACAGTTCGAATTATGTTTAAACAATGCGAAATCGAAAAAAGTTTCTTTCGGTTCCCGAAAGACCTACAAAACGCGCAATACTTTGTGCAAGCTTGTGTGTAGGATTTAAATTTAAGTCGTTTATGGTTTCATTGACCTAAGCTTTTTCATTGACTAAGCTTTGTAACCCAAGGTTGTATAAACGATGGTCTGTCAGTAGTAGGTTGGTTGGGATAATAAATGTTGGTAATATCGGAAGGCAAAAAGGGCTGGTCGGCTCATTTGTTTATTCTAATCGCCAATATGGGTAGATATGTAAAATGGTCAAAATGGTTGGTTATATAAAAAGGCCAAAATGGTTGGTTTTATAAAAAAGTTCCAAAATGGTTGGTTTTTTGCATGACAAAACTATCATGACTATTTTGGTACAACCATTTTGGCCTAGGATTTTTATAATCTTCTAAAATAAGTTTTGAATGAATATATTAACTGAAAGCTGTACAAGGCAGATGTATAATGTTTTGCATCCGTGATATCAAATAATTTGAGCTCCAAAAAGCGAAATAATCGAATGACCCAAAATGGTCGGTTTTGTCGATATTGTCCAAAATGGTTGCAATTGTGAGTATATATATATATATATATATATATATATATATATATATGTATATATATATATATATATATATATATATATATATATATATATATATATATATATATATATATATATATATATATATATATATATATATATATATATATATATATATATATATATATATATATATATATATATATATGTATATATATATATATATGTACACATACATATTGCAAATTGATCCTTTAAAACAGGAATACGCATTAAGCGCTGACTTGTAGAACATTAAGGACCCGACCGTTGCTGATTGCTGAATCAGCTTGACTAGTTAGTGATATCCCGAGTCTATAACGAAAGCACTGCTTGGCTTCGATTGTATTAAAAGATTTTGTTAAATGTTCGCTGTTTGTCTATAGTCAACTAGGATGCATAAATTTATTAGATATTTTTCAATTAAGCTTGTTGTCATAATAGGAATGCTGCTTAATTTTTATTTGGGCACTAAGATATAAACGCTCGCAGTATTTATGTAGTAAAAATGAGAATAAAGCAAATGAAGAAAAGGATGGGCCAAGACGAATGTTTTATTTGATACGTTAGGGTGGTTGTCTCAATATCCCTGTCAGGCACACATTCCCAGCACTTAACAATGTTTTAAATGCTAGGTGATCTCGAACAAGGCTGTTTAGGATCTATTGCCTGCAATAGATTAGTCATTGCCTGCTGTTTTCCATCTAAATATGCAAACCATCCCGGTTTTCTCGAAACGCAGCCCAACTGGGTGCACAAAATTCAAATATTTGTATACAATAGAGATGTCGCCTCCCCGGATGGTCGCAGAATCATCCTTTACGTCGTTGATGTCAAGGAAACCACTATGTCGGTTAAGAGCGAGGATGAATGACGTGCCTCTTTGACATCCGCAAAACAATAGGATTAACGGTTCCATCGCTACATGGGTACAAAGTCTTTAAACATGTCATAGGCAAGTGTTTCCCATCAGTGCTCAGCCAGCATGACTTGCACTTTTCGATTTAAAACATGCGCTTACTTCGGCTGGTCGGCGTTGGTAAGCCACTAAAACGCCAGACAAGTAGAGCAAGGTTCACTGCATCCGTTGACATTATTAGCAGTCAACTGCAATAAATCATATATAATGATATCCACAAACGTGCGTTTTTGCATAGGATATATCATTACCTGCCTAGCTAAGAGAGTACAAACGTAATTATTAGCTATCAGGTAATAACTGGTGAGGGTTGGTGAGTGCAGCTTGCTCAAAAGGACGAGTAACTTAACTGATTGCTTTGAGGTAAAACTTTCAAAGCAGTTTGTACTTTCTTACTATTCGGAGACTCAATTCAAAACCGTGACATATTGAGGCCTGTAAGCGTGACAGCGTTTGCGAAGTCCGTTCCACACAGCAACCGTGGCACGTGGACGGTAGCTGCGATAACAAAAGGGCCTTGTTTATTAGTATTTGCTATTCATGGCATGTAAAGTTGGCGATGAATACAAATGTATATGTTTACAATCCGTTCAAGTTATTTGGCTAACCAAATCATCGATGATTAATCGATAAAGGCGCATTGAAACATTGTTAACAAACAAAATGAAATGTATATCAATCTGGACCAGCAACTACGCGTGCGCCACTTTTCAGCTGAAGATGTGTAGTAGCGCCGACCGTGTGCTATATATGGGTTAAAGTCCACGTCCTTGTGTCACGACGTTTAAGGGGGTTTATGGAGTCCTCAGTGTATATTGCTAAGGCTAAAGTTCAGCGGCGCACTCGAAGAAGGCAAAGCACGCTGCCTGAATAGTAGCGGATTACTGAGCTAACTAGCACACCTCTTTTTAGTTGCGTAAAAGATAACCGTTATCTTGTGGTTATGTCCTAGCAATATAGCGCACAACGTAATGAGTCCCTACATTAGCTATATGGCACCACTAAAAGATGACCTCAGCATGAACGATTGGAACACCCATATTTTCGTTGCTTATATAGCACATAGTTTTCCCATGGGTATTGCCATTCGCTATGCCACTGCAATGCTAAAAGTTGTTGAACTCTCTGTATGTGTGTGCTGTGTAAGGTTTATGCGATGCCTTGTTACAATTATACATCTAATGCTTACACTTTATGACTACTCCCCTTCTAAGCTGTAAAATAAGTTGGGTGGGGTGGGGTTAGGTCTGAGGGTAGGCAACGTGAGGTAACAACAGGCAGCCCAATTACCATAAGAGGTGCGTTGCAGAGGTGTATATAATTCTGAGAAGCAGTCGTCACACAAGGGGGATTTTACATTGTTTTACCGCGATCTATGTAGTCTGGTGGCACATCGTCATCACAGATTATTGTACAGGAGCAGTTAATTTAAGACTGACTTTACCGTGCCTACAGTTATAAGTGAGTTTTTTTGTCTCACCACGAAAGGCCATTCTGGCACTGGCCTTGTGTGCTTACTCCTAGATTTCCTGCTCCATGTGAATGTACATTGCAACCTCGCCCACAATCGGGCCCATTTCATCATTTGATATCATGCCATAAGTCATCAGACCAGAGACATGGCTAAATGATTGGGCTAGAAAAATGGCTAGGCTTCATTAGGGCGCTCAGGATATATCGCTGCCATCAGAGCTATCCCAGTACCAGTCTAGAAGTCAAGTCCAAATTCGATTGATGCAATCAAAACACTTACATTTTTGTAAGAAGAGATAGTATAGCAATTGATCACATTGCGTTGTTTCAGTTCTAAAACGTTGGTCGAAAGATATTACAGCAGTGCGTTGGACGCTTGATTTGTATCAGTTATAACAGAAACGACTGTTATGACATCAGTTTTAGCGCCCACACCAGAAAACAAGCCCATACTATTCACCTTACCACTCGAAAACATGGTATATCCGTAGCTTGTGCCTTGGCATATGAGACAACGGCCTCACGTACCTACAGGTGGACAACGAGACCTCTCTTGACTGGTAAGGTTAAGAGCAAACCAGGATATGATGACTGAATACGTGTCCTCCCTTGACTGTAGGTTCGGCCGTCCTTGAGTATTAACTGGCTCGCGATGATCTGCGCGATGCGCTGCTTGTCATCGCTAGACTGCAATCGGCTGGTATTGCGTGATATGCTAAATGGCTTGGCAGATGTCTCCCTCGTGAATATGAACCTGCCTGTGAGTAAGTTGGGTGAGTTGTGACAGCAAATAACTTTCGACTGAAGCTATTTGGGTGTCTCCCAAATCGCTCGGGTTGACAGGCTTCTGTGAAGTTCTGAGCAGCTAGATGGGCACAGAATGACACGGAGCAGTGTTGTGGACCCAGTCCACGCTTTTATAATATACGTTTCAATAATTTATTTTCGTATTGTTAAATATAAACTGCAATCATGCAAACCGGCCGAGAAGCTTAGGCAACAGGGCACTTATCAACGTATGTGTCTGTCATATAATAGTGTGTCCAACTGCACATGTTCATGCATATATTCACAATATGCTTCATCTAGCGTCAAACGGACCTCAGATTGATTCATTGTGCATTCTCTATTACATAGAGTATCATTGTTTTGCCTTACGCTAGATTCATTTGCTGATACTTTTTTCAGTTTGCCACATAATAACATTTGGTTACTAAGTGAAATATACAGCAGCATCTACAGGCAATGTGCTGAAGGATTTGTTAATGTCAGAACTAGGTAGAAGATAAATTTGTGTTGTTAATTATTAAACTTTGATTGCTGTTCACTTGCTTATCTATGGTCACTTAAATTCTACCAACCATGTATCCACAATATGAGCATTCAGAGTTGATTCGGCTGAATAAATTGACCTCAATGATCAGGATATCAAGCAGAGCATATCAACTGATAAATTTGAATATGATCAGCAGGAACTACCAAAACAGCGTCTTATGTAGACTTTTACGAGGTTCAGTCTTGGTGGGTTTTCATATGGACGCAATTAGTGAGTCCGTTCAACAGCTTGTCGATATCATTCAGCAAAAGATGATTCTCCTACTGTGCGCCAGCTATAGTTGCACATTCTGTTACACAGATAAAATTAACTTGTCAAACTGGCTATCAGTCTTATATCATAAGCACTTAAGGAAGTCTATGTAATACATTGCACAACATTAATTCTTACCAACCTGATTAGGCTGATCATCAATACATTATGTCACACGAATTACTCTCTTGTTATTTAATAAAGGAAGTACAAACTAATCCACTCTCATGTGGAAAAAAACTGAATCTACATTTGAATATCAACAAATAAAATATTAGTAAAAACCCATTGTAAGTCTGATCTTATCAATATGCACTTAAACCAATTATATAACCAATAACAAAGAGCGCACCCATCAATAATTAATGTAACCTTCCTTTAATGACCACAGGTGGCAACTTTAAAATAATCGTTCTGGGTACTGAGATGGCAGGCATTGGATGCTCTCCTGGGTTTTTTTATTAGCAAATTCATATAGGTACATTGTACGGTTTGCACCGAAATAAAACAATGTCCTGCATTGACGAAAGTACACAAAAACAACACTACATGCACAATGAATTCACTACCCAGACATAAATATAAATGATATTCATGACTGAATAAACAGAATGCTTTCAAAACATGTCATCGTGATAGTAACCTATACAACGAGCAGTGTACGGTTGTGGAATGGAATGAAGGCTGTTTGATATTTTTGGGCCTAAAGTATTCAAAAAATTATTTATGACGTTTGCTGCCTGTTCCCCTTCAAACAATTTCCTCGTATCAGTGTCAGTTATTTTTTCATTTTTTTGTCATTTCTTGCAGGGAGAATGTCTTGAATTGATTTCCAAAATATGCTCTGTTTTGCTCATTATTTTCAAGAATATTCATTGTGAATTTATTTGTGGCATTTTTGATATCTAAGTTAAACTTATTTCTAGCCCTAGTGAATGTTTCCCATGACTCCCGCGTTTTAAGTTCTTTTGCCCGCCGAGCTTGTCGATCACTCTCCTTTCCTTCATGCACTAACTCTCGAGTATACCATTTAGGACGTAATGTATTAATCTTAAACTCACGGAAAGGACACATTTTGTCGATTTCATGCATAATGGCATTATAAATCATTTCCCAGGCTTCATTCGGGTCTTATAGAACTGGCAGAATGTACCAATCTAAATTACTAAGCTTTCGCATGAACAGTTCTCTATTGTAATATTTGTACGAGCGTCCCTCTACCCATGTGTTATTTTTTATATTTTTTGTACGCTTCTTGATTAAAAAACTGGATTATGGTCGGAAACGTTAGATATATTTTCAATATTTTTACAACTATACAGCAATCCGAGAGTTTCTCATCCTTTTTACATTGACGTGCTTTGCAGAGCAGGTTTGATCGTAGACCTACAGTAGGCCTCCATGCCTGCAGTAGAGGCCTACCTCATGCCAAACCAAATGTGGTACACTGGTCAATCATGAAATATTTCTTTGACCTACTCTTTATCCATTTGAAATAGCACTACGGATGTCATTTTGTTCGATTCAATTGTTGATTACCTTGTTCGCTGAAGTTGTCGGAAAGCTGTAATGCAAAGCAGTTGTAAATATTCCATGAAAATAAATGCGCAGCCGAATATCGTCCATAAATGCGTCTGCTTGTCTACTCTAGTCTATGTGAAATCGAGCCTGGATGTATTTTCACAATTGCTTCCTTGCCTTGTTGTGTACAGAGAGAACAAATGGAACCAGAGCCGCGACGTAAAATGCCAATGAGTAGGAATGATAAGTGTGGTAAATGTAACTATTGATGTAGGTATTGATATAACAGTTGGAGCCTGGAGTTTATTTGCATTTATTTGCATGAATTAAGTTAAATAAATATATGTAACAAATTGTGTTCACTCTTTTTTGATTGACACTTTATACAAAATACTACAATATGTAATTTTGCTTACGCATAGGGTGTTCATCGTATGTATATATTGATAATCAATACCAATACAGAATGGTTGTTAACACAACTTACTATCAAAAAGGGTTAAACATGAAGGGGATGTAAATATACAGAGAGACATATTTATCTGATTAGAATATGGAAAAGATATAAAATAGATGTTACAGAAATACCTAGAACATAATTTGCTATTGGAGTTTTTTAAGGACTTAAGAATTTTCCGCATCTTGATAATTGAACACGTATCCTGGTAAGATTTAAATGTGTTTAGTTGTGTAATGTAAGTTTCCTACCTATTGTGGCCCAAACGTTTCATGTATACTATTGTTTATAATTTGCTTCCGTATATTGCATGACTTTTGCGCAGTAGTAAACTTTATCATAAATAAAGAATACTATTACACTGGTGTCGATTACAGATAATGGAAAGCCACCTAAAACAGATTATGCTTGACCATGGAGTGGCATATGATCTGCGACCTATACAAATAAAAGCTATTGGCAGCGTTTTATCAAGAAAGAACACTCTGTGTGTATTGCCGACAGGTTGGGGTAAATCGGATGTCTACGGGTGGTTCCCGATGTTAAAAGACCAGGTATTGGTGATTTGGTTGTTTAGGGGTTTGTATATATATATATATATATATATATATATATATATATATATATATATATATATATATATATATATATATATATATATATCTAGATATAGATATATATATATATATATCTATATATATATATATATATATATATATATATATATCTCCTATATATATATATATATATATATATATATATATATATCTCTCTATATATATATATATATATATATATATATATCTATATCTCTATCTATCTCTATATATATATATATATATATATATATATATATATATATATATCAGTTCCTTTGGGTTGTTATGACAGATGTTAAGGAAAGTCGGCTCCATAGCATTGGTAGTCTGCCCTCTGCGGTCCCTCATGAAGGACCAGGTAAACAGATGGTCAAGTGTTGGCGTCAATGCCGCAGCCATAACTCGGTTTGATGAAATGGATCCTAACACTGTCAAAGGTACCGATGCTTCCGGCACCAAATCATGTTGTTTTAAATGCTATTATCAATGTGGTTATGTATTAATAAGTATACAATTAAAAACCACATACATCTTAAGGTACAGAGCTTGGGTTGCACCCCCTTGTATTCTGCTCGCCCGAGGCTGTGAATGAGCCAAAGTGGAAAAAGTTTTGTCGCACACTGGCCGCCAATATTACCCTCCCCGTCATTGACGAAGCACACTGTGTGGAGTTATAGTAACATGATTTACCTTGTTGGATATGATGCAACATTTATAAATAATGAGGCGCATTCAAAATTATGACACATTACTTAATTTATGTGTCGTAATTTCTAAGTGAATTAACTTGTTTTGTCCATACAAAACATGGGATACTTGGATAAACATAAAACAATATTACAATATTTAACTATTTAACTTGACAGATTTCAATATTGAATAGTCATTTGTTTCCCTACAGAGGGAGGAGTTTTCGCTCCACATACAGGAGGTTGCGGGAAATTCGGGCGTTACTTGGACTAACGCCTGTCCTTATGTCTCACTGCTACAATTACGGAGACTCTCGTGGAGAAGTTGAAAGAGACCATGGCCCTTCAGTCTGTCAATTATGTAGTGACAGTTCCAAACAGGTATCATACTCTACATACAATGAATAATTAACTTGTTCTTTAAAAAGAACCAAACTTTCAACGATTTCATACTGTAATGGATATTTGCTGATACAGGCCCAACATTTTCTTACACATTCACCACAGCCGGGCGGACAAAGAGGATCTGAATTGGATAGTTGAAAGTTTAATCCGTGACGGGGATGATGCACCAAAAACAGTTGTGTTCTGCAGGTATGTTAGTATTGATCTGTGGCTGTTTGAACTTATTTTTGTACTATAGACTTTTAACAATACACAAAGCTTGAAGTACACTCATATCTCAGTATATTCATTGCAATCAATATTTGTTGTTTTTTCAGTAACTCACATTATTATGCATGATTATGCATGTGACAGGTCGTTAGAAAAGGTAACCACCACCTATGCCGATATACTAACGGAGTGTGAAGCCAGGGGAGCTGATGAAATTGGCGACTATGTTGAAATGTACCATGGAAAGCTCGACATAACGAGCCAAGAGACAATTGCATTTGACTTTTGTCAAGAACGAAGTAACGTTCGGGTTTTAGTATCAACCGTCGCATTTGGAATGGGCGTACAAGTCCCCGATATACGCAATGTGGTGCACTGGGGACCAACATCTTCCATTTTAGGATGTTGGCAGGAGGTTGGCCTTTGTGCTGGAGACGGTTTATTCGGCCCGCACACCTCTATTTTCCGCCCCGTTCCGTTGACATACGTGTTGTTAACGACGACATGAGGTCGCTTGTGACCAATAAGAACATGTGTGTTAGGCGTTCTGTGCTTCAACATCTACAGCTGTCTGGGATAACTGACGATGATATAGAAGCATGTTGTGGAGGCAGCAGCTGCTGTAGTATAAATGAAGGGAAAACGACTTATTATTATTTCCCTTCAAACCATTGACTCTTGTACGTTTGTCTAACCAATTGTATCAAAGAACAGTACATTAGGATATTGCTGTGTATATAAGTAACATATACATTACATAGTTAGCAAATAATATAGCAACAGAACCTATACGTTTCAAACCACCGTAACATATTACGTTTTCCTCCCAAAATACCTGTTCTTAATCAAATTGAAACTTTGTAAGCTAAACATAATGGGCGACCGAAAACGCTAATGTATATTATATGGCGAGTTTCATTTCTTTGAAAAAACCTTTTCAACAAAAGTCCACCACAGCAATAGATTAATATAGCGTCAAAGTAATGGAAATCTCTTTAAATAATAATCACAATAGCATAAATAGCATAATAATGAAATTTCCTATCTAAATATATTATGACAACATAATCCTTAAACAAAAACGCATGCATTGAAATGCAAACAATTGCAAACTACTATTGGTGTGGGGCTCTTGCTGGACTGTTATTTCGCGTATCTGCCTGTTGTTGCCAAAAGTCCATGTTGACACTTCTTCCCGTAGCTTGTTGCCAAGCCTTTATATATATATATATATATATATATATATATATATATATATATATATATATATATATATATATATATATATATATATATATATATATAGATATATATATATATATATATATATATATCTATATATATATATATATATATCTATATGTATATATATACATATATTTATAAATATATTTATATATATATGTATATATATATATATCTCTATATATATATATATATGTATATGTATGTAAATATCTATACCTATGCATATATATATATATGTATATATATGTATATCTCTATAATATATATATATATATATATATATCCGTATTATATATATCTCTCTATCTCTATCTATATCTCTAGATCTCTCTATCTATATATATATCTCTATCTATCTCTCTCTATCTATCTCTCTATATCTCTATATATATATATATATATATATCTATATATATATATATATACAATCATTCTTGGCAGTATAAATCATGTCCACGGCCTGACGCTGAGCAGTATTTGCTTGATGCACGAATTTGAGTTACCCGACTCGTTAAATATCGCCGTTAAAAGACTTAGCAGCTACTTTTCATGAACTCCATAACTTATTTGCATTAAACAGTCAACCTGGTTTGTTCATGTCATGTCACAAGTCCGCCCATTTTTAGGTTCCGGCTAGAATAATCCTTTTAGAAGGGCAGGTTCCCAGGCATCAAATTTGCGCTCCCTACAAGACAAGTTTTAGTCTTGCATTTCGCTGTCTTGATTCTGTTCTTAATGTTGATATGGCTACGATTGAATATATAAAGGTAGCTAGGGCAAAACTCGCATTCTGTTATCATTATAGCATGCGTTAATATCCGCTGATAGATACAGACGCAAGGCACTTAGAAATGATTCAAAGTCACATTACCCACTCACCAAGCAACGCCCACAATTAACTACTTACATGACTGTGAAAGTCGTTTTGGCCGAGTATTATTAAACCAAACAACATTCCGCGTATGCTATTTCTCCTGAAATAATAACCTGACTGACAGCAATAGTTATGCCGAGCTGTCGCATTATTAATGTCTCGAGCACATCTTGATATGGTAATTCAAAACAGTAATTTGCTTGATATTGGATTTCCATAATCTCAATAGGTACATATGAACTCATACATTTCCATTGGTCACAAGAAACATTTCTTACGCTAGGATAAAAAGCTATTACTAAGTGATTCAATCCCATTTGCTGCCGGTGTTGGCGCCTCTGCAAAGCACCAAAAAGATTTTGATGCTCAAGACGATAGAGTTACTCCCTTTAACAATGTACTAGTGTGTTTTGTCCAAGTTCATATCAGTATATCATGCATGCCATGTTTGTTCTTTACACAATCAAATATGCATGTAAATTTTGGTTTTGAAATTCCCCTGACGCGCAGTGCTCAATAAGTAATGATGGAGACCGTCAAAATCTGCCCTCATGCTTAACGCATCGATGAAATACGATATCTCGGTATTTCACGTCATATGATATGATACGCTTACTGATGGCAGTAACAGCCAATCGAAAAGCTTCGGTTTTATAAAAACGAACATGTGCCCACAATATCGTGCAGATCAGGTACATCAGTTTGTGTGTGAAACATATCGGGTTGGAACCTTTAATCATGACAATCGTTGAAGGGCCAGGCAATTGCTGTTGATCTATATTTATACCTGGATGAAATATTTTAATGCCTGGGTGGGTATAGTTCAGTAATGACTGACCCGTGTTTGCCATTTTACAGGATGTCTGTCAACACCCATAGCAAACTTAGCTGTCAAGAAGTCTAAAGTTTTCAATATATACATTGCAATCGATTCAATAGTTCAGATGCGAGGAAGAATTAGGCCTTACCTGACATAGCTGAGTAACAATCTATGTTACTGCATGTCAACAGTTTTAAAATTACAAAACATTTAACACCGATATCAAATGACATTATTTACGCCGCTCAACAGATAACATCGGACCATTCCGGGACGAAGAAACGCATTGTTCTTGACGTAAAAGACCAATTTCAATGCTATTGCTGCAAATTTCTTAGTTCAGAATATTTGAAACGTAACCACTTATATTCCATAACATACGAATAAGCTTTGCCAAGCTCAGGTTCACTTATTTTACCACGCTCTTATTATACGCGGAACGAAGCGTTTGATAGGTGCCTGGCCTGGCTCCATGGCATATTAGCAGCAAACAACTGCAGAATCCAACATGACAATCACCTATGTGGAAACCGACAGAAAGTTTCGCAACTGATTTTAAAGCAATTGTTGCAACTTTGCATTGCAATGAACATTTTAGCCGACAACGAAGAATTACAGCGTAGGTTGAGGACATATACGCCTTCACTTCCACACATATACTGGTGTGTCTCCTCTGGAAATGTGTTGCAGATAACTGACGTCACACGGGGTAGTATGGGGGACCCGACGTTACTATCCAAGATAATGGTAGCACCATCGAATGAACTGTCCGTATCCAGTGTAAATATACATATATAAAGTTATACTCATATAAACACCGTCCCATACGATATGTGTCTGAATCGAAAACGCCATGCGAATAAAAATGACCCAGTTGTTCTCTTTTGTTGTTGCTGTTGTTTCAGGAAATATTTTTGGAGAATATTTTTTTAACTTGGCGCTTGCTGTCGGTCAGTACTTACTTGATCCCTTGAATTGGTCATGATGCAGCTTGTTGGACTACAGGTCTCCAGCACATCCTCATTTAGACATGCAACATTAACATTAGGATGACGTGTCACGCATTTGATATCTGGCACATGTGCTGGTTTTTTTTACCTTACATGTTTCCTGCTCCACACAGCAGACACTTTTCCTGATGGTTGACCTGTCGGAGAAGCCTTTATGATGGAACCTGAAACCAGGGTCTCAAAACCTATACCCTACTTGCCAGAATCTGTCTTAGATCTACCAGGGTACGTAAGTCAATTGGATTGAATGTGCTATGTCAAATGCTTGATTTTGTAATGTCGATCAGAATTGCTGAAAAACAAAAGATAATTTACACGCAGTGATAACCATATCAACGGAACTCATCAATCAGTGTTTTGAAAAGATTTATATACTGATAAACGCTCCTCGGAACACCATAGTCAGGTAACTGTAAGACTCCTTTGCGCTATAGTCTCTTGTTGGAATGCTCAAACATTGGAGACCCTTCCACCCAAAACTAGCCGTCCGAATTAAAGACACCACGCTCGGAATCTTCAAGAGTCGCCTATGTTTACGGGTTCGGGTGCCGAATAAACGACTTTCTATTTCAATTTATATTCGGATGATATGTTTAGAAATTTAACCACACAAATCAAATAAACGCTATTTTATCTTTAATTCGGAAACGTGAAACATTGATGTAATTTTGGCACTTACATGATGATGCACAGTACACAGACGCATAAGAATAACATATATTTAGCATAACATTCCAGGTTAAGTTCAACATACGCCCCTATACTACCAACATTCGACTTTTGTACCAACCCCATCTCATGCCTTACACTCCATGTCCAATTGGCGAAAATGGGCGGAATCGATTTCGATTTTTAACAAGCATAATTATGTTATTGATGCTATGATTTGTACCGTTTCAAATAAAGACTTTTTAATGATCTACGCGACTTTGCTGATAGACTAAGTGTGCTTTTCACAAGTATACTAATCAACTGCGAACACTACAGTTAAACGATAAACTATTACTGAAGCTATTGCTTGATGTCAACCACAGACTTGTACTAGTCATATGTATTGCATTCAAAGATACACACTGGTTCACTTGTAGCCCAACCAATGGTAGATCAACGAACATATACTAGTGTCTGCATCAAATTATCCACAGTTTCTTTAACCATATTTGTGTTCTAAATGTAAAGGAATGCCTATTAGGCAGAAATAAAAGCATCATCGGCATAAGCTCAGGAATTTTGTCACAACATGTAACGCTGTCTTGAACCGATTACTACAATGCTTGCGCTATAGACACTTAATACTAGATATACAGTTATCTTTCTGAAGCATCGGTGTTATATCTCGGACGAAAACAATGGTTTTTGTTATATATTCCAAGTGTGTACATAAACACCATTGGGCAGGGCATTCTGTTAGGTATTCTTCAATGTAAATCATGAAAAACAGTTGTCGGATGCAGTTAATATAATGGTAATAAGCACACCGCACAGATCAATCTATCAGCAGCGGGTTCCGCAGTTCCTTGCTTTAACCTTAGTACGTGGTTCTGAATTAGTAATGGGGAATATCATTCTTCAACCGCTCCCTTTGTGGAATCAGCAGTGTAGTGTGCAACATGCAAATAGTACCATAAACACGGGATGGCGTCTGCAATGTGAGGATCCACGACAATAATTGTAATTACTAGCTATGACGGATGTTGTGAATTTGATTAAACCATGTGATAAACCGAAAACATGAATAAAATGCGTACGACAAGGTTAAACATCTCATTGGGCACATAGATTATAAGCAGTATTTGCACCTTATTCATTTAGAATATTTAAATCCGTTACGTTAGGCAACGAAAGACAGCAAAGACCATATGAGAAAGACGATCGCAAGACTGATCTCTCTGTGTCAACTCGACAAATATAAATATAACTATCTCTGTTGTCTGACGTTGGAGATCGCTACAAACCGGTCGACATTGTTTCTTCACTATGCGATTTTACTGGTCGGTTGATTAGATGATATGCACACCTATAGTAAGGAAATCATCTTGTTCAATAATAATAAATCGTTTATTTAAACGAGCACCCCGATTACTTGCCCTACTATTTAACAAAGAACAACTTTGATCTCTTGTGGTGGTCTCATAACATATGGTAGTTGAATACATATACAAATATATAGATATATGAGATGTATTATATATATATATATATAGATAGAGATATATATATATATATATATATAGAGATATATAGAGATATATATATATATCGATATATATCTATATATACATATATATATATTACATGCATATATATAAATATATTTATATACACACATAAATATATATATATATATATATATATATATATACATATTTGTACATAAATATATAGAAACATATAAAAACAAATATATATTTATTATATATATATATATATATATATGTATCTGTTTATATCTATATATACATATATATATATGTATATATATAAATAAATATATTTATGTACACACATAAAATATATATTGTGAAATATATATATATATATATATACATAAATATATATAAACAAATAAAATACAATATATATATATATATTAATATACACACATGTAAATTCATGAATACATCTAAAATATATATATATATATAGATATAGAGATATATATATATATATATATATATATATATATATATATAGATATATATATATATATATATATATATATATATATATATATATATAGATATATATATATATATATATATATATATATATATATATATATATATATATATATATATATATATATATATATATATATATATATATAGTGACGATTACAACCATGCGTAGACTCCAACCATTCGTGGACAAATTTTTATTGTATATTTTTGCTATCAATAGTTATCAATCATTTATTCGCCATATTTTAATTGATACAATGGGATAACGCAAATAAAAATCTTTTTGTCACTTTTTTATACCTGGTATATACTCTTGGTCTTCGAAAGGTCGTCCACGAAAGGTCAGAACACTGATGTATACGTATAAATCCAACTTTTCGTTCCCATATATATTTTCGAATACTTGCGGATTACCGAAATATTTAAATCATTTTCAGTCATCATGGATTTGAAACATAATATTTGTTGTAGATGTGTTCATTATGAACCATTGGTAGCATTTCGCGATCTAATTCAATGTTGTAGATTGATGAATAAGGAGAAAAATAGTATTTCAATTTTTCAAATAAGCACGATTAAACATTATTTCGGCAATTTGGATAGAAGTTTATATGGTTGTATGGAAGATATTAAGATTTGTGGGTTATGTCAACGAATGGTTAGTTGTTAAAATTTTATTTCGCTATTATATTCAAAATCCACAGAAATCACTCGTGAAAGATTATATTTAAACGTTACTAAGACTAGACTATCAAATTCGAATGGTCAAACCAAAATATTTTCAATTATTTTGCACGAAAATGTGCGTTTACTTTAAGTGGAAATACTGGTTTATGCTTTCGCGGACACAAGTCTACGAAAGGTTGGTGGTTTGTCCACTAAAGGTCGCGTTCGTGCTAATATATATAATATATATATATATATATATATATATATATATATATATATATAGTATATATATATATATATATATATATATATATATTTAAATATATATATATATATATATATATATATATACATATATATATATACATATATATACATATATATACGCAATACCTTCCAGCCAATGTTGATTATGTCGTGCCCAGTGTTCATGTCCATGTGATGTTAATGGTATCCCAAGAAATTTTTTTAAAAAGATGTCCTGACAATTTTACAGATTGAAATTATTCAGGGATATTCGGGAACTATCTTGACAGTTAAATGTCAACTTTTACGAATGCATATTGATGAATATTCATGATTATTCATGTAAAGCCAGAATACTTAAATCATGTATTACCGGTCAAATTCAGCGATAATGGTCATGCAGGCAACGTTAAATGATGCCTTTTACAACCGCAGGTAAATTAATATTCATGGTAAACCGTAAGATGAATATTCATGTTTTTCATGATGCTCCATAAGGCTTAATTCAGTTATGTTAACTAATAATAGTCACACAGGCAATTTTGAGTATTCGCGATCGACGATAAACTTTAAACGGCTTGCTTAATAGGCTTAATGTTCATAAATATTCATATCTAAATATATCTCTCGCATTGAAAACATTTACGAATTTACCCAGGGTGTCGGCTTGTAAACATCCATGCCGTGAAAGACCTAAGGTTATTTCAGCAATAGATGTTGCCCATTCATAAAACTCACTGTTTACTTCGATAACCTGTTATGACTAAAGAAACATTCATTAGGATCTCAAAAATGAGATTGTTTTGTTTGTGCAGTGAGCTCAGAATGAATAAAACGCAATATGGGTACCTAAAACCTAAAACAAATACAAGCAGGCATGATGACAGATAAGAACGAGTAGTCGGAGGGGTATTTGTACGTAAAGAGCTAATATAAAAGTTATGCAATCTGGTGATTACGAAGACGGTAAAGTAATCAAATGATGCTGTACAGGGAGTCAAGCACAGACTTCTAGGTTCGTTTTGGGAAAAGCAGGCGAGCACGATTTTGGCATTATATGAAAGGGTGTTCAATGATTTTTATGGCATCCTAAACAGATGATAGTATTAGTTTGGGAAATTACTCAAAGTGTAGAAAAATAAATGAAATTTAAGCATGGATGTAGTCATTGAAATGCATATAAGATCTAGTCTAGAACGAATCAGGATTGATTACATACATAAATCGACGTGAACTAATGTTATTGATCGATACTGGTGGTGAGATATTCCGAATAAAGACACCGACAATGACAACGCCCAAATACTTCATATGCCCTTAAGAAGTTTAAGCAGAGTTTAAGAACAGTTTTTAACAACAAAATATACGGCGCGTGAATAGGCAGATTAGATCATAAAAAACCATCATTGTTTTTTTGCTTTTATCCCAATGGATTAATATATTCACTTCACAAATCATTGAAAGCAATATGGAATGCTTCACAAAATAAATACGGCGCTGCATAAAGAGATACCCATGCAACTACCCTGAATCAGAGGCAAACTATAAAAGCGCGTGATGTTTACATAGCGTTGTGTTTTAACTCATTGGCGACCATCGGCGTATGTGCTGACAATCGCCTATTGCTTTGATAATAATTGGACGTGCTAACATATTGTCTATTTTTTATTTTGGTTTTATATGCCAACACATACTCAATTATTGCATTATTACTATATTTTGTTTTATTTCTCCCGTCCTTGCTATCAAACATCTCAATCGCAACCCTGATCGTATGCATGATTTCATAGAACATGTTATCGCCTCTCCCATTGTGAAGCATCCCTAAATAATAATTAAAGAAATAAGAAATGCACGTCACTTTGCTTTGGGACCTCGCGATAGATTATTATGCATATTGCATGTTAATGTTCCCTCACTGATAAAGATGTGAGGTAGATAATAAAATGTAGAACAGCAAGGCTAATTGGATAAAAGACTTCATAAATGTATGCATGATGTAGGTAAATCACCAATTACATATATGTCCTTAACATAGCATTTATTAAGAATATTCAAATATTCATTCAATTAATATTCCTTTTGCGTAAATAGGGCAGTAATTACGTTTCATGACAATTAAAATTCGCGTTGCAACTAACAGTTTAATGTCATCCTGCAAGTAAAAGAAATAAGATATTATGCATGTGATTGAGCCGCGGAACATGGAATCTGACCCCAACCGAAGTAGACTTTCGCAGTGTATTTTGTCACCCTTTGTGTATTCTTTTGCAAATTGCAATTTTAGTTTGTCTAGAAGCAGATAATGTTCTGTAAACTAATGAAGTGTTAACTCTAATTCAAATGTTAAGAAAGCTTAACATAATCTAGTTTCTTTAATTTCTTTATCTACGTGGTTCTTATACGCTGCACATCTGTTGAAATATGGATTCACTGCGCGTGGGCTAAACATACGACTTCAACCATCAAGGTGTCTGTTTGACCCACTAGAGCAAAGTATTAGCAAAAACATTTCATATTGCCGATACCTCAACTGATAATACTAATTTGATTATATCAGCGTATTGTGCTATGCGTATTGTGCTATGCTTTACCAAAATCGTTACTGACATGTTAATTCTCAACCAAACAGAATGAATAGCAACACAATTCAAGTCCGAATTGGTATCTGTAATATTCAAAATGGTTGATAAACTTTGTAGTGTGGCAATTAAAAACAAGTTTATCAGACAGAAACTACCTTGCATTTAATTAAAGTGGCACGTTATAAAGGTAATAGATTACTGCCTGTGTAGTGTACCTGCACCAGCAAACATGTACTTTGTTTTTAGATCGAGGACAATGTTCATGTGCTTTCCGTTTAAAGCGAGCCAAACAAATATGTATTGTTTGTTTTGGAAATATGTAATCGCCATTTCAATGCAGTCGATATACACGAGTAAGAATGTTGAAAGTATGACGTAAAATGTTGAAGGTATGACGTAAAATGTTGAAGGTATGACGTAAAATATTGAAGTTATGACGTAAAATGTTGAAGGTATGAGAAATCTAATGGTAATATATGTTTTGTAAGTCCAAGACGAGGTGATATCGCGACGATGATGAGTGAGGATGTTTGTTATGCTTAGACAGCTTCCCTTAAGAGGCAGCTCTTACTCGGTACAGACCCGTTGTTTAGGACTGGCAGCAAAATCCACGCCGCAGGGATATAGGTCCAACACAATCTGAGTAAAATTGGGTGCAACCACTTGCAACGATAGGACAATCATATGATATGACCATTAAAGGCCCGAGTTACTAGTCGGGATTTCGTACATTGGAATCGAATCAACATATAATTCATCAGGCGACATAAGGCGGGTATACATAACTATTTTAGTTATCAATGATTTAATGAGCAAAACACTACATCCTTAATCAGTTCAACGCATTGAATTTCTGTATCCGGGGTGCACTTTATGTAAAATGGGATTTTTTTTAATGATGACGTTAGTCAAGGATAACTCATTATCGCACAGTTGTTTGATAATTTGCTTGATGTCGGATGACGATCTTACTTTCTCGGTTTTTGGATATTATTATAGAGCACAGGTGATGATATAGGGGGTATGCATTTGACGTTCTATTAATTTCTCCTACCGATATCTATGCCAATTGAAGTATCCTTATCCCGACCATCAGTGTGCGATATCCCCAGTTGTCACAGTATTCTTTGATCCATTACTCTATGCGGTAATAAGCTATGGTACACCTGCTCCCCTCCCTCTGTCTATCAAATACTCATCCCTTGTCACCACTCAGATAGATCTGAGATAGATTTAAAACCTGACGGATGTAAATTGAGGAGATCTCTTTGCCTTTCTGTCATGTTATTCAAATCTCCCTCATCTTAAGCTGTTACTTGTTTCAACACGAGATTGTAACCGAATGGCTGTGAAGGAACGAGGGGCTGCTACCAATTCACTAATTATGTAGACTAACTTATAGACTTTTATTAGCCTTTGAAACAATATGTAAATCCCTTTGGAACACTGCTCGTCCATGCGGAAAGTTAGGGCTTGGGTA
Organism: Urechis unicinctus; assembly: GCA_034190875.2. Lineage (NCBI taxonomy): Eukaryota > Metazoa > Annelida > Polychaeta > Xenopneusta > Urechidae > Urechis > Urechis unicinctus. The sequence goes on along the minus strand of CM067343.1, from coordinate 56,312,663 downwards.
AAACTTCATTGCTTATTCATCATAGAATGGCAAGGGAAATGCAAAGATCAAAGTAACATGTACACGGATTTGCAAGTCAGCATGCAAAAAACCCGAATGGTCACTACGTGCGATTGTGACCTTGGTTACTGGAATCATGCCATCCAAAATAGCTTAATTCTGTGTATCAATAGAAAATGTCATATTGGATAAGCTTATTTCGCTCATTCCCGTTTGTGATCTAAAATAACAATATTGATAATGAAGCAATGGCACGTGTGTTTCCTAAAGAAAGACAAGACAGTTAAATCGCCAAGAAAATTGCTTGATATACATATGCTTAATTCAGTCGAAAATGGGCCAGTGAATATTTGTAAGACGTAAGAATCTTTTTTATCTATTTTATCTGGCGGACCCTGACCCCTCATCGCATGCATAAAACATAATGGTGTTACTCTTCTAATCACGATACAAGGCCAATGATGAATGTAAAAGCAGGGGGTAGGTGGCATTATTGTACAATCCTTTCATGATGTTGGTTTTTAACCATTATGATCTCATGTTCTAAGACGATTACAAATACATCTTTATGAGATATATCCTTTATAACATGCACCCACCCTGGCAACACCAATGTAATTTGCATATTAAAGGCGGATAATCCTCGTTGACAAACAACTCAACACGATCGGTCTTGGTAATCCGTTACTTGGTAGGGATCTTCTACAATATCAGTAGTTAGAAAATTGTGCCCGATATCTCTTTCTAGTTCTGCAATTTTAAGAGGTGACCTTCTCCGATATCATATTCTCAAAATCAAGCATTTATATGTTAAGGCATCAAACGTTAGACAGAAGACGTTCGGCAGATTCACTTTTCAAATAAAAGGGCGCTAAAATACCGCATTGTGTTATGGGGCTTATCTGCCACTAGCGGATTGGATGGTATTTTTTGTGCATATTTCCTATTCAGCCCTAAGCCAAAGGGCGTCGCTCGATTGCATTGATAAGTAACACACTAAAAAAAATTGAATGCATAACTAGTAAAAGGGTATCTCATTAATAGAGATAAACGTCCAGCATTCTTCTATTCTACCAATATGTTATGAACTGAATATGCTTTATTCCATCATTGCTAAGATTATAGAGCTATTATGTCGTTAGATAACAACGATTAATGAGGCACTCTTTTATGTCTTGACATTATGCAAAAATGGGCTGATTTACAGCTGTTACGTGCTGGTTTAATGAATTGATGGGAATGATATGATGAATGCAACAACCATTTGAGTGTCGATTGTCCGTTCGACTGTCTGTTTTGACTACAAATTGGCAATAAATTGCGCTGCATAACTAGTGTTTTCATAATAACTATTATGTTAGAGATAGATATAGCCCCTGGGACCTGCACTTGTAGTTTTTACTCAGACAGTTAGTGCGTTTTATTATATAACTCGATGTAAGACGGATGAAAAGGGTACGATCGATTGTAATATAATGGCAATGTATTACTTCAATCAGTCTAGTTTCGAGTTTTCTTTTCTCTTGGATTTATTTGCCGTTGATCAATAGTAACGTTATCATGAAGATTTTGGAATAGAATTTGTTTGATTGATTGTCTCCGAATCAGCAGATGTGGACCTTTCAAGGCAAAGATTATCTGTATAACAGCTAATGGTTATATATAACATGTATAGCAACAGTGCTGATTGCAGTGAAGAGAATTTTTAATATGTAATATTGATGATCAGGTAGTTTCATAGCCACTCCTGCTAAACATAAATCTTAAATATCCTAAATTGAAATATGTTATTCCGCAATCTACTATTCTACGCATTGCTGGACTAAAACACTACTGCCCATATAATCTCATCCTTCCAAAGCCATATGCATATCACCGTACCGTGACCGCTAGTGTGGTGATGCGCAATACACACATGGGGTTGTAGAATGAGAAACTTGAATAAAGGCGTGGGTTTAATAAGACAACGTGAACTTTATAACTAAATGTAGACATTCGAAATGTTGGATGGATCCTTTCCCTAAAGGATGGAAAGAGGTGGTGCGTGGAGCTCGAAGGCATTGACAGAACCTAGTTGAACACGAGGGCATGATTCCCTTAACGACTAGGGCCCTCTATCCTAATTCACATGGGACATGCAGTTGCCTTTTCATCTGACGCCGGGAATTTTCTATGGCCATAAGAGTTGCCTAGGCTGGCGGGTATGTGACGACAATATATGGGTGTACATTGGAAGAGGCGGAGAGATACATGTGACATGTAGGGATCGTACAGATTAAAGATTATAGATTAAATGAGAGGGATACGTAATGATGCTAGAGAGTAGTGATATCATACTGTTAATTTGAACTCTCGTTTTCTAGTAGATTCACGCCCTCGCAGATCTACGCAAGCGATATTTGATACTCTCTTACTCTAATAACTGATCCATTCATCTCGAGCTATCTCATCCCCTGTTGTGACTAAGGTTCAATTCAATAGCATAAATAACTATTACATTTGCTTATAATATGCAAATACCAGTGTAATATGTAAACACCTAGTTACAGCTGTGATAAGCAGGTAAGTTTTTTAATATTAGTTTGAAAAGAGAACAACAACAATTCATCGCCATGCAATATGTACTGATATAAACTGAGAAAAAACATTCAAGCGCATAAATAAATGTCAACTCTTACATTGTCGTCCTTTATGTTCTGGCAGCAAACTTCATTGCTGCACGAAGTAATGGCTTTTAAGCTGCATAAAGTGTTATTTGCGTTGAACCTAAGAGCAAGATCAATCTGGGGTCTTATAATCTTTATTTACAGCGACTTGGCCAAAAAATTACTCCGCTTCCATGTTTGTACAGGTGTTAAAATGTTTGTGTTATTGGGATTACCAAAATATCCTAGATTAATCGACAAAGGCGCATTAAAACAGCCTCCGAACTCTGTCTACGTCAATAATCAAATGAATAGTGACCTGGGACAGTAACCACACATACGCAACTGTGAAACTTTCTTGTTTTCGCCCGTTCTCAGCTTCGGATGTATTGTAGCGACTACTGTGTGCCATATATACGCTAAAATTTCAGTCCTGTAAAAAATAAGAAATCGAACAAAACAAAGGCCATAAACATAGCAGGGCCACCGGTTCGACTGAAGTTGATATATATAGATATATATATATATATATATATAATATATATATATATATATATATATATATATATATATATATATATATATATATATATATATATATATATATATATATATATATATATATATATATATATATATATATAAATATATACTGACAGAAGTAATGGAGTTGAATATATAACACGTTATTGAGTGCTAAATAATCATACATGGCTGGGGATTCTTACTTTTTTACTGAAACGTGTGTACTTTAGGTTAGTATACAATGTTTTAATAAATCCTCCAATACTTTAGAAAGGTTAATAAAAGGTACATGAAAGAATCGCGTACCATATTATTGTAAAATTTAAACGACATTTCCGATTCTCAGAGTAGGTTCCCGCCGGGTATTTGAGAACCATTGATGCACATGATTCACACCAAAACACACTGGAGATAACAATACGAACTAGATGATGTTTCATGACAAATAAAAATGCAGAAACAATGCTGTGAAATAGTGTCATGTAACGAGGTTATCCGTTGTCTCTCGTCTCGATTGAAATATCGTTGGTATAACAGCAGGGTTCGTTGTTGCGCATATCTGTAGCCATTTGCTCCAACAAAATGCTTCGGCCACCGCAAGAAGCACTCGCATTAGCCCAGTGTGGCCCCGGTAATTGTAGGTAATTCAAAGTGGCCACGTCAGCCTGCTGTACACTATCGAACGCATAGCTATGAATGTGCCAAATGCATGGATATTGGCAACATTATACGTAAGAAAGACCCTATAGTCACTGTCTTCGGTAGTATTGATTTTTAGGCATTCACACGCTTCCCCGGATAATAAATAATAGTGAGACATGTTACCGGACCTTTACATTTAACGCGAAATTGATTATATTGTTGTCGATAATCCGACATGACCTGTGTCCTTAAATATTTCTTTGTAAACTGAGAGCAGCCATGCACCTAAATTAATTATGTCCTTGAGTAGTATATAAACTCGGGGTTCCGGCGCACCTCCAATTATCTATACTATTCCCTCTTTGGCAGCTTATATAAGATTTTTGCTCACCCTTAGTTAAGAGAAAGGCGCCTCGGACCCGACCCCCTAAACGGGGCAGAGGTGGTTCTGGTTCCGGTAAACTTGTAGTTGGCTGGAGAACCAACCACATACAATACTGGCAGAACTTGGTTAATTGTGTTGCATGGTTGTATCTGCGTTGGACCACCTTAACTCTGAAGTCCCAATAAGGGATCTTTATAGGTTTCACGTGTACTACACCATTAGGAGACTTCTTAACGAGTAGCACTACCGGATGACGCGGATGATCAGCCACCAATAATACCTTTGACAAGAGAATCTGCCATGAACTTTGTCATGAGTTCGGTGTAGCTGAAAATACCGATTGGAGGATAAAAGATGAAAACAAGGGCCTCAAGCGGGTTTACTTCACCGACTCCGAGCCACACGTAGTACGGCCAACCACTCATTATGGAAACACCCACTTGTACAAAACCGTCAGGCAAACCTTTGACAAATCACCAGATGGCTTTGTTTTTCAGGGTGGCAATCTACATATTGATTATATGAAGCAAACCAAGAGGGTGCAAGTACCGCCTGGAGTACTTACGTACTGGAAAAATCTGAGGGATTCACAGCCCAAGGTATCACACGGATCAACGACAGTATTCGAACCTATGTTATGGCTATTCTTTGTGCCCAGGCGCAGACCCGCTCAGGTTTACTAGGTACAGGCACATCCTTTGACACCCGAAAGCAGTTTAAGGCTAATATTGAGGATGATATCAACTTACCAGTTGACATTCCCTCATCCATCAGCAGGTATCAAAACCTGCTCTAGAATGCTTCCTCAAAGGTTGATTAAGTGTTTGGAACAGGCTTTTACATTGCTCCGTCAGACATAAGCCTCGCCATTGGAAAAGTAGTTGGGTACAACAATCTGATTACCATCGCATCTGAGAGGCAGCAGATCGGCAGTAACACAGATGTCCATGTGTATTTTTTATTTTCAAATAGAGGAAACGTTGACATTCCGCCTAATGATATAGGCACCCCCTTTCCACTTATCCCGAACGGCGTTCCTGAAAGACCAGCGACCGTAGGAAATGCGCACAAAGATGAGAAAACTCCCCCATTGTTGGTGGAATCGCAACGTGCTTCGGCTTGCTACGCAGTAGGTCACGGAGTATCTGGAGGATAACTCCCTAAACCGCCGCTGCTGCGGCCCATACATACGCTGCCATCCAACCAGCCACCTTTGCAGCTGACTTAAGCAGCTATGATACGATGGAGCCAATGATCCCTGGAAGGGCAGCTGCTGCCTATCCGGTTAGGCCCTTCAGGTCGTTTTCAAAACGTCAACTGTCCTTTAATACAGTCCTTTACACCAGGCTAGTTAGCAGGCGTCGGTGATGGTGCCGGGGTTGCACTAGAGCTACCTCCACCCGTCAAAGCAAGTACTAGGGTCGAGATTGCCAATCCAACCGCAGAGAGGATGGTGGCAATTGTAAACCCTTGCTACCGGAAATGGGAGCGTACACGCTCAGCTAGCGTTGTGTCCTCGTTAAGAAGTCTGTTGATCGTTTCCCTGGTGCGGTTGATTTGGGTCCGCAGCATTTGTTTGGGTTGAGAGAGGCCACTACTAGTCTCACTTGTCTTACTTCCTTCCCTAGCTCATTCGCTTGAAATTTCGATGCGGCTATTCCCCGTCCCGTCCTCCTCTTGGCTTGTCATTTTAGCTTCCTGGTGTTTTATCTTTCCATCTAGCCACGCTAGGTTGTTGACCAGTTCATCCCTCTGGGTCTGCATAGCTTTACCAAGCCCTATAAGCTCTCTGAGTGTTAGTTGCGGTGTCTGTTTAGGTCTTCCATAGCGTTATGAACGCCCTCTATGAAGCTTGTTTCATTTACACCACCTTGCTCTGTCAAGGCTTCGAGGCTATTCATTTCTAAATTCTCTGCGGATGTAGCAGCTGCTTGGTCAAAGCCATGTAGGGCTTTTTCTGCCTTTATGGATAGTTGAGGGGTTACTCCAAGAGCCAGAGCAAGCTGTGTACCACAGTACTTTTCTATAATACTATGCGAGAGAAATTTGCTGGGATTGGTCTTCCATGTCAGAAGCTTCCATTTTCGGCCCCACCTAACCCAAAGGTCACCTTCCTTAGACGATCTAAACTTCAGAGCAGCCTGCAGCCCATGCTTACACAGTGCTTTCTTCCATCTCGTAACTAAGACATTTTTTCCCCAGCAGGCATTTCAGTATCAGCCCATGATTGACAAGCTGTACTCAACGTATCTCAAGTTTCGTCAATGAAGTTATTCTCCTCATTATTAATGAAACTAGTCTCATACCTCTCCTCTCTCATAGCCCCATTCTCCTCTGCGGCGTCAAGTGTCTGGTTCTCATACTCTGCCATGCTACTATGTTAAAGATATACTCACTATTATGTAACATGACGCAAACTAAATCCATGCCGCCGGGTACGCGAACCCATCGGGGAAAAGGGCGTGAGACAGTCTGTAGTTATTACAAACAATCCAAGCACTATTGACTATAACCAACAAGTGATGTTCCGCTTCCCCAATCTAGGTGCAGACGGCGTAATTGTCCCAGGGACAGCACGACTGGTCATTACAATCACACGGACCTATACTGATGCTAACCACAGCGTTGTGCAAAACCTTGGTCCCGCCGTGATTAAGAAAACAACTATCAAGATTTCTGGCAATGAGGTCATGTCCATTCGATGACATCGATGTGTACCACTGTTACTATAACTTGTGGCGGGCTGGACAGGAGAGACAGGGCCTCTAGTATCAGGGCATTGACACATCAGATGACACAAAAGCAACTAAGATATGAGTGAGGGCATTACTTTCTCAAATGTGTTCAACACTTGGTGTATCTTAATATCTCAAGAATTTGAGACCATATGTTCCATGCCTTCAACAGAGACAATGCAAGAGAAGACAGCTTCGTGTTTCAACGTCCGAACTGGGAAATTTCTTGTGGGGATGAGTCCTACAGGTGCTATCGTTTATGTGTCTGACATGTGAGGGGGAAGGGCGTCAGACAAAATAATTACGTCAGAATCAAATGTTTTGATACAGGCACTTGATGCTGGCGACCAAGTAATGGTTGACTGAGGTTTTACCATTGCAGGAGATGTGCTTCCAGGAGTCAAACTGCTCATACCCCCATTTAAAAACAAATTTACAGGCCAATTTACAGCAGAACAGTCTGTGGCTCGTATCCATGTGGAGAGTGCTATGTGGATTTTAGAAAACAGAAGCGAAATTAGCAATGCTTATAATTACGAAAACATTTTCAAAGTAGGTGCATTCATTGTGAACTTCAAACGACCTTTCTTGAAACTTTCTTGATTTCCTAAGATGTGTATAAATTCATAATGGCATTGCATGAATTTCTTTTGTACAGGGTATAGCATGCCTCCTTCTCAATTATTCTTTAAAATCGATACTCATGTTGTTGTTATCATTATTTCATGCATGTAATGCTGTATTTTGCAAATAAATTTGTTTGACATCTCCAGCTGTAGTTTGTGTATTACATTTATACCATTAAATCTTTAATTATACAATATGATAACTTTAAGGTGTCATTTAAAGTGCTTTGTAACCAACATCAGATAAGCTGACGAAATGTGATATCCATGCCTATATAATTCAACTTAAATTTTATTCTGACAGAGAAACTAACACATGACAATCTCACAGCACACTATTTCTGCATGGTTAGTGCATTAACCTGTGCCATACCAGTATTCATTCAAACTACCAGTGCCACAACAAATCTCATACTAATATTATACACAGCACATCACACCAAAATAAATTTGGATAACAATCTCTTCACATCAAAACACATTTAAATAAACTTGTCACAATTGTTCGGAAGCATATGTCACATGCCATCACACACTTTGCAAAATACCACTCTGTCAACTCCTCGCCCTCCTACATTTCAATTCTTTTGAAATTTGAGCACCTCCAGTGATACAACCCAACCACATCCACAGTTGAATTCACACATACCACTCCTGATTATCCTGGTGCTCCTCACAGATGTAAGAATAGTCTGAAATGAGCCTGGACTGGTGCTAATGCCCACTGCATAGAACTGAGACTTTGTGTTGTCTTTTCCCTTTAAGACACTGATCATGCTGCTTCAGTGCAGTGTTGAGCTGTTTGGCATAGAGCCGACGTAATCTTCGGTACTCTGAAATATATAAAGAAATAAATATATAAACTGCAAGCAACTATAGTCAATACAATAAATATCACATACGATGTATTACTATGCAATGCACGGTAATCATTTATGTATCTGGCTGTATATCAGTATACATTTTATATACACTTAGATATGCATGTTTTACAATATTGCTTACTTAATGTAATTGGCCAGTGGCGTTAGAGACAACTAATTTTGTCTACTATGTTTCACAATGCCAAGATTGAAAGGACAAATATACCTTGGGAGCGGGTAGAGATACCACCACAGGGCAAGGTTTTGGTCTGGCAAGCATATCTTTTCCACCACAAAATATGGTAAAATCGCCACGAAATTAATATATCCTGATGTTCTATGAGCAATAATAAGCAACCAAGCGCACATAAATCCACAGAATCCGTCCAATTCGTGTTATTATTTCACTTTTTCTTACGTTTGTAATCCAATGATTTCCATAACAACACAGCCAGGTGAAGAAGAAGCAGAAACCGGAAGTCGACAGAAGTTAGTTCCAAAAAGCTCACAAGGGCGGCACGCGCGACTGCGTGAACTCCCGAATAACTCTGCTATAGCATGTGCTTACTCTCAATTTGACAAACGAATTTTGTAAGTAAACATGAAAAAAACGAACACGAATCAAGGGGAGACAACAACGGTAGAGATAACGTCAGTGACCAGTGAGCGACCTTCAAAAGACGCTAAAAGGGTTGCGGCAGGACATAAGGATGCTGCAGCTCGCAATCAGAATAAGCTTCTGAGAGAGGTCCGTGAGGCTAAGGCTACGCTTAGAGACGCTAGAGACAAAGCTGTCGAGCCAACATCAATAAGGAAGCCTACGGAAAGGTGGGCTTGGCCAACATGGGCTTCGCCATTGGTTGTCAGTGGCGTTGGGGTGTTTGGACAAGCATGGTGTTGTTACGCCCTAAACAGGTTGTGGTACAAAAGCCTCCGGACGTTGAATTAAAGGATCCTTTTTATATAGAATAAGATGACAACACCAATTACTGATTAAAAAATGCCCGTTAACGCGTTGTACCACGGTGCAGTTGTTTCCAGTATATCAATAGGTTATGCCAAGCTTGCTAAGATGGCTCTGGGTGGGGCTCTGCCGCCTCTTGAATTCTCACCACTCGATCGGGCTATGGCTGTTGCCGATGTATCACAAGCCATGGCCAAAAAGGATATGCTTATTAAACAAGGGATGTTACCAGGTGATATTTAAGTAATGGCCAATATCCAACACCCGTGTCGCATATTGAGCAGCTAGAAAGGCATGCTGGTCTAGCCTTGAACGTCTTTGACTGGGATGGAGAAGGGGGCGGGGGGAACTATCATACACTGCATCAGTAAACAGCCTGGTCCACATATAAACCCCATTCTGATTGAGATGGATGGCAGGTTTCATTAAACGCTGATCAAAGATCCGAACCGCTTGCTGTTTCATCAGAGTAAACACAAAGAGCGCAAGTTCGATGCCTACATGGTTATACCGCTGATAAACTGCTCTCTGAGCACAAACCTCAGTGTTTGGGGATAAGGAAAATTGCTGTGAGAGTGGATATGCCTGAGGAAGGGAAGAACATATTATCTTTCCACAACTGACAGAAGCAGCTGGCTGCTCTGTATGTATTCTACGCCGACTTTTAGGATCTCAAGTTGAAACTAACTGGCCTTGCACTGGATGTTACCAAAAGCAACGCGCAGAAAACAGAGGAACATGAGCCATGTGGTTACGGCTATGTAGTTGTCCGGTGTGATGGTCAGACCGAAACCCCTGTGGTGTATAGACGAGGCAACACTGTGGAGATATTCTTGCAAGCCCTGCCACAGGAAGAGCTCAAGATCAAAGCAGTTCTGCCAAACCCTGTTGTCATGAGCATGAGGCGAAAGGATAAAAGAGCGCACAAGGCAGCAACCCATTGTCATGTGCGTAAAAAAGTACTGGGTGGGAACTCCGTCCGCGACCATTTTCATATAACAGGTAACAACAGGGGGGGGGGGGCAGCTCACAATGCATGCAACCTAAAGCTGCGGTTGAATCCTGAGACAACGGCCGTGCCTGTAGTATTCCATAACCTACGAGGCTATGACTCCCACCTCTTGATGCATGCCGTAAGTAAGGTGGAAGGTAAGATCAACTATATCCCCAACAATATGGAGAAGTATATATCCCGGTCGTTCAGACAGTGGCTCTTTATTGACAGTGCGCAGTTCCTCCTGGCCTCGCTTGACAAGCTGGTGTCTGCAAATAACCCAGACGCCTTTGCAGTGACGGCTGAGTATGAACATGATGAAACGAAACGCCGGCTGCTGCTGTGCAATGGAAGTGTATGCCTCGCCGCTACCAATCAATGAGTTCTACAGCGAGCTCTCTGAGCAGTGTATATCTGCTGCAGACTATGAATATGCACAGAAGGTCTGGAACGTGTTCGGGTGTAAAAACGTGGGCGACTATTATGACCTGTACCTGCGCACATACGTACTTCTCTTGGCTGATGTATTTGCGATATTCCTCAAAACCTGTCTTCAGCAGTATGGCTTAGATCCAGCTCATTACTATACCAGTCTTGGCCTTTAATGGGATGCGCTTCTTATGAGCACAGGGGTGGATATCGAGCTTCTCACCGACTATGTTAAACACCTATTCATTGATAAGGGCCTGCATGGTATCACGTCGCCACGCTAAAGCTAATAACCCGTTTATAGAGGGCTTTGAGCAGGATAACCCAGCGAGTTATATCCAGTATCTTGACGCTAACTACCTGTATGGGTGGGCGATGAGTCAACCTTTGCCTACTGTGGGTATTAAGTTGATGGATCAGTCAGCCTATCTACAGATACAGGAACATCCCGACAATGCCGAAACCGGATATATACTCGTTAATCTTGAATACCCTGCAGAGTTACAGGCTGATCACAATAATTATCGACTAGCACCAGGGCAAATGTCTGTACAGAATGAATGGTTGTCCAGACTACTAGAAGAATCTCCTAGGTGCATTGGGGAGCATCGAAAATGGAGTTGAGAAGCTAGTACCCAGCCTGCCCAATAACGAGAAGTATGTGGTCCATTATAGGAATCTCTGGGAATGAAGCTTACCAAGATACACCGTGCGCTTGTATTCAATCGGAGCCCCCTGATGGAGCCTTACATGCGCATGAACACAGCCACTGGCGACTTTAAGAAGGACCTGTAAAAGCTGATGAACAACTCTGTGTTTGGTAAAACCCTGGAGAATCTCAGAAGGCGAGTCGTCGTCAAGATTGTGCGCACGGCAGAAGAGGAAAAAATATGCAAGCTTGCTGCCAGTCCCGCCTATGCTCGTCATAAAGTATTCGATGATGACCTGGTCGCCCTGCACATTCACAAGACCCACCGCGTGTTAAATCGTCCGGTGTTTGTAGGTATGTGCATACAAGACCTCTCAAAGCACCTGATGTACGACTTCTATTATAACACAATGAAGTCAGATATTGTAGCGACATTGGCCTGCTATACACAGACACGGCTTCGCTGCTTTTGGCGATCCGCACAGCTGACGTGTATGCAGACATGAACGAAGATAGTGAACTCTTAGATACCAGCAATTATGATCATTTTCATCCCTTGTTCAGCAACGTAAAGAAGAAGGTGCTAGGAAATGTGAAAGATGAGTGTGCCGGTGTGCTCATCAAGGGGTATGTCAGTCTGCGCCCGAAGATGTACTCGATCCTGATGTCTGATGTGGGTGAGATTAAAATGCCTAAGGGAGTGAAAAGATTGTGGTTAAGAAACACCTATGCCACGCACAGTACATGAAGTCTCTATTCTCAAAGAAGCAGTTCCGCCATTGAATGAACATGCTACGCAGTGAAGGTCATAAGATATAGGGGCTACACTTCAACAATGTGTCACAAGGGCCAGAACCCCCTCGGTCCCGTTTGTGGGGTCGGGTCCGAGGCACCTTTCTCGCAACTTAGGTATAAGCTGCCAAAGAAGGAATAGTATAGATAATTGGGGGTGCACCAGTGCCCCCCGTTTCTACTTAGATGACAGCAAGCAAACTGGCAGTGATTAACATGCACCTTGAAAAGGTTGTGCACTGACTAAGGAATTCGATATATGATGTTGCGCACAGATCGTACAATCATGCGAAATACTATTAATACTTCATCAAGTGTGCGGCCTTGCTACACAACACAACAATCATTGTGCCAGGAATGTCCAGCGCATTGGTGACTAATCAGCTACTAACGATATGTATCCCAGATCTAGCATTGCTCTAATTTAAGGCAGGGGAACAATAGTGCCCATAACAGATGGACAAGGCTCAGTCTTTCACACTGTCGCGCAAATACGTTGCACAGTGCATGTAATCAGAACTCATGCTCATTTAAGATGCAAAGTACCGGAGAAACTACACCGACTACTGACATGATGCCCTCACTCAAAACAAATCACTCAATTTTACCAAATGATTAAATACAATTTTATGCAATGTACAAGGAAACATGAGGCAGCAATGCAAACACATACCACCATGTCGAAAAAGTCCATTGTTATCGTTATTCTTTTCTATAGCCATTGTGAGTGGTGACGTTTAATAGCTATTGGTACAAGCCATCTTTCTTATCGCACGATATATGATGTGCCTCAATAACATGACAGTAATATGCTCGAGTGCTACGTGATGCCAATTGTTTATAATAATCTACTTGCGTTCCTTGCAGCCTTCACAAACATCTCACCCACAGTGACTCTGTATCATGAAGGGTATTCGCCTCAAACTCCTTCCCTACTAATTGATAAAGCACGTGTTCATGACGGAAAAATACTTTGCTTTAGGTAGCAACAGCCAGTAGCTTGTAGTGAATGCGCCAATCGTTAAGTGGATGCCAGCTTAGTTGTATCCTTTTCACCGTCACAGCTAAGTGCACTATGGTGAATCCGAACATGCGACGTACATTCGCTTATGTCATCTGCTAAGGGTAGTTTCTTAGCCTCACTATAAATCCATCAATATGTTTATATGCAAAAGTAAGCCGAACTGACAATAGCCCCAACAAACGGCTTTAATATTTTAACAGCAGCAACAACAACAACATCAAACAGCCATGTACGAGTTCATATCATGGGCAATTTGAAAAAAATATTTGATCTTTATAAATGAATGACGCAGCATCACATGCGTTGGTCTTCCAGTTAACAATCATCGATTGAATCAATCTTTGGTTTATATTTGGACATATAAACCACAAGTCGATTGAAAGCGTGGTCAAAACTGAAAAAAACAATAAGGAAGAAAACAGTGCGCTGATAGATGATGTTCATTGCAACAGAAAAGCACCATAGTGATGTGACAGAAGTAAATAGACGTGGAACAAACAGCGGACTCCTTATTGTTGCATGAAGATTAACATGCGGATCGTGATCTAAATAGAAGCTATACATCAGCCAAGGAAACAACAGATGCATCCATTTGTTCTATTAAGAATGAACTGACAACACCGAATATTGTGCATGCGTCATTAACCACTCATTCACTAGGCCCAACATAATGATAAATGCTTCTATATGCATTAAAGAATCAATCATAAGACAAATACAAATGAACATTGCCTCATCACTCATACTGCTGCACAATATTTGTTTTATTTGCGGAAAAATGTACACGGCATTCTCTTACAAATATGTTCAAAAACCTCACTAATAAATGTATAAAAACGTTATATCATCTTTCATAGCCATCGATGCAGAGTTGGTGCTGTGGGGAAGAGAAGAATGAGGCTAGTTTACCACATTTTGCTCGATGGGGAAAAGGTTGAGTGCTGAGTAGACACTATTTGTTGATGCAAATATGTTTGGAAAACGACCGAAAGGGTAAAAATCCCTATATTAAATACATCTTTTAATCGACCCACACCATCCACTCTATTGTCAGTGTTTTTATATAGAGAGATAAACAATTTTTTTAATTGATGTGAATGCCCTTTGTGAATATTAAGATAGATAACACATAAGTAAAAACGAAATTGACGGCAAAATTCACCGAAGCGCATATTTCAAGGCCTGTTTGAATTTAGGGCGGCTCCATTTTTCAAATTAAAGGCCGATGACTATCGGTTACGTGTATGTACTGTAAGGCAGAACTAGTTATATACAAGAATTCACAAGAACGGCAATAACCACGTTGAAATTATAGCGCTCACGCTGTTGAGCATCCCAAATAAGCTCCTATGTAATAAAGCATTTACAGTCACCGTATCTAATCGACTGCTGGCATTAATAATGCCTCTACTGTGCACCTGACCATTGATACGTCTAAGGGATTCCGCAAATGTTCAGGGGCGTAAGTACCCAAGTAAGCATCCCAAAAGAGAAAAATAATATTCGAGAGAAAAATGAATGTGTCGACGAACAAAAACACCAGACGCTGTCGTCTAGTTATATTAGGGCGTCACAACAAGGCATTAGATGTGTAGCCCATATTGGCTAATTCGGCATACTTGAAAACGGAGGGATAGGCATCTTAAATTCTCACAGTACGTCAAATACGATATCTACAAAAGGGTTGCTTTTTAGCGTGCGTGATGTGGTGTGAGCAAGGGGTAGAAATTGAGCTAACATGTTTAATCGTTTCTCTCCGAATTGGCACCGGGTTTCATACTGCAGCTTAAAGTATACAAGGTCAACTATCCCAATCTTGAACGATCTCTTCTGGTACGTTGTGTATACCTGCTATCTAGGTGAAAATTTAAGGATCTATAGCATGGGTTGTTATTGTCCTTGACAAAAGCAGTCCGCAGCTTGTCCAGCTTATTAACTGGAACAATTATTTTGTCTGTGGCACGAACAAAGTGAGGTGTGATTGCTATTTGTCTGTTAGGTGCAATGGATGATAAATTGTCCAGAATAACGTTAATCTCGTAAGGTGCTTTATGATCCATGACTACAGTTTTTGCAGTCATATCATAAGCATATTTTGATGGTGTCCAGTAGTACCGATCAGCAGAAATAATTCAAACTGTTTCTTCGTAATGATGGATTTCCTTGTAATGCTGGTTGCTTTGCAGCATTGGTACCTGTAACGAATGCGATTAACCATCGGCTCTACTTATATATTCAGAATCAGTGCAGTCATTAAAGAACATAAAATCATATTGTGAATATTTACTCCTTGTCTAACTCTTTCTACTTCGCTAACACTTCTTGTAATAAAACCAGGTTATCTCTGAGTTCATATTGAAAGAACCTCTCTTGGCCCGGGAGCAGCATTATTTGCTCACGCTTCAAGTATATAATGAATTTGGTCGATTTCAATGTCGCGTACTGTGCTGGATCCCTGTCACTACCTTGCAAGTGTCATATAAACGCATACAGAATGATGGTGGTCCCCGTCAGTCAATAGCAGCCTGCTCAAGCGGTTGTCATCCTCTGAGCATGCGTAATCAGCAATACTGTCAAGGTCACATCTACACATAGAGAACTGGCACGACAAATTCACAAACAAGGCATGATTTGACAAAAATGGAATCCGCCCGATGGCGATACTAGTAGAAAATAAGTAACTGGTATTTCGTCATTGCCCACTTTATAAGAGACGTCAAAGGAAGAGAATTGGGACTCTTAGCGAAACTGCACACCATCTTTGTTTTTTCAGCGTAACTAGCAGCTAGCGTTAGAATAGAAATGATTCAATGTATTGTCTGCGGCACCAGTGACTACCAACAAGCCGCTACCTCTGTCAATCAACCAGCGCCAGTACTTCTTACTGTGACGATACTTTAATGACAAGAGCAGAGACAACAACAGGTGGTTGCATTGATTGCTTATCGACTTGATACCTTAAAGCGTAAACACTGGATGGTACAGCCAATGATTTACATCTACATGCGATAGCTTTACCAGGAGGATGCTTGGGGCTTGCATTATCAGGACATCTTAACTTGGAGCACCGGAAGCGTACTTTGTCACTCGTAACACACAGCTTCTAGCTCAATTTAAATTCAGGGATCGTTACTTGCTGCATCAGTGATTTAAAACACCTTAGCTGCTTCCATCGGATTAAAAACGCCTTTTGACGATGAACTCTTTGTAGCTTTGTATATTGATTTGTTTGAAAAGAATCGTTTAGAATCTGTATTGTACTTACATGATCTGCCAGCGGTAGATAAATCAGTGAGAAAACGCTACTCGACCAGTCTCGCGGAAGACCATTTAAAAGCATATGGTTCGCCATACATCTCTGTTCTGTTACAGCATTTTTCGTTGACTGCTTGTACATAACATACATTGGGCAATTGCTATAGCTTGTCCGCACACTTCGCCAACGCTAACATTTACTTGGTTTTGCACTGGCACGTGCATGGCGAGGTGACACATGCTTTGGCACCCGCATCCAAGAAAACTGATTCGATAAGCTATTAACTTCTATTTCAAATAAATTTTTAAATAGAGTCTTCGCAAAAGATAACGAACCTGTGGGAGTGGTTATGACAAATATGATGCAGCTACTCTTTTTGTATAATGTAATTTTGATTATATGACAATTGTGGACCTTTTTGTTAACGTGACTCCATAAGCATCATCTTGTCACAGAATATGACCATCGCAATATTCTATTTTTATATACGAGATCCTTGATCGTCTAGTGTCTGTACTGCAGTCAAATATATGTGACCAGATGCCTTATAAATCAGTCTTTTATTGCTATGCGTATATCATCAGTACAAAGTTGTACTTGTTGTCTGGTTACTTTTATATAAGAGCGTCATACACATATTCGCTACAGAGCATTTTGTGTAAGGAAGAAAGATGCTATGTTATCAACAGCAGGTCTATATTGATGTTGTTTACGCATTGTATGTGCTTATTAACGCAGATTATGTGTCTATGTGTATTACACAATAGCACAAAAACAGTTGGTTATATTGTCACAATAGGCAAATAAAAAAGACCGAGGTTAATCCTCGCTGTAAATGCGTTTATGCAGGCAATGTATCGTAACATAACCAAACTAATAGGGTAAATCATTGACTGAAAGGTGACATATTTTCTATCGGTATAATAAGCTGATTTATTCAGTGTCAGCCGACATGCTCAAATCAAGTACTTAGTTTACGATTCACATAAAGTGTATGACATAGACCACCACATAATGACTCATGCCCATACACATTCAATACATAGAGTCATTACTATGGCTCTGGAGCAATCAGATGTTATTAAAATGTTTACCATTATTGCATTTTATCTTCATTGAGGGAAGAAGAAGACGCTCTAGGGGCAAAATCTTGCAACCCTTTGATAGCTGATAAAAGCATCACCATATCTTATGACACAGTCCGTCTAATAAATATGTCATATAGCGAGAATTGAATACTACACGCAACTACTCTAACACCTGATTTTCAGCCAGCCTTCATTACCACGCAGCTAAATGATTGCTCCAGCTGTATCCTCACACTAAACGAGACAACATAGGGACTTTTGCAATCAGATGATTTTGGCTGATTTAACATGAGCCACATGCAAATACAGCTGATGTATTAGTTCAATTTCAATAGCTACATAGAAAACTAAAAACAATGCATAAAATGTCACCACATATGCTATAAACGTTTATAACTTGAAGGTTGCTAGGCTAAATGGTACTCCAGCATGACGAAAATAAGGAGCTGGCATCTTCATACATATAAATTGCCTTTATTGTTGTCTGGTACCATTTAAGGATTTGTTAACCGGTCTCATGGTCTTCATCCATCTGTCATCATATTTACATAAACAATGCGACCACACGATTGTTGATATTCTATCTATGCAAGCATCACTTGACAGGCTGATGGGTATGAGGTGGATGGGGATGAGGTTGAAGTGTGGGGTGGGGTGGCTCTCTATCTGCAAAAGCCGCACACCAACTGTGAATAGGCGTAAGGTCAATCAACTATGCTGTGGGCTTGTGCAACCTTGAAACGGATGATTAATTATCAGTCAGGAATTATCCAGTTAAAACTATGCCTCTGAAGGTACGGCCTTCTAAAGCAGAGATTACGTTAATAAACTTTAAGTCCGCTTTGATCAGGTCAGTACAACAAAAAATATATGTCTCCGCTACACATTGCGAAGTCTTGGGGCTTTTAGTGATGTTATTGCCATAAATCACCCGCAATTCCGTACTTGAGCGTATAATTTGCAGAAATGTGCATGAGTTGAAGGTTCGAATTCCACTGAACTGGGGAAGGCGGCCAACCTGGTAATGTTGTTATTGTATTTATAAGGGGATCATCAAAGATATTTACTCAAAATATGCCAAAATGACCGCTGATGATCAAAGACACAACCAGCACGATGGTGCCATTTCAAAGGAGCAAACGTGGAATATCAGAAAACACCAAGCAAATATGATTCCACCTGTTCGTTCACCTGCTATTATGTTCATTTTATCAAACCACCGCCTTAAACAGACTGATTTGTTCTTTGGCAACACGCATAAAAGAGCCTAGCTACTTGTATGCAAGCTATTGTCACTTCGTCGCACCGCTCTTGTAAAGATTCTTCCGAATACAAGATGGCCCCCGCCTGAGTTAACTTGGCTGCAAACCAAGCATTTTACTCTCGAAACGTAGTTCGCATCTGCTGCATGTGATACGATTGCATTAGCATAAATAAATATTAAACATCTGAGCCTAGTGCTCTCTTAACAATATGGTCCTTGAAGATGAGGCTACTCAAGGCTACTCTATTACTCACATTTACATAAGCCTTCGAGAGCTATATGGTTTGGTCAGAAAACATTCATACGATACAATAATTCAATTCAAACGTATTTACATGCATAGTGAAGGCGTCCCCACTCTTTGTCATATATTCGATGGGCTGCAGAACGACAAATGTTGGCGTAAATAGTCAATGTTTGACATCGTTTTTGCCGATATAATAATCTGCGCGGGAAACTATTGCCGAGTGTCGGGCGCACTCATGAATGAGAAATTAGTATAGAGACTAGCGTGGCTAGACCAGGGGTCCTGGTTGGCCCCCTTCCCAATTTATGACTCCCAGCCCCTCTGCATCCCAAAGCTATGTATGGTGTAGGTACTGGCGTCACCCCAGCCCTTTTGGCGGCCTCCTCGACTAAACCTTACCACCCATTAGATGAATACTGACCCATTCAGAGGTAGCGATGTGCTTGACTATGCATTGTAGAAGACGGAATTGTCAATACAGTGAGTGTCATATAGACGTTCGTGGTGATGGTTTAGATAACAGACAGCTCAATCACCAGTGGATGCGGGATGCAGGGATGAATATGATTCGGTGGCCTTGTGTCTAACAGAAACTGGAGACCAATCGTCACAACAAGGGGCTTTTACGCTTTTAAATGCACTTAATGGGATGTACTCTAAAGGCTCCGTTTTGCATGAAATTGACGTGAGCCTTGCGGGCTCAGGCCTGGATCTACATCTGCATAAGAGGATATTGGATAACTAGTCAAGGATTCTCTTTAATTCTTTATCTGGGATCTTTCTGTAGGTAATCGCTGTATATGACTTGAAATCATGTTCAGTTTATTTTATTGTGCTCACCTTGCCCCTGGTTTACCCAAGCCAGTCCCTTTATTACTTTTGTCTCTGGCAATAACCCTTTTGTCACAATCTACACGTAGTTTAATGAATATTTGCTTCTTAATGACATAATGGCAAGTTTTCTTTAATAGCGATCTATGGCAATAATGAAGACGTTCAAGTTGGCTGCGTCAAAATTTGTTAGTATGGATGATTTTTTAATTGTAAAGATCTTACATACTGAGTTTTACATAGATTTATTGTCATTTGTCAACAGAACGTGAAATAAATCCAATTAAGCTCTGTCAGCGGCGGTCAAGAGATTGCACAAATGGTTGTGAGCATTTATAGGGAAACGTATCTGCTTATTTCAGTAGGGTGCTTGTAATTTGAGTTTTTCATCCCCGCTGATTGTGGGGACTATCACTGTAAATGACTCTTCCAACAAAGACAGCACAGCATTAAGGCTCTGCCGCCGGAGGAAGATCTACGTATTGCATTATGCCTAACTCGTTGCCCTGTTTTTCGACCTCGTGAAATATGATTCGATTCACCCAGTATGGATATTGCGTCGCGACCTCCTACATAGCAAAACGCCAAATAACCTGCCTGATCTGCTGATTAGATTCCGTGTTCGTGTATAAATAACAATATATTGGCTGGTTCCAAGCAGAGGTGCACTTTATCTCCTGATATTTTAAGTGGTTGCCACAGCGGTGTGAGAACGAGCCAAATTTCAAAAAATATCTCAATAGAAAGAAAACGTTGACCGATAAATCAACGGTCAATACTAGCCATTTGCCATTTTGAAACTCGCTTCCATTGAATATTGCGTCCATTGAAACGTATTGAACGTTAGCTGTAAAACAATTTGTCTGTTAAATAATTCTTGCGTCATTTTGCTCAAATAAATAGATGGTTATAACAGCATATAATGTATTTGGCACATACACTGACAGTACTACGAACAACATTAATCAGCATTATGAATGGAACACCTATGCACATGTTGCTGTGATATCTTTAACACGTCACATACATCGAATTTCTTGTCGGGTGTACGAGAGTTTTGTGTCTAAGTAAATGATACAACATAATTCATGCTATAGATGGATTTTCTGATGTGATTGAAGATACTAACTATTAACAGTATGTAGTAAGATTTTGAAATAACTTGGCGTGCCCATGAGGGGTTTGCGAGGGGGTGCAAGCTGTTTTACAGATAATGTGTCATTGTGATCGCAAATGATGGAATATGTGTGCTCGTTGGTTTTAGTATGGTCAAACAATGACTTAAATCATATCTTAAAAAATTGCAAAAGTGGAAGGGATGTACTTATGCTGCTGAAATTTTAGAACTAGTCAATCCGGAAAACTACAATCATTCAGTCGAATCATTCCAGCTACATCACATAGGCTGCAAAAGAAATTGTGTAGCACTGTGGGCTTGTTAAACGCAACTAGACAATATTATCAGATGCATGTCACAATATAGACACAAAATACAGAAATGTCCATTCAGTCGAATCATTCCAGTTTCGAAGGCTGCAAAAGAATTTGTGAAATCAGATGCATTACAGAAATGTCCATATCATGAATCTGTTACCAGGAAATAGTACCACAAATGATGAAAGGACGTTATGCATGTTGTCGACGTAGCGATGCCAATAATGGTGATGTTTTCGGAAGCTTTAAGGCAGTTATGTCTAATACAAAATGTACAATTATGCTAATTCTTCACCAACAGCATCATATAACATGACTTACTATAACCCTGTAGACACTGAGATCACACAAATGGAATTTATAGCCTCTAACTACACAGTGACCTGATCGTGTGATAAGACGAATTCCTCAAATTATAGGAAATTAGAGTTCCGGGAAACGCAGATACAATTAAGCCACGAGAGTCACACTTCTGCTACTAACCGCCAAAGCTGCTTGCCAGGCTAAGACGTTCGTTCCCTAAGTATTTTCCTCCCAAAGGTACGCACCACATAGCGTTTTTTCCATTTCTGCTCTGATGTTCTGGTGTAGTCTCAATTGTATGCACAGGTGATGCAAGGTGATGCAATCGTTATTCATTTATCACACTGAAAGAATCTTGGCGCTAATGTCTATCAGTGCATGAACATGTCAACTCATATGCGCCGGAAAACAAAGTCAATAACGGACACATCAGGATGATCAGCAAAGTGAGGCATCATCTGGATGATACCTGTGTTCACGCTACTGATGCCTACGTCACTTCGCTCCTTGATTTTAACAATACGCTGCTTGCTAAAGCACCCGATCCACTCATCTTCCGACTCCGACTGACTCTAAATACAGTCGCTAGATGGCGACAGGTGCAACGAAAATGTGATCATATAACTTCTGCTCTGCGTTCTTTACGTTGACTATCCGTGAATAAGAGGATTAGTTTTAAGACCGTCTTGTTTTTGTACAAACTGATGCATCATCGTCCAGCAACCAAGTATTTGACATAGCTATTCGCAATCTAGGACAGCATCGTGAAATATATTTCACCCACTAAAGCCAGAGATGTAATGTTGACCTACTATAATAGTCTGAGCGGAGAGATACCGCCTTGCTTTCCGTTTGGTTGTGATTTTGGAAGACGCAACAAACTGGGCACGTATTATATACCGGAGATTCCCAAACAGCGGGATCCGTTATAAATGGCAGTAAACTGATATTTGTTAAACGATACTAGCTATTATGTTATGCATTAAAGCATTGAGAGGTTGTCTACCAACCAGCTAGATGTGCTCATGAGTAATGGTGCCGAAAATTTATGACACATAGTGAAACAAGTAAATGGTTCACGCTCATCGATTCGATGCATCGCAAGCAGCAGCTGCAGCAGCCTAAGCCCACAATGGCGGTTTGATAGAATTCTTAAACATGATCGCCTGATATTGATGAAAGTATCGTCCATGAACCTACGTATTGATCAAGAGAATGAAATACGGCGCAGTTGCACCTGCAAGCTGCAAACCCTTACAATATATTATTTCAGGCTCTGTACGCTGGAACAAAACAGGCGAAATAAAACCACAATTCGCTGGGTATCCGGTTTAGTTGAATGCGCTGAGTCCATAATATTCCTAATGTATCCGCTGTCATTACGCGTCACGAGGCAAGACTTCTGGGGTAAAATTATTGCCGTTAGTTGGTTTTACGTTGGAGAAGCTGCCTTTGAGCGTGAACATGTTGCGATAACAGATCAGTTTGGCCAAACGAGTAAACGACGGTTCATAGAAAACATTTAGAAAAAGCTTAATCGAACTTAGCACTAAGAGGAATGTCGGAATTATTTATATATGATATGTGAACGATACGATAGTTGGGTACTTACACCGCATGTAAATGCCAAAAACACCATATAATTGTCTGTAGCCCAGTCGGCATTCCGAATCGAACACCACTAAACACAAACTCTCACCATCTATCGCCTCGATTAAGTATTGCTCTTTTGTATTCAAATATGAGCAAAAAAAGACCCTGTTGTCATCATAAAAAATACCGTGCATGTGCCGTGGTTGCTTACCGGCCTTAAATTTGTCTCCGAATAATAAGAAAGTATATACTGGCCTGAATTTTTTTTCTCCAAGCAATCAGCTATGTTACTCGTGCTATTAAGCAAGCAGCATTCACCAACCCTCGCCAGCTATTATGTGTTACCTAATAATTTAGTTTGTGGACATCATTACCTATGATTTACTGTGTTTGTCTGTTAAGGGATAATTTTAAGAACGATGTGGAAAGGATATTTACACAGATTGTTGTTGGACAGACTAATCATCTTACGTTGCAAGTGAATAATGAGCAAGAAATTAATATTGAAACGCCTTATGAATTGTCATTATCTTTCTCTTGTCGTACTATTAACAAGCCGTAATTCTCCACACGTTGTCACATTGGTATTTCCAAGCAAATGCGTCTTGAATAAAACGAATTTATCAAACAAGTTTTATAAAAGTATTGAATAGAGGCAGCTAACTCACAAAATCATCTAGATCCATTGAAAGTCATATTATTAAGGTTAGGGGATTTGTTTTGGTCATGCATGTCCAATATTGGCATTGAATGTGGACTCCCTCAAATTAATTGTGCGGTTATCCACAATATGATTGACAGATATTGGGAACAAAACAGCAAGAGAGCTAATTTGAATACCCTGCGTAGTAATTGTACCACATATGATCCGACAGAATTCCGCAATGAGACGTCACCTATATTACTATTCGCATTTTAACAATGCTACGCTTTTGGTTTTTTTGCTAACATACATCGGCACAATGCGTATGGGTTATATGCTACCCCACTTGGTAGCGGTCGATGAATTTTATAACAAAAATGCTAGGAGTGATATCTATGGTTCGTCTGTTCGATTTCACCATATATTTTAGGCTTATACTTTTTTCCTGTTGTACTTACAATAATTACAGACATTTTGAAATCAGCTAAATAAAGATCAACATAACAATAATAAGTTTAATGCAGGACACCTAAATGACAGCCGTTAAGTCACACAAATGATTTAAAATGAAAATAATATTGGGTTCAAGATTATTTGAACCAAAAATAGGCTATCCTGGAAACTGGCCACATCAATTTGAGAAATGACTGTAGTGATTTCTTAGATGTAGACAGAATGTAATCAAGCGTACAAAGATGGTATGACAATCGACATGGAAAAGTCAAAATGATTACAGGATTTTTGCCGCTGCAATAGCGTGTAAATATATTACTTTAATAATATGAAACAATATAGTTTCATATGGAAAGAAACGTATCTGGTCTTTACAATCATGCAGTTACGAGCTTCAGTTGAATAGACTACATATCGGCCGTTATTATAAAATTGACTGCAAAAACTTGGGCTATGGCATGTTAGAATACTTGATGCATGTTGTACCCACGAAGCGTTAACCTAATTGCTCCGGGAATGTCAAGGGAGCACGTTCAATCAGCCGGGTTCTTTACCGACACAGTGGCTTCATTGACAACAACAGCGGAAGGGTAAAGGATACCATATTTTGCTTGGAAGATTCTGTGACAATCATAGGAGGCGACATCTCTATTGTCGAAATATTTGAAATTAGTGCACCCAAGTGGGGCACCGTTTCGAGAATGCCGGGATGGTATGCACATTTGAATGGAAAGCAACATGCAACGTCAAATCTACTGCAGGCAATAGACAATAGATCTTAAGAAGCCTTGTTGGTGATAACTTATAGGTTGGCATATTAAGCATTGTTAAGAG
>CM067343.1:56252444-56284944 GCA_034190875.2 Urechis unicinctus | reverse complement strand
ACCTGTGATATTGTTCTCCCGCTAGTCCTTAAATATAAAATGACCCTATCAAATGCCGAACAAACAAAATTAGTTATTCATAAAAGATGACGGATTTTTAAATTTGCGACATATGAAATTTTTTTTCGAGACAATATGGCATACATATTTTGGATGGTGCGTGCTCACTTCTAGAAGGTAGGTTGAAATCGTAGTATATACATATTATGATATTATATTGATATTGCTCTTCATCTGGACGTGACGAATACACATCAACTCATTGATTATAGCCATATATGAGTTATCTAGGGTAGAGGCATAATTAGTGAAAATATAAGTCGGAATGGTTATAGCCCCTTTTTGCAGGTTTCTCGAAAAAAACGTCAATGCACATAGTGTTTATTCCAAGCTGACAGCCAACCAATTGCCGCAAGAAATATATAAGCATTCCCCAAATTGTTTTGTCTAGCCTATTTACTTACAGCTATATAGGAGTGTTGTCGGTGGGACCTGAATACCCTTCTTGCATTTCAAAGCACAATCGCCATTTTAGAATGGTCCTCACCACACAGAAACTTGATTCTCCCGTACCAGAGAGACAAATAAATTATTCAAAAATGCCCACCATGTACTATTGTATGGAAAGTGTGGACAACAAATAGTAAACGTGAAGATAAAGAAGAGAGACATGGAAATGTCCCGTCGCATGACTACACACTTTAATCAATTCCTTCATTAATGTTTGTCGAGTGTCCTTGAATGTTTTAGACGGCTGGTCAAGAAAACGTGACTGAGTGCGCAAACATTCAAAATATGGTTAAATAGGAATCCGAAAGGCAAAAGAAATCAATTCTTTCAAAACATACCATGCTAGTTTGCATGTAAATACATATTGTTGATCAACTGGATAGCGAGCTTTATTTTCAAAGAAGCGGCGATGCTGTTAGGTTTACTTTGCATACTTCGAAGACATCGGTGATTTTAACTATTTGTTAATATATGTGTATTGATAATGCTATGTAAACAGTTAACGTGTAAAAAGCCGGTGTTGTATACCATTTGTCTTTAATGTTAAACGACTTGTATTTAAAACGCTGGTCAAGCAAAATCTGCATACGATCTCTCATTAGATTATCATAATCGGAGACAAATAAGTACTTGCTTATTCCTACCTCTGTAAATATTTGATAACAGACGTCTGTGTTCAACCTTAGTTAGATCCAGTTCAGAACACTTTGAGGAGATTGCTGAATCGTAGCCTACACTTCTGACTTGTGCGGTGTCGTTTATAGCTACATTGCAATATAATTTCCGACTCACGGGTAAAGGCTTTGTAATAGTTCCGATTTGACATTAGCTATAGTGATTTTATCTAATTACTGCTCGGTTGGTGTGCTTTCGTATCATGGGGAGCATGAACGATAGCCACTTTTAAAAACTGCAGTACAATGTATCACCCTTTCTCATGAAATGTAACGGAATACATCTGGGACACTTTGCAGAACTTGTTAGGATTTATTCTAAATATGCAAGTGCTGCTTGTTCATTGAAGTACGCACTGATAGTTGTAATATTACCCAAAAGCTTACGCAGAATGCCATTTTATTCGAGTGGCAAATCGGTATTTTAGAGGCGTTCGGTGTACTAGCGCGTGTACGTGGAAGCTTGCGAGTTTTTATGAGTGCATTTGTGTGTTTAAGTTCGTTGTTGTTGGTGGGAGGGGGGGGGGGCAGTTTGTGAGTAACAAATTTCTGTGACACTATGTAAACAACGACTTTCAGAATGAAGCTACTTGTTTTGCTCAAATTAATGTCCCTTAGCAATTTAACAAACAGCTGCAGATTCCATTCACTAACTTGCTTTTATATCCTTTATTTTAGCCAGATAACCATTTGAATAAAGCACAAGACAGGTGTCTGTGCCACAGCAAAGAGGTCATCTACAAACGTGGTGCTTGTGTCACTTATACTCGCACACAGGCTACTACTATACATATTTGCATGCTAGAAAATGCCATATGTAGGAAATGCAATATTCTCGTTTGACGCGCAAAATGTATTGGTGGATAACCGCATTGATTTTATGGACAGCTCTGGACCGAATAGACAATGGTTTCTGGGCGCTAATGCAAGGAGTAACCACGAATGTGCGTCAAAGATATATTTTGTGAAAACGTAACAGCCACACATTGTACACACTAAATGTTAAATAAGGTAGATAATACATTATTTTAGCGTTGTGGATAGGATGAGGTTATGCTAAAGCTACTGACCATCCAGAAATGGGGTTCCTGAGTGAGCCAAGCCTATTTATGTATATCATGATCAGTGTTGTCTCCGCTGTCATCCATTAGTCATGAGCCCATCTATTCGTGTGTCTACATTTACTCGTTGTTGATGGCGGATTGACTTCATGTAAGCTGTGTACATATAATAAATCTAAAAAGTGCAAGAAAGAGGTGATGTGGAAATGTGCAATGCCGACATGAAATATCAATAATTTTATTACTATGATATTCGTGGCATTGTCGATGAATTTCGGGGTGCTTCATCAAATGGATAAGGCCGCAAAAGAGTGTTCTACTCTTGGGATGGATAGAGTATTGTGATTTCTAGTATTGTGATTATGAATGTCGGATATTTTATTAATTAAGTTTATGTTATTGTAATTTGTGGGTATTTGTTGAAGCGATCTGGATCTATGAATGAATTTTTTTGGTGGTTTATGAAAAATCATGAATGGAGTGGTGAGAGAACATTTTTATTACTATGATATTCGGAGCATTGTTGAATTTTGGGATGCTGCATCGAATGGAAAAGAATGCAAAAGAGTGATCTACTCTTGAGATGGATAGAATATTGTGATATCTAGTATTGTGATTATGAATGTCAGACGTTTGATTTATGTAATTTTATGTAATTGAGGTTATTTGTTGAAGCGATCTAGATCTTTGAATGAATTGTGATGGTGGTTTATGAAAAATCACGAATTTGGTCTTGCTTGTGTTAAGGGACAGCTTGTTGTGCATAAGCCAGTTGTTGACATTATTAATTGTTCAATGTAGCTATATTGTATGTAGAATTTGTTTAGTTTAGGGTGGTGGTAAGGGTTGTATCATCTGCACATGATGTAACTTTGAATAAATTTGATGCATTGCAGATGTCATTTACATATATCAAAAATAAAAGGGCCCTAAGATTGATCCCTGAGGCACTCTAGTTGTGAGGGGAAGGAGATCAGACTGAGTGTCTTCAAAGTTTAGATATTGTTTTCTGTCTCGCAGATAGATTTTAATTAATATGCTACTGGTGTTTGTGAACCCATAATAAGTTAGTTTTGAAAGCAGGCAAGAAATATGCTGATTGGTAGCAAATTGTGGTCTAGGTTATATAGTACAGATTCAATCAGTTCTACTACTGGTAGTTCAGTGGAATAACCTTTTCTAAAACCATACTGGTTGTCGTAAAATAAGTTATGGGTTTCAAATATTTTTGATATGGGCGGACGAAGTGATATTGGCGATAGTTATAGAATAAAAATTTATCCCCTTTTGTTAAGGTGGGAATGTCTTTTGCTGTCTCTAAGGATATGAAAGCATTTGAAGGTGGGTTAATATTTTTTGTCACATTTGTGTGCTATTTCAGTTTTATTGATTATTTGTGTTCCATTATGTAAGAAGTAATCAGGAAGTTTATCCTTTTTTCCATATTTGTTTTTTTCATGTCTGAGATTGAGTTTTTAAAGTATTTGCCATAATGTCTGGTTTTTTGCTTCTTTTATTGTTTTTTTCAATATGTGATTGTAACGGGCTAGATTGTGTTTTATAGTGCTGTATCTATCAGAATTTGTTGGTGTTTAGATTTTAGATTTTATTTACTTTGCCTCGAAAGCGAACGGATTTTATTATATCATTTGTAATCCACATGTTTTCCTGTGCTTATGTTTATTGAATCTTACATATTTATGAGGAAAATGTGTTTCGTAACATGACTGAAGAATGTTTTCTACAATATTGTAGTTTGCCTCTTGATCAGCTGTATCATTTTTTTTCAAATTTTGTCACAAACATTTGCTTAGGGGGGATTATTTAACATGTCCTCGACAGCTGTTTTCTGTTTTGAACTAATGTTGATAAATTTGGGGTGGTTAATTTAATAGCGATCAAGCAGGGGTGATGGTCAGAGAGTTTGCTCAACATGACACCAGCTGATGAATGAAAAAATGCTTTTGTTAATTTACAGAAGATGCTGTCAATAAGTGTACAACCAGTTATCCTGGGATAAAAACTATGTTCGACCATGGTGTCAAAAAGTCATTGAAGATATTTATTCTTTTATAATAAGTAAGTTGATATTGAAATCGCCAGCAAGTATCACTTCTTGTTCATAATTTTCAAGTACTTTTAAGGAAGATGAAATTTCACTAGTGAAAGTATTATAGTTTTCCTCTAAATTGCAAGGGGGTCTGTAGATTTTGCCCAAGATTATGTTATTTGCTAGTGTGTCACTATGAATTGCTATGAACTGAGGTTCCCAGATCTCTGAGTGTATGCATATTTGTCGTGGTCGGTAATTGTATTTATGTAGTAGTTGTATCATCGAGCCACCTTTGCTACCACAAGTTTTGACCTAAGGTATACATATGTAACCATGTAGCTGTATGAGAAACAAGTCATCCCCTTTTGTTATTCTACATTCTTGAAAACATAAGGCGGAGCATTCTATGTTGTGTGTTTTTAGTGTTTCAATGAATATTGTAATTTCAGAACAATTGGCATTAATTGAGTCAATATTAGATCGGTAAATAGTAAATGAATCTTTTTGGGATGCCAGGAATTCAAGTGCATATTAATTATAGTATAGGGAGTGTCTTATAACTTGTATGACATTACTTTCATTATTTTCAACCTCAATGTCATTTACCACTTCGCAGTAACAATTGTTTGTTAACCCTCTAAAGCACGTAACTCTACATTAATGTGAGCCCTAACCATTTCAGAATATTATGCAGTTATATCTAAAACTATAGTTCTGAACATTGGCAAATGCTTAGGCAAATTATTCATCATGCACACAAGAAGGTATGGTCTTATTGTCATTATTACATTAGATTCTTTTGAACACATTGACTAGCTCATATTTCATTCAATTCATTTGTTTCCGCAAGCTACTTATACGGCACTCATTTCTATTGCGTCAATTAAACATTACAACTAGTTACCTGCTCGTGGACGCCGAAGGTCGAAACTGACGGGGTAAGGTAAGTTGCTCACTTGCAGGATTTTAAAACTGATATGACATAGAAGCGCTAACGCGATAAGTAGATACGTTTGTTGTACTAAATGCGTTTACACGCGGGGCCACTCTTATTGCATGTTGCATAGCGCGCAATCAGCCAAAACCTTTCGCTATCTTTGTTAACATTTTGGACAACAAAATATGCTCTGGAAACACGTAAATAGAATATATAAGTAGGTGGGAGAACAGTGAAATTAGATTACATTTTCGTTATCGCAGCTTGAACATTTCCATAAAGCCTTATCGATAATGTGAGGAGAAATCGGCATCAATACCGGCCACCACAATTAATTGCAACATAATAAAAGTAAGAATGGCTTACCTCTGTAAGGATATTTTAGCATCAGGGCTCAGGCCAAACAGATATCTTTGCATGCATATTTACAGTTTCCGTTGTGCGTAGCCTATCATTAATTAATGCTGGAGTTGGTGAACAATGTGACCTTACCTACTAATATTTGCTGCAAGTATGGCAATCGATAGTTATTTGTACCGGTGAATATTTCCGCCAATTCAATGGCATATGTCTAGATGAGTAGGCGAATGATGTATTCATTACTGCACGTTCCCTTTGTGTAGTTGCATGACCCTGCTCGATGAATATATTCAGCCTAGGAAAACTGCAATGCTTCTGACACGAACAATATGTTCATGCAACACTCAAGGTAGTTGGTCAATGAATGCATGAACAATCACCATTTCTTTCGTTTCTGCTATAAGCCTTGCCGCACATTTTCACAGGTTGTTATTTGTCGACGGCACGCAGCATTAACCCAGGTATCTATAATATCAAATTGCTGTCATTGTATAGTAATACGTCTCGCGCATTGTCGACCATCATTAATGTGAGCCTCGCCACCTGTTGGTGAGCGAAGATGCAATAAATCAAACGGAACGCAAAGATTATGACTGATCGTATTACTCCGTTGTAGATAGATTGACACCAAAGATTATATGGAAGTAATAGAGCAAGCTGCATTTTGATCCCCACACACTAGATGTCTACATATTTAGCAATGCAATCTATTGTCTATCCGGCAGCGGCAGAAACCTACCTGATGCTGCTGCGGTTCTGCTATAGAATTACAGCTGTACTATAAAGCAATAGAACAAGCTGCATTTTGATCCCCACACACTAGATGTCTACATATTTAGCAATGCAATCTATTGTCTATCCGGCAGCGGCAGAAACCTACCTGATGCTGCTGCGTTTCTGCTATAGAATTACAGCTGTACTATAAAGCAATAGAACAAGCTGCATTTTGATCCCCACACACTAGATGTCTACATATTTAGCAATGCAATCTATTGTCTATCCGGCAGCGGCAGAAACCTACCTGATGCTGCTGCGTTTCTGCTATAGAATTACAGCTGTACTATAAAGCAATAGAACAAGCTGCATTTTGATCCCCACACAGGTTTGTCTACATATTTAGCAATGCAATCTATTGTCTATCCGGCAGCGGCACAAACCTACCTGATGCTGCTGCGTTTCTGCTATAGAATAACAGCTGTACTATAAAGTGCACCATCTTGTTTTTAAAAGGTTTTTGCACCGAAAACGCATTTTAGGCTTTTAAGTATGTGCAATGAAGTTATGTTTCTAATAATGTCTGCTCCTCATAACCCTATGATGCGTTCCATATATCTTATGCGCACAATATACAGTCCCCTAAAGACGTAGCTAGATAAAACCAGCGGAATTTCACTCTGACAAGTTAAACTGTACATGTACAGGAGCAAAAACATTCACTGATTTAACTTAATTCAAGACAAACTCCGAGATGCTTTAGTACACAACCAACTCTTTATATACTCGCAGCGATATTTTATTTTTTTGTGTTGGCGTAGGGATGAACTGATCACTATTGCAAAATTGTGGTGTGGAAGGAACCAGGTTTCAGTTGGCGCGTGGATAGCGCGGTTGCCTTTCAGCGCATTCTGATAGCCAATGACAGTTCGATGGATATAATTGGATCGGCAGATGGTTGGAAAAGTTAAGTAATCATTATTGCGCCGATAAAAGCGGAGTTTGGCCGAATTCATCGGGTTACCTGGGACAAAAGAGATATTTGAATACCAGTATTTGTTCAAATACTTGCAATAGCTGCAGCCAGATGCATAGGAGTTTCTTTAAGCAAAAAACTACATTTCATAAGTAAAGGATTTAGGTAAAAGAGTTATATACTAATTTTATAACTGCACATATTTAAATTGTACATTACAAAGACGCAACGCCTATATAATATTCATAAAACTCTCTTCTTATGAAAGTACCATTGCTTTCATAACAAGCTCCTTTACTCCAATAAATACAATATCCAATAATGTACAGTATCGCATCATATTTAGATATTTTTTTTTATCGTCTAATGATCCTTTTATGATAACTAAGAATTTTCATATTACTAAGCCAGGTTGCCCTTGTATATACTTGGGCACCCATAAGTAAAATGCTACAGGTTCATTGAAGCAACGCTTAACCAGTGATGTGACATCTGCACAGGGTCTTTTTGCGTTGGAGAATAGTTTATACAACACGAATGTTACCGTTAATATTGACATGTTAACCTCGTAGTCAGATTCATTTGAGATGCATATTGTGTTTGTAATAATGCCTTGGCACGTATTAACCCTGGGTTAAGAAGCTCCATGCGCTTATCAACAATAGCTGCTTCTTACAATTTATATTGTGCTTCTATTTGGCATGGCCGTCGCGGCCGGATCAAGCCTACACATATTGTCTGTTACAAAAATGCGCGCTGATCTAGGCGTTGTAACTAGTACGCTGCATATTTGATACGAATGTGCAAAGCAACAGTTATTACAATTCTTATGGTTCTGTTCGCAATACATTGCAAAGCAGTGAAACTGGTACTTGTTATGACAATTAATGGAATCAAAGCTTGAGACTTCTCCTGCAGTCAGTGCATTTAGGTAAACGTCTACAGTCATCGCTGAGAACCTCTTATGTCATTTTCTGCATATGTGTATTCACAATTTATGTCCATAAATGTAGAGCTGTAAGTTAACATGGTTGTTTTGAAATAATTATTAAATAAATAAATTAATAATTATCCGATGACCTTGGAGACTGCTGCTAAATGTGGACAAACGCTTGACGGTTGTGTGCGAATTGCCAAACAAACAGCAAAAGCTAGATGTTGATGGAATGCGTGTTACTCAGACGTCTTTGAGTGTTTTATTTCATCGGGGAAAATGTAATGGGAGCGCGCTTGGTGATCACACATGCTCACAGAGAACAGAGAGGTAAGCCGATTCCGCTTTCTGCCATTCAAACAAATCTCTTTGTGCCTTTATTATTACGGGTCGCGATATTTGTGAGAAATCATTCCAAGGCATTATGCGTGTCAGCACAGTCCCGCCTGAGAAGTGTAATTCGATGTTACTGACGAATCTATTATCGAAATGGCTGATTTAAAATGACAAGCGTGGTCAGTGATTGTTCACCAATGTGCGTAACGTTAACAAGCTTAGCCCCATATATGTGAAGCGCACTAATTTCAACTTCATATTCAGGGACTACCTTTGAATTCCAGTTCTCTACAATTACAGTTCTGAACAACCACGCGCAAAAGGGGATAAAATATTGTATTGCTTATGAGAATAAGAAAAGTGGCAATTAAAATTCGCAACCAACTCAACATCTGCAATTAGTTCACATAGCCGTTTGAGTGCTCCTTCATCGGATGCGTACGGTTATATCACCGGAGATGAGCGAACTTGCGCTATCGGATGTAGGAAAGAGAGGAACGGACAACTTGAAAGGCGTTGATACAACTGAACACAAAAGGGTGACGAGTTTCCCTGCTTAATAATGTTCCATTAATGGTCATGACCAATGAAATTCTCACTGATACATCGACGTTGCTGACAGGCAGTGATCAACAGAAAATGGCCAAAGAGGTTCGCATCGCATGAATACGTCAATTTATAAACCAGCAAACAGTTTTTTTAAACTTACTACGATATTTCACTTGATGGACAGCATCTTAAAGAATACCTGTATTTGCCATCATACATCCAGTCTCATCGCAATTAGGAAAACAAGGACGCAGACAGTATGAAAAAGTGCTATACTTGAGCATGACATTGTTGACAATTTAGCAAAGCGATGAGGAATGCTTAAATATAGCACATCAGTTCCAAATGAAGGTCAGTAGCTTGGTCTATCAGTTACAGGTGTTAAGTATATGCATGGCAGTAAGCAATCACCTTTTACATTGACGACGACACCTAAGTATGCAAGCGAGCAATGAAGAGCTGGCATTGTAGCATTTATAATGTCGATAGTATGCAATTACTTTATACTGTGACAGGTCAGCAACATTTCATTAATCCTTCTGTTAATAAGTGCTGAACATAAAGTTATGCTCCGCCCAATAAAGAGCACGATCAATCTTTGCATAGATGACTCTTATTAAAGACCTATTATTGTCTTTATGTGAACACCAATGTCAATGTGGTGGACAGCATCGTTATGTGAGAACTATGAAATGGCCATGGTTGACGGTGAATAACGCGCAACCAAATACTCGGCAATAACTGATACAGTAATAGAACGTTTTGACTCCCTGGTCTAAGCATATATGCCACAAAATATGTTTGATGATTGTCCTTAAAAAGGAGACGCAGATTCGATCGATGGAGTGAATGAACGTTTGGCATTTAATCTAGTAGTGCAGAAACGGGCGGTTCTGGTTTACCGCCACTTATCTACACCACACGTTTAAAGGGCACAACTAGTTTGCCGGTAAATTAACATGACTATAGGCCATTCGCAGATATCCACCGCTTTGAGCCAAACAGGGAGAGTGACACCTAGTTAGCACGCTGCCCAAATATCTTGTGACCTTCACTGCGCAGCATGCTTGTACCATGGCGGAACTGATTCCTTGAGCACAGAGACTACACATGTACTGTTCTTCAAGTGTTTCTTGACCCTAACTTTCTTCACTCCCTTTGCCTTTCTAATTTCGCCATTGTCAGACATCAAGGTTGAGTACATCTTGTGATGCAGGCCTACATACTCAATGATAGGCACACCAGCCCACTCATATTTAATTGTTTCCCAAGACCGTCTAATTGGTGTAAATGTAAGTGTGTGATCCGGTGAGTAGTTGCTAGTGTCAAATAGGGTGGGGTCCACCTGTGTGTCTGCGTACACGGCAGCTTTGCCGATCTCCATAAACAGAGGGTCCGTGTCTGTGTATAGCAGAGTAGTGGTAGACGTACCTCTTTACACCCCGTTTTTGACGTAAAGACGACGTCGCTGACTTGGGTGACGTTAGATGCTACTGCGCAATATATTTTTCGCTGACGGATCGTTTCCGGATTCGGTGCGCGGTATTTCGTCAAGGTGCTGAGCTTAACATCCGCATGGATGTGCGGTATTCGGATGAGGTCATTTTGTGACCTCATGTGATGGATGTGCGCTATTTGGGTGAGGTCATTTGCGAGGGATATGTCCTGAGTTGCTTATTGAGAAGGAGTTTGTAAATGGCTCTATCCCATGACATGAGGTGATATATTGAATCGTATATCAACTCTCCTCGGATATTTCGTCAAGGCGCTGAGCTTAACTCAGTGAAGTAATACCTCATGTCAGCTGGTGATATTGAGTTTGAAGATGGCAATTAACTTCCTCTAGCCTGGTAATGGGGTGATAATCGGTGGTGTTGTTGATAGATTGGAGTTAACTGCTATACACACGCTACTTTGCGTAGTATGTCCGTAGATTGGAGTTTTCATGTGACTGAAACTTACTAGCATATGAGTATTCGATTACATATGAGGGAAAATGACAGGAGACATGTCATCATATACTGAATACATTTAAGTTGAAGTGTCTTCTAACTCTCATTGAGAATATAACTGGCAGGTGGGTAAAAAATCAGATCCGGCCAAATCCAAATTTGATAAACCCAATTACCCCGATTTAATTGAACAGACGTTAAAAAACCCGGATTTAGAGGAACACTTTGGAAATAATAAAATAGTTTATTATAAACTTTTCAAATTCACAGTCGGAGTTACAGGGGAGTACCCCTGAGGATACGTTTCGGCCCCTACCAAGTGGGTTAAAGTAATAATCAAGGGAGGGTGCCTCATAACAGCGTCCTCTGTACGTGAGCATTCACTTAAAACAAGCTATATCATAGTACAGATTCGTTGACTTTTGTATCTGTGTAAGAATATAATTCTTTGTATGCAGGGAACCCAAACATTTATTACGAGAGAACCGTGAGTACCGGGAAAAAAAGGTTTAAGATGCTCTGGAATTTTATTTTTTGTCTTTCTTAGAGATTAAAATAGATTTTGTTTTGCTTGTAGGATGAAGATAGAAAAAATTAATTTTTAATAAATATATATAAATTATATACTGGTGTTTGTGTTATTAATTGCACATTGATGAATCTGTGGAATAATAATACACTTGGGTAATGTGATTTAATGATCGTTGAATTCATGACACGCTTCTATGGTCATTAGGTATCGGCTCGCGTCAAAATCGTAACCTTGCACCACCAACCGCTTATGATTACTCAAGTGTATATCAGCTCGGGGTGATTTCAAATTAAGGAATACCTCATGCGGTGGAGATGTGCGGTATTCGGGTGAGGATATTTGCGAGGGATATGTCCTGAGTTGTTTATTGAGAAGGAGTTTGCTGACCTTTGCGACCTCATGTGAGAAGCTATTGCGCAATATATTTTTCGCTGACGGATCGTTTCTGGATTCGATGCGCTGTATTTTGGTGACATCATTCTATTTTTGGATATGTCATCATCATTTTGCTGAGCTTAGCTTAGTTAAGTAATACCTCATGTCATGAAGAGGTATATAAATGCGACAGGATGATTTGAGTTCAGTTGTAACCATGGCTGGGAAAAGACAACTAGAAGGTTTCAATGATGTAAGCAAACGCAGTAGACAGATGAGCGATGCGGACATGTTAAAAGCCGTGGAAAAAATCGAGATGGAAAGCAGTGAGTATGATTTTATTTTCTATACCTGAATTATAGAATTACCAGGTATACGTCATACACGACTGACAGTTTTTATTTTAAGACTGCTTACTCAAAACAAAAGAAAAAAACATTTGCGTGTGTACCTCTTGAAGATGTGGAAAGACTAGCAAAACAATTCATAGTGAACATCATCCTTTACACGCTTGACGCGAATCGGGTAGTAAGTGTGACTTTAAGTGATTAAACAAAAATAACAACATAAACGATGTAATCATTTGATATCGAAATGGAAATATGAGAAACGGATGTGATCGTTTTGTTATATGTGTTTCAGGTAGCTACTTTGGTCAAGCGAACGCATCGACCTTGAAATTAAACCTGCACGAAAATCACTTTAGTTACATAAAAAACTTTGACCTTTATAGCAAATCATACATTTGTGGTACCTGTCAGAAGCTGTGGAAAAGTGAGAAAAAATTATATCGCCACGAAAACAAATGTGTTGTGGAAACGAAATACAAGTACCCAGGTGGTGTTTTTCATCTACCACCCACTATCTTTGAAGCGTTACGGGACGAAGGAATCGAAATAGAAGACGGTATTTACCTTTACAGAGCCACTTATGATTTAGTAAATTATTTTGGAGAAGACAAACTACCCATCAATTCGCCCAAAGTCACCTGGGATAAAAAATATGTGCCGTTATCAGTGAGTGTTTGCAGCAATGTACCTGATTATACAGAACCAAAATGCTTTGTAACCGAAGGAAACACGCAAACATTGATTGACCGGATGATGATGTACATAGAGGAGATATCAAACGCCGCCTATCTGCTGATGCTTGCTCAATACGAAGCTACCCTAACCCAGTTACAAGAGAAAATTGTTGAAGCCCAGCAACGGGATCCGGTTGCCGAGGGAAAACACCCATTGCAGAAATTACAGAGCAAATTTGACAACTATTTACCCGTATTACCGATAGTCGGATCCAACTCATCGAATTATGACCTCAATCTGTGAAAATACCGTTGACAACTTACCTGCAAGAGTATTCATCACTCAAGTATACCATCAAACGAAATAACTCATTCATGTGCATTGAAACGGACCATGTACGGTTTTTGGATATCACCAACTTTATTTCACCTGGATATGCATACGACAAATACCTACGACCTTTCAATGTGAACAGAATAAAGAAATATTTCCCGTATGATAGGGTACAACCTTTTCTGGAAGCCATAGAGTCGTTTTTTACAGTGAGAGAGGTATAGATATGTTGAAGGATGAAATATCAGTACCCGGATTAACCATGCGATATTTATTTCAAGACTTGGAAGATTATATAACCTTACCTGACAAAAAAAGCAACGATATCTATTGGTTGATAAAAAATGGAATAGTGGGCGGACCCTCAATCATCTTTCATCGTTACCACGAAAAGGGAAAAACTTACATCAGACGTGAACAGAACGGAAATGAAGCGAAGTTGTGTGAAGGAATCGTGGGTTACGATGCCAACGCGCTGTATCTGTGGGCGCTGTCTCAATCCATGCCAGCCAACTTTCCTATCCGAAGACATGCACCTGAGTTTAAACCAATTCAGACAAGAAAAGGCGGAACAGCCGATGAATGGTTGGCTTGGATAGCACATAGCTCACAAAACCAAATACAACACCGTCTAAACAGAGGGGAAAAAAGATTAGGAGCCCGGCGATTACCCATAGATGGTTGGTGCGAAGAAACTCAAACAGTATATCAGTTTCACGGATGTGTATGGCATGGCTGTCCGTGTCTGAAATTGACCCATACCCCATCAGTGGAAAACTAATGAGTGATTTATGTGCCGAAACAGAACGAAATACCCAGTATTTGAGAGGATTAGGATATAATGTCGTAGTTGAATGGGGCTGTGAATGGACGAAAAAGCGGAAAACATACCCCCACATCAAAGCTTTCACGTACAGTCGACCTCAACCACCCCGAGCCGCTTTGACGGAAAAACAGCTCATAGCCAATGTACGTGACGGAAGGTTTTTTGGAATGGCTGAAGTAGATATACACGTACCCGAAACTGTTAAAGACTATTTTAGTGAAATGACCCCTATATTCATAAACATTAAACTGACACTAGATGATTAAAATTAAAAGTCCAGCTCACACAATGCTTGTTCAAGAACTTGGCAAATACGTTATGAATAGGAGGTAGTCCATAAGAATCAAAATAGTTGCCTCTTTCATTATGATCAATGAAAATAGCCACCCAATGCTTGCCTTTTTTGGAAGTGGAATCGGTGTTACAAACAAAACCGCTGGGGTAATTGACATGGCGGGGTAATTTATTCCGCGCAAACACTCCGCGCACAGTAGCTCGAGTGAAAGCATCTTTTTGTAAGAGCTCGTGTAATTGTCTGGTTTCCATTGTTAGGCAGCGTAATTAAACAGAAAGTTATGGTTTCGGTTTATTTGAATCATATTTTCAAATTCGGCGTACACAATGACATCAATGGTACGTTCTAGGGCCGTACCAAAACGCATTTCCAAGCGCACGTTTCCTTGTTTCAACAAATTATAATGAGTGCCACTATTAGCCAGGTCGGGGGTGAGATCAAAAGCGAATAGTGTATAGCCATTGGGATAATCGCTCCAACTTATGGTGTTGCCTTCGTCTTGGTATAGTTGTCCAGTGCTAATGAATAAATTAGCATAACTGCAGGTGTATATATGGTGATTGAAATCGGGTTGCAATGGTTTAGCGGGTACTTGTTGCCTGTCATCGTACAGAGGTAAAAATGTGAGGTTGTTATGCTTAAAGTTGAAGGGGTTCTGAGTATAATCACCATTGAACGCCCTATTATCAACACTTCCGACTACAATTCGTTTGGGTAACTGTCCCAAAAATAAATTTTCTTGATTGATCGTCATAGCTCCTTGAGATGCAGAAAACACTTTGGTTTCTATGCGTCTTATGGGGTATTTACCTTGGATTCGTTCTAAAGCCTTTATGTGGGCTAGTTGCACAGTGGGGTTCAACTTTATTTTGCGTACGAATAAGGTCACGGATTGCAGGACTATTTTAGGGGCAAACCCAGCTGCAGGAAGGGCTATAAGGGCAAAGGTGTCACCGCTGCATACTAATCACAACTTCAAATCCACACTGGTTAATAAAT
This sequence comes from Urechis unicinctus, assembly GCA_034190875.2. NCBI lineage: Eukaryota > Metazoa > Annelida > Polychaeta > Xenopneusta > Urechidae > Urechis > Urechis unicinctus. The sequence continues at coordinate 56,269,503 of CM067343.1, read as the reverse complement.
AGCGTTCTTGACAAAATAAATCTAAATGTAATTTGCCCATCATATCCACAATGCAACTCTCTTGAGATCGTTTCTTTCTAGCTATCATCCCCTTGTTGTCAGTACCACCCACGGCGTCCAAGTGTTTTGGGATGTCTTTGTACCATAAACTAGCTGTTAACTGAGAGTTTTTGGCTTCCGAACCATAGCTCAATAGCGTTTCCATATAAGCACGATACGGATAGGTGTTTGTGGAGGAGAATACAAGGTTCTCGTTTAGAGAGACATCAACTTGGGAAAAGAGTGAGTGTAACCATAGGTTAACGGGTGCTCCAGCACTATCAGCCTCCAAAACCTCCCCTTCTTTTTTCACCACTTTGGCATTCACTTGTAAATACCTGTCGTTCAGATCGATATAATCATCACCCGAACCGCTGATGCAGAATTTGACTGGACCCGAACCTAAAGCAGCTATTGGATGGAATTCGATCCACGATCCATGATCGACACTGATTTGAGTTGGGGGAATTGAAAATAGGTCGAATTCACTTTTGAAGCAGGGACAAGATTGGGGGTGTACTGGTGCCATGATCTAACCGAAAATATCCTTTGACAACCTCCGGGTTGTTCCACGACGACAGCGTGAACTACTGCTCCTACCTCGTGCGAGTCGTTTTATGGAGACGGCTGGTTGGCGACGCGGTTGTTTGGGTTTAACTATTTGATACGGTTTGTAACATTCGTTTCTTAACCGATTGTTTCAACAAATCTCCAAACACCCTCACTCCTGATTTCAAGGCATGTTTTTTAATGATAGGTAGAACTTTTCGAACCAGCGGTTATGCCATTTTAGCCAGACCCCCAAGAACATTTCCAAGACCATGTCCACGCTGACTCCTTGCACAGGAAAACACGGGAAGTCCACCACCTTCTTGGTTCAGGTAATACAAGGTGTAAATATCAGCCATGGTTTTCAAAATATATCTTTCTTGGTTTTACGGAACGACACGTATAATGTCATCCGCGTGTCTTCTTGATTACACAACGAGACCGATATCGGGGTGCACTTCATGCTGCGTGATAGCTGAGGTTGTATTCTTTCACAAGCGAAGCCAGAACCGGTAGATAAACACTGGTGTTGTGTTTGGTAAAATAATGCCACATTTTAGTTTTTAACGTACGATTAAACTGCTCAAATATGCTAGCTTTGGTTTCTTCGTTGTGGGTGGTTATAAGGCGAATCCCCTGTTGCTTAAGAAATGTCTGAAATTTTCATTTGATAAATTCTCCACCCTTATCGGTCTGTAAACACAGGGGCTTCCGCCCTTGTTTTAATATACTCTCAAAGGCTTGAATCGAACTGTCTCCCGTTTTATTTTTTAGTGGTATCACCCAAGCATATTTCGAGAATACACCCAAACAGGTCAAGAGAAATTTCATGTCTTAGTTCTGTTTGGCTAAGCAAACTATGTCCACCAAAATGGCTTGCCATTGATGGTCCATCCCCCCGACTATGACGCGTCGTCTTCGAAATCGACGACCGATCGGTTTATGTAATGTATACGCATCTTGTTCACCTAGCCATTGTCTGACTGCCTTTGTTTTGAGTTTCGTAGCTCTAACCAATGGCTGCACACCTCCATATGCGGCCGATGCATTGGGGTCGAAATACACACTTAACTTTTCCATGACGTCCAGCCTTGTGTCACAGCCTCCTCCTCGCCAGGTCTTATCTATTCGGGTCGCACCCTGTCGGATATAGTTCCATTGATAGGGGTGAACTACTGAATCTTGGCGAATGTTGGAGTCTCGCAACGCTTCAGCAAATCTTTTCCAACCCTCTGGTTCAAAGTGTTTACGTCGTCTCAACACATCGTTAACCAAATCCGCCACGTTAGTTCCACTAATGGCTTGTCCTTTAGTCGTTAATTCCCCTCGTTCATTCCAAACCACGTCTGTACTAATAACAAACGCCCTTTTTTCTGAAATTTATCAGGGATGGTTTCTACAACTTCCACAATAGACACATCTTCTTGTTTGGATGTGAGGGCTGGGGCATGAGCTAAGGTCGTCAGAGGTGTTGAAGTTCTGTGCTGGCGGTAATACTTGCAGTGTTTTGTTAAAATCTGGTTATCAGATTCTACTATAGCCTCCTCTGATAAATCACTATGATTCAGGACATCCCTCATCTCAGCATCCAAGTTAGAAAACGCGTCGACAGTGGGAGCTTGATCATAGCGTGTACTTGACAGCACCCAGGTATCAACCAACATCATTTTCTTAGCCATAATTAGCTGAACAGTTTGCCTAACAACGGACCAGTGATACCTAAAATAGGTCCTAATAATGCCGGGATAAAACCGCCGGTTTGTAATACTCTTTTCTTTTTCTTGACGTTAGTTTTAGCTGAGATCAAAGCGCGCAGACCTTGTTTGTGTCGGGTTAATTTACTTGATTGGGTCGTAATAAGTCAGTTCGTAACCGTAAGTGATCTGGCGTTTCTTGCTTCAAATCGATAAACAAATACCCGTGAGGTTGTGAAGTAGCATCCGAAAAGGCTTCTTGTACATACTAGATGTTTCGCGGGTACATTTGTTTGGCTAAATGCATGATTTGTGAAGCGTCCCGAGTGTTCTTAAATACAACTAAATAGTGAGCGTTCAAACTGATTGTTCCATGTTCTTTATTCTTTCCGAATAAATTTTGTACTAAATATAACACGCTAAGATAGCCATGGTGACTCCCTTTGGTGAATAGGCGAGTAACGCGTCCGTCAGTTTCTTGCATCAAATCATCGATGATCAACAAGGTTCTTTGTTTGGGGTGTGTCTCAAAATTCAACCCCTCTAAAAATTCCACGTGCGGTTGTTAAGTGTACATTGTTTGCCACTCTCCGAAATACCACACGATTCGGTCAGGTGGTGGCTCAATGTGACTACCTTTAATTTACTTTAGTTTTTCCACATCCGCTCGGACCAGCCATCACACAACTAAAGGGATGTTTTAAAGATCGATCCATTCTCATACTAAGTTATCATTCACAGTTCCCCACTCTTTTTATAGATAGGTGCTGTGTGTTATGCATTGGGTGTCATGATAAGTAGAACTCAAAAAGAAATTCAAGTATATTATCACTTTTTATTCAATCACCAATCACGTATTTTCATGCATCTAATAATTCGGTTATATTCACAGTCATAAGGTTCCCCCATTAAGACTTTAGACCAGTGTTTGGCAGTCACACAAAAACCTATCATGGTACGTCGATATTCTCTAGAGAGCCAAAGGCACAGTTCAGCCAAATTGTGTTGCTCACACAATACGCACCATAATAAAGTAATGTGATGTTCGTCCACCTTATCCAACGCTCTTCTTACGCAATGTGAATACATCTTTTGTTGGTTCTCGGCTTGACATACACCCGTTCCACATTCTTCGCATGGTTCTAGAGCTATGTCAGATAACAATAGTTTCATCAAACCACTGTAATGGCTAATTATCATATCCCACCCATCATGCGACGTTACTAGATCACCCATCTTTTGTCTGCGGGTGGTTAGTTCTTCCTAAGCTTTTAAGAGCTGCCACCAATTGAAACTATCAAAGCGCATGGTCACACTTCCAGCGGTAACTTCAAATTAGGGGAGTAGGGCTTTCACTCGGCCAATCACATCGTCACAAACAGTTTCTTCTTTACCAACGTCTGATTGGCCAGCTTGATTGAGTGATGTAAGAGCCGTCCCACTTCTGAGAAAGCCGTCTGCAGGTAAGTTCATTTGATGTCCTCTCCATCGATCTCGAATTTGTAAATCATTGATCAAATGTTCTTGGTTACTAAACCACTGGGTGATTTGAAAGCGACCCCAATGTCGACTGGTATACAACGGTCCATCAATGTAATCATACTCCTTGCTGTTCTCCTCTGCCATCCTGAATGAAACAAAAATCTCTCCGTGTTCGCTTATTTATCCTCCGTGATCGAGCTGATGTAGGCGGTTTTTAATGATCACGTGACGAATTAATTTAGCTGATGTCAGCGGTGTTTTCATGATCACGTGACAAATTAACTTCAGTTCCGGTAAATCACGTGGCATCGCACGCACACAGGGGTTGTGGGGTTCTTTGAACGTGTGATTTAAGCTTTCCGATTACGTCACAACCTTCCTCTGCTTTGTTGTGCCTGTTGTTTTTCTTAATTTTCGATTGTGAATGTAGAGCTTACAATTACAGAGGTATTTCAAGTTTTGGGTCAAAAGCCTCTTCGTAACAAACCCACATTGATAAAGAGGACATCCCCTTAGCCTCAGGGTTCTGTGTTTACCCTGAGCAGGTGACTTGGGTCTATATGGTTGTTAGGTCTCAGCGACTCTCTGACATTCGTCGCATTCTACACAAGTTTCCATGTCGTCACTTTACAGATTCAACCTTTACCTACAGTAAACTTGTTGTTAACCGATATTTATAATTACTTTAATCCTACTCATCTTCAGACACGAACTTAGTTAACTGACGATCCATTAAACACTCTCTAGCTTCGATCGCTTTACTAAGAGCCATATCAAAATTTTAACCTTGCTCCATCAAGCGCTGTTGATATATACAAATTTGTCTATAAAACTTATTCTCTCTCAGTTCTCGAGTAAGTTGTTCATGCATCTGTAACTTGTCTTTTGAAACAGACAGCCTGCTATACGCATCGGTCATGTTGCTGTCACTCTCAGACTATCTTAGTTATAAATGACCACCCAGCAAATTATAACTCTTTATAACATACATTCCAAATCAAAACACTGTCCTGTTTTTTCACTCATTTATTACACAATCTGTTAATTACACGTATTTCAATATCTGATTTCACCGACTCTAACCAATATTTCCTATAGTCCACACACAACCATTTGCTACGTTCCAACCACGAGGGGCAGGGGTCAATTAAAGCTATACTCAATTCCCATAATCTTGATACATACAGTCCGCCATACACATCCAAACTTGTTCTTCAGGTTCAGCCATCAAACAAAGATTATGCTGTCGCTGGTTTGGATGGTCTATCCCACATCGATGACATTTTTCTGGTATAAGGGTTTTCGATTAAATCGACAAGCGTCTCTGTGTACACCACCGTCAGATATTCCTCCATTAATTTTGCTCTCTCCACGTGGGTTCAACTCGTCCCACGCTTCTACAAACATATACCACGAGTAACTGTAATTTGCATTGTCACGTGGCCTTTCTTTATCAGCACCATAGGGACCAGGTATCTTACATTCATCGTCCTGTCTGCACCCATAGAGACCTCGACACAACTCTTCTCTCTCGCTTCAAACTGTTTCAATGTTTCTGTGACAGCAGCTATTTTGTAACCACAGTCCAATACACAGTTCATCCCCAACTCTATGTGGCATTTCTTGAAATTGTTTTTCAAAAACACTACATCTTTATTCCAAACCACTATCGAATACTGCGCAAAGTAGCGCGTGTATAGTGGTTTCACTTCCTCCATTTCGATTTGCGCCACAGCTTTTAACAAGTCTGCATCTGTTTCCCACCCATGGTAAATGCCGAACTGAGACACTCTCGCGTTTATATACCTCCTCATGACATGAGGTATTACTTAACTTAGCTAAGCTCAGCAAAATAATGATGACATATCCAAAAATAGCACACATCCATCACATGTGGTCGCAAAATGACCTCACCCGAATACCGCACATCCATGAGGATGCTATGCTCAGCTCCTTGACGAAATACCGCCAACCGAATCCGGAAACGATCCATCAGCGAAAAATATATTGCGCAATAGCTTCTAACGTCAGCCAAGTCAGCGACGTTATCTTTACGTCAAAAACGGTGTGTAAAGAGGTACGTCTCTCACTACTTAGCAGACCCAGGCCGCTACCTTATCTTCCTATATAGCCTTGTCCCGATGGATATCCACATGGCCACGCCTGATGGATACACCATGTTTTGCCATCAGCTGGTTCAGTGCTTCCATTAATTCCCGTCCTGGGTCGACCTGAAGTAGTTGAGGCCAATGGAGGGGTCCTCACATGTATATCCTTTCAAGTTCAACTGCAACCTCTGTGGCCTCTTTTGTAGTTAATGGGTCCTACGCTTTTCAGTGTCAGGCCACGTCCACTGCTGTGAGGACATACTTGTTGAAACTCTTGCGGCTCTTACACATTAAATTATGGCATGGGAATATGTTTTGGGATTGGCAGGTAGATTTGCCATGTAGCTTGCCCTTTATAGCCAACCCTTGGCAACTTACTTAGAAACCCTCACAGGTGCTGCATTCGTCTTGATAGCTGTAACACTATTCAAATAGCCCTTAAGCCTTTAGTAGATGGTGTATATGCGACGAGTCGTGCAATCGATTGTTATATATGCTAACAAGCACGAGTCTCCAAATGTTCACAAAGCAAAGCTGCTGACCTGCGCCAACTAATTAACAATCCTGTACGCTACCGGTCAAATCGCAGCTGAGCCCATGGGCCTTGTTGATTTGTTGTGTCTGCAGAAATTGGCGTGTTCGTTACCTCTGATGACATGTTTGCTTACTAAACTTGATTGTCGAAGTAGACAGTGTTTAGCTGTTGTTAAGACTGCTGTTAGCGCAGTTAAGTACGTGCCATAGCGGTGATATAGCTCGCAAGTAGCAGTGCTTAACACGATACCAGCAAACGGGTCGGCCTCGAGGTCTGTAACTAGCTTTAGCTGGTGTTCAAGTGGGATTGGTAGAAAAATATAAGCAACGAATGAAAACAGCTGTAGAGCCACCTGTCCAAGCGTGCGTGTAGTGCTAAGCCTAGCCACACCATGTATCTCACGTATAACTTTCGATCTCTACATCAGTCACTGAATCAACCTTGTTAATTGTCAGACGTTCTCCGGACTGTGCACCTCTTCTGACCGCAGCAAGCCTATGGCTCATGTGAGTAGCTCTTGAGTCCCCTCTGTGTTCGTCAGCTGAGCTGATGCAGGGCGCTGACTGAGACTCTGCAAGTAGTATAGAGAGTGGGGGTACGAGCGCAGTTTCCAAATGGACTCACATACAGAAAATGAGCCAGTCTGCGGTGCGAGCGCACTTCCACTTTCTATACTTCAATGTCAGCCAGCCCTTCCGGCCGACTTTCTCCAGGCCCATCAATGAGGGCGACAGCAATGTTAACAATCTACAGCAAGACCCTGTGGAATAAGCTATTCTAAACGACTCACACGCTCCAAAAGGTCCTCATACATTGATTCCAAATCCCTCTCCTCAATCTCAAGGTCCACCTTCTCCTCCGTTAAATAATCCACATTTACCCGCAGCTCGGCCACCACATTTTGAAAGGTGGTCATTATTTACCTCAGCCCTCATCTATTCAACAGATCGACGTGTGCCCATAGGCCAGTGTCTATGCCACATGGAGCTATCCACCTCTTAGAGTCAAAGGGGGAGAGACACCTCCTGAGCATGTTCATTCCATGGCAAAACTGCTTTTGGGCGAACAGTGACTCCACGTACTGAGTGTGCCGCAGATGCTTCTTGACCACCACCTTCATCACAACTTTTGCTTTTTTGATCTCATCCCGGCTCGACTCAATGCCTGCAGTTGGCAAAGGCTGACTCACAGCCCACCCATACAAATTGTTAGCCTCAAGGTAATGGATGAAGCTCGTGGTTTATCCTGGTCAAAGGCATCCACAAGCATGTTATTGGCCTAAGGGTGGTGGCGCGACAGCATGCTTATACCACTGCGTAGACCTTTCTCAATGAACAGGTGCTTGTCATAGTCGGTGAGTAGTTCCAATTCCACGCCTGTGCTCTTAAGTATAGCATCCCACGAAAGGCCAGGGCTGGTGTAGTAGTGGGCCGGATCTAACCCATACTGGTTAAGACAGGTCTTACGGAACACCTCAAACACATTGGCCAGGAGCAGTACATCTGTTCGCAGGTACAGGTCGTGGTTGTCACCCATTTTCTTACATTTGAACACGCTCTAGACCTTCTGTACATGGGCATAGTTTACAGCAGATATACCCTCCTCAGAGAGCTTGCTGTAGAACTCCTGGATCGGCGGCAGAGGGGAATCAAACTTATCCCAGCCGTCCATGAACTCATAGGGGAAGACTCCCTTGCGCAACAGCAACTGCCGCTTCATCTGGTCTGGCTCATATTCCGCCGTCACAGCAAATGCATCTGGGTTGTTAGCAGACACCAGCTTATCAACCGAGGCTAGGGGGATCTTCGCACTGTCAATGAAGCGCAACTATCCAAGCTACAGGGAAATATATTTCTCCATGTTGTTGGGGATACAGTTGATGTTCCCCTCCACGTTGCTTATGGCTTGCATCAAGGTGGGAGTCATAGCCCCGCAGGTTATGGAACACCACAGGGATGGGTGTTGTTTTGGGAAAGGTTAAACACGTTATGGGCTTGCCCTCTGTACAAGCCTGTTATATCGCAGTGATTGCGGACAGAGTCACAGCCCAGTTTTTTTCTTGCACATATGGCAGTGGGTTGCATCCTTATGTGCTCTTCTATCCTCCAAGTCGTCCGCATAGGGACAGGCTTGGACAGAACTGCTTTGAACTTTTGCTCATTCTGCTGCATAGCCTGTAAGAACTTTTCACAGCATCACTTCCTCTGTAAACCACGGGAGGTTCAGTCTTACCGTCACACCGAGCAACCACATAGCCCTAGCCGCATACTCGTTCCTGCGTTCTCTGCTTGTTGCTTTTACCAGGATCAAGCGCAGGGCCCGGAAGCTTCACTGTGAGTGCCTCAAAGTCGGCATAGATGGCGTAGGGTGCAGCAAGCTGTTTCTGCTAGTTCTGGAAGGACAGAAGAACTTGCACTCTTTATGTCTGGTCTGATCATACAGCAAGCGGTTCAGGTCTTTGATTTGCGTGTAGTGAAACCTTCCGTCCTTCTCAATCAGCATGAGGTTTATACGGGTACCAGAGTGCGTACTGATGCGTAGTACGATAGTGGTCTTCCCATCCCAGCCAAAAACGTTCAAGGCTAGGTTAGCATGCTTATCTAACTTCTTAACATGCGACACCAGTGTAGGATATTCTACACCTGCACGCTCGAGCAGATCCAAAAGCCTCTGAATGTTATATTTTTATGGTCACTGTGGGTCCTTGTCAACCGGGTGCAGAGCGACTACAATAGCCCATAGAATTCAGATGTCGTCCCAGTTCTTTACGTTTATGATGGCCTGCTTAGCCGCCAACGCAGCCGGCAGTTGCAGGTAAGAGCCACAGAGTTGTAACCGCCTCAAATTCCCAGCCAGTACCTTGGCTGGTCCACTTCTCCAACCGATCTTGGATATTAACAGTAGTCTGGTCCAGCGCAACGTCCAGGTCTTCTAAGGAGAGAACCACCTGCTGCTTATTACGCAACACATGCGCAACATACTCAGTGCTGTCATCATCGGCGTGCTCGGAGAATCTTATCTTAAAGGCAAACAGACTCTTGATTCCACCTAGCTCTTCCAGCTTACTAGTCAAAACGTTATGCATCTTCCAACGCATGCCTTTACAGAACATCATACGGTCTGAGCTAAGGGTATGAGACTCAGAAACGTTCATCACCCATCCACGCAAATAGTTTTTAACAGCCCACTTAGTCTTCTTGAACTCAAGACGCGCTGTGGGGACTGGGTGGCAGGGACTGGTCTGTGCGAGGCAGGGACTGGTCTGCATGGGACAGGGGTGGGGACAGGGGTGCGAGCCACCACAGCCCTTAATCTAGCCAATATCTCTTTGTATGTATGGTCATATTCATTACGCACTTGGAGAGCTTTGGGTGCAACCTTAGACCGTGGATAAGGAGGCTTAAAACCGTGAATTGAAACATAATCGTTTGGGGCTTCACGTGCTCGCTGATTACTATACAGTTACATTAGTCTAAAAGGAAATATTATGATACACAAAACACAGCGACTCTACAGCGAGCGGACTTTGACATTGTTGACAGCACCACAGGATTTCTATTTTTATACAGTGGGGAATCCCTATTCAGTGGCGCCGGCTGGTGAGGCAGTGTCCCCAGCTATAGGCTGCTGTGAAGCAATTTTTTGGGCAAGACGAATACGCCTGCAGTTGACTTTATCGAACCCACAATCTATACACAATCCTACCTTATTATTTTTTATAGCCTTCTGACAACCCGTACAAAGACGATTAACGACACCATGTTTTATCTTATATATGTGTAATCCACAAAAATGTTGCTCTTGCGTACAGGGGCTGTTACAGGGGTCTTTCTTGCCTATCCACGGGCACTTATTTTCATGTACAACAATTGTCATGTAAATAGATCTCTAATGTCTAATTGGTAATACCGTCTGGTGCCAACTGGGTATCGGACAGCACCACAAGCAGCTCTTCCTTTACAAAGCCATGGAGGGGTCCATCCAACAAATAGTACAGTACAGGCTCATCAGATTTAGTGACAGAGCGGCCAATCAGGTAAACATTGAGTGACGACAGAGGGTCAGCGGCCCAACGCCACTGGTCTTGCTCGACCTCATCAGGCCGGTAGAGGTACCAAACGCCAACATCAGAGGAAATCTTTTGCTCTTTCACCCCCAGCGGACGCCCTGGTACGGGCTTTTGTGCAACTCGTTTTGCCTTTATAGCATCTTCAGGTTTTTTTCCAGTCAAGCGGGTCACCTCATTATTTATCACAGAGACTACAGCCTGCAGTCAAGAAACCCACTCACTCGATCGTTTCCCAGTATCCCTTAACTCTACGGCATACTGGTGTCCAAAGAGCTGCTCAGCAAGTGTTTAGTTAAAGCGCTCCACTATAGCCTGGTCTCGATGGACATTCACACGACCACGCCTGAGTGATACTCCATATTTTGCTGGTAGCTGATTCAATGCTCCCATAAACTCCTGTCCGGAGTCCACCTGAAGTAGTTTGGGCCAATGGAGCAGCCCTCACTTGTATATCCTTTCAAGCGCACCTGCGACCTATTTGTAGTCAATGGCTCGGCCGCCTTGTATTGTGAGGCCGCATCCACCACAATTAGGGCATACTTATAAGTCTGGCGCTTCACAACGTCAAGAGGAAGAAACAAGAGATCGGCTTGGTGCACCTCATTAGGGACAGAGACATCAAACATTGGCCTGGGAATGTGTTTTGGCACCGGCAAGTATATTTGCCAGATAGCTTGCTTTGTTAGCCACCCCCTGGCAACTTCCTCAGAAACCCTAGCTTCTGTTGCAAGCTTCTTGATAGCTGTAATGCCTTTCCAGTAGCCCTTAGAGCTATTGTAGATTTTTTGCATGCGAATATCCATAAAAAGTAAACGCTTGAGTCTCCAAATGACCTACTTAGCAAGCCTGTATTGAACCAGCTCAGTCGCAGCCATACCCAGTATAATGAACGCCACCTCATGCCCTTTTTGACGATCTGAAGGCTCGTAGAAGTGTGAAAGCTGCGGCTCAGAGCCCAGCGGGTCGACGATTTTACCCGTAGTGAGGGAGTACTCACTCTTAGCCTAGTCCACATCCCGAATGTATGCTCGGCATGTCCCTGCCGGTGCAGTTGCTCATTGGTGAAGTGTAAACGCTCAGTTTGCTTCTTAGCCCATGCAGCCTGAGAAGATTGCAGCTGGTCGACTGCCATATAATGACGTTTATTTTCCACGTCAACTTGGCTGCTTTGTAATTTACAGAATAAAAAGTTGCTCCCAGAGGGCGTTAACAAGAGCACCTCCAACAAGTAAAGCAATCGTGGCCATTACTTCAGTATATCAGCTTGTTGAATTAGCATATCCTTAGTGGTCATAGCTAGTGATACATCGGCAACGGCCATACCCCGGTCACGTAGGGTGAAATCAAGACGTGGCACCCCACCACCCAAAGCCATCTTAGCAAGCTTGGCATAACCTATTGAAATACCAGAAACAATTGCACCATGGTACAGAGCTTGGTGTTGTCATCTTACTCCATATAAAACAGATCCTTTGAATGAGCGTCTGGAGGCTTTTGTACCACAAACACGGTTTACGGTGTGAGGCTAGTTTCTGCCTGTAGCAATACAATGCTACTCCAAACACCCCAACACCGCCGACAACCAAAAGCGCAGCCCATGTGGCCACACCCACCTTTCTGGATGCTCGCTCGTTGATATTGGCTTGACAGCTTCGTCTCTAGCATCTGTAAGCGCGGCCTTAGCCTCTTGGAGCTCTGTCAGAAGCTTATTTTGATTGGCTTTTCGAGCTGCAGCACCCTTTTATCCCGCCGCAACCCTTTTAGCGTTTTTTGTTGTCTCCCCTTGTTTCGTGTTTGTTTCTTCCATGTTTACTTATTAAATTTATCACAATATCGCAGTATTTCTGACCTATGCAAACCAGGAGCATATAATGTTAGTAAAATCAATTATAAATGGTGGCCTGTCATTCGCCACTAGGATTACGCCCACTTCATTCGTTATATTTGGCTATGTAAACCTCCGATTGTACTACAATGTAGCCGTTATGACAAGGACTGTAGATTGCACTCGGATCAATTGACGAATAAGATTCTGCGACACAGTAGCACCATGTGGATGATGGGTTCCATTCGGCCATTTGGCAGTACTTGTTTTTGCACATATTCCAGCAGTCATCCATGGAATGCATGCCGTACTTTAAGTACTCATCAGTACCTCCTACGCAAGTATTTGTCCACTGCTCTACGATCCATTCACCTAGACGATAAGCAATTCAAGTTATTCTTGAATACATTATTAAGCCAAAGACAAACATTGAGCATCCAATATCAAGAACTTGACCGTTTCTCGCGGCAACCAGTAACTATTTTCAACAAAATAGGGTTCCACTTTCAAGTTATTGGTCAACAAGTACCATTCCACGGCATGTAGTGGTTCAATATCATTAAATGAAGTCGCTCAATATGAGTCACATGTCTATGTCGGTGTAGTAAGCCGTGTCGTATTTTGATACCTTACCTGAATGAATGTAATAGTAATCGTCGAACGCGTTTCCAAAGAGTTTCTTCTGCACAGATGGGCTGAACTTGACATCACACATATATCGCGCCGAGTGTTTCTGCGGGTAATAGAGCGCAGTATCACAGAGGTCGGTCTGTAAACACAGCATGCCGCACTCCCGAATGCTATCAACCTCTTCCAGATATATTGTTTCTGCGAGAACAGAAACACCTGGTTCAATGACAAATGTATTTCCATGAAATTGGCCACACGCGATATGTTGACCCAGTAGAAATGCCCAGACCACATATGTCGTCATTGCTTTAATCTACTGTTGTTCCTGTGTCGGCGAGATACGTTCCTGCCTTTACCGTTGATGGGGTTTCTGTATATATTCAGCTTATAACACGGAAAGTAATGTATTGCATAAGGGGAGGGAGGTTGCAAGCACAGTAACTTCGTCTGATCGATGTTTTCTCCTCAATTAGAACACTCATCTCATTTACTAACAACCGTGCAAAATGCTTTTATTGACACAAACTTCGCTTTTTTTGCGGTAATCCATGATATGGTAAAATATTTAGTGCTAACAGACTGTGTGTAAACACATTCACTTCCATTAAAATATTTGTTGTCAATGGCTGGAGGCCATTAAGAAAGTAATAACAGTGCGAGGGTGTGCCTTAGGTATAGAGAGGCAGTTTTTGATCTGGCTACAGCAGGATGGAGGCTGGGTAGGAGGCAGTCAGAATGCATAATTGAGATGATCGATGAAGTGACATTACTTATCAATACCTTAATGGTCCGCATAGACCGTATAATTGTATTTACAGTACACTATGAAAAACTATGTGCGTTCTTCTAATGTTAACTGGATTTTGATATATTTGTGGCCAAAGTTAAAGGGGATGAGAAAATTAAATGTCGTATAGTCAGTGCGCACTCAGAAGCTGAAATTCCTCCACCAGGTTTTGAATTTACAAACCAGTGTGCACAACAGCACCAATACATACTACCATACATACATGATTGATTTTTTGCGCTGTCAATATTTCACGAGCAGACGTTGCATCAAATTGCTAGCTTAATATAATCTATCCGTCAAGGCTCAATTGTTCAACTATACCTGAATTTCTCTTATAAGGCAGCTTTATTTTCGAGATATGCTTAAGTTAATTCAAATCATCGTCTTTTTTTATGCCTTTCATCCATTTGTTATCAAAGGATTTCAACCAAACTGCAGCAAATGAGAAGTATTTTGCTCAGCAAATGGCAACTATAACAGAGGTTTGATGCTTCGGGAGGTTTCATTTATTTGTGATTTTAAAAACATCAAGTCACAGTAGTCTGCGCGCATGTTGTTGTGATATTTATGTTAGGTATTTAATCGGTGAGATATATAGTTCATTCAAACTACTGACACCTTTCAGTATGCGTATATTGTCCGTGGGTAAATATGATATTATTGTTGCTCTCTTTATACAACTCATTCAATATTTCTTAGTATCCCTTCTCGTTTACCAGCATAACATTTGTCTGGTATGATCAACACCACTTATATTAATTACCAAGATGGGCTTTTATATAAGTACACACAAGGTGATAAAGCAGTTCTGGTCTTGAATGCTCTAGCATGCGTTGTTCACATATACATTAATAAATGTATTAGCAATCCGAATATCTCGACGAAATATCAATCGCAAAATACATCTATGTCCGTGTAAATCCCATTACGGGGCTCCTGCTTTACAATAATGTAAGGATTGAGCATCTGGCCACGGGGAAGGCTATTTATCTGTGAATATACCAGTATTCTAGCAGCGTTTGTATTTCAACAGAACATACCTGACTGCAATCATCACGCTATTAACTTCACGATATAAAGGAGCGGATGTGTAGTCATTAATTGTATAAAAACAATAAACAGCAAATTATCCCGCTACAGTCCGTTCTAGCTAAAAATCAAGCGATTATTTGTAGCGATTGAAACGATGGCAGTGACATAAAGCAAAATGAACTGATACAAATGGGTGCACTTGGAACGAAAACTGCAAGGTCACAATGGATACGTGGTGCTAATCTGTCTTTTGGTTGTTTCATTTATTTACATTAACCCTAAGCCTGCTGTATAAGTTTGGTACCTCTTTTACCCTGGCGCTGCATTGTTATGGCTGATTATTGATTCTTTCGGGTAGCTTTGCAAAATTAATGTAACTTAGTTATTTGGAAAGGTAGAAATGCATTTCTTGAATTTAGCATTATCTATATGAACTGATCTTTACAAATATGTGACTTTGGTGGGTTTGTTATGGTTATGTAAATGCAAGTCAATCACTGAAGATCGATATTTTATTTTTGACAAACAAAATATTGATCACTATGCAAAACCAATAATTACTTTTCAAGTAACAAAACAGACGAACAAACGCAAATATTTACTGCTCGTTACTAAGAACTCTCTGGTACTCTTGGTGGGTATGGTAAACAGTAAAACATAAGGGCATGCACAAAGGTACCAAGCAGGTGAAGCACTGAAAGCTGGTCTGTCTGCGCTTGTGTCGATTGCTTGCGTCTAGTTGCAGGCAATGCAATCCCTCATTGGTCGTGCTCGTTTGGTTCCGGCTTTGGCAGGAATATATTCAGGAAAGTGCTGACCAATGAACCTTTCAATTGGTTGTTGAGCTCTTCCTCGTCTCCCTGTTGGCTTGGGGGCATTTGGGGAGCTTTCAATGAGAGCCTTGGTCAACTCAGACATGAAGGTCTGGTGGCTCCGCTTTTTCTGCCGATGGTGCTTCACATAAAGCTTGAAAGCGTTGGTTATCAAGAGGTTGAACAGGTGCAGGAAGAGCTTTTTCCACCACTTCGTATTCTTCCGGACCACCTGGTAGTACTGGTCCGAAAGATCCACTCCTCCCATGACTGCTGTTGGTTTCACCACAGGCTCTCCACGGCGGTTGTTCCTTGGTAGGACGGTCATCTTGGCCTCGTGTATAGTAGAGAGCATGTGAACGTCCCGCTTGTCATGCCACTTGAGGGCAAGAAGGTTTCCTCTTCTACAGAACATAACATCCCCCTGAGTCAGCTTTACTTGGAAAAAAAACTTTGGGCACATCTTTCCGGTTCTTTCGAACGGTTCCGCACACATAGGTTGTATGTGAATCAAGTTCATCAAACAATTCAGGGCTGGTATAATAGTTGTCCAAATAAATGTGGTGACCCTTGTCCAGTATCCATGCCTGACAATCCCAAAATAAGCTTGGTGGTTCTTGAGGCACTGTCGTGTGTTCCCACAGCTTTAGCCAGATAGGCACAGCCTTGAGTTCTATCATAAATGTCATAAGCTACACAGTAACCCGAGGTAGACTCACACAACTGGAAAATCTTCATCCCCTACTTCTTTGGTTTGGCAGGGTTGTAGGTGCGGAACATGACACGACCTTTGAAAGGCAGGTGGCTTCGTCTAGGGAAAGGACCTTCGCTGGGGCATATTTGTCAAAATTAACATTTGGCATTGAATTGAATAGTGTAAGCTTAACGAGTCTGTCAGCATGCTGGTCATTGCGATCTGGGGCAGTAGAGTTGTCAACAAGGTGGAGGTTGCTGAGAATGGCATAAAATCTGTCCTTGCTCATATTCATCCCACAGAAGGTGGTGGACATGGTTGGGTCAGTAGACCAGTAGTCAGACTGATCTGGCTTTCTTGTTACCCCCATCGCAATCAGTAAGGCGAAGAATAGTCAGAGCTCATCAACGCAGACTATTATCCATTTCGACAACCGCGAATGTGGCCCGAGGTTGCCAGCGTCGATCTTACACCGGGCGTACCTGTTCGTTTCTTTGACGAGAATATCCCACATTTCACAATCAAAAAGATAATTAAAAACGTCCAAGGCGGTCAGATCATCAGCAATAGGCTTCTTAAATTCAGGGCTACCAGTGAACGGGGCTAAAAAGGGAGACGAGTCTACAGATTCCCAAAGGTTGTGCGCGTCAACTGCGGTGTCTCTGTTGTTGGGAGCCTGGATGCAATCAAATGTCGCTCTTCGGTCGCAATCAATCACCAAATCATTCTGACCAAAACCCTAAAAAATTACATTCATCGGAAAAAGTTTCACAAAACAAACGTTCAAACTGAATACCGCG
>CM067343.1:56242444-56247444 GCA_034190875.2 Urechis unicinctus | reverse complement strand
CATTACAAGCCAAAGCAATTTTACGTTGTCACAGGCTAAGTATTAGTAATTTGGGATTATTAAATTGGTCTATGCGGGAGCCGCTTACTATTTTGCTGTCAAATATTTAAAAACGTCATTTTACGCGTTTCTTATCACGCGGTAGCACGCTGATCGTGCTAGACAGCGCATTGCAAAACAAGTATTCAAAGCACGGCCTGAAAACAAAACGAAATTTGTTCTCGTGGTCAAACATGCACATGATAGCACGGCGTGTTGACTTGTTGGACAGTCCAATGCCTTCAAATTGTTAATCAATTAAATCTGCTACGACATTAATGTCCACGAGAAAGCTGAAACCCTGCAATACGTGTGTTTCTTTGCTATGCTTCTCCATGGTCCCTGTGATGCACCAATCAGAAACAACTTCAACGGCACCTTTTGGTGCGATACAATGTGGTCATGTAATCATGAAGCCATAACCAGACAATGAGCAGTAGTTATATGTGTTCGACGTGCTGGACATACATCTCAGCTAACGCAGATATAAGGTAATGCTTGTTCATTCCCATACCTGCATTTAGGCTACCTATTGATATGGCATTGTGTGATGCTTTTTGAATGCAAATTTGTTTGGAATAGTCGAAATGTGCTATAAATGTATAAGCTTAGTCTTCGATTTTATAAATTGCAACTGTAGGTTTATATCGGAAGTCGTTGTTTATGATGTAGATCACAATATAACGCATCGTGGAATATAGAATTATTACTGAATATTGATACGTATCTAATTATCTTGAATTCGACCGTAATCTAAGAAATCTCATATAATTTTATTCGATTATGTACACAATGAGAATTTATGACAAACTGTAATATTGCTTCAACACTGGTTATATGACCTGTCACTTGCTTTCTCATTCTTCCATCTATTCAATTATCCTGGAATTATCTCATGTGCATAACACATATATCGGTTATGCCTAGTGCCTCGCCAGTTCGTATACAAAGCCAATTCTGACCGATAGTCACATACTGATTTCATTGTTCATAGAACTGCTAATTGCTTATCTCTGATTAGTCATCCTTTGGTCCGTCGAGGAATAATAATAAATTAATTTCCAGCTGCCACAAATCTTTGTTATATATAATCACACAGTAAATTCATTTCGGCTTGTATAACTCATAGTGAACAAGCCCCTACGCGGTTGTTTAGCACTGCTAATAACATATATCTGACCTTGTTCAAGACTCAATGATGTGGCGAAGTACTGTCAAATAACCAATGCAAAGGCTTTAGAAAATATGATTGTTTAACCAAAAATGCGGAATGCAATGACCAGAATGTACCACTCTGGTGAAATCGGTAAATAAAAAAAGCCGCAAGAGAAATTAATCACCACAATGATGCAACGAGCGTTGATCGAACCAAGTTAGCCACAAACAGTGGCAATACTCATGGTAGATACCTAAATGTATGTAACTAGCGTGGATGTTGCCATGGGATACGCGGACTTGTGTACATATAACGGTTACATTTCGCAGCATCTCTACTCGCATCTATACGTCTTCGGTGCTTCACAGCAGAGCAATGAAGATGTTGAATGTCATAACACTTCTTCTTGGTCAATATCTTACATATGGCCACATTACTGAAAGCATATTTGCATATCATGTTAGTAAAATCAATTTAAATGGTGGTCTTGCATTAGCCACTAGGATAACGCACACTTCATTTATTATATTTGGCTCTGTAAACCTCCGATTTTACTGCAGTGTAGCCGTTATGACAAGGACTGTCGATTGCACTCGCAATTGACGAAGAGGATTGGGCGACACTAGCACCAGCTGGATGATGGACTCCATTAGCCATTTGAAGTAGTTTTCATTGCATTTGATTGCACTCGCAATTGACGAAGAGGATTGGGCGACACTAGCACCAGCTGGATGATGGACTCCATTCAGCCATTTGGAAGTACTTGTTTTTGCACACATTCCAGCAGTCATCCATGGAATGCATGCCGTGCGTACAGGACTCATCAGTACCGCCTATGCAAGTATCTGTCCACTGCTCTACGATCCGTTCACCTAGACAATGAGCAATTCAAGTTATTCATGAATACATTATTTAGCCATAGACAAACATTGAGCATCCAATATCAAGTATTTGAACGGTTTTTGTACGGAAACCAGTAACTATTTTCAACAAAATAATGGTCAACAAGTACCATTCCCCGGCATGCAGTGATTCAATATTATTAAATGAAGTCAATGTCTTTATATATTTAGCTTATAACTAGGAAAATAATACGTTGCATAAGGCGAGGGAGGTAGCAAGCACAGTCACCTCGTCTGATCGTTGTTTTCGCCTCAATTAGACCCCTCATCTAACAACTATGCACGATGCTTTCATTGCCAGAAACGTCGCATTTCTGGGGAAATCAATAATATAATCAAAATATGCAGTGCTTACAGACGACGTGTAAACACATTCATAAAAATATTTGTTGTCAATGCCTGGAGGCCATGAAGAGAGCGACAGCAGCGCGAGGTTGCCCCTTAGGTACAGCGAGGACGTTGTTGATCTTGCTACAGCGAGATGGAGGCTGGATAGGCAGTCAGAATGCCAAGTTGAGATGATCGATGAAGTGACATTATTTATCAATAACTAAATGGTCCGCATGGATCAAGTGACTGTATTTACAGTACTCTATGGAAAAATATGTGAGTTATTCTACCGTTAACTGGATTTTGACATACTTGTGACCACAGTTAAAGGTGATGAGAATAATAAAATGTCGTATAAATCAGTGCATATATATATATGTATATATATATGTACATATATCCTGCCTTTCCCGCCATAGAAAAAGCAATGATGATGCCTTAATTGACCACACCTTATTTAAAGGGCTCGAAGTATCATGTGTTTTTAATAATGTTGATGAGGCGCCAAGTGCATTGTGGCTATGTTTTATCGCGAAGCCAGTGATTGAGTTTAACAAACACGGGGAAATCTTCGTTCCATAAATTTATTATTAGGTACATTCCGAAAATGGCAAACAAGAGTTGGAACAATTCGAGATAGTCATAGTAATCCATCCTTTGACATTGCATTGGCAGAAATTCGCGGTCAGAATAATTATAGAGGAGTGATATATATATTTACATTTAGATAAAATGAAATGAATCTTTCCTTTGTCTCCTCTATAATTAAGAGAATTACGAGTATTTATTGCCTTCAGAGATAATAAATTCTCCAATATTGAAGAAAGGCAGACCAATCGTTAACCCTGCTGGACGAACTGTATTGTTGCAGAAATATGCCAATATTTTGTGTAGACGCCCTTATTGCAACGCTGAATTATCTAGATCCCCGCCTAATTAATTGTCATCATTGGCAAAAAAAGGCAAAAGTGCAATAGGCATTGTTGGTAGCTGTGGTCAAAGAGTGGTTCCAAGCTAATATTATAGCATTCGGGCCGTATCCTAGTAGAAATATAAGTAGCTGAGAATATGACTTGTCAGTGACTCTTTGATGTTAAATGTTTCGTTTAACAACATCGACTGCAATACTGTGTGACGCAATATTTAACGCTCTTTGTTGTCAACGAAAATATGGTAAAGTTGAGAAAGAATGCTACATGCAAACGATAAGGAAATCGTCAACGGTTTGTTCATCAATCAGTTAGAGAACTGACGTGATTGCAGTGAGTTAGAACTTCAGCGTTTTAGCCGGGACTCGACCGTCCATTCTGAGGAATGCTATCGGTTTGACGATGTGCATCATCATAGAATCTAAACTCTTAAATTTGTAACGCAGAATGATATAAATATGTATATATATCATATATGATATATATATATATATATATTTTTATACATTTATATATATATTTAACGAATATATATATATATATATATATATATATATATATATATATATATATATATGTTAATATAGCTATATGTATGCATATATATATATATATGTTTATATATATATATATATAAATTTATAGTTATCTATATAATATATACATATATATATATATATATAATATATATATATATATATATATATATATATATATATATATATATATATATATCCCACTTAACGATATTCTATCTATCAGCATTTGTAGATAAGACAATACAACTGCGGTACATCTACTGAGCTCTTTGCCTATAAATCGTTCAATTGTCGATCATCATTGCCACATCTATGCACTATTACCAACGATTTAAGTTATTTCTCCCTGTCATTTTGCTACCCAGCGTGCGTGTATTTTGCCAAACACACGCACGTGGAACAATTAATTCAATTTAAGCAAGCAATAAACCACTGCAATAATAGCTCGTCAATATGCATCACATAATAACGATGTCTTATGTGAACTTCCCGAAAACAATTAACAAGCGTCAGAAGCAATTTCAGAAATTGCATATATATAGCCTTATGCCTTAATGCTGACGGTATAGCCACCACCGAGGCGAGATCTAGCATTTCCATGACATCATCACTCAGGTTGTTAATGATTACTACATGATCAAGCATATAAGGGCCGGTTTTACATATATATGCGGCCGGAAATAAAAGACGTCATACAGCGGCCGAACATAACCCATTCATTCTGCTTATGGCAACAAAAGTATTTCTATAAAATTAACCTGATGGACCTGCCTGAAGAAATAAATTGCTTGAATTTTTCATCATTTTTCATCAATTCGCTTCATGTCCAATTTACCAAACATGTTTAACTCTTTCTGTGGTGAATAAGGAGAAGACATGAACAGGCGAAAATTGCATGCCAAATAATACATCACATGCAAAACAGAGAACCAAATTAATAAAATGGCAGTATCTTAAAATGAATGCCTCATTCTTTTATATTAATAAAGACTATTGTGTACCCTTTATGATAACTCGTGCATGAAGTGAGATAAATAGATGTGGTTGTCTTTACTTGCCATACGTAGTTAGGTGACACTAAACATGGATACAGAATGTTTCATAA
>CM067343.1:56094944-56237444 GCA_034190875.2 Urechis unicinctus | reverse complement strand
CCTACCCTTCATCATAACGTACCCTCTCAGTCATCAGTTGATGGAGTAACCCCCAACAGCTTATATTAATTATACGCCCCAGTTTCCCAGATCCACAAGTGACCTACATGTCACCTGCCCCTCTCCTCATACATACCCCATATTCCAGAGCCACATGACCTTCCTGCCCAGGCAACACCCGTTAGCCCCAGCCCTCACAGACCTGGCTACGGCATGTCCCATGAGAATTGGGATGGCGTGCCTTAGTCGTTGAGGGAAGCAACTTATATTTCAAAATCAGTTTCTCTCTGGCCTCCGAGCTCAACACTTCTCTCTCTTAAGTTTAGGCTAAGTTACATCTGAAATTCGAAAGTTGAAAACAGTTAAATAAAGTTCAAGTTGTTATTAACCCTACATCTGGAGTTCGATTCTTTTACTTACTACAAGTGCGTAGCGTGAGCATCTCTACACCACGGATCACGTTACGACACATGGTGGAGAACCCATTCGATTCCGGCTGCCAAATTGTGAGTACATAATTTAAGATTTTCTTTGATATCCTGTTTGATTTTCAATTTCAACTGCGTGAAATGGAAGGTATCCTTAAAAGAATGCATACTGAATGTATTGAGCTGCCCGAATTGTTAAACGACGCTGAACGTCGCAATACATGCTTGAGGGTGGCCTTAAAGAATGCTAATGACAATTATGAAGCAGCCTGGTTGCGGGAACGATTCTTGTCGCAGGAATACCAGCGATGTCGAGTGGGAGACGCAATTCAGCGTCAAATTGCTCCTGATATCATAGAGTGGCGTGAGACGGCCATCCGTGAATGTATTGAATATGCTGAAGAAGAGATCAGGTTGCGTGTAGCATTCAGGGAAGGCATTAGATATATTATGTTGTTGAGAGAAGTTCAGGAAGAAAGCAAAGCCTCAGTTGTCGCTCCCATTGCAGATTATGCAAATGTCGCATCGTTTGAATGCCCACGAACTACAGTCGTCCCGTCCCCAACCCATTCTAGCCCCGCTCCATTGCCGACTACAGTTGCCCCGTGCCCCACCCCTTCCAGCCCCGCTCCTTTGCCGACTACAGTCGACCCGTCTACAACCCCTACCAGCCCCGCTCCTTTGCCGACTTCAGTCGACATATCCCCAACCCCTCTTCGCCCTTCTCCTCTGCCTACTCCAGTCGACCCATCACTAACTCCTCCAAGCTTAGAGTCTACACCAAGTTTTGTCTCGCTATCACCAGCCCCTCCTGACTCTGATAATAGACTGGCTTCTGCCCTATCATCACCAACTCCAAATAAACCATCAATTGTCGATCCGCAATCTCCAATTCCACAAACCAAATCTTTGCTGACATCACCTCCTCAAGGAAGCTTCGTGTCAGCCCTCGCGTCGCATCCCCAACTCTCGCGAGACCCTACTGTTCAACGAACATCTGTCAACAGTTTCCCGCCAACACCTATCCCTGGCGCTTCCCGCTATCTCCCTGCATTCTGGAAGACCCGGCATTGCTATGCAGGTCATGCTCCAGTTGGCTAACTTGGTCAGTACATCTGCTTATGTTAGTGGCCACTTATCTGTTGATGACCTCATTTAATTTAATGACCCGAATTCGTCTTCCCATTCACAACAGCAGGTTTAGACTATTGGTAGTGTAACATAGTTGTAGTTAAGATATAGATACTGTACTTTATTATATACTGATTCAAGTAGTGTAAGTTCAGACGTCAATTCCACCTCTTTTTTAAAAATTCTCTTCACTAGGTACTGAGACCGTAAGCTTCATACCCGGGCCTGCTAATGCGCAGTCCATTAATGACACGGCTGATTCAAAAGTTTACACTCGGACAGCTGATGCTACATTGATAGGAGGTTAACATGCCTGCAAGACCAGACAAGTCATAAAAACGCTCCGGCCGACTGGGCTCATTAGCTGACCTACGATGAACTTTCATTTAATGATATGCGCGGCATGCAATAAATAAACGGACCCGTTCGCGACCACCACTTGCGATAAGCTCATTTACTGGCGCATCACAGAACTTAGCGCATGCGCCCCGCATTTGCCTGGCCCGTCCTTTCTTTGCGCTAAAAAATGCGCTGCGGCGCATCGGGAGTTAAGCGCGAAATTCAACATAAAACTCCCCGATATTTTATATTTTAATTACGTTTAAATTTCATGATATGAGTTCCGTGGATAGTGGTTATAGAATTGAACAGTTAACATTGGTTTAAGAAATCTAACTCGTCTTTTAGAAAGTCTGTGTGATTTAGGTTTTATTAGCGTGAAGCTCGAATGGTGACCATAACCACGGATCACAGATCTGACGAGATCAGTAAGTATCATGGTCAACATTTCAGGTAGCAGGTAGCCCCAGGATCTTGTCCCAGACCTATAAGGATGAACGGCCTACTGATTGGTATAATGAGTTTAGAACCAATTCCGTCCCAGATCACAGCTAAGCCTAGGTTGAGCTTGCGCTGTCTGTAAAATGTTGTTAGCCAATCAGAGACAAACCCTCCCCGTACTACAGGCGTGCGCCAGGAAGGCGACGTGGGGACATAGCATCTGCCTTGTACAACATGCGCCACACCCCCTCTCTCTAGAGCCAGCAGTTAATCCTCAGGAACGCGCTAGGTCAGTGGCTCAAGTTGATGTCCCTGAGGGCCGACAGTTCACGCCACGAGGTTGTCGAAGGAATAGACAAATAACGGCATGCCTTGTCGATTTCCCGTCGAGTTCTGCTTCGGGTTATAAGCAGACTACGCATCAACAGTCATGTGTACTTGGTGTTGTGAAGTTTATTATAGTAGTGTATTTATGCTCAGTGTGGTTGTCATGCCGTGCTCTGTTAACAGTATTCAAGTGGTTGTACTTGTTCAGTAGCGTCTTTGGTCTAGGGGACAGATCACTTTCAGCCAGAGGAGGCGTTGACGCGCGAGTCCTGTCTACGACATGATCAACCGGCCGAGGATCTTCAAGTATCACGTCGCTGCCTGGATCGAATGGACCCACCAGTTCGGAAAGCTCACGTCAATAATAATTCTTATTGTGTAAATGACTGAATCGCATTTAATTTTTTTTACGTAGATGTTCCAGCTTAAATGCAAGCAATGGGCATACGCAAGTGAAACGACCATGACTTGTTACCCATCAGCCCTGCTTTGCTAGTTTAGATGCAAGTAAAACGACCATGACTTGCTTAGGCTATATTTATATTCCAATGGTATAACTTTCTCCTCCTTTAGAATAGTCAGGTTTACTGTTGCATGTCTAATCTTGCTTCTCTCCCCTTTTCCACCTAAAATCCCACGCCAGGTAGGCCCCCAATGTTAATTAGTTTTAGCGTTGAGGTGCACAGAGAGGCCAACTCTCTGCTTGGCTCGGATTCACAAGGGTTAGGAGTCTCACATGATACTCCTGCTGGCGCTATCGATGCTTCGGCATCAATAGTGCCAGTTTCCGAGTACAGCTGGGGTATCTATGAGTAATTTAGATGCCCTAGCCATAGATATTGCACCATGTCCCAACATAAAATTAAAATATGGTTGAATTCCAACCTCTAGAAAATAGGCCAGCCTGCACGACATCTACCAACATTTTACACATTCAACAATAAGTATAGTAATAAAAGTAAAATATATAACAATGTAATAATAATACCATAAATATTTTGATTTCGCTGAAAAATAATTAATCGGACTAGAATTTTTTTTTACCATAAGATTTATCAATTCTGATATAAAGCACACCGGAATGTGTATTTCACATTCCGACTCACTACCGTCATTTCCTTACCAACCAACCCTTAGTTTAGAATATCCCCATGATTATTATTATTTTTTTTCTCCCATGAAGGGACCTAGTTTCTTTTGTGGATATTCATCCACTTAAACGGAGAGGGATATGTTGAGTGCCAAATTCATAACAAACCTACCCTTCATCATAACGTACCCTCTCAGTCATCAGTTGATGGAGTAACCCCCAACAGCTTATATTAATTATACGCCCCAGTTTCCCAGATCCACAAGTGACCTACATGTCACCTGCCCCTCTCCTCATACATACCCCATATTCCAGAGCCACATGACCTTCCTGCCCAGGCAACACCCGTTAGCCCCAGCCCTCACAGACCTGGCTACGGCATGTCCCATGAGAATTGGGATGGCGTGCCTTAGTCGTTGAGGGAAGCAACTTATATTTCAAAAATCAGTTCTCTCTTGGCCTCCGAGCTCAACACTTCTCTCTCTTAAGTTTAGGCTAAGTTACATCTGAAATTCGAAAGTTGAAAACAGTTAAATAAAGTTCAAGTTGTTATTAACCCTACATCTGGAGTTCGATTCTTTTACTTACTACAAGTGCGTAGCGTGAGCATCTCTACACCACGGATCACGTTACGACATCTCTGATTAGTCATCCTTTGGTCCGTCGAGGAATAATAATAAATTAATTTCCAGCTGCCACAAATCTTTGTTATATATAATCACACAGTAAATTCATTTCGGCTTGTATAACTCATAGTGAACAAGCCCCTACGCGGTTGTTTAGCACTGCTAATAACATATATCTGACCTTGTTCAAGACTCAATGATGTGGCGAAGTACTGTCAAATAACCAATGCAAAGGCTTTAGAAAATATGATTGTTTAACCAAAAATGCGGAATGCAATGACCAGAATG
Organism: Urechis unicinctus; assembly: GCA_034190875.2. Lineage (NCBI taxonomy): Eukaryota > Metazoa > Annelida > Polychaeta > Xenopneusta > Urechidae > Urechis > Urechis unicinctus. The sequence continues at coordinate 56,232,774 of CM067343.1, read as the reverse complement.
TACCACTCTGGTGAAATCGGTAAATAAAAAAAGCCGCAAGAGAAATTAATCACCACAATGATGCGTTGATCAACCAAGTTAGCCACAAACAGTGGCAATACTCATGGTAGCTAAATGTATGAACTAGCGTGGATGTTGCCATGGGATACGCGGACTTGTGTACATATAACGGTTACATTTCGCAGCATCTCTACTCGCATCTATACATCTTCGGTGCTTCACAGCAGAGCAATGAAGATGTTGGATGTCATAACACTTCTTCTTGGTCAATATCTTACATATGGCTACATTACTGAAAGCATATTTGTTTTTAAGCGAGATGTGGTTCCTCATTCAATTCAAAAGGCTATGACATTCTGCATTGCTATAGCCGGAAAAATAAATAAGTGTCAAAATCGTTGGATTTCAATCTTTTTTGGTCAATAAAATATGTTCTTGTTCCGATCTTATGCACTGTAAATCCGTCATGCCATAAACCCGATCATTTGATTATGACGATAACTTACATTGCCATCAAATAGGGTAATGGTTATAACGCTATCCAGCCAAGTTACATCTCTGCTAGAAAATATACTATAAGAACGTGCTTTGCCTATGCCTTAGTGACATCCGACCCTGGCTGCTCAATTGAAGCATAGTTGACATAGAATTACCCCACACCACTATAATACGCGGCGGGCTCTACGAATGTTGACCTGGCTAAACATAGACCGTGTTAAATGTTTAAAGCCCTGTTATTCATCAACGCTGTAAAGGAAATAAGAAATGCGGTCTGCCATATGGCTGGCCCGGACTACTTCAACCATTGATTAATCTTACAAGCCTGATTGAACTTGCTAATCGTATGCATTAGCACCGTCGCAACTGCAGAAGAATAAGTTAAAGCATAAAGGTCTGAATTGTTAAGGCTTGAATGCCTCAACACGTGCAGCACGTTTCATTGACCAAGCCGATATGTAGATGAAAATACTGCCACCCTGTTAATCCTTTATATGTTATCTTAAAGAACATTAGAGGAGCGATTTTTGAGTCGAGTATTTATGTATTGCTAGGCAAATACTGGTGGCTGTTTATGTTTCGCTTTTATTTAATTACTGTCATATCTCAAGACTACCAAAGTCGGTATGAAAATGCAGAAGGAATACAAAATCCATCACTCGGAGGAACCAAATCCTATCGTATATTGTTGTTAAATATTCGAACAGAAACACACAGTCACTTAGCTGCATTCAATTCTTATTAGTTCATGGCTAATTCATTACCCTAAGTCATGAGAAAGTCCGCAAGCCCCCCAACCCCTCCCACCCCACAACCCCTCCCCACTTTTCCAAATCAATGATTAGCATTAGTCTTGTAAGGTAAGTTGTTCCTTAAAAAGCACTGTCCTAAACTAAGTGTTCGTAGTTTCCATTACGATTGCAAGTGAGGTCGGGGACACTCAGTACAGCACGTGGGAAATGTAATGATGTTGATTTGGCGACGCAAATGCTGCATACAATCGCGCTCCCTGCCGGGTGTACACAATATCGCGTTCTAACTGCGATGTTAGCGGCAAGCTGCATTCCATGTTGGTTGTGGCGGCGTGCCACATCCCATTCCAGCTGAGAGACCAGTTGGCAAACGCAGGTATACACAATAATATGATCATAATGGCATTGCTAATAGGCATTGTTAGACTGCAATCTGCATATATCGATTAGTACTGCAGGAGTCCGAACCAGTGCTCCTCAAAGATTTATTTTCTCTATAGCGTACGTGGGATGGATACACAAGGCAAATATTCAATGCTTAGATGACTCATATGACATTTTTACACACTGTGCTGTATAAAGTCTGCCAGGCAAACTGGGCAACGCTTCAACTCACGCACATCTGAGACGGCATCCTTATAAATAAATCTACGACGACAAACAATAAAAACAATACACAGGGCAACCGGAAGCGCTATGCTGAGAAAAGCGTTTTAATCTTGTTCTCCGCCGGCATCATCTCTGTACAATGCAAGGTGATAGGTATACATTGCTGATTTTGAGTCATTGTGAAAGACCGGCACGATTACACGTCATTATCTTTAATAAGAAAATTCCACGGTTGATGTTTTATTTCAAGGTAAATGATCATATAATTACAAATATCATTTGGTTAGTGTCATGTCATTGTTTATATAGTGTTTTGTTTATAGAGCACCAACATAATGCTTCACCAACAAACGCTTTCTTTCAAAGATCTACACCCATTTGATATCACGCGGAACGCATTAGCAGTTTGCTATTATTAATCACTTCATTTCACACTATGCATAGTAGTGACGATCCAGATACACCGCATGTGATATTCTAGCAGGATTTCATCTCCTCATGAAAATCAACTTGCAGTTAAAATATATGGTATATGACCTTAAGTTCATTAACGCGTCGATATAAAAGACAGTGTCAGCAAAGGTTGGATACTTTGCGTCGAGCAGATAATGTAAATGTGATCTTACTGCGTACTTGAATGGGGTTAATATCTTTTACAGGTCTTTGAAGGTCATTTTTATCGCCTAGATATTTTTACCGGCGCCTAATTGGCTATCAGGGTTATTAAGATGTAAGGTGTTAATAGGTCATTAAGGACAGTTCTGATGGAGCCCATTTGCGAAGAGGCAGGGATGGAGATTCAGTGAATGCTCTCAGATGATGCTACACCGAAGCGTCACTATTTTTGCTGCAAGGAACTGCATTAACCGTAGCCCTATACTACGTCTATATAAATGTCCAAACACGACGTAATCCCATGCAATACAGAAATCCGAAGTTCAGATCAGACATATTAAACTTGATATTCCTGGAGAGCAATTTAATTTTTTCATATGTTTTATGTCGATGAACAATTTGCTGTCGTAACCACGAGCGATAGGTTCAGCTGACTCCGCTTACGATTAAAGCCGTTGTGGCATTATCAAAGAGCGCATGGTTTCATGTTTGTATTTTCGATAAGGCCGGTAAATGCACCCATGCGCCGTACAAATTATTTTGCGGACGGAGAGCACATAGTGGCCAACGTAATGATGGTCACCTAAACCAGATTCAACAAAAGTCGATGTTTCTTTGACAATTATTAAACATAGACATCGATAGCAATATCTTCATTCACAAGAAGGCGATATATGCTGTTTTCTGAATTCTTTATCCTGCATAACAATGAGTAACTTCCAAAAATACATTAACCTAGGTTCTAGGCATACAAACAATCAAAACGTTTAAATCAAATGAGCGTCAATGCAGGGTTACATAAACCAGCGCTGTCATAGTCAACGTTTAAACTCCTCTGTCCGAATGAAAAGGTGTCGCTAAAAAGAAGGCATTAGTGACGACTATGAATGACCTTTTTTGTCAGTCTAATATTGCACAATGCAACCATATCCATTAGTGCCCTAACAGAGGCCAGAAACACAGAACGTGTTTCAATTTTATATATCGGTCCCCCAGGAGTCTGCGGATTTTAAGTATGATCATTGCATAATCATTGCAAGCTGTATAGCTGTGCTCTCGAACCGATGAATCTGTTACCCCGCAACAACTGCCACGCGCAGACGATCAGAGTAATTTTGATGAATATTTTCACATTTAAATAGGGCAGAAGTTCCATTTGGTAATCGAATCGGCCAGCAAACCTATTCAGCATGATGAAAACGTATCTATAGTTCAAGTGCATAAGAAACGCAATAAGCGGAAACTCCATGAAGCATTTTAACGCAGGTGATAATAAATTCGTGAAATGTGTAATCCATTGACGCACTTCTACTACAGCAAACACGCCTTACTTTGACGCATATTGATCTATTAATTAATCTAACAAGGTCAAGCGATTTAATGACGCAAGTATATCACTATTAACAATACCATGCACCACTAGCTACGTTATAGATTCATAAGCATTGCCAGTATATGACAATATATAGTTATAAATATTGGTCAGAACGAAAATTTGTGCGTGTAAAAATCTTGTCGTATATGTTAATAGGCGTACGTGTTAACATAAACTTAACTCAGTGTTAAGCGCAACGAAATACGTTGCAATTACGACGATACAAATGTATAACATTGGCTGAAGATTATACTGCGTAAACACAGCTGTAAGGTTAAACCCGTCGACACCAAAATCCTTCAACAAATTGCTGTGTGACGTAATTGTATTTTATTGTGAAAAAGTATCCCTGACTGGGTATTTTCTCGGCCAGCTGCCTTCATGTCCTGATCACGATGTGCTGTTATTTAAAATTCCACGACGCAAGCAAATAATTTTAAATATTTTTTCCGCTTAACCGCATAATTTGACTGAAGGAAGATCGTTTGGTAATGTATTTAGTCAGCCTCTATCTCACGGTATATGCATACTTAGTATTTTATCATAATTGAACTAGGCATTGATAATAAAAAAGGTAGCAACAGTAGATTTATGTGTGCGCGTACGCTCGCTCTTTTTTTCAATCTAGAACAGCTACTACATTGACATAAAACGTTGCTCCTGGCATAATTAAAATAAATACTGAGGGCATGATTACAAGTGCCAAGAATATAACAGATATGTTCAATTTATCATGCCTTTTCGTAGTTTTGTAATTGAAATTATGCTTAGCTATCAAACAACACGCTTGACGCAGAATACACAAACGATGGAAATGAATGCAGCATCTAATCATTTACATCTAATAAAAAAATCTAATAAAACGCGACTTAGGCCAAGAGGTCAAGGTTCCAAAGACATCATATGCAGTTGTGACCCCATGAACCAGTTTACTAGCTAAGATTGCATACATCCACTCCATGTTTGTTTAATGAACAAAGGTATTTCAGTATGATGTTTCAGTATTTTTACTCTATGTAGATATTGGCCATCATAGAAAATTAATGTATTATCAAACCGAAATTATATTGAATATTTACATTTATTTGTGATACAACACCTCCCATGTGCAGGCTATATCCAAATGTACAATCGTGACAAGAGAAAGGATATGCAATGTTGCAGAAGTTTACAGTTTATTCTGGTGATGTCACTGGAGAGCAGTATCAAGCTCAATTGGCGAATCAATATACAGTAGCGAGCAAACGAAACTTATTTATACAACGCGGTACAACAATTAGGGCGTACTTTCTGCCGATATAGGCTATTATTATAGTCAGCCGTGCAGCCAGTTACAAATGATTGGTCTTGAGTGTATGGGGTGAGTTATCATGGCGATCTATAGTTGTACATGTATTTTGCGAAGGAATGCTCATGACAGCCGACCCCATAATGGCCAACTTAATGCTTATCTGCACTATGCCGACCAATGTACACTTTGGTTTATAATGATGGAACCCTTCTAGCGCAAAGCTAAAAAAAAAACATCGAGAGAGCGTATATTTTCCACATCCTGGTTCCACAACGAAAGAGCCTCATACAAATCACTGAATTACTGAGGCAAAACCGTTTACTGCACTGCAAATCCGTTTAAAACACAAATGCTTCCCCACATTTTAATATAAAAAGAAACTTACTCGATTGAACTACGTCAAATTACTTGAACTTATCATTTAGCAAGGTCTTTATAGTGCCGATGGGTGTTGAAAACCAGGGGCCGTCTGCATAACATATACATATGTATACAAAACTATAAATATGTATGAATATCATAACATGTATAGACATATACAGACATATATATATATATATGCATATATATATATATATATATATATATATATATCATATATATATGCAATTATATGTATGTATATATATATATATATATATATATATGCATATATATATATATATGTATGTATATATTTTCATATATATCACATATATATATATATATATATATATATATATATATATATATATATATATATATATATATATATATATATATATATATATATATATATCTATATATATATATATATATATATATATATATATATATATATATATATCTATATATATATATATATATATATATATATATATATATATATATAAAGGTTATACTCATCATGGTTTTGGTTCTTGAAGTCTTAAAATATGTGCTTGTATAAAGCCTTATTAATTAGTTAAAATGTTCTTAGTCGGTTAGCTTGAGCTTTTCAACATGTGTGCAACTGTCGTCTCTCAATGAATATTTGTGCAAGCAATTTTAATGAGTGACAAATGGACAATTTGCACAGAGCATTTGTATTACCTAAAGTTAGTAAAGCGTTCATAGAATGGATAGTAAAATGATGAATGATTCTGAGCTGTTTCCCGTGAGGTTTGTATTGTACAAATCGGGCGATGGTAAAACTCTGAACTGATATGACGAATCGAACAAAAGGTGATTATTTAATTCATAGCAAAAATTGGTCCTTGATTGTGCAGCGTCGGAGTTTGTATTAAAGGGTAAAAGTTGTATTAATAATGTGCATACCCAGCATCCGTGGTCGGTGCAAATGCTATTTGCGATATAAATTTCCCCCATTCTTTTAATACATTACTTGTTGTTATATGTTGCATCCTAAAAACTTCTATACATATACACAGCGAAACATTGCTTATTAGCGGTACTCGAATTGATTATAAGGCCCTTTTATCATTTATACAAACTCTCACCTTCAACCTGCTGGAGTTTATTTTGTACCATTATATTGGCATTCCTATTCAATCAAAGTAACCCATTCTATTTCACTCATTAGACACACAGCGGAATGTCACGGTGTTTTTTACCCTTCGAAAGTGTGTCATGTCCTTTACAAAGGGCTTACCATTGTCACCATTAAACACAATGACAGTTTTATCATGCTTCCTTGTCACATACTGTACATTACAGTGAGCTTAGACATGTCTTCAAAACGGATCCAGTAGACACGAGGCAATAATGCTCCTTTATCTAGCAGTCGTTTAGGTTTTGTTCAACGTTTGTAGGAGTTAACCTCATTTGTGAGTGAAAAGGCAAAGGTTGCCTTATTGGCCTATCGAGGTGCGTACTTGACTAAATGCAGTTTGATAACCACAAAGTTTAAGCGTGTGCAGCCTGCATGTCAATATGCACAGCTTTCATTTTTAGTGTAATTTCTGCTTTTGATCCTAGCAAAGTATCGCGACGCATTCGCTTGAAAAAATATTATATAACATATTGTGCTTGCATTAACACAATAACCTACGTGCCACCTTCTTCAGAATGATCAAAAGAATACTGTGCACCAACTCCAGAGACAACACTACTTAATAATATATCTGGATACTTAGTACCCAGATACTTTTGGTCGACTTTTAGCTAGATGCATTACCAAAATGCATGGCGACAAATTTAAATCACGATGCAAATATTTTTCACCTTGGATCATATTGAGGGGTAGACAAAAGGAGCAAAAACTCGAAAAGGATAGTTTGTACAGACATTCAAGAATTTCAACCATTCGCATTGCCATCAAAGCTTTGGCATCACTCTAAATGGGGTTTTTTTGTGGGGGGGGGGGCAGAATTATATTGCTAGATTAGATGCAAAACGCTCATTCCCCGGACAATAATCAGATTTTGAGTGATCGAGGTACTCCTTTTCAAACGTGTTAAATATTGTAGTAAACTATTCTGTTACGTTAATATCATCCACACTACGATTGGACAGTAGCAAATGACATTCATACTATTGTAGCTACATGCATGTTGTAGCATATGTATAGGTATATATGCTTACGCAAGGGAGTTAAAACGCTCCATTACTGTACTTGGAACAATGATTGCAACTCTACTGGTAAGTTTGAATTTATAGTATATTCTGGCATCCGGTTTATTAATAACAATTACTACACAATATGTACTATTCCATGAAATACAGAAGTTGTTGGCATTTATGTAGCCCATGCATTGTCTCTAATTCTTATCCACTGTGCTTTCGATGAATGTAATGTACAGATGGCTAACACTACATTCCCTCATTACATTCATTGTGATTTATATCTGCTATCGCTGCACATATGGTTGCACTTAATTGATCGTCAACCGTGACCATTTTCAATGTTCCCACATAACGAGCCGGCATATTTAGATATTATTTTGCTGTCCATCAAATTGACATCGGTGTGTATATTAAGCAAATAGTTGGCTTCAAGAAAGCGTCATATATGCATACATGTATGGTATTCTTTATTAAAAGGAGCAACGCCATATATTCAGCATTTATTCACTGAAGGATTAATTAAATGGTGCTGACCCGTCACATTATAAAGTAATTACCCTTTTCAGGTGCCACGAGATCACAAAAGAAATACACCCCAGCAATGCTGCAATGTTACTTGTCGTGAAAATTTGCTATCAAATAAGATGTGTTCATAAAACACCCGATTAGCATGATGTTGCAAAGTATTAGATCTGTAGGCGTACGAATGTGATAACACCCATTCATCGGACAAATCGCTTACTACAACCACGATGTGGCAGGCAATTTCGATATTGATAAGTGCCTCTTTGCTTTTGTTTTCAGGCAATTAAAACAATAACTGCCAGTGCAATTTGAAAACATAATTCTTTTCCTTGACAAATATTTTAGTGACAAGAAAGATGGCATACCGATTGTCAAATAAGCGAGCTTTCGTAGATTGGCACGATCACAACTGTAAATGAAACATACAGTGACCACAATATATAAGCGATCAAATTGAAATATATTTATCTAATATAAGCCCAGCTTGATACAAATCTTCAAATATATGTATATGAACATGGCTGCTTATAGACACGTTAAATACGTTTGTGTAACAAAAAACTATACTCTATTTTTGTATTCCTTTTGCAAATGACAAACAAGCATAACCAGCACACACTCACACAAATCGATTGGCATATTATGGTTGAGCATAAATGGATCATTCCAATATCAAATTGCAACAATATACCAAATTGTTTTAAAACCTAATAGGTGTTTTGCAGCTCCCTGCAATTATGTCATCCGATAGAGCTTCTCAATTGCCATCATACACAAGCTCTATGCTAATGTCATAATACTTTACAAATGGAATAAGTAACTCAGCATATGAATGCTGGCTGCCAGTTGTTTTACGTTTTTCGCGTTTATTGTGTCATGTGCCAAGATAAACATTCCATGGTATTTCACTTGTTTGCATTATACTGAGCTTATTTCGCCGCTGAAGAGACTTTGGAACAATGATTTTACAGGCACCACGTATTAGCAAATGATTTCATTAGCTTTTATGCAATATATCGAATGAACGATACTACACATATCCTTGAAACATATATATATATATATATAGATATATATATATATATATATATATATATATATATATATATATATATATATATGTATATATATATATATATATATATATATATATATATATATATATATATATATATATATCTATATATATATATATATATATATATATATATATATATATATATATATATATATATATATATATATATATATATATATCTATATAGGAAAATAAATATATTATATATATATATATATATATATATATATATAAATATATATATACATATATATTTATATATATATATATATATATATATATATTGCTGCCCTGATTGCAAAGAGAACAGCTACACAACGTAAGTGGCACGCTTCCATTTAAGAGATAAGAGAAAGTTATGCTAAGTAGAGAAACCTGTCATCCATGTTTCTGCAGTGAAATAAACGCCTTTCATGCGAAGTGCAAATTTCGTGTTGTTCTTTTCTTTCGTGCCATCATACGGTGTCTCCGAGGATACAACCATACTCATGTCATACGAAGAAGGGGCGTTCAAACGGCTAAGTGAGCTTAATGTATCAAATATGCAGATGTTGACTTGGTTGCATGTTTAATTGCCACTTTTCGTGTGGCCATATACAACACAATCTTTCTTCCCCTTTTGCGCATGGTTTTTTCATTGACTGTATTTAAATGGTATGCGCATACCTAGAACTTATCGTAGGGAACTGGATGTCAACGGTAGTCAATGTATTTTAGGTTCAGATTATTGCGCATCATAAATCAGGGTTTAAGCCCATTAATTTTACGGACAGCGGCAAATAATCATTTGCATTGTAAATCAACCATTACAATAATAGGTTTGTCAGCAACATCGTATGTCAATTCTCAGACGGGACTGTGCTAATATGTGTGTTGCCGTGGAAACGAGATTTTTCGAATGGCAGAAAACGTAATTGGCCTTTCTTACTGTTCTGTGTGTGCATGTGTCATCGTGATGGAGAGTCGCACCAACGTTTAAACGAAGCAGGCGTGCTCCCATTACATTATCTCTAAGGAAATAAAACACTCAAAGACGTCCGAGTAACACGCATTCCAGTTTGTTTGGCGAATCGCAGCATGGTAAAGTGAAATATTTTGAAAGCAGTTATATCACTAAAGGGACTGACGTGATAAAACCAAGAGTACCAACCAGCTTAGGATATAAAAGTTGTGCAATGCTATATCTTCAGATGTTTTTATCACAGTAATAACTTCTGAATATAGCCAAAACACACATCCCTCTCCAGCACAGTGTGTTGTCATCTTTAAGGTTATGTGTCAGGATAAATGATGACTGTATTCGATGTCAGAGAATTCATGCATTCCTGGCTATAGATCCAAAAAGTTTGTTCACAATACATAACATGGACATAAGTTAATAAGGATAAGGATATATTAAGTTATTGTTTTTGCTTTTGCTGAATCTATGCATGCTCTGTGGCTGTGAAGTTTATTTCGCAACTAAAATCAATGCCATAAGTGCACGTAAATATGGATAAAATATTTTTAATAGAATTGGCAAAAGTGAAAAAGGATATAACGAAAATAATGAATAAAACTTGCATGTTAAAGGCGGAATCCCACTTTCTGTACAGTGTTATTTTTTAACATACAGGTAGATGTCTCAGTAACATACAGGGCGGTCGCTGTGTACAAATTGGCCGTTATGTTCATAAATGACTTATTTTTTGCTGTTAAAAGAATCGTAATGTTTAGATTTGGTGAAATACTGTTGCATCAAACAAGTAACCTCTGTTGCGTGGTGATCCATTTTACGATATGTTTTATTGGTGTAACAAAATCGTCAAACAAACCCTCTCTATTCAAACACTTGTATCACACGGTTTGAATAATTCAACACGCAAAGTACTTGGCCCTCTCTTGTCACCACCTAATCTTATCAACACAATATATTACTATAAAACAACGCCCCACTCTTTTTATGAAATACTATCTACGACTACCGCATAACACTATTAAATTATCAGTCAATGACAATTCGCGGAAGGGAAATCTGCTCCAGGGGATCATGGAGTGACACGCAAAAGTACTACGAGCGTGTAGGGGCGATAGTCGGGGAAGGCACCGCAAGGCTATAGATCACTAGTATATTTATGCCATGGCAGCAGCTACGAATTGCAATGCTGGTCATGCAACGTTCAAAGATCCATTAGGTTTTGCTTTATGCATTTAAGCGATTTCTCATGTGAGGGTTATTAGATTACGGTGGATGGTTGAGTAGAATATTTCTTTAACTCGATTTTAAGTATCTTCAGACGTACGAACTAGATCATGCGTAAAGATCCCTAGAATAGTGTATTCATTGATATTCCGTGATAAGACTCTTCAACAGCGTTCCGGTAACATTCCAATGTTTTAAAAAACTTGTGCGTAAATAGTGAGCATTGAAAAGGCATGTGAACTTCAGCCATTTTTCAAATCAAACATATTACCTAGCATCCCCAGATTCAACAACAGCATTATAAACAGATCTTTATTAGTTAAACCCACAGCAGTAACGCCACCCATGCTACTTATAAACGAACACACAAATTGGCGATTTTGAACAAATATTGTAAGTAACATTAATATTGTGTGGTAATTAAATTTAGAACGATGATAATGTGCTCCATGATATGTAGTAATATGTCAATAAAATTCATGCTTTGAAGATAATACCAGATCAATGCAATTTAAGGGTAAACACAACAATCGGCTGGGAAACTTCGGAGACCCACGCATATGAGGAGAAAGCGAGGATTAACCCAATGGCGCCAAAGATTCCAAGAATTAGCTTCTTCGTTAGCTTCCTCGCTATTTTAATTGATTATTGTACAATCATGTCATTGCCTCCCTTTTGATATCATACCGACTTACCTTCCAGAGCAACTTATAGCAGCTATTACTTTACTTTTAATTAGTGTTGCGCATGCTAACAATGCGGCTGATATATGGGTTGGTATTTGACAAGCTCTGTTGAATCGATGGAAATTTACCATAAGTTGCATATGCTATCCTCACATTTGAAAGCAGTCGATCATACTTCACCTTGGGTTTTAAAACCCCTAACCAATGCAAACCGGCATGGTATAACAGCATCATTGCAAAATATTCTGTAAGACATTTTTAGTCAGGGCATCAAACCATTGGAGCGATATTCCCAAAAAACACGATTATCTGAACCCTATGTTATTTGGGAATAACGTTCCAATGGTTCGATGTTCAAATGACACAAATGATTGAAACAGCAATCTTTTTGTTTTCACAGGGCATCAGCATTTATATGATCTTTCATTGAATCAATATAAACACCTCATTTTGCGAGAGCCGTTCGCGAATTATTCCCTTTTGAAACACGGGTATTTATAATGAATGTTATTTTGGTACAGGCAAGGGGGTCCAAATGTCTTACAGAATGTATACCCTCAAAGGTTCGCTTTTCAGAGCAAGAGTAGTGACAAGTAAAAACGTATCATAGATTAAACGATGTTAGTAGGTGTACTATAGCTTATTTCAAGAACCTGCGAAGTCGGCGAGCTCTTTTTCACTTCAAGACATGGATGTGGGTGTCTTGATCATGTAGATTTTGAATAATATTTTGCCGAAACCAATCAAATGCTAAGCGAGCCTTGACAGTAATGAAAATGGGAGGGCAAGGCAACATGCAAGTGCAATTCCAATGCAGAGGAATATTGTATTAAGCGTGCAGTATGTATAATTGTGCAAACCTGAATGAGCACAATCGTCTGTTTCAGTTTATCAACAGTCAAAACGTAATATCTGCTTTTCATATATTATATGCTGCAGATAACTTGTTTCAATGATAATTTTATCGTATGTTTATACGATATTAAATGGCAGTTTTAAACATTGAAATATATTGTAATGCTTGTATTTCTTAAGCGGACGATGACAGCCTCAAAATATAACCCTTTGTTATCCAACAAGGCTTCAACAATTTGTCGCCTATAACTAAGTGACACCAGTTATAGTAATATTATCCATGTGTGCCCAGTTGATAAATATCGGAGAGTGTGCGAGTAAATTTCATATTCGACTTCAAAGACAATCTATAACAGATTCGCATCGTACCAATAGACATAGTCGTTAAAGAATTTAGCAGCTTTTTGGGCGGTCCGACCTCATACTCTACCTGTGCCAGTTGTTTTGTGTATGCATGTGATCAGGTTTATAAGACACTAGCTATACGATCCTTACAGTAAATGTGGTTACCTATATTACCCCACTGATTTGGTATGTGATTCGAATTAAGAGTACATCTCACCGAATCACGCAGCATCGCCACTAAGCATTGATCGGCATTATAATGGCCTATTAGGACCCATTTCACCGTCATCGTCGCCCAGTCAGGTTACATATAAAAAATAACCCAAACTTGTCAATAATGCACGACCACTATTCGTAAAAAAGTTAAATAGCAAGTTACTTGGTAGTTGTATTTAGTTGTACGGCGCAAGAAACTAAGACAATGAAATATTCAACCATTTGCGTTTTAGACTAGAAAGATTGTCCCATCACATATGTGTATAGATTTGCCAGTAGAAATCATAGACACATGGTTTTCTCAGAGCATTTTGCCCAACCACAAGCTCTTTGATTGTGGCAATCACAAACTGTAGAAATGCATGCATATTATTATTTGTTTAACTGTGATTTATGATATATCTATAAACAATTATATTATCTTTAGTTGCTCTACCAAATCGGCCGCTGTGCATGTGCTTGTTACTTTGTGGCGATCCCTGCAGTTATACCAAGGATATATGCCATAGACCCGAGTGATAGCGGTTTATTTCCTTATTGGGCAATATTGTACAGGATTGCTTCTGTATTTTTACAGCTCATCATATATAAGCTAATTTGCATTTTGATCGGCAGTGTGTTGTGGGGTGAATCATATGCATCAATAGTTATCTAATATACGGTAGAAACCAACTCTGACTTTTGGAAATAACGTTTCATTAATACAATGTGCAATACGCGATTCTTGCTGGTCCCTTCTATTCACCTTTCATACGTATTAAAGGCCTTTTTAAAACCTTGAATGCTAACATAGACTACACACCTTTCCGTCGAAAAGTACGAATCTGATATGATTGTTTAGCACTAAATGACGAGTTATATCATCAACTTCATTACTTCTGTCAGTATAGATACAGACAGGAGTTAAGCAGTAACTAATTTGGATCATGTGTTCAATGTCGTTAACTAGCGTTTATTAGGTACAATTTTGCAGATCTCATAAACGATTTTTCATACGTTGATCGCTGGTTTGTCTATTTGTTACAAAAAATATTACTAATGTAATATACTAAATGCCAAAATAATGTTTCCTTTGCAATTGATGAAAGATCAATAATAACACTTGACAACTGTTAAGTCGTCTTGTCAATTATACAATTAATATCGCATTTGCAATCAATGTAACATTAAAGAAAATGGTCGTAGATCATGTTAAATCACTTTATTAACAAATTTCCTATCATTCAAACATATTGGATTAGGAATATAAAGCAGATTTCATTATAGTCTTTCACATTCACTGTATATCTACCGCCACAACAGAAGCATATAGTGCGACAACAGTTTGCCCATCAATCATATCATTGCTTCTGATTAATACTCCCCTTGAATTGTAGGTATGGCTGCTGCACGAAAGGCGGTTTTACATTCTGATCATCTATCAAACGGTGTGGTCGACCTCTAGCTGCAGCACATCTACCGTATTTGAACAACTATGCATTTATTGTGACATAGATAGCACAGACGCGCTAGTTATGTGTTCAATCCATGACAGAGTAAATTAACGGTCAACGGAATGGGCAGTGAGGATTTATGGAAAAAACCGTCTCACGCGTGACATAAACCTCATTAACGCCACCTCTAAACATGCTTTATTTAAAGCTAACTGGCAGTCAAGGTCAACTGGGTTAATTTGGTCAAATCATGTACCCGATGGTTGGCGGTTAATCTCCTTAAAATGGTTTCATGATTCGGGGAGGCTATGCGGAATCATTATTGCATATACTAATACCGAAAATCGACGTTATCATAAATGAGTAAATTTCGCACTCATGTTTTTAATTGTTGTGACGTTAGCTTAACTGTTTAGACGCAAATGCTGCTACCAACACCGTCACGAAATATCATGCCACTATTGCAAATGTTAATGGCAATACACTATATGTACAACACAATGCAAAAACATTCACAATATAATCTTAAAATGGCCCAATCACAACCGGTTTGTTTTCTCACATAGAGACGGTTATTTGTTGAAATTAATCTGGATGTATATATGTGTGTGTACGTTGTGAAGATGGCTAAGAACATTGTAAATACAGCCGTCAAACAGCAGTAAATTGGTTTATTAAATGTTCCACAAATTTTCCAATTAAGACGTGCTTTCTTACTATGCATAGTCACCAGTACTTTGCATTTGCTACAGAACGCTATCAAAACAAAGACGTGAAGGATTCGTGGGCTGCATGGGGTATGTAAATTAGTCATAAAGAGGAGCGAAGACCGTCTAATGAGCTTGAGAAGAGCACTAGACCGTACAAACATTAAGACAATAAAAGCACATTGATATATTCCTGTACAACATTTAATCGCTGACAACCATAAACCAAACAACATTTCGCATATGCTGTTTCTCTTGCAATAATAATCTAGACTGTCAACAATTACTGAGCCGAGCTGCTGCATCGTATATATATTTATACCGATTCAAGTACCAATTCACAACGATAATTAGTTTTAAAGGCGCATTTCATTAAAACTCATCAAAATTCGGTTTTGAACAAAAATTCATCGACCGATTTCTTACTGCGTTCAGTAACGAAATAGAAACAAGTAGGGTCGAATCGGTGACCTCAGCTGTTTTTGTGGCCGTTCTAATGTTCCATGTCTTATTTTTGACGGGACGTGAATTTTAACCCTAATGTAACACACAATACATCCTCAGGTGAGACTGGGCGAAGTTTGAGTGAAAACCAGAAAATTGTAAGGTTGTGCGTGGTTACTGATCCAGATCGCTATTCATTTGTGGACAACGTTGGGGGGCTGTTTAAATGCGCCTATATCGATTAATCATCGATTATTCGTTGATCGCTATAACAAAAGCGGAATGTAAACAAGTCTTTTTAGCAAGTACACAAAAATGATCACCAAAAAAATGTATCTTTAAATTGGATTATAGAAAGGAGTAATAAAGACTGCAGATTATTCTTGTTCTGAGGTTCAATGCAAATAACACTTCATGCAGTATAAACAGTCATTAGTGCAATCAAGTTTGCTGACTGCACAAAAATGACGACAATGTCAGAGTAGACGTTTATTCGCGAATGTATGTCTCAATTCATATCAATATATTATGCATGGCACGGTTGCTTTTTTCCCAATCGAATATGCATGTTGCGTCGTAGTTTTGCATTTCCAATGACGCCCAGCAGGGGCGTAGCCAGCGATACGCACGTACGCACGTGTGTAACATCAATTAGAAAAGTGAAAAAATAAATATGGCCAAAAGTGGCATCAAAGTCAAAATCTAAGGGGATTAGACTTTACTGTTGCTGTAGTCTCCCCCGTCTGTGGTTTGCATTTTCAGCCTGGCTACGCCCCTGACGACCATTGTTGCTTAAGCAATGCAATCATCAATAAATCGCTCTTCCATCTAACGCATGAATGTATTATGTTTGCTCGGGGTCATACCGCCAATAATACGATAAAGTAACATATATCAGTAGCAGCTTATTTATAAGCATTGGGTTTGGCCAAGCGAATGTGTAGCCACAAAAGCATGTACATCACGTGGATTACTTTTTGCGCATAGCTAATTGAATGTGGATTTTGTGTCATAATTTTCGTTTAAGTGTCGATGAATTGTTGGTGTTTTCTCTTCATAATTATAATAAAAACCTTTTCTGCCATGAACACAGTTGCACATTTTTACTCATTACACTGGCATTTGCTTACGATAAGCAAATATACTGGTTAATCGTCGAGCGGAGAGTTATTTATGCTGGTTATAGAGTGAGAGAGTGTAAATCTTCAAGGGCGTGAATCGACTAGAAAACGAGAGTGCCATCTCTCCTCTCCAGCATCATAACTTATCCCTATCATCCACCAGTGTTATAGATCCATCCCATTAGCGTATAACAGTTTTATACCCTAGCTTCTTAGCTCTATGAGAGACAAACGTATCACATGTCTCTTCTCATATACACCCTTATCCTGCCGTCACATGCCCGGCCGGCCGGCAACTCCCATGGTCCTAGCACATTCCCGGCACTTGAAGTTCAAGTTGTTCATTCAACAAGCTGTAGTGTGTATTGTGCATCACCACACTACATTTCATGGTGCGGCAACAGATATATGGCGTTGTAAGGATTAAATTAAATAGGCAGTTTTGTTTCGGTCCAGCAATGCATAGAATTATAGATTGTGGCAACATATCACAATTCAGGACATTAAAGATTCATGTTTAGCATGCGTGGCTATCAAACTACTTTATCATCAATATTTTATACTTACAACTCCCTTAACTGTATTGAGCACTGTCGTTATACATGATATATATAACCATCAGCAGGCATACTTACAACATTTGACTGGAAACCTCCACATCCGCCCATTCTGAAGAAACCAATCCGTTATGCGATAAGCCTTTTTTTATACGAAATCCTCTCGGAGGCTACACAATCATTCAATGACAAATGCACCCTAGAGAGATGAAAAACGTTAACAAGACTGATTGAAGTTATACATTACCACTAATGAATGTTATTTGCATTACAATAAAATGGTACCATTTTTGTCTGTCTTACAGCGAGTTATATCATAAAACACACAAACTCTCTTGGTAAAAACATAAAATTCACGGCGCATGCTTGCCTAAGTTTAAAGTCCAAGGGGCCCATGTTTATCTTTAATATTATATTTATCATGAAAACGCCCATTCATATCTATGATATATGCAACTTACTTGATTACCAATTTGCGGTCAGAACACACAGACAAACGAACAGTCAACACCCAAATGATAGCAGGCAACATATGGTTCCCACCATCTTGGCACTAACCTATTTAATAGAAGACATGTAACAGCCCATGAGAAAGGTAATTCAGTGTCAGGAACTCAGTGTCAGGAAGTGTCAGGAATTGTTATCAGTAAGGCATTTATTACAGTGAATCATGATATTGTAATTAAGAAACTCAATGCGTGTGGTATAGGAGGTACAGCTCTATAGTGGATACAAGCGATTTGGGTAATACGTATCAATATGTATCTTATAAATGTACAGATTCTGCATACGATCAAGTGAAATGTGGCGTGCTTCAGGGATCCATTGTTGTGCCTCTTCTTTCCCTACTCCATATAAATGACACAGGAAACCTTTTGATTAATGTACTTCCTATACTATTTTGCCGATGGTACAAATATGTTTATGTCCGGCAATTATATAGATAAAATGATCAAGGATATGGTTAAACATTACAAGCGAATTGGCATCCATTCAAA
This sequence comes from Urechis unicinctus, assembly GCA_034190875.2. Classification (NCBI taxonomy): domain Eukaryota; kingdom Metazoa; phylum Annelida; class Polychaeta; order Xenopneusta; family Urechidae; genus Urechis; species Urechis unicinctus. The sequence goes on along the minus strand of CM067343.1, from coordinate 56,213,943 downwards.
CACAAATTATCCACATCACTATTCAGCAGCTTAACAACGAGGTTAATTGTATCAGAATATGTCAAAGCCTGCAGTGCTTCTTGCTAAGGCAATATGTTAACACGTTCAATTATCACTAAAGCAATTGTCTACTGCCAGCACATACGCTGATGCTCGCGAATGAGTTTAAATGCATACATTAATATACTTGCACATTAACTAAGGGGACACCTACAGGCCCATGCTAGTTCTTGCGTCGGATCATACAATGTTGCATTGCCAGTGTTTGTGCTCTTAATGATAAGTTACGCCTTTTAGGCTGCAATCAAAGATTCGCAGGCCAATATCATGGATTTTGTCCCAACATGTAACGCTTGATTCGAACTTTATCTACATTGAATACTATAAAGGCAACATTTAGTACAACTAATTGGTTATATACCAAATACCTAAATGTTCCGATTATCTAGCGTTTAATGTATTTGACTAAATCACAAACAATACCAGTGCTATTCGCACTTATGCCCAGTAATGCATTTATTTTACAGAATTATTGGAGTGCAATTAAGAGAAATTACCATACTCACCTGAGTCTTTTTGATATATTGCAAGTGTTTACATTAGCATCGTTGTCGAAAGCATTCAGTTCAGTATGTTTGTGATGCAATCATGAATAATAGATATCGGATCTAGTTAATATGATGGTATTAAGCATTTAGCAAGGATCAGCCTATCAGTTGCATACTTTTTTCTAGCATTAACCTTAATATGTGGCCCTGAAAAAGCGATGAGTAACATTATTTATCAACCGATCTCTTCGTCTAGCCAGCAGTGTATCACTATCTCTCGAGAATAGCACTCTGGAAAAAAACCCTGGCTCAGTAGAAAGAAGTTGACATCTTGAAGCCAGTATGTAAACTAATTGTATACACGCAGCCTATGTACTCATTGCTTACAATTTCCTTGCGCCATCAAACTCACTTGATTGATATTCAATATTGATGATTTGTATAATCAGGAAGAGGACTGAATCGCCTCTCTTATGTATATAAATGCATATATACATATGAATATATGCATTTATATATAAGGATTATAAATATATGTGTATAAATATTTATATATATATATATATATATATATATATATAAATATATATATATATATATATATATATATATATATATATATATATATATATATATATATATATATATATATATATATATTTATATATTTATCTATATAGAGATAGAAATTGAGAGAAAAGAGAGAGAGAGAGGGGGGGGGAGAGAGAGAGATGATTGTATAATCAGGAAGAGGACAGAATCGCCTCTCTTATTTGTATGTATGTATATAAATGCATATATACATATGAATATATACATTTATATAGTTAGGATTATAGAATATATGTGTATGAATTTTTTATATATATATACATAGATATATATAGAGAGAGATATATTTTATATATAGAGATATATGTATTTATATAGAGATAGAAATAGAGAGAAAAGAGAGAGAGAGAGAGAGAGAGAGAAAGAAGGAAAGTAAGAGAAAGAGAGCGAAAGAGAGGGAGAGAGAACAAGAGAGAGAGAGAGTGACAGAGAGAAAAAAAATTATATATGAATATTCGTGCACATTATGGGATACGAGCAGGCCGTTGAACATTTATCGTGTATCACGAATATTTAAGGTTGCCGATTTTACTATTATAAATTAATTTGATAACTCATTAATCAAGCCTTCTAGAGCAACGTGAAGCATTCTTGGCGTTGTTAGACATGAATATTTATTCATCTGCAGTTGTAAAAGGGGCCATGTAACGTTCATGGTCGATCACGATCACTCAAGCTTGCTTGTATGACCATTATCAGTAAACATGACTATTGGTACATGAACGAAGTCTTGTGGTTCTGCATGAATGAGCATGAATATTCAACAAAATGCAGTTATGAATGTTGATATTTAACTTTCATGGTAGTTGCTGAATATCCCTGAATACTTTGTTTGGTCATATTTTCCAAAATAGTCTCGGATTTAAAGTGAAATGCCATGAATATTTCATAGTTAGGATAACATGGTACGACATAATCAAAATGTTGTGGGGGGGGGAGGGGTGATGCTGGACGGGCCACTCTAGATTTTCTACAGCTGCTGTTCTGTGCACAATGTGTAAAGATTGTAGGCTTTATTGCTTATGGCTTCCATGGTAAGTTGGCGGTATGGTTTATCATCAGGATGAGTATTGTATTAAAGATATTTACGCTGTTTTTCCCTTGTTCGTGTGTCTGTATATATAAGCAAAACTACTCGACCGCACTGGAATGCTTGTACCTATTCATGTGTCCGTAAACCTCCTGTCACTAACAATGATAGATGGTAATCTCTGGAAATTAACGTGTACAAATATTTCTCACGCATTTGGCACACTTTCTATAGCTAATTTTTGATGGTTGCAACTCAGTAACGTAAGCCACCACACCACCGCAGGCTGAATCCAATTTGCCTCCTGCTCGCTAAAAAGATGGTATCTGGCGTACTTGAATGCTATCTGTATCGCAACACGACATATACTGTATCGTTTATTGAAGAAAAATGGGGAAGTGTATTCAGATTGCAATGTTACTAGCATTCAATTCAGAAAGAAATTTAGGGACGCGGTCACAAGACACTGCGCTTGGGTTGTCTTTCAGAAAATTGAAAAATCGTGCTGTGACCATCCTATGATATTGCTACAAGGCAAAGTGTTCCCCAATTGTAGGCATCAGTTTTGTTCCGTGTCCCATGTGTTAAGGCAATGTGTGGGCATTGAAAGCTATACAATGAACGAATCAATAATTATACTTCCAGTGACAGCGGGTAATGAGATCTGATCGGTTCCTGATTTTTGTGTTTACCCAATGTCGATTGTTATTCTGATAAACTGCATTTGTTGGAATGTGCTCACATTATTGGACTACGTGGCTTTCAATTATATTGAACAATTCCAACTTTGCTAATACAAGTAGGGGAGGTTTATGAAATTCCAAACTCAATATTTAGATGGAAAATAAGTTGCTGGATCATTTTGAACCTGCCACTTGTTTTTACAAGTAATTCTGAAAATGTTTTATATGCTCTTCATCTAATGCTCGTTATGACAGTATAATTGATGTTTGAATCCAAACATTTTAAACTGTATTCCTTATTCCTTTATCTTGAAGTTCCATTTCGTTATCATTCTTTTTGATTACATATATTCCATTTCGTTAGTGCCCGCGTGTGCAAAGTAACACGCGATTGACTAACTACATGGAACTGCTTTTAACCATCGCGAGTGCTTATAGGATAATACGCATCACAGGGAAAGCGGCCAACAAGTACTCGTATCGACGGATATTAAATGTTTATATCCAAATCGGAAATGACTATCTGGATTATTTACGTGCATTTCTGACCATGGGATGGTCGGTTCTAAACAGAAATTGAAAAGTTAAATCATATAGTACGAATTAATTTGTATCAAAACGCAGATGCGACTAGTATTCGGACATATACATGCGTCGAAGAGAATGCTTTTATACATGATAAAACGTAAGTAACAGCCATTCTAGACTGCAAGGCAGTAGAATGCAAGAGCAAAAAGCTGGTTGTTAAATAGAAGATAATAATAAATAGTTCCAATGCACTTATACAGTGATGCGATTGCTGCGTCGGTTCACAGCATGATACGCAAACATTGTTTTCGCCATAGTTATTTCCTAGCCCAAGGTTTTGCCGAAACATTGTTCCCATTATCACAAATTAACTACAAAACTGAGAAATCCATTTATAAAATATGCTTGCCATGTAATCGACTGTTTGCATACCTGCAGAGAATATCTACGGCGTCCTGTCGGCTTAACAGGAAGTAAACTTTACCGAATATCATCTGTGTTCGTAACGTAGCCAAACATTTGCAGATCGCCTCTCAACCATTCCATATATGTCTAAGCCAGATTTGCATATTCTAGGTGCGTGGTATACTATTGGCTAACATATACATTTTGAGAAACAAATGAATGAGGTAGATAACCTCAACCGCCTTATTTACTTTTGCGTTCAATTACGACATGATAATTTCTTTCATCGGAGCCCGCCATGGTTGTTAGATATTATTACCTTTAGACAGCAGTTGAAATTTTCTGCTAATAAGCTTAAAAGCATTTGCCAATAGCTTCCGGACATTCATGCGCTGGGTTGCAAGTTATGAGTCGTGTTTTTGGCTCTCGCACTTGAGTAAAAATATTAGGGTCGTATGTAAAGTGATTTGTGCAATACCCTAGCGATATTATTCCAGTATATTACAACATAATAAGAACATCAGCACCCACAATGGAGCGGCACTCAGATCAGATTCGTTCATTACAACTTTATGCAACCTACTTCAAAGTGCTAGTGTTTAACCACTTATAAATAACATGAAGTAGGTGACCTTAAGTAGGCCGCTGGATCGATCGCTTTATGGAAACATCTTCGTAAACCACATCAAACATGCTTCTAGAACCTAACTTTAAAATGGATAAAGCCCATAATCCAGATCGTTTAATCCTAGCGGACATGATGCAACGGTGATGTAAGAGGGGTATAATGAGCATCCGGAGATGCAGCTTATAATCATCCAAAGATAGACGACTTCAAAACGCACATTAATAAAGCCGCTGTTACATAACTGCGTGTCGTTCACTCGCTGTATATCATACAAGAGCTAAAATAGCGGTGGAATAGAGCGAACACAGATAACAGATTATACTATGAATCATCAATCAAAACACTCATGACATCATCGCATGATTTAACTACCGATGCCATTCTCATGTAAATATTTATGCAGGCATTAATGACGTCCTATTTGGGTCGCTGTTGAGGAACTTCAAGTGATCAACGAGTATTTCGCGTCACGATAATATACTCAGTCATGTGTTAAATATCAGTTACTAAGTAGACTGCCACTATAAGATAAAATTGGCAAAAACACGCTGGGAATAGAACCTTTTTAGCAACATTCCTAGTGTTTATCGGCACCATATGAAAGTATAATGCGAGCATAACCCTTCTATCGTCGGATCGTTTTATGTTGGCATTCATAATACGAATCTTGTTTCTGTTACTATGATAGATAAGAATATTTCGTAATATATATGACATCAGTAAACACTTATGCATAGGACAACTGCAAGCATTTAACATGGACTATGGACACTAACTTGAGTCGAATAGCGAGCGATGTAGAAGAGCCAAAGATTACCCTATCCAGTCCTATTGTTTAAACGAACAGACAAGAAGTATTCTGTTTTTGCTTTAATATTCAATCACCAGGCGGGATATTCCTAATTGTCCCTGCCTGTGGCGTTACCTTATTACTCTATCTGGCTATCACTTAATATGACTTGCAAGCCATCATCAATACTGCACGATTATCAATTGCTAGGTTGCGTCATAGTCGTACTGACAATAGGCAAATACAGTTCCCAAACTGTTTATATGTCTATATATATATATATATATATATATAGCTAACATTCGTGTATATATATATATATATATATATATATATGAACATTTCCATACGAAATGATCCCTGATTATATATGTATATCTTTATATGACTTGCAAGCCATCATATATATATATAATATATATATATATATATATATATATATATATATATATATATATATATATATATATATATATATATATATTATATAGAGAGAATATATATATATATATATATATATATATATATATATATATATATAGATATATATATATATCTCTATATATATATATATATATATATATATATATAACTATTTAAACGGGATTAGGTCGAAGGAACGGGTTTAAGGAGAAGGGGCGGCATTAAGGCAAAGGAAACGTATGTTTGTCGTATTTGTTTAACAGCAGTACATATTTTCTATGTGTTTATCCAAATGATGTCTTAGCCATTTATTCGACATTCATTGCACGGTATTCATGAGTTATTTCGACAGATAAAAGATATACGCGTATGATTCGACATAAATCCTTTGTCTTAAATCCTTCGACCTAATGCCAAATTCGTTCTACAAAACATACGGGATTATGACGAATTTTCGAGGATATGATGTTGGATGTTTATTTACTGTTGAAAGGAATCCTATTAACATTTAAAAGGTTACCAGTTTTTATAATCATACATTATACCTCCTTGGTAGGGTACAAAACGATCAAAATTAAAGTAATTGTGTTAGAACTATTTTTCGGAAAAACCACGCAAACAAATCGAATCTAGACACGCCGAGTATGATGTGACATCGTTGAGATAGTTCGACCTTGTTTACCTCGTGTTCGGCTGGAACCGGTTTTTATTCATGCCAAATGTAATATTCGTAAATTAACACAATATTTACACAGGGAAAATTATCTGCAACTACTTGCTGGTTTGTTAATCGTAGGAATTTAAGACGTTTTTGGTTTTATTGACCTTCTACCTGCTAGAGCGTCGTAAATCCTTTGAAGTCGTGGCCTTTGAAGTCGCCGCCGAGGCGCTCGCGTGCGTGCCTCGGCAGCGAGTGCTTTTCACAAGCTCGCGCTTGGCGACGCTAGGTGTACTTGGTATTGCGACATCAAGCGAGCCAGCGAGGAAACCGGAGGCCTTGACCCGAAGTCAAGTTCGCGGGGATATAGGCGAAATGGCATGGATGCATTTGCAAGTGTCAGTAGACAAGTTAACAACAGCAGGCGGTCTACTCGATTACACAATGTCATTAACTATCTCCTGTACGTGCCTTGCCATCACATTGTCCGAGTCTAAGGTGAAATATCTGTACTTGCGCGAGAATTGACTGACACAACTTCCAAAGACGCGGCACCACGAAACGCGTTGCCATGCCAGGAGTTTCGGTGACGCGCGACGCAAATCTGACGCGCGACTTCAGTTCATTTTGATTTACTCGGAGCACATCTGGTCCGCTAGACAGTGGATATAAGGACGAATCGTTTTAATTTGTGGAGACATTTTCACTGAAGCATCTGCCAAGCCAGCCTGGTTGTGATAGAATGGCTCGCAGTTACCAACACATAATATTTATCCATTAATCATTCAACCAAATTAAATTCCTGATATACATGAGTCTACAAGAGCACTAGACACAAAGTACAAATTTGCTGGGACAAGACTCATATTCCAATTTATAGTTAGTTATATATAAGTATTCTGACATTGCATTAGTATGCCACCGCTAAGTAATAACACCAAATTATCGCCCACTGTCAGCCATATTGGACTGTCAAATATACGTCGCATTTGGAGGCGATTTGAAGGTAAACTATAAGGATATTTACAATTATTGATAATGGATTCTGTTTGGTTATTGGTTAAGGCAATTGTGCCGCTATCTTGTCAAACAATACAACATAGTTTTTGATTAATTTGAAAAATTCTGGAAGCTTGAGATTCGACGAATTGTTCGAATTCAAGGTATTATCGCTCACGTATTCAGCTCAATAAAATAAAAAGTACACATTCAACAGCTTAATAATCGTGACCATTCGATTTGTCTTTGTTCAGTCAACGAATACCAAGAATATTTTTATATCAAGAAATAGAAAAATATATACTCCTGCTATTGGTTATAACTCCTTGTGACAATATTTTAAAATAGATTATTCATCCATTAACTCCAAGTTCAGCTGTTACTGGCTATTACATTTCTGGATGAACTGGACTTGGGGAGAGGGCTAAACTAAAGCTTGCTTACAATGAATGCACGGTTAACTGAAAGAGACTTTTCGAGCCTTAATGACTGTCAATGCTAGTTTTATGGATGTAGTGGGGGAGTGGAAAGGGCAGCATACAATAGCCCCTACAGCGTATTCAACAAGTTGAAAACTTAACTATATTAAAGTATATGCTTAAACAAGCCATACCTCTTGTATATTCTCAGCAGAGTGAATTAATTTCCTATAAATTGCCCATATAAAGACAACATTTTAGTTAACTGTTATCAGACAACAACAAATATGCTGCTAATCTAGGATTATTGAGAAAAAGACAAACAATTTAAGTTCTACAGCCTTGGTGTAAAGCAGAGTCAAACAAACAGCCAGTGACTGTCCTTTATTTATAGGGCATATATTTTGATAATGCAAAATTAAAGTGATATCTAAACAACAACAAGTTATTTCCAGGTGTTGTAATATTACAATGTAAGTGCCAGCAGTTTTGGAATACTGGTCCTGTGTTGAAAATTATGCTCTGAAGTTTTCCACAAAGCATCCTAGCAGTGGCTGCAACAACAAGCTCATTTTGTCCTGTAACACTCAAAAATATCTTATTAACATAAAAACATTCAAAAAGAAACTGAAAACTTTCCTCGAAACTTAAGATTAAGCAATATAGGTCAGCTGTATATTAAACAGCAAAATGTCCCACAATTGTTTATTGTACATCAAGAAAATACTGCAACTGTTTAACACAGCATGTCTATGTTAGTGAGACTGTAAGCACTGGACACAAGCCAAATTAGATATTCAATTTACATGCATACATAATGCCTGTTAATGCAGCCATGCAGTTATTGAATATATGATGCCTTAAGTTGCTTTAAAGGATGTCCTACTTGCCAATGTCTGAGGCTGGAAAATTAACCTAAAACTTCAATATAGACTAAATACACCGAAACAAATGTACACCAAATAATAACCATGCAGACAATAAAAGATGACTTGTGTTTGTTGATTAACCAATGTCCATTTACCCTTGTAATGTTCATTGTGGCGGTTGGGAAGTCCTCTCTTCACCTTGTACAATTGTTAATTTCTGTCTCCACTCTGAAGCAATATATAGGATCAAATATTGACATAATATCACGCAATAATTGATATGTTTGCATGAAACGGCATGGTGAGAAGGAAGTACCAATGAATGGATAGAATATAGCATCCATGCACAGATTATCTGGTCAGTAATTGATAGTCATGCATAAATTGATAAATGGGCAAACAAGTCCATGGTGACTGATAGGATATTTAGACAATGTTAATGTAGTGAGTTAATAAAAGTAAATAATAACAGCAATCCCCTACAAGCTATCCGTCACACACTATGTATTACTGGAATTACTTCATATACTTAAGAAAGTCTGACAATATTTCAATGCACTGATTGAGATGTAGATCCTATTCAAATGGAGCTAAGTACTTATAAACTACTCTTATAAATGTTTCAAAATGGCCATAAACCATATTTCAATGGACTGGAGTGGCAATAGTTCATATTTTAATGTACAGGAGGAGCGGTACACAAAAGAATTGAGTAGCCATACGCTATATTTCAATGTATTGTAGTAGCTGTACACCATATGTCAATAAACTTGAGTAGTCGGGGTTCATATTTCAATGGACTGGAGCAGCCATAAACCATATATCAATGTACCTAAGTAACCATTCACAATATTTCACGGCACTTGACTAGCCATACACCATATTTCCATGGACTGGAGTAGCCTTAGAGCATATTTCAATGAATTGAAGCAGCCATAAACCATATTTTGATGGACCTGAGTAGTCATTCACCATATTGCAATGGACCTGAGTAGTCATACACCATACTTCATGGGACTTCAGTAGCCATACACCATTTTTCCATGGATTGGAGTAGGCTTACAGCATATTTCAATAGACTTGAGCAGCCATAAACCACATATCAATGTACCTGAGTAGCCATTCACCATATTTCACTGAACTGGATTAGTCAGGGTTCATATTTTCATGGACTGGAGTAGCTGTACACCATATCTCAATGAACTGGAGTAGCCATGCACCTTATTTTAATGGTCTGGAGCAGCCATACAACATATTTCAATCAACTGGAGTAGCCATACACCTTATTTCAAAGGACTAGAGTAGCCATACACCACCATGTTTCCATAGACTAGAGTAGCCATATACAATATGTCAATGGACTTGAGTAGCCATGCACCATATTTCAATGGACTGGAATAGCCATACACAATATTTCATTGAACTGGAGTAGCCATACACCATATTTCATTGAACTCGAGTAACTGAACATCATATTTCAATGGACTGGAGGAGCTATGCACCATAGTTCAATTGGCTGGAACAGCCATACACCATATTTCAATGGGCTTGAGTAGCCAAACACTATATTTCAATAGACTTGAGTAGCCAAACACCATATGTCAATGGACATGAGTAGTCATACACCATTTTTCTATTGACTTTAGTAGCTGCACATATTGTTCCATTGGACATGTGTAGCAGTATACAATATTTCACGGGACTTGAGTAGCCCTTCACTATATTTAAATAGACTTGAGTAGCCCTTCACCATATTTCAATGGAATGGAGTATCATAAAAAAAATTCAATGGACTTAAGTAGTAGTCATACAACATGTATCAATGGGCTGGAGAAGCCGTTAAGCATATTTAAGGTAGGTTGATTATGGTTTGCAAGGAGCTATCAACATAGGCAGGGTCCATGTGTAATGTGGGGAGAGTAGGAACTAGCTAGGTAGTAATGAGCTAGGTTTTTATGGCATGGAGCCATTAATGTCACAGGGATACATGCATAATTTGGGCCAGATAGCATGCTTTAAAAGGGAGGTGCTATCAAAAGCTATTCTCTATTGGGTTTGGACAGAACAAGAGGTTTTATCTCATTAACTCAGGAGTAAAAGGTCATATGGGTCATATATTTCATTGTGGGGAACGATTACCATCAGAGTAGTCCATGTGAACTTTAGGGGTGGTAGATTGTTTAGTAGGAAAGGTACAATCAAATGTTTACCAGCTGATGAATGGACAGAGGCTGAAGCAGAGGTAGCAGATATAGTCCTTCAGTCCAGATAAGCTCTGACCACCTGTAGAGCTAATTTCCCTTGTTCGTGGGTCTGTATATATAAGCAAAACTACTCGACCGCACTGGAATGCTTGTACCTATTCATGTGTCCGTAAACCTCCTGTCACTAACAATGATAGATGGTAATCTCTGGAAATTAACGTGTACAAATATTTCTCACGCATTTGGCACACTTTCTATAGCTAATTTATTGATGGTTGCAACTCAGTAACGTAAGCCACCACACCACCGCAGGCTGAATCCAATTTGCCTCCTGCTCGCTAAAAAGATGGTATCTGGCGTACTTGAATGCTATCTGTATCGCAACACGACATATACTGTATCGTTTATTGAAGAAAAATGGGGAAGTGTATTCAGATTGCAATGTTACTAGCATTCAATTCAGAAAGAAATTTAGGGACGCGGTCACAACACACTGCGCTTGGGTTGTCTTTCAGAAAATTGAAAAATCGTGCTGTGACCATCCTATGATATTGCTACAAGGCAAAGTGTTCCCCAATTGTAGGCATCAGTTTTGTTCCGTGTCCCATGTGTTAAGGCAATGTGTGGGCATTGAAAGCTCTTCAATGAACGAATCAATAATTATACTTCCAGTGACAGCGGATAATGAGATTTGATCGGTTCCTGATTTTTGTGTTTACACAATGTCGATTGTTATTCTGATAAACTGCATTTGTTGGAATGTGCTCACATTATTGGACTACGTGGCTTTCAATTATATTGAACAATTCCAACTTTGCTAATACAAGTAGGGGAGGTTCATGAAATTCCAAACTCAATATTTAGATGGAAAATAAGTTGCTGGATCATTTTGAAAGAACCTGCCACTTGTTTTTACGAGTAATTCTGAAAATGTTTTATATGCTCTTCATCTAATGCTCGTTATGACAGTATAATTGATGTTTGAATCCAAACATTTTAAACAGTATTCCTTTATCTTGAAGTTGTATTTATCATTCTTGTTGATTACATATATTCCATTTCGTTAGTGCCCGCGTAGTAACACGCGATTGACTAAATACATGGAACTGCTTTTAACAATCGCGAGTGCTTATAGGATAATACGCATCACAGGGAAAGCGGCCAGCAAGTACTCGTATCGACGGATATTAAATGTTTATATCCAAATCGGAAATGACTATCTGGATTATTTACGTGCATTTCTGACCATGGGATGGTCGGTTCTAAACAGAAATTGAAAAGTTAAATCATATAGTACGAATTAATTTGTATCAAAACGCAGATGCGACTGGTAATCGGACATATACATGCGTCGAAGAGAATGCTTTTATACATGATAAAACGTAAGTAACAGCCATTCTAGACTGCAAGGCAGTAGAATGCAAGAGCAAATAGCTGGTTGTTAAATAGAAGATAATAATAAATAGTTCCAATGCACTTATACAGTGATGCGATTGCTGCGTCGGTTCACAGCATGATACGCAAACATTGTTTTCGCCATAGTTATTTCCTAGCCCAAGGTTTTGCCGAAACATTGTTCCCATTATCACAAATTAACTACAAAACTGAGAAATCCATTTATAAAATATGCTTGCCATGTAATCGACTGTTTGCATACCTGCAGAGAATATCTACGGCGTCCTGTCGGCTTAACAGGAAGTAAACTTTACCGAATATCATCTGTGTTCGTAACGTAGCCAAACATTTGCAGTTCGCCTCTCAACCATTCCATATATGTCTAAGCCAGATTTGCATATTCTAGGTGCGTGGTATACTATTGGCTAACATATACATTTTGAGAAACAAATGAATGAGGTAAATAACCTCAACCGCCTTATTTACTTTTGCGTTCAATTACGACATGATAATTTCTTTCATCGGAGCCCGCCATGGTTGTTAGATATTATTACCTTTAGACAGCAGTTAAAATTTTCTGCTAATAAGCTTAAAAGCATTTGCCAATAGCTTCCGGACATTCATGCGCTGGGTTGCAAGTTATGAGTCGTGTTTTTGGCTCTCGCACTTGAGTAAAAATATTAGGGTCGTATGTAAAGTGATTTGTGCAATACCCTAGCGATATTATTCCAGTATATTACAACATAATAAGAACATCAGCACCCACAATGGAGCGGCACTCAGATCAGATTCGTTCATTACAACTTTATGCAACCTACTTCAAAGTGCTAGTGTTTAACCACTTATAAATAACATGAAGTAGGTGACCTTAAGTAGGCCGCTGGATCGATCGCTTTATGGAAACATCTTCGTAAACCACATCAAACATGCTTCTAGAACCTAACTTTAAAATGGATTAAGCCCATAATCCAGATCGTTTAATCCTAGCGGACATGATACTATGGTGATGTAAGAGGGGTAAAATGAGCATCTGGAGATGCAGCTTATAATCATCCAAAGATAGACGACTTCCAAACGCACATTAATAAAGCCGCTGTTACATAACTGCGTGTCGTTCACTCGCTGTATATCATACAAGAGCTAAAATAGCGGTGGGATAGAGCGAACACAGATAAAAGATTATACTATGAATCATCAATCAAAACACTCATGACATCATCGCATGATTTAACTACCGATGCCATTCTCATGTAAATATTTATGCAGGCATTAATGACGTCCTATTTGGGTCGCTGTTGAGGAACTTCAAGTGATCAACGAGTATTTCGCGTCACGATAATATACTCAGTCATGTGTTAAATATCAGTTACTAAGTAGACTGCCACTATAAGATAAAATTGGCAAAAACACGCTGGGAATAGAACCTTTTTAGCAACATTCCTAGTGTTTATCGGCACCATATGAAAGCATAATGCGAGCATAACCCTTCTATCGTCGGATCGTTTTATGTTGGCATTCATAATACGAATCTTGTTTCTGTTACTATGATAGATAAGAATATTTCGTAATATATATGACATCAGTAAACACTTATGCATAGGACAACTGCAAGCATTTAACATGGACTATGGACACTAACTTGAGTCGAATAGCGAGCGATGTAGAAGAGCCAAAGATTACCCTATCCAGTCCTATTGTTTAAACGAACAGACAAGAAGTATTCTGTTTTTGCTTTAATATTCAATCACCAGGCGGGATATTCCTAATTGTCCCTGCCTGTGGCGTTACCTTATTACTCTATCTGGCTATCACTTAATATGACTTGCAAGCCATCATCAATACTGCACGATTATCAATTGCTAGGTTGCGTCATAGTCGTACTGACAATAGGCAAATACAGTTCCCAAACTGTTTATATGTTAATATATATATATATATATATATATATATATATATATATATATATATATATATATATATATATATATATATATATATATATATATATATATATGATGTTGGATGTTTATTTACTGTTGAAAGGAATCCTATTAACATTTAAAAGGTTACCAGTTTTTATAATCATACATTATACCTCCTTGGTAGGGTACAAAACGATCAAAATTAAAGTAATTGTGTTAGAACTATTTTTCGGAAAAACCACGCAAACAAATCGAATCTAGACACGCCGAGTATGATGTGACATCGTTGAGATAGTTCGACCTTGTTTACCTCGTGTTCGGCTGGAACCGGTTTTTATTCATGCCAAATGTAATATTCGTAAATTAACACAATATTTACACAGGGAAAATTATCTGCAACTACTTGCTGGTTTGTTAATCGTAGGAATTTAAGACGTTTTTGGTTTTTATTGACCTTCTACCTGCTAGAGCGTCGTAAATCCTTTGAAGTCGTGGCCTTTGAAGTCGCCGCCGAGGCGCTCGCGTGCGTGCCTCGGCAGCGAGTGCTTTTCACAAGCTCGCGCTTGGCGACGCTAGGTGTACTTGGTATTGCGACATCAAGCGAGCCAGCGAGGAAACCGGAGGCCTTGACCCGAAGTCAAGTTCGCGGGGATATAGGCGAAATGGCATGGATGCATTTGCAAGTGTCAGTAGACAAGTTAACAACAGCAGGCGGTCTACTCGATTACACAATGTCATTAACTATCTCCTGTACGTGCCTTGCCATCACATTGTCCGAGTCTAAGGTGAAATATCTGTACTTGCGCGAGAATTGACTGACACAACTTCCAAAGACGCGGCACCACGAAACGCGTTGCCATGCCAGGAGTTTCGGTGACGCGCGACGCAAATCTGACGCGCGACTTCAGTTCATTTTGATTTACTCGGAGCACATCTGGTCCGCTAGACAGTGGATATAAGGACGAATCGTTTTAATTTGTGGAGACATTTTCACTGAAGCATCTGCCAAGCCAGCCTGGTTGTGATAGAATGGCTCGCAGTTACCAACACATAATATTTATCCATTAATCATTCAACCAATTTAAATTCCTGATATACATGAGTCTACAAGAGCACTAGACACAAAGTACAAATTTGCTGGGACAAGACTCATATTCCAATTTATAGTTAGTTATATATAAGTATTCTGACATTGCATTAGTATGCCACCGCTAAGTAATAACACCAAATTATCGCCCACTGTCAGCCATATTGGACTGTCAAATATACGTCGCATTTGGAGGCGATTTGAAGGTAAACTATAAGGATATTTACAATTATTGATAATGGATTCTGTTTGGTTATTGGTTAAGGCAATTGTGCCGCTATCTTGTCAAACAATACAACATAGTTTTTGATTAATTTGAAAAATTCTGGAAGCTTGAGATTCGACGAATTGTTCGAATTCAAGGTATTATCGCTCACGTATTCAGCTCAATAAAATAAAAAGTACACATTCAACAGCTTAATAATCGTGACCATTCGATTTGTCTTTGTTCAGTCAACGAAATACCAAGAATATGTTTTTATATCGTCTCGAAATAGAAAAATATATACTACCCCTGCTATTTGGTTATAACTCCTTGTGACAATATTTTTAAAATAGATTATTCATCCATTAACTCCAAGTTCAGCTTTTACTGGCTGTTACATTTCTAGATGAACTGGACTTGGGGAGAGAGCTAAACTAAAGCTTGCTTACAATGAATGCACGGTTAACTGAAAGAGACATTTCGAGCCTTAATGACTGTCAATGCTAGTTTTATGGATGTAGTGGGGGAGTGGAAAGGGCAGCATACAATAGCCCCTACAGCGTATTCAACAAGTTGAAAACTTAACTATATTAAAGTATATGCTTAAACAAGCCATACCTCTTGTATATTCTCAGCAGAGTGAATTAATTTCCTATAAATTGCCCATATAAAGACAACATTTTAGTTAACTGTTATCAGACAACAACAAAAATATGCTGCTAATCTAGGATTATTGAGAAAAAGACAAACACTTTAAGTTCTACAGCCTTGGTGTAAAGCAGAATCAAACAAACAGCCAGTGACTGTCCTTTATTTATAGGGCATATATTTTGATAATGCAAAATTAAAGTGATATCTAAACAACAACAAGTTATTTCCAGGTGTTGTAATATTACAATGTAAGTGCCAGCAGTTTTGGAATACTGGTCCTGTGTTGAAAATTATGCTCTGAAGTTTTCCACAAAGCATCCTAGCAGTGGCTGCAACAACAAGCTCATTTTGTCCTGTAACACTCAAAAATATCTAATTAACATAAAAACATTCAAGTAAAGATTAAACCAAAAGAAACTGAAAACTTTCCTCGAAACTTAAGATTAAGCAATATAGGTCAGCTGTATATTAAACAGCAAAATGTCCCACAATTGTTTATTGTACATCAAGAAAATACTGCAACTGTTTAACACAGCATGTCTATGTTAGTGAGACTGTAAGCACTGGACACAAGCCAAATTAGATATTCAATTTACATGCATACATAATGCCTGTTAATGCAGCCATGCAGTTATTGAATATATGATGCCTTAAGTTGCTTTAAAGGATGTCCTACTTGCCAATGTCTGAGGCTGGAAAATTAACCTAAAACTTCAATATAGACTAAATACACCGAAACAAATGTACACCAAATAATAACCATGCAGACAATAAAAGATGACTTGTGTTTGTTGATTAACCAATGTCCATTTACCCTTGTAATGTTCATTGTGGCGGTTGGGAAGTCCTCTCTTCACCTTGTACAATTGTTAATTTCTGTCTCCACTCTGAAGCAATATATAGGATCAAATATTGACATAATATCACGCAATAATTGATATGTTTGCATGAAACGGCATGGTGAGAAGGAAGTACCAATGAATGGATAGAATATAGCATCCATGCACAGATTATCTGGTCAGTAATTGATAGTCATGCATAAATTGATAAATGGGCAAACAAGTCCATGGTGACTGATAGGATATTTAGACAATGTTAATGTAGTGAGTTAATAAAAGTAAATAATAACAGCAATCCCCTACAAGCTATCCGTCACACACTATGTATTACTGGAATTACTTCATATACTTAAGAAAGTCTGACAATATTTCAATGCACTGATTGAGATGTAGATCCTATTCAAATGGAGCTAAGTACTTATAAACTACTCTTATAAATGTTTCAAAATGGCCATAAACCATATTTCAATGGACTGGAGTGGCAATAGTTCATATTTTAATGTACAGGAGGAGCGGTACACAAAAGAATTGAGTAGCCATACGCTATATTTCAATGTATTTCAATAAACTTGAGTAGACGGGGTTCATATTTCAATGGACTGGAGCAGCCATAAACCATATATCAATGTACCTAAGTAACCATTCACAATATTTCACGGCACTTGACTAGCCATACACCATATTTCCATGGACTGGAGTAGCCTTACAGCATATTTCAATGAACTGAAGCAGCCATAAACCATATTTCGATGGACCTGAGTAGTCATTCACCATATTTCATGGGACTTCAGTAGCCATACACCATTTTCCCATGGATTGGAGTAGGCTTACAGCATATTTCAATAGACTTGAGCAGCCATAAACCACATATCAATGTACCTGAGTAGCCATTCACCATATTTCACTGAACTGGAGTAGTCAGGGTTCATATTTTCATGGACTGGAGTAGCTGTACACCATATCTCAATGAACTGGAGTAGCCATGCACCTTATTTTAATGGTCTGGAGCAGCCATACAACATATTTCAATCAACTGGAGTAGCCATACACCTTATTTCAAAGGACTAGAGTAGCCATACACCACCATGTTTCCATAGACTAGAGTAGCCATATACAATATGTCAATGGACTTGAGTAGCCATGCACCATATTTCAATGGACTGGAATAGCCATACACAATATTTCATTGAACTGGAGTAGCCATACACCATATTTCATTGAACTCGAGTAACTGAACATCATATTTCAATGGACTGGAGGAGCTATGCACCATAGTTCAATTGGCTGGAACAGCCATACACCATATTTCAATGGGCTTGAGTAGCCAAACACTATATTTCAATAGACTTGAGTAGCCAAACACCATATGTCAATGGACATGAGTAGTCATACACCATTTTTCTATTGACTTTAGTAGCTGCACATATTGTTCCATTGGACATGTGCAGCAGTATACAATATTTCACGGGACTTGAGTAGCCCTTCACTATATTTAAATAGACTTGAGTAGCCCTTCACCATATTTCAATGGAATGGAGTATCATAAAAAAAATTCAATGGACTTAAGTAGTAGTCATACAACATGTATCAATGGGCTGGAGAAGCCGTTAAGCATATTTAAGGTAGGTTGATTATGGTTTGCAAGGAGCTATCAACATAGGCAGGGTCCATGTGTAATGTGGGGAGAGTAGGAACTAGCTAGGTAGTAATGAGCTAGGTTTTTATGGCATGGAGCCATTAATGTCACAGGGATCCATGCATAATTTGGGCCAGATAGCATGCTTTAAAAGGGAGGTGCTATCAAAAGCTATTCTCTATTGGGTTTGGACAGGACAAGAGGTTTTATCTCATTAACTCAGGAGTAAAAGGTCATATGGGTCATATATTTCATTGTGGGGAAAGATTACCATCAGAGTAGTCCATGTGAACTTTAGGGGTGGTAGATTGTTTAGTAGGAAAGGTACAATCAAATGTTTACCAGCTGATGAATGGACAGAGGCTGAAGCAGAGGTAGCAGATATAGTCCTTCAGTCCAGATAAGCTCTGACCACCTGTAGAGTTAATCACAAAAATAAACCATATTTTAATGAACTTTTAGTAGCAGTACATGATATTTCAGTGATTAAAATGAGCATTCACTATATTTGATGTGCATTATTTTAGTGCCAGGTTCAATGTTTTAAAGCTGTTTCGATTTTTGCTCACATTGAACATTGTTTAGAACAATAAAGAAATAGGTGATGACTTGGTGAAGTGATTACTGGTGCACACTTCCAATATCTGTGCAATTCCACAATCTCTCAGTATTATCACCCTAGCTCTCCAACTTTCAGCTTCTGTCTAGGAGCACCTACCAGGTTTGGTATTTGGGTTATTATTCACATACTTTAAAAATAAGAAATTGAACCTAACAACAACCTTAGAAATAACAGGAATAAAAGATTAAATTAAATTCAATAATTGGGAGTTTCACAATATAATCTTCATGATTTCTGTTCAGATGCAACTTTAAAAGAACTTGAGCAGCCCTGCACCATATTTCAGAAGTGTAGAAGTTTTACACTCTTTGATAATGCTGATATAACACAGAGACACCAATGATCTGATTTATGCTGTAAACAGAGCATTGGAGTTCCGTTTTCAGCGGCTCGGTTGAAATATCACTTAATTATAAATGCTGCATCTAAGTCTCATGTCTAGGCAAGGCACTCGTCCCTGGTGTTTTGATGATCTGATGGTGATGCTATCCTCTACAGCGCGGATGTGAGAGATCGAAAGTAGTAAATAGCGCGGCGCTGTTAGAGGCGGAGTTTATTGCCTAGCCTTATGTCATGATAAGGCAAGCTTAAGTAACATCCAACCGTTATACATCAGAGTTACCTTCGGCCGCCATGTCTACAGAAACGCAACGAAAATGTTTACGTCAATATTGCCCACGAATGGAGACGAAAAGAAACAAGTATTTTTTTCCATCCACCGATCAACAGCTCTCGACTCAAGCTGCTGGCAGTACTGTAGCGAACGAATAACCAAAACATTGATGTGAATCATAATTAGGCTCTTACTTTACTTTTGATTTATTAGTCATCGGCGAGTAATTCGGACAACATTACAAGATGGCGGCTGCCAAAGAATGTAATCTTGAAGTCGCCTGGACCGTATCAATGAGAACAACTTCACCTCTATGTATCGCCCGTGTCCCCAGTGCGGCTAACAAAGATGTAATCTTGATTTCGATATCGAGTAAGAAATATCCTGGACAGTATCAATGCGACAACAACTTCGCCTCTATGCATCGCTTGTGTCCATGAGCCAGGCGCGCTATGGGCAGGTTTTTTTTTCCAACGACTGTTTTAAACATATGATGCATGATAAAAGTTATTGTACTTTTAAATAATGATTTCGATATCGAGTAAGAAATATCAGTGGCTGGAATTTGAAACTGGAATATAAAAAATCTAGTAGTCGAATATGCAAGGAAACCAGCAAGAGAAACCAGAGAGAGAGAGAGAGAGAG
This sequence comes from Urechis unicinctus, assembly GCA_034190875.2. NCBI lineage: Eukaryota > Metazoa > Annelida > Polychaeta > Xenopneusta > Urechidae > Urechis > Urechis unicinctus. The sequence continues at coordinate 56,193,531 of CM067343.1, read as the reverse complement.
AGAGAGAGAGAGAGAGAGAGAGAGAGAGAGAGAGAGAGAGAGAGAGAGAGAGAGAGAGAGAGAGAGAGAGAGAGAGGAGAATTAGACGGACGAAATGGAGAGAAAAATTACCAACAGAAATATACGTTGATATATATCTAATAGTCCCGGATAGAGAAAGCGCTAGATATATCTTAGATATCTATATATATCTTCATATATATATATTATATATATATAATATATATATATATATATATATATAGATATCTATATATATATATATATATATAGATATATATATATATATATATATATATATATATCAAATATATATATATATATATATATATATATATATATATATATATATATATATATCTAAAAGACTGGTTGACAAATCCAATCCGGTTTTGGCGGAGTGTTGTGCAACATCCGGCTGCGGCGTGTCATCCCACGATCACCTCGAGACTGGGATTCCACTCGTGAAAGTTCTCTATACCTTTCACCTTTATTACACAATGCGTAACCTATTGGCAGAACTGCAAGCGCCTCTACTTCAGGATCAAGCCTATAACCTCTATAAAAATCGATATGACAAGAGGGCATATCACAGACTCTGCACTAACTTTGGTGTTCAACCAAACACAGACTGGCGCCAGAAGGCAACCGCCGCTAATAGTGGCATTGGTGTCTTATATGCACATGATGTGTATCCGTCAAGGTTGCTGGTCGAAACATTCGTTATGACTCTACACGGATGGCCTTTGAGGCGGAAAAGCCAGGTTTTGCCCGTACGAGCAGCCTACAATTCTTTCAGGAGAAAATAGGACCTGAAGCAGACGAGGCCTGGAGTACTTTCATACTGGACACGTCTGAGGGCTTTACACAGACCGCCGTTGAGCGAATTAACGAAGCATCAGGACCTATGTATGGGCCATTATTGGTGCTCAGGCTCAGTTCCACTCAAAGATACTAGGTGTTGGCACGTCCTTTGATACCCAAAAGCAATTCCAGGCTAACGTCGAGGAAGCCATCAACTCCCACGTGGATATTCCGTCATCCATCCGACGGTATCAGAACGTCCTCTAGAAGGCATCCTCAATGGTTGATTATGTGCTTGGAACGGGCCTTTCTTGGATCCATCTGATATGAGCCTCGCCAATGGAAACGTTGCTGGGTACATCAATCTGATTACTATCGCAACTGTGGAACAGCAGATCGGCAGCAATACTGATGTCAACTCGGTTAAGGTGGTTCCAGATAGAGGAAGCTTTGAGCCGCCGCCAGATACAGATATGGGAGTCCTCTCTCCAGGCGTTACAAGCGGCGTGACCGCGACCGGTCTGCGTGGGGTGCACGAGGATCAGAAAACCGCTCTTATTGTAGGCGGAATCGCTATAGGCTTAGCTGTGCCTTGGTTTGCTACGTAGTAATTCACGGATCATCAGGAGGATAACTCCCCCACCGCCACAGCTGCGGCCCACACATGTTCTGCAATTCAACCAGCCACCTTTGCAGCTGACTTAAGCAGCCATGATACAATGGAGCCAATGATTCCTGGAAGGGCAGCCACTGCCTTACCGGCTAACATGTCTTTCTTCTTCTTTAGGGTCTTTGTTTCCAAGCAGTCATCAAAAATGTACAGTGTAGCTGCCCTTCCAGGTATCATTGGCTCCATCGTGGCATGGTTGCGCACGTCAACTGCAAAGATGGCAGGTTAGATGGCAGAACATGTATGGGCCTCAGTCACCGCGCTAGGGGGTGTTACCCTCCTTATGCTCCGTGACCTACTACATAGCAAGCCAAAGCACAACCAACGCGAATCCTCCCACAATAAAAGTGGTTTTGTCATCCTCCTGGTATGGGGGTGCAACAAGAACTTGGTCCTGTGTGCTCCATTTGAAGGTGCAGCATCCAAGTTGACATTGGTGTTGATGTAGATCTGCTGTTACTCGTTCGCAGTTGTAATCCGGATGTTGTACCCAGGTACTTTTCAAACTGCGAAGCTCATGTCTGATGGAGCCATGTAAAGGTCTGTTCTCCAAACCTAATCAACCCTTGACGTGTTCTGCAGCAGGTTTAGATATCTGCTGATGGATATGGAAATGTCAACTGGTGAGTTGATAGCATCCTCAATATTAGCCTGACACTGATTTTGGGCGTCGAAGGATGTGCCTGTGCCAAGTATCTGTGAGTGCGTTTTCGTCTTAGCACCAAGCATAGCCCAAACATAGTTTCGAATAATGTCGTCAATCCCTGAGATACATGGAGCTGCGAACCCCTCAAATATTTCCAGTACGTAATTACTCCAGGCAGTACTTGCACCAGCAGTATCTTGGTTTATGTCATCAACATGTGGCGAGCCACCGCAGAAAACGAACCCTTTCATTGATTTGATGAACACATATCTTCATGCTTCGTACTTGTTGAGATTCCCTTAATGAATAGTTTGCCATACTTCCTCTTTTTTGGTTCGGTAAAGTAAATTTGCCCTAGACCTTGGTTGTCACCTTTTATTCTCCAATCGGTATTTTCGCAACACAGAGGCATAGTTCATGGCACATTATGTTTTTAAATGTATTATGGGTGGTTGGCCATGTTACGTCATCCGGTAGTGATACCCTCATTTCGTTCAGAATTCTCCGGATGATGTATCACGTGAAACCTATAACGATTCCTAATTGGTGAAACTCCTGAGTTAAGGTGGTCTGACGCAGAGACGCCACAACTGGAGGCAGCGCACTATACAACAAAATTATTTTGGTTCTGCCAATATTGCATATGGTTGGTTCTCCAAGCCAACTATAAATTTATCGTTGGTAATGTTAGGCACCAGGTAGTGTTCAAACAGGTTGGAGAACTCCACTTTTAACGCCCCTGTACTATCCTCCGCTTGCAAACTAGTTTTTACCTAGATGATGATATGTGGATGATAAGGGACGGCTATAGACAACCACGATATTCCTATTAGCGCTGTCCTTGAATTTGCAAGATGTAAATAAAAACTACTATCTATGAAACTCCACAGAAAATGTCGGATCCAGATCTCTCTGAGTATTCAAAGAAGGCTATGTGGGGGCCTTAACATGAAAGGCAATAGAATACGTCGGCTGTGGGACTCCACAGCAGTAAAGGGTGTTGCCAACAAACAGTATGTCGATCGCCAAAAAGAGGAAGCCATCAGAGAATTACGCTTTTTGGAGGAGAAAAAAGTGGCCCCTATTTGAATGAATCAGTAGAACCTATGGTTGATATGTGGGAGACTTGTGATATCACTAGAAAATGATTGCGGCTACACCATGTTATTGCATGATAGGGTATTACTGCGCCCTCGAGTCCTGCAAGAGTCGCTCCAAATATAAATGTAATGGCTTTTGGCGGATAATCACATATTAATCAAGATTATTTTACCATCACCTACGACCACCACTTATAGAATTTATATTATTAATGTCTGGAGGCTCATATAAATGAATGAGCGATATGGTGTTATATCACCCATAATTGAACTAGATTTATGACATTCCTGTGTTAAAGATTCAGTAATGGAAGACCCTGCTTTGTAAGAGATTCTTTTAAAACTACTAAATATGGACCCGGACAAAGAACGGAGAGCTCTCAATCCGACCTCTCTGAATATGCAAAACATGTATCTATTGGTACTAAAGCTTAAGACCTTGAAATGAGAGATGATAAAATGCTTCGGTTGGGAGACCCAACATCACTTCAAGATGCTGCTTATAAACGTGTGTTGATGACAAACATAGCCTGCAGCACAGGGACATGAGACAATATGTAGACTCACGGACGAAACCCCTCATTACCATTTGGGCAGCGGCAAGTGACCACCTTCGCAGAGGATATGAGTGGTCGTTTGGTGATGGAGCTAGGCGACAGCGACATGAGACACAAGTCGATGATGTACTATGTTATCAAGCGGGAAGGTCGCACGTATGGGGTTGTCTTCTAATGTAGGCTCTGATACTGATACTAACACAGTTGTTCCTGTTATAAATGGAAGAAACTAAGCGGTAGGGATAAGTAAGCCAGCTGACCGATGGGCTTTTGTAATATCTTAAGACCAACATTTACAGCCGGAACAAGGCAACGTTATTAACTTTTATACAACCACTCCAAACAGAATGGCAACTTTTCCAACCGTATCACTCTTAATTGAACTTGACTTGTAGACTCCTTTATAACCTGAGCTCCACCCCCCTAACGATGAGAATCCAGAGCACTCATATCGGTTTAATGAGATCAGCCTCAAGATGCATTACCTTGAGAAAGAGATTGAAAAATATTGCGTTATGTACAAAAACTAAAGGCGTGCAGTTTACTCAGTGGATACTTTAGTTACAGTTGGTTTATGTCTTGGCGCAGGTTGCTTAGATGTAATGTCTACAGTAGTTGTCCTTTCTATTGCTACAGTGTTGGGTGCTACTGGGGCCATTTATAGGCTACTCAGTCGGCGACTGACCATCAAGTTAAAGAAACCGTTCTTGTCCAGAGCAAATTAAATGCCATTACTGACATTGTATCGACAGATTATGATCTTAAACTCGTCTTCGCTCAGGATACAAAATATACCCATATGCAGGGGGAAATGAAAGCTGGATCTGTCAAAGCATACCTGATTGTTACAACCGATAAAACATGAACTGATCCAACGTGGGAAAGACGAAGCTTTAAAGTCATTGGATCGGCGGACTGTGGATGATATTGACCCATCTCAATATACAGAGTGATTTCATAGCTTGAACTCTTACCCACTGTATATATCCATTGAATAAGCAAGGGTGTTAGGTATAGAAATAAACTCCAAAGAGTGTATTGTTGAGCTAGAAGGTTGTGTCAAATAGTTGAAGTTAGATATAGCTTATCTGAGAGAAGCGACAATAGACTCAGAGATCGCGCCAAGAGATTTTGTCAGTGATATTTGAGACTAAGAACGATGACCTTATGGAACTGAAAGTTATTGTGAGAGAGAACGATGACCTTATGGATTGAGTCGAACGCCTAGATGTGCTTGTCAGCAGGTGTGAGAAGCACACGAGCTTGTGAAATTCTGGTAACAAGATATATAGTCAGTGTGTCAAGAAGTCTTATAACTATATTTCTTCTTATATATATACTCTTATTATACTTATATTTCTTGGTTATTCGTATTTCTGCGCATTCCTTCGTATATAGGAATATTGTAGCTGCTTGTAGTTGCTTGAGTGGGGACACTAGCCAGAGAAAACACACGAGTCCAGGAGTTGAGTTGTTGTTGGTTTTTTCGAGTTTTAGCTTAATAGCTTTCTCTTGAATCTCGGGTCAGAATTTTGTTCCGATACTTCGTCTCTTCGCTAGGTAGATCTCCCTGTACTTCGGCGAGGCCAGCTATTTTATCGGGGTTCCGGCATTGAATTACGCTCGGAACCACACCCACAGCTGGCCTCCCATTGGTCCAGGTATAGCCGGTCCCCCTTCACAAAGGTCAACCCAACTGCTCACATGGGGCGTGGGCTCGAAGGGTCATTGGCCAATGGAAAAAGGTACCGGCCAGGTCTACTTATCAGGGTCACACCCCCGTCTTAAGGGCAGAGACCGACCCGGGCTAGTGAAACATGTCGTGCTGACAATGGAAAAGAGGGCGAGGGTTTCAAAAGTCAAAAGAGCTAGATTAATATCATAACATCCTCCCCAACCATAGTTAAGTTGAACTTCCACTGTTCAATCAATTTTGATTTACCTTTGCATTTCGAAAATAGACTAAGTTAAAGGAAATTTGGAATATGAGTTAAAGGGTAAAGGGACAGCACGACATTAGCCCAATATTATTTGATTTTGAATTTAGAATGATTCCAGAGTAGCTTGGACATGCGCCAATATCAATTTACATTGGCACATGTCCATAACAAAGATATTTAACATAGATGGATTATTGATGATGAGATTATAATAATTTAACAAAAAGTGTTTCTCTAAACTTGTAAGCTATATATATATATGAATTGTGTAATAGTTGTACAATATGGTTATTAATGGTGACATACTGAAATTTAACCTTAAACATTAATCACATTCCACAGTATTACTCCGCACTAAAACCCAGTGGGAAGAAAGCGATGAGCCTATACATGACAATGGTGGAATGGTGAAATAACTTATTTTGCTAATTTAATTTTGGAAGAATTTAACTAATGTTACAGAAATTATTCTATACAATAACACTGGTCCAATGCAAGGAAAATGATTTAAGTTGATGAGTATGGCTGTTTCGTGGATATGAGATCTCTGAAGGGCTGCCGTATTGGGTTCGCCAGGTGTCGCTTGAGGTGAGGGGAGATATGCGTTATGACGCTTGGTTGAGCCGTTGGACGTCTTCTGTATCCATGGTCTGGAAGACGTATGCTTTGGCTTGCAAGGCACGTCGGGTGAAGGCGCTATCTCCCTCTTGTATGGCGTAAATATACCTGGGAACAAATGAACTTACGGCAGCGATCAGTGTGCCTTGATAATATGTAATGTGAATTATACAAAAACCAAGAAATAAAATGAGTGCTCAGTGTGGTTAATGTGCGTGAGTAACTAGTGATTAATATCGAGTAACTAGTGTATAATATCATGACATCAATGTGTTCAGTGGAGATACATTTAAAAATGAATTATTGTTATTTTGCGTAGGGAGATTGAATGCGTGGCAAAGAGTTAATAAGTGGCTCGAGATGGAGGGTGTTGTTTGTCGAGCGTGGTGGCAAATCTGAGCAAAGTGGGGGTTGGCGAGATTTTGGCGTGGATAATTCCGAATTTACGTACTGAGGCGGTTGTGTGGGTTGTGGTACTAGACCTGTATTAGTGAAAATTACGCGTCGATGGTCGATATCTGTGCATTTAACGATCAATTACGCGATTTACTTTACGAGTTTTTACCTTTTAAATGTTGTCTATCGCGGCCATATTAAAGAGTCCTCTGGACAGTTTCCCTACGGGTCCCAGTAGAGCCCTCCTGAGCCTGGCTCGGTCGTTGGTGGGAAGGGGGCGTCCAGAAGAGCATTTATGGTTTGCTTCTCGGAGTGGTAGATGTTGAGAATAATTTGCACCTGAAATAATGTATGGACACATATCGCACACGATTACTGTATAATATGTTAGTACGGAAGAACAGCGGTGTGACACTTTAATTATATTTGCTGTACGTGCCGGAGGAAATAAATATAAACATCTCACATATGCGTTGAGAATTAAATGATACAAAATACTTCTCCGTTAATTGTTTTGCTGAATATGCACGTCTTCTCTTAAGCTGCAGATTCCTTCATGAAATGATACCCCGCATATACTTGAATGATATAAGATTGCGTTATGGGTAATGTGTATCATAAAGGTTCACTAATTTTACGCGTGTCCTCATGATATGAAAGACGGTGCGATAATAGTGTAGTCGACGTTACTTATAGAAAGATTTTGTCTTATAATCTGCAAGCTTAGAGGTAAAAAAATTGCTGAACATAACTGATAATATTATAGTGTCTAATTTGCGCTGTTTGGAAGAAGACAATGTAAAAGGCTTCTAATAACTAACCCGTATACTTACAAGTTAATTTCGTGCGATAGCGTAGGATCGAGACAAGCGTCCGTTGAGATAAGTACCCTTGTAGCGGTGATGTGTTTAATTACTAGGCCCGCATTGATATTGAGGTAGCTTTGATGCAATTGCATAGATCCTGTGATTGTTGATAAGTGGACCATCTAATCAATGAGCTTACATATGAATGGATGTCGGATGGTAATTTAAGCGGCTTAGTAAACTTCGATAGCCCAGTTTTTGTATACAGAGTCGTAATTAGATGTCTAGAGACGATCTTTAATTGGAGTGTTTGAATTGGAGTCCCAAAAAGCCTTTATAAAGCGTACGTGGGTTTAATAGGCGAGGGATTGTTATCCTAACATTTAAGTCTGTGTCAGTTGTCTCGAATTGCAATTAAAATTTTCAACGGTTCGTCGCAGACGGTTTGAAATGCGGGTGAGACAAACAAAGTGTCAATAGCATGAGTTAATGGCAGGTAAATGTTGTCTTATTGGAATAATAGACGATATATATATATACGGTGTGTGAAATAACGGTACAAAAAGGAACATACTTACAATACGAATGTAGACGTCCTGTTTGGGGGTAAATAGTACATAGGTATAACAAATAATATCATGACATAAATGGGAATAATTTCTGAAAAGAAAAAAAACTCTGACAATAAATAGTTAAACATAAATTGGAATATGAATAATCTGAAAATGAATAAATGATGATAGTTAAATATTAATCAGTAGATGGTGCATATATTGGTAAATAGTGTCACAAATCGGTAAATGTTGTCATAAATTGGTAATGTTGTCATAAATCGGTCATGTGCAACTTTCGCGCCAGAGACTTGGTGGCGCTGTTGATTTTGTCCTCAAAAATCCACTCAGATTGTCCGCTGGCAAACATGATGTTATACTTTACTTTATTTGAAAATCGAGGAACCTTCGATCCAATCAATTTTACTGCATCATGTGTCTTCCCATCCTTACGTACGGCTTGTGGCTTGTGGGAAGTTTTGGTTAAGGCGGTTGTTGGTGGGATATTTTGTCGGGAGGGAGCATTTGCACGTGTTGTTACGAATGATTGTTTGCATGTACGCCGTCGGGGCAGAAGGCTTGGTGTATTAGCCATGGAGGGTATTGAAGGGGCCGTGTGGACAACGCTGGGGGTAGCGAATCTGTCAGCAGTCCGATCGACTCTAGGGCGTAGCCCTGCTCTGCGGGGCGCATCGTCAGGCACGTCCGAGTCTGAATCGTCATTATCTGTTGCAGCTTGGTTAAAGCTGTCGCTGGGAAGATCCTCTTCCGATAGATCCCCGAGATCTTCAACATTCAAAGGATCCCATTTGTTGGTCTTTGCCCTTATGTGTCCCTTCTTCAAACGCATAACATTGACTGTCTTGTCCAAGTGCTTCCCGTCTGATAGGCGTTTTAATTGAACCGTGGTAGAGGTTGCATATCCGACAACAAAGAAAGGCCCATGAAAATTTTTCTGCAATTTCTTTTTCGTTTTACGTACTCGAATCTTTGGTTGGTACACGTATACTGCGTCACCGGCTTCGATTGGGTTGACTTTGGTGGTTTTATCATACTGATCCTTCATTTTCATTTGTTGTTCGACTAGGTGCTGTTCTGCAAATTTGGAAATTTCCGCTTGTGTTTGCAGCATTTCGACAATGTGGTCCTTGTATGTGTTGGGGGATTTGAGGGGGTCTGGAAGATCCATCTCCGCTGGTAACACGGGCATTCTGCGGAACACTAACATATAGCTTGAATAGCCAAATAGTTGGCTGTCAGAAGTGTTGAGCGCAAATACTAATGGCATTAGGTGCTGGTCCCAGTCTGTTTGCTTAGGACTGACATAATTCCTTAGAAGATTTAGTATGGAGCGCTGATAACGTTCCGTTTGACCTTGACTGTGAGCATGGCACGCCGAACTGAAACTTTGCTTAATTTTGAAAAGGTAGCATAATTCCTGGAATAGGGAGCTAATGAAAGCGGATTCATCATCGGAGAGAAGTCACTTGGGTGCACCATAGACACAGATGACTCTCTCGTAAAAACTCTTAGCAATTGATTTGGCTGTGATGTCACGAGTCGGCCATGCGATGACATAGCGACTGTATTGGTCCGTGACACACACCATGTGCTCGTTACCGAAGCGCGTTTTCGGTAATGGACCGACTGTGTCGATTGTCATAGTGTGGAACGGTCCTGGGGCAGGCTCACGGATGATAAGTAGGGGCCGAATAGAGACATTGGAACTTTTGGATGTATTGCAGGACTTACATGTGTGAACATATTCGTGTGAACATGTCCCTGATCATCCCGATCCAAGTATAACGCGGCCGCATGACTGAAATCATTTGCGAAGCGCCCAGATGTCTGCCTAGAGGTGCATCGTGATGCATTTTGAGGAAATGTTCCTTTAGGTTTTGAGGGATGACTAACTGTGCCATTGCTTTATTTGGTTTCGGTCCCTGTGATGTTAATATGTGATACAGGAGATCGTCAGCAATAAAATAGTTTTGCTCGCGTTTGAGCAGCACGTCTGCCTCTTGTTTATTGGTGGGAACAGTGCCATACTTAAGGAGTCGTAAAACTATACTGCATTGGGGATCAAGCCTTTGCTGACGTCTTATCTGTTCTCGGCTTAAGGTGATTGAGTCCCAATTAGTTTTCGCTTGGTTTGTAAGCCGATGTCGGAGCTCAGCGCGTTGAGTCTGCTTATCAGTTACTGCACATAGGGCTTCTGTTTCATAATTGTCCTCTGAATCTCGAGATAGCGAGGCAAGTTTATCGTGATCGCGAGGGAAGGCAGATAACTTGCCCGCTGCAGTGGCGGGAATAGTGCATATAGATTGATGCACGAATTCCTCATCCGATTCACCTGGTTGAGAGTTAAGCAATGGGATCACGTATGGCACATCATGAAACTTAACTTGAAGTTTTGCCGTTAACCGCGCTGTCGGCTTGCTAATTATTTCGGGGTGGTGAATCGCTGTTAACAAGTCGGGCTTGTCCGGTCGCAATTGAGGGATTAACAGGGGTGACCGTGTCAAGATCGGGAAAACGATCGATGACGTCATCAGCATCGGTACGGGTGATGTCATAAGGACGTCGACTTAATGCATCCGGGACAATGTTGTTCTTCCCTTTAACATGACTCACTTCAAATTGAAATTGCTGTATGAATGTGACCCATCTTGCTAGTCTACCCTGAGGCTGCTTTAACCCTAATATCCATTTGAGGGCAGAATGATCAGTATGTAACTGGAATTTCTGTCCCTCAAGATACACTCTGAAGTGCTGAATTCCCCATACTACGGCAAGAAGTTCCTGTTCTGTAGTGGAATGATTTGCTTCAGATTTAGTGAGACCTCTCCCTGCAAACCGTATCGGTTGCAGCTTGCCGTCAATTTCCTGGCTAAGACATGCGCCTAATCCTAGCTTACTAGCATCAGTCGACAATACAAATGGTTTGCTGAAATCGGGAAAGGCTAAAACCTGTGAACTTACCAGCGCCTTTTTCAAGGCGTCAAATGCGGTTTGGCATTCTGGCGACCACGTGAATGATTGATTCTTCTTGGTCAAAGCATATAGAGGGCGCGCAATAATTGCGTAGTAACTGATGAACCTTCTGAAAAAGCCCGTTAATCCCAGGAAAGCACGTACGTCTTTAAGTTTTGTGGGGGTAGGGTAAGATTCAATTGCTTCTAATTTGTCAGGATTGGGTAATATGCCTTCTGGCTGCAATACATGGCCCAGATACTTTACCATTTTCACGGCAAACGAACATTTTCTGGGGTGTAGCTTCAGGTTAGCATTGCGTAACCGTACAAATATTTCCCGGAGATGTTTAAGATGCAAGTCAAATGTGGGCGAAAAACAACAGATATCATCGATGTATGCCATGACGTATTTGTATTGTATGTTACGCAACAAAGAGTCAATGAGGGATTGAAACACGCTCGGTGCGTTCCGTATGCCCTGGGGCATCGTTCGAGACCTGTATTTCCCGGAAGGTGTGATAAACCCAGTTTTATCCCTGGACTCTGGATCTAAGGGGATTTGATGGAACCCTTGAGTGCAATCAAGAACTGAGAAATACTTGGGTTTGTTGTCACCTACACAATCTAACACTGCATCTAACCTGGGAATTCGAAGGACTTGAGGGATGGTTACCGCATTAAGACCTCTGTAATCAATTACAAGTCTTAGACCACCACCGGCTTTCTTAACTAAAAGAGCCGGCGATGCCCAGGCTCCGTCGTGAGCTTCCTCGATTAGTCCTTGTTGAATTTGTTGATCGATGATTTTGTCCATTTCCTGTCTGCCCTGGGGAGCAGTTCTATAGGGATACTTATGAACAGGAGTAGAGCCCGGGAGAATCTCAATCTTGCACGAAGTTTTATCGGTCAACCCTAACTCCTTGGTTATTGGATTGACAAAACAGTCGGCGAATTCTGCTACCAGGTCTTTAAGCTGTTGGCGCTCAATTTCACTTACCTGAGACTGGCTCCAGTCTACATTTGGTACATGGCTAGTATTTTGTGAGGGCAAATGACATGCATTCAATTTAACATACTCACTTTCAACAGCATTCATATTGTCATCAATTTTGTACTGGAAGGTTTCTACATCATTATTCCAGCGATCAAATGTGGCAATTCTCTCACCCTTGGTAATTAACTTTGCAACGGGGGTAGTGTTAAACAACCTTACTGGCACGCAGTTGTCATTGACGGTTACTGCTGCGAGGGCTAACAAAATACCTTTGGCATTCAAATGCGGGAAAACTGAACATTCCCCTGTTGTTTTGTTTTCAGTTTTACGGAAAAGATTTCCTGCACATATAATTTCAGAAAAGGGATCAATGGTAATATTCTGTGCAGAGTGTACTGCGATATTGGTTGTGAATGAAATGGTACCAGTTCCGAAATTCATTACTGCCGAATGTTTCTTTAGAAATGGAATGCCTAATTACATTGGGGAGTGAGAGTCGCTCAATACCACAAAATCAGCTGATAACCTTTGGTTATGTACATAGAATGGTAAGGTAATGTTACCTAGAGTAGTTACCTGAGTGTTGTTAGCACACACACATTTGCTAATTTAGACTTAAATCTGTTCCGTATTGTTGGTGGCAATTTGGCCAATACGTTTACAGATAAGAAATTCAGATCAGCTGCTGAGTCGACTTTAGCTTTGTATCGCTTATTTGATAGCGTTATAGTCAACTCATTGTTGTCTAAAATGTGAGTGCCGTACTTACCAGTGGCCGTTGTAGTTCCAATGTTGTCATCTTGAAGGTCTGGCCCGTTACTCACAGAGTCAGCAACGGGCGATGCTAGTTTCCCTGGAAGCGACAGGTAGAACTAGCATGCCCTAGCTTTCTGCATATGGAGCAGGAAAGGTTGATGTTAGCGCGGCATTGCTCTTTGTGGTGTCCGACATTATAGCACCTGCGGCAGATTTGCTGCCGGCAGTTCCTCTCGGAGTGCCCTCTTGGGTTGCAGACGGAGCATTGAGTGGCAATCGGTCGGTTTTCGCGGGAATATTGTCGGCGGTCGCGATTGTGGGAGTTATCCCGTACATAATTTCGGCTTCCGGACGAATACCTGTGGTTGTCGCGGCCGTATGAGGAGGTGTTACCGTAATCACGACGGCTTTCGTGACTTTGACCGTCCGCGCGTCTGCTGCCTCGCTCATCCCATCGGTCATAAGCTGGATAGGTGTCACGTGAGGGGCTTCGCCGATATCTCTTGTCACTACGGTCTGTTGAAGGGGAACGTCCTCTATCATCGAAACTTACCTGTTTCGGAGCCATGGAAAGCTGTAGAAGACGCATTTGCTCTTTGAGGTAGTTTATATCTCGTTCCTGTGGAGAAGGTGGTGGGGGAAGAGATGAGCCTCGCATAATGGTCTCTAATCGCGTAAGCGTGTCCGATTCCAACGGGGTCGATGACTCGAAGTGGCCAGCCACTTGTTCTGCCTGGACGAGGGTTTTGGGGTCAAATTGGTGTATCCATGTACCGATTTCCTTACGGAGACCCTTCGTGAAAAGCTGCACTCGCACAGCCTCATCCGTAATGGTACGCGATAAGATATCCGTGAGGTCCTTCGCATAGTCCTCAACGGATTCTCTTTTGCATTGTTCACAGTCGAACAATCGAGAGAGATGGTTTTGCGGCTCCTCTTTGACGAAATGTAAGCGCATTGCGGTGGTCAGTCGGCTCACATCTTCCTTGACGGCGGTGGTTAACGAACGGTACCAGTTGTACGGCCTTCCCGTGAGTCCGGTGCTGAGAGCAATACCCTGAAGCTCGCGAGGTACCTTATTTAGCTTCATATAAGTCATGGATCTATGGAGAAAATCCTCCACGTTTTCCGTTGGCTTTCCCTCGTAGGTTATCCGGTCGTGCAGGAGGGGCTCTTTTCGGATGACTGAAGCTGGTGCAGAGTTGCTTCGTGTGCCGGTATCTGGTTGTCGGCAAGGAGGCGGAAGGCTCCGGTAATGACGGCTGCCATGTCTGTAACGGCCGTCGTATCAGGGTTTACCTGTCTCTCCTCTGCATTTGTTGTCTTGCGGTGTCCGCTATCGCTGCTGCTGCTCTGCGACATGTTTGGATTCGTGCGAATTCTCGGCGTAGCAATTGTCAGCTTTTTTCCTGTACGAAGGTGCATATAGAGCGCTTTGTACCAGGAAGTTGTGCTCTGATAAGCGTAGAACTTGTCAGAATACCCGGATTCTCCACCACTTCTTATAACTATATTTCTTCTTATATATATACTCTTATTATTCTTATATTTCTTGGTTATTCGTATTTCTGCGCATTCCTTCGTATATAGGAATATTGTAGCTGCTTGTAGTTGCTTGAGTGGGGACACTAGCCAGAGAAAACACACGAGTCCAGGAGTTGAGTTGTTGTTGGTTTATTCGAGTTTTAGCTTAATAGCTTTCTCTTGAATCTCGGGTCAGAATTTTGTTCAGATACTTCGTCTCTTCGCTAGGTAGATCTCCCTGTACTTCGGCGAGGCCAGCTATTTTATCGGGTTCCGGCATTGAATTACGCTCAGAACCACACCCACAGCTGGCCTCCCATTGGTCCAGGTATAGCCGGTCCCCTTTCACAAAGGTCAACCCAACTGCTCACATGGGGCGTGGGCTCGAAGGGTCATTGGCCAATGGAAAAAGGTACCGGCCAGGTCTACTTATCAGGGTCACACCCCCGTCTTAAGGGCAGAGGCCGACCCGGGCTAGTGAAACATGTCGTGCTGACAATGGAAAAGAGGGGGAGGGTTTCAAAAGTCAAAAGAGCTAGATTAATATCATAACAGAAGGTGTTACTCTCCCTGATCGACTCAAGGTGGTGGATAGCCGAGAACGGTATAGACACCTTGGCCAATGGTTACGTAAATTTACGGGCAATCTAACAAGGTGGGTCGGTTCCATTTGGGGGTCAGCCCCATCCCTTGTAACCCTGTTGGGAGTCATCTTAGAAAACACAGGAAGCGAAAATCTAAAGTCCTGTACACGCGGACTGATGCCTGTTAATTGAATGAAGTAAGGTGGACCGGAATTGCTGTTGTTTATACTACTCCTCGTGGTCCTGCTTATGTGTGCAAAGGCGATCCTTTTGCTTGTACGCATCGTCAAGATCTCTCTTCATTTTTTGTTTGCATTCGAAGCATGTGTAATAATGAACATAATTAAAGTGTATTCACACAATGTGACCGATATTTACTCGAGCCCCAATATTGTGATGCAAATACAATTATACAAACATTTGACGTCCAGTAGCAAATTATCAGCGGAGGTGGCATGCTAGAAAGCTTTCAGTAGTTTTAATATGCATTGTGTCATTGTTATACATGATACCGTTATAGTTGACAACGCGTCACTTTGCCATTTAAGGGTATATACTATTCATTTGGTGTATACATGCCGTCAGAAGTACACCATTGGTGTCAATAGCAACATGCTAACATATCGCATTGCTTCTACGGTCTGTTACTTTGAATGGAATGGTAAACATTGACTGTCTGATATAATCGCAAACCGTATAGATTAGCCATGGTATGGCGTTGACACCTCACTCCAAAGTGATGTACTAGGCTTAGCACAATTGTAGGCTGATCACAATATCGCAGTATTTCTGACCTATGCAAACCAGGAGCATATAATGTTAGTAAAATCAATTCTAAATGGTGGCCTGTCATTCGCCACTAGGATTACGCCCACTTCATTCATTATATTTGTCTATGTAAACCTCCGATTGTACTACAATGTAGCCGTTATGACAAGGACTGTAGATTGCACTCGGATCAACAGACGAAGAGGATTCTGCGACACAGTAGCACCAGGTGGATGATGGGCTCCATTCGGCCATTTGGCAGTACTTGTTTTTGCACACATTCCAGCAGTCATCCATGGAATCCATGCCGTGCTTAGAGTACTCATCAGTACCTCCTACGCAAGTATTTGTCCAGTGCTCTACGATCCATTCACCTAGACGATAAGCAATTCAAATTATTCCTGAATACATAATTAAGCCAAAGACAAACATTGAGCATCCAATATCAAGAACTTGACCCTTTTTTTGCGGCGACCAGTAACTATTTTCAACAAAATAAGGTTCCACTGTCAAGTTATTGGTCAACAAGTACCATTCCACGGCATGTAGTGATTCAATATCATTAAATGAAGTCGCTCAATATGATTCACATCTCTTTGTCGGTGTAGTAAGCCGTGTCGTATTTTGATACCATATCTGAATGAATGTAATAGTAATTGTTGAAGGCGTTTCCAAAGAGTTTCTTCTGCACAGATGGGCTGAACTTGACATCACACACGCGCCGAGTCTTGTTGCGGGTAATAGAGCGCAGTATCATAGAGGTCGGTCTGTAAACACAGCATTCCACACTCCCGAATGCTATCAACCTCTTCCAGATATATTGTTTCTGCGAGAACAGATACACCTGGTTCAATGACAAATGTATTTTCCTGAAATTGGCCAAACCCAGTAGAAATGCCCACACCACATATGTCGTCATTGCTCTTATCTACCGTTGTTCCTGTGTCGGCGAGATAAGCTCCTGCCTTTACCGTTGATGGGATTTCTTTATATATTCAGCTTATAACACGGAAAGTAATGCATTGCATAAGGAGAGGGAGGTTGCAAGCACGTCTGATCGATGATTTCTCCTCCATTAGACCACTCATCTCATTTACTAACAACCGTGCAAGATGCTTTTATTGACACTAACGTCGCATATTCGCGGTAATCCATCATATGGTCAAATATGTTGTGCTAACAGACGGCGTGTTAACACATTCACCTCCATTAAAATATTTGTTGTCAATGCCTGGAGGCCGTTAAGAAATCAACAGCAGCGCGAGGAGGTGCCTTAGGTACAGAGAGGCAGTTGTTGATCTTGCTACAGCGGAATGGAGGCTGGGTAGGCAGTTTGAATGCCAAGTTGAGATGATCGATGAAGTGACATAACTTATCAATATCTTAATGGTCCGCATGGACCAAGTAATTGTATTTACAGTACATTATTAAAAAACTATGTGCGTTCATCTAACGTTAACTGGATTTTGATATATTTGTGACCACAGTTAAAGGGAATGAGAAAACAAAATGTCGTATAATCAGTTCGCACTCAGAAGCTGAAATTCCTCCACCAAGTTTTGAATTTACAAACCAGTGTGCACAACAGTACCAATACATACTACCATACACACATGATTGATATTTTTCGCTGTCAATATCTCACGAGCAGATGTTGCATTAAATTGCTAGCGAAATATAATCTATCCGTCCAGACTCAATTGTTCATCCATACCTGAATTTCTCTAATAAGGCAGCTTTATTATCAAGTGATGCTTATGTTAATTCAAATCATCGTTTTTTATCCTTTCTTTATCAAAGGATTTCAACCAAACTGCAGCAAATGAGAAGTATTTAAGCTGTACCTCTTCACAAGACGTTAAATTTCTCAGGAGGTTTCATATTTTTGTCACATCAAGTCACAATAGTCTTCGCGCATGTTGTTGTGATATTTATGTAGGATATTTGATTGGTGAGATATATATAGTTCATTCAAACTACTGACACCTTTCAGTATGCGTATATTGTCCTTGGGTTAATATAATATTATTGCTGCACTCTTAATACAACTTATTTAATATTTCTTAGTATCTCTTCCTGGATACCAGCATAACATTTGTCTGGTATGATCAACACCACTTATATCAATTACCAAGATGGTCTTTTATATAAGTACACACAGTGATGAAGCAGTGTTGGTCTTGAATGCTCTAATATGCAAAATATATCAATGTCCGTGTAAATTATGGGGCTCCCGCTTTACAGCAATGTAAGGATTGAGCATCTGACAACGGGGGATGGCTATTTATCTGTGAATATACCAACATTCTAACAGCGTTTGTATTTCAACAGAACATTCATACCTGACTGCAATCATCATGCTATTAACTTGAGAAAACTAAAGGAGCGGATGTGTAGTCACCATTTGTATATAATCAATTAACAGCTAATGATCACACTACAGTCCGTTCTAGCTAAAATTCAAAGATCATTTGGAGCGAGTGAAACGATGGCAGTAATAATGTAAAATGGAATGATTAAAATGTGTGCACTGGAAGCAAAAACTACAAGGTCGCAATGGATACGTGCTGCTAATCCGTTTTTTGGTTATTTCATTAAATTATATCAAAATACATATTCAATGACATATCTTGCACATCGTCTTATCTGGTTAAGCGCCAAATTCGGAATGATCAGTCGAGTGATTCCCATTTTTTTCAGATCGTAGCCGACGCAAGTTATGAGTTCTTGTAAACAGCATGGAAAATTGCATTATTGACTTTGTACCACACATATGTGATGATTACTGATACAACTCGTACCTGATTCGGTACCAAGGGCATTGGATCAACATGCAATCATCACGAGAAAAAAAAGCTAAAGCGCATAGTGTTCATCCAGTGTAAATGCAAAAAAGACTGCCACGTTTGTGATGCCATTCAGGCAATATCTATCTCTTATTCATTGTATGCTAAGAATATATACGGTAACATGATTGTAAGTAGCGGAGAGAGATATCACACACACAAACACACACACACACATATATATATATATATATATATATATATATATATATATATATATATATATATATATATATATATATATATATACATATATATATATATTTAAATATATATATATACAGGGGATATATATATATATATTTATATATATATATTAATACATATGTATATATACATATATATAAATACATATATATATGGTTATATATATTTATATATATATATAGTTATAGAGATATATATATTTATATTTTTTTATATATATCTATATTTTATATTTATTCATATATATACATATATTTATTTGTATATATGTATATATATATATTTATATATATATATACGCATATGCATATTTATATATATATATATGTATATACATATGTATAAATATTAGATATATATACATATAAATATATATATATACATATATATATTTGTATATATATGTATATATATATATATATATATATATATATTTTATATTTGTAAACGCGTCACGTACAAGTCGTCAAGGTAAGCAATTAAGCAAACTATATTAGCTTCCACATTTCGATGCAGCTTTACATTGACTAAATTTGACATAGCGCCTACATACTGTAAGCTGAGACCTCTATGAGCTCTTTAGTAGTGGGTAGCATTTAACGTGAGGATATTTGCTCAATTTACAGTGCAACTAAAAGCAATTTTGCGCTGTCACTTGCTAATTATCAGTAATGTGGGATTATAAATTTGGTCTATTAAGCAGCTGCATTCTGATTTGCTGTCATATATATATATATATAAATATGTCCTTATACACGTTTCTTATCTCGCGGTAGCACTTTATATTCTGCTTGACAGCACTGTCATGATCAATATGCAAAGAACGGCCTGAAAGCTTTATTCGTTTTCGTGGTCGGTCATGCACCTGATTGCACGCTGTGTTTGTTTGTTGGCCTATTAAATGTAATCGACTTGTTAGTCAATTCAACCTGCAATGACATTTATTGTACCGGGACAGCTTATGTGTGTGTTCCTATGCTATCATTCTACATGGGCCCCGTGATGCATCAGAAACAACTCAAATGGCACCGCTGGGTGCAATACAATATGGTAATGTAATCATGAAGCCATGATCATTCAATGCGGGAAGACAAACAACTACATCAGCGTATTACATAAGAAGAGTTATTTGTGTTCGCCGTGTTTGGCATACATATGTTCTTTGGTCGCAGTTAACGTAGATGCATTTGGAATACTTATTGATATCGCTTTGTTTCTTGCCTTTTCCATACAAATTTATTTGGAGTAGTCGGAAAATGTGCTATAAATGTACATCCTTAGACTTAGGATATTGCTGAATATTATTGCAGGGATATAGCGGACGATAATCGCTGTGCAATGTCGGTATACAGTTTTACTGTGTCACATTTTGTTTATTGCGCATTTTCCAACGTTCACGTGCGGCATATTATGAATACATTGTAAGCAATGGGTCGCTTATAGCAGAAAAACATCTGTGAACAAATATTCCTGCAATCCAGCGCCCTCTTGGATCACGAATGAGGCCGTTGTTAATAATGTAGATCACAATTTTGCACGATATGGAATTATTTTGTTTAGGAACGCCGTACATATGAATATTAATACATGTCTAATTATCTTTAACACGACCGTATTCCAATCAATTTAGCTCGAATCATGCTATTCCAGGTGAGACTTCTTTCAATTACTCAATTATCCTGCCTTTACCGCCATAGAAAAGCAATGATGATGCCTTAATTGACCACACCTCATTTAAAGGGCTCATGGCTCGAAGTATCATGTGTTTGTGATACTGTTGACGAGGCACCAAGTGCATTGTGGCTGTTTTATCGCGAAGCCAGTGATTGAGTTTAACAAACACGGGGACATCATCGGTCCATAAATTTGTTATTAGGTACATTCCGAAAAATAGCAAAAAACAGTTAGAACAATTTGACATGTCGAAGTTATCCGTCCTTTTCCTGACATTGCATTGGCAGAAATTCGCGGGAGTCAGAATAATTATAGAGGAGTGATATACATATATATATTTACATTTAGACAAAAAGTAAGGCGGTTTCACTCCACGAATAGAGGAGTGAAAGGCAAGATTCATTCAGCGGCAAATATTGCTGCTACAATAAAATAGAATTACATCAGCAATATTTGCCGCTGAATGAATATTGCCTTTGTCTCCTAATTAAGAGAATTATGAGTATGTACTGCCTTCAGAGATAATAAATCCTCCAATATTGAAGATAGGCAGACCACTCGTTTACCCTGCTGGACGAACCGTATCGTTGCAGAAACATGCCAAAAATTTTTGTAGACGCCCTTATTGCAACAGAATTTTCTAGATTCCCGCCTAATAACTTGTCATCATTGGCAAAAATAGGCAACAGTGCAAACTTTAGGAATTTTCAGGATACATCAACGTCATAAACTTTAAAACAATTTGTGCAGTGCATTGTACAAGGTTTCTCCAATAATGAAATATACTGTAATTAAACTCGTGTCTCACTTTGTCCGCCATGAAGAGTGCGGTGATGGTCATTCACGACCGCGGGATACATAGGTGATAATTTGATATCCTTCTAACTTTGTTACAAAGAGCACAATTGCGACGAATGATGCATGGATGCATTATAGCTCTGCAATGTTGGAGATGCTAATCGAGTTAGATTAAGCATTTTATTCAGTTAACAAGTACTTATCATTAATGACATAGATCGTTAGCTGTTAATTGTACAAGCACCTTCAATATATGATTTCGGGTCAGCCATTACAGGCACGAAGCGCCGGTTCATTATATAAGTGTGTGACCACTATCCGATTAGTTAATGTTCAATGGAAATAAGGCTACAATGCGAGGATGATGGAGTCACGAATACAACATTACGCTATAGGATGGCAATGTGGTATCCTTCAGTGGTAACAATAATGATGATGATGATGATGATGATGATGATGATGATGATGATGATGATGATGATGATGATGATGATGATGATGATTATGATGATGATGATGATTATGATAATCAGGACTTTTGGTAAAACTGTACAAATTAAAATGTAACTACAGTTTGTTTGCGCTGACAATTACGTAAGCATCCAAATTCAATCACACAAATATGAACAACACAAAAATCATTATTGGTGGTAATACACTTCAGCCAACTCAATTTGTTACAACAAGTATTCGCAATCACATATTAATTGTAATAATAATAATAATCAATTTTATCTTTGGTACTGTAGAATACATTGATTACTAGACTGCCTCTAAGGGACAAAGTATGTCTATCGGATGACCATACAACTCTGTCAGGGCCTGTATGGATTTCATGTAGTCATCCGGGGCCGGATGTACTTTGTCCCAGTGGTCAATGAATGCGTTGGGTATTGTCGTACTGTATAAGGACTAAGCCACCCATTATATAGGATTCGGCTCGCATTTTTACGCACTTGCAAATATGGTCGATAGTCAGCCAGCGAGAATAAATCGCATTTTACTAACGCTCTTGGTGGCATTATGGGCCCTGGACGCAGACAAAATAAGTGGTAGGGGGTAAGTGACGTATTGTCATGTGGATAACCTGGCATCTTTGATATAGGTCGGTTGTTAATTAAGTTTCCTGAACATTCGTCATCCAACTTATGCAGACCTAATGTATTTCAAAGTGAGTTAGGCACGGATCTTATTTGTCTTTCTAAAACGCCGTCAGCGAACCGACTGGATGACTAAATAACCACTCACACTCATTTAGATGCAAAATCCCGAAAATTATATGATGGCTCCTCTCTTTAACTGCACGACACATTTCCCCCTGAGGCCCCACTAAATGGGCACAAGTGTCTCGTCTGGCTGTCGATGTCGGGCATTCAGGCGCAGAAGAGCGTTTATGAAACATTCTGTATCCATGTTTAGTGTCACCTAACTACGCATGGCATGTTAAGACAACCATATCTATTTATCTCACTTCATGCACGTGTTATCATAAAGAGTGCAGAACATTCTTCATCAATATAAAAGAATGAGGCATTCATTTTAAGATACCGCCGTGTTATTAATTTGGTTATCTGGCTATCATGCGATGTATTATTTGGCATGCAATTTTTACCTTTTCAGGTCTTCCCCTCATTCATCAGAGAAAGAGTTAAACATGTTTGGTAAATTGGACGTGAAGCAAATTGAGTCAGATAAAAAATTCAAGCAATTTATTTGTTTAGGCAGGTCCATCAGGTTAATTTTATAGAAATACTATTGTTGCCATAAACAGAATGAATGGGTTATGTTCGGCCGCTGTATGACGTCTTCTATTTCCGGCCGCATATATATGTTAAACCGGCCTTTATATGCTTGATCATGTAGCAATCATTAGGAACCTGAGTGATGATGTCATGGAAATGCTAGAACTCGCCTCGGTGGTGGCTATATCGTCCGCATTAAGGCATAAGGCTGTATATATGCAATTTCTTAAATTGCTTCTGACGCTTGTTAATTGTTTTCTGGATGATAACATAAGACATCGTTATTATAAGGTGCATATAAACGAGCTATTATTGCAGTGGTTTATTGCTTGCTTAAATTGAATTAATTTTTCCACGTGCGTGTGTTTGGCAAAATACACGCACGCTGGGTAGCAAAATGACAGGGAGAAATAACTTGAATCGTAGGTAATAGTGCATAGATGTGGCTGATCATTTTGATGATCGACAATTGAACGATTTATAGGCAAAGAGCTCAGTAGATGTACCGCAGTTGTATTGTCTTATCTACAAATGCTGGATAGAATATAAATAATATAAATTCATAAACACACACATAAATATAAATATATATTTATATGAATATATATGTAAATAAATATATATATATCATATATATATATATTCATATCATTCTGCGTTGCAAATTTAAGAGTTTAGATCCTCACAATTGACGCAGAAGTTCTAACTCACTGCATTCACGTCAGTTCTCTAACTTATTGATGAACAAACCGTTGACGATTCCATAATCGTTTGCATGTAGCATTTTTTTTCTCCACTTTACCATATTTTCATTGACAACAAAGAGCGTTAAATATTGCGTCACACCATATTGCAGTCGATGTTGTTTAACAAAAACATTTAACATTAAAGAGTCATATTTCCATTTTATATATATATATATATATTTATATATATATATATATATATATATATATATATATATATATATATATATATATATATATATATATATATATATATATATATATATATATATATATATATATATATATATATATATATATATATATATATATATAAATGTATATCGTTTGCACCAACTAGCAGTGCTGACTGGTTAAGCAAGTTCGTTAATTAAAGTCCTTCCTGCATCAATGTATATGTTAGAAATTTATTTGTCATTAAGTATGCGTGTTAGTACATATTCCCTCATAACTTGTGGCTAATATACATTATGTATTTGACCATTGATGTCGCATTTTTATTCTGCCTCAGTAATTGCCATTATAAGCGCTGCTTTCTTCATCCATTTTCATTGTATTATACATAAAAAAACACATACATACATATATACACAAATACATACCTACATATAATCATATATATACATAAATACACGCATACATGCATACATACATATACTATATGTACATACATACATACGTACGTACGTACGTACGTGCGTGCGTGCGTGCGTGCGTGCGTGCGTGCATGCATGCATGCATGCATGCATGCATACATACATACATACATACATACATACATACATACATACATACATACATACATACATACATACATACATACATACATACATACATACATACATATATACATACATACATACATACATACATACATACATACATACATACATACATACATGCATACATACATGCATACATACATACATACATACATACATACATACATACATACATACATACATACATACATACATACATACATACATACATACATACATACATACATACATACATACATACATACATACATACATACATACATACATACATACATACATACATACATACATACATACATACATACTTGTATATATGCACACATACATACGTATATACATACATCCATACTGAGAGACAGACATACAGACATACACACATGGATAATAGGTGTTTATTTCTTAATTGCTTTCTTCCCATTTCTTTCGGATCGGGCGAGTTTGGGGATGGGGAGTTATTCCCTGGATTCTTCAACAATTGATGTAAAGGACATAGCTGAAACGATGTAACGCACAGTGAATTCCGCAAGATTAAAAACCTCACTTCATAATGCATGAGCTTCTAGTTGGCATAAGTAGTATCCGACACGCCTGCAATCATTTGTCTTTTCAGATGATCACTTGAGCCGGAACACCTAGTGTTTCAATTGCATTGTTACATTCGTTTGGCAGACGGATCAGGTGGAATAACTTATTTGTGAAAATACATTGGTACATTTCGAAGAGTAAATTTATGCTCGAAGACAACTCTCTTTAACAATTCAAGAAAATGTTTCTTATCATTGTAATCGAATGAAACATATCCATATTAATCTGTAATAAAATATTTTGTAGCTAAAGTAGTTAATAACATAGATTTCTTGCATATGACTTGCTAAAAGAGAAACTCCCTCCACCATGGACATCAGTCACTCTCAGCTCCTCGGCGACGTATCGAATTGCTGTTGACAAGGGGGCTTTTATGACATTTTCAGGAATAAACCCTAGCCGTCCCATTTACCCTCAGCCCCCCCGCCCCCCCCCCCCCCACTTACGTTCCTCGCTCACATTTTATATTCCACCACATTTTAGGCAGTAATGGAATAATTTGCAGTGCCATTTTAACCGTTAACAACTTGTAAAAAGTGAGTATATAACAACTAATGATGGAAAGAAAAGTAACTACATCAGCACCATAAATGCTCTGCACACCGATCTGATTTTGACAAGGTGACTCTAATTTCTTCCTTCCAGATTATTTTTTTTTTATTTTCTTATCCACATTACAATTATAGCATGCTTTCTGTTGCATAACGATAACAGCCGCAAAATACAGCATTACTTGATTTTGTAATGTTTGAAATGAATAACGCATTATCGTTAACCATATTGATCATGCTCCCTAATGAAGTTGTGAATCAGATATCTGAATATATTTATGTATATATATATGTATATATATATATATATATATATATATATATATATATATATATATATATATCTATATATATATATATATATATATATATATATATATATATATATATTTATATATATATTTATATTGCCCGCATATATATATATATACATATATGTATATATACCTATATATATATATTTATATATATACATATATATATATATATATATATATATATATATATATATATATATATATATATATATATATATATATATATATATATATATATATTTAGTAGAGTTGTTACCCTTTTCTTTCAGATCGTAACAGACGCAAGCTAGTCAGTACCTATAATCATCAAGGGAAATTGATTTACGGATGCTGTCTTACATATATTTGACAATCTCTGATACAGCTCATCCCTTAATCAGCACCAAGAACAGTGCATCAACATGCAATCATCACGAGGGAGTATCGCAAAAGTGCATAGTGTTCATCGAGTGAAAATGTAACAGAAAGTTCACTTCAAGGTTCATAATGCCATTTTATGCAACAGCCATCAATTATTATTAGTAAAAACACCGAAACATGATTGTAGGCAGCGGGGGGGGGGGGGGTGTTGTGGCGTTACTCTGACATGCATGCAATAGAATATTCGATTAATAATGTCGTTAATTCATTGATTAGGATCACTCTATCGCGTGAAAATTAATAAATTCATTACGAAGTTCCGAATATTGTACATATCTTCGTAGTCGGTAAGTCCATAGCGTAACAATCAGCATGATAAGCAATTACGCGTGCTATATTAGCTCAAAATTTCTCATATTAGCATACAAGTGCTAACTGTGGGGCTTTGCAATGACTAAGTGTGACATAGCGTCTACATACTGTTAGCTAAGGCCTCTGTGAATTCATCACGCCGCACAATATAGTTTACACTGTGTTAACTTTAATATTTTCTCGATATGCAGTACAAGCCAAAACCATTTTACGTTGTCAAGGCTAAGTATTAGTAATTTGGGATTGTAAAATTGGTCCTTTTTTTCTGTCAAATATTTAAAAACGTCATTATACGCGTTTCTTATCACGCGGTGGCATGCTGATCATGCTAGACAGCGCATTGCAAAACAAGTATTCAAAGCACGGCCTGAAAACAAAACGAAAATTGTTCTCGTGGTCAGACATGCACATGATTGCACGGCGTGTTGACTTGTTACAGTCCAATACCTTCAAATTGTTAATCAATTCTATCCGCAATGACATTAATGTCCACGAGAAAGCTGAAACCCTGTAATACGTGTGTCCCTATGTTATGCTTCTCCATGGCCCCTGTGATGCACCAATCAGAACCAACTTCAACGGCACCTTTGGGTGCGATACAATGTGGTCATGTAATCATGAAGCCATGACCAGACAATGAGCAAAGATATGTAACTATTACAGCGTATTTAACGGAGTAGTTATATGAGTTCGACGTGCTGGACATACATCGCAGCTAACGCAGATATAAGATAATGCTTGTGCATTCGCATACCTGCTTTTGAATGCAAATTTGTTTGGAATAGTCGAAATGTGCTATAAATGTATATGCTTAGTCTTCGATATTATAAATTACAACTGTAGGTTTATATCGGAAGTCGTTGTTTGTGATGTAGATCACAATATAACGCATCGTGGAGTATAGAATTATTACGCTGTTCAACTGAATATTTATACGTATCTAATTATCTTGAATTCGACGGTTATCTAACCTATTCAGCTCATATAATTTTATTCAATTATGTACCCAGTGAGAATTGATGGTAAACTGCAATATTGCTTCAACACTGGTTATCTGACATGTCACTTACTTTCTCATCCTTCCATCTGTTCAATTATCGTGGCATTCACTCGTGTGCATAACACATATATCGGTTATACCCAGTGCCTCGCCAGTTCGTATACAAAGCCAATTCAGACCGTAAATTCGATAGTCACATACTGATTGCATTGTTCATAGAACTGCTAATTGTTTATCTCTGATTAGTCATGCTTTGGTCTGTCGAGCAATAATAATAAATTAATTTCCAGCCGCCACATTGCTTTGTTATATATAATTACGCAGTAAATTCCCTTCGGCTTTTATTACCCATAGTGAACAAGCCCCTACGCGGTTGTTTAGCACTGCTAATAACATATACCTGCCCTTGTTAAAGACTCGATGATATGGCGAAGTACTGTCTAATAACCAAAGCATAGGCTTTATAAAATATGATTGTTTAACCTAAAATGCGGAATTCAATGAACAGAATGTACCACTCTGTTGAAATCGGTAAATAAAAAAAGCCGCAAGAGAAATTATTTGCCACAATGATGCAACGATCGAGCCAAGGTAGCCACAAACAGTTGCAATACTCATGGTAGATGCCTAAATGTATGTAACTAGCGTGGATGTTGCAATGGGATATGCGACCTGTGTACATATAACGGTTACATGTCGCAGCATCTCTGGATTGCAATCTTTTTTGGTCAATAAAATATGTTCTTGTTCCGATCTTATGCACTGTAAATCCGTCATGCCATAAACCCGATCATTTGATTATGACGATTATTTACATTGCCATCAAATAGGGTAATAGTTATAACGCTATCCTAGCCAAGTTACATCTCTGCTAGAAAATATACGATTAGAACGTGCTTTGCCTATGCCTTAGTGACATCCGACCCTGGCTGCTCAATTGAATCGTTCTTGTATGCGCAATTAAGTGGATCCCCGATTACAGAGCCAAAACAAATGTACAAGGAATGCAGGTCGCATTGCGTTGCTTAAACAACAAAATGACAATTAGAAGCATAGTTGACATAGAATTACCCCACACCACTATAATACGCGCCGGCTTCTACAAATGTTGACCTGGCTAAACATTGAAAGTGTTTAATGTTGAAAGCCCTGTTATTCATCAACGCTGTAAAGGAAATAAGAAATGCGGTCGGCCACATGGCTGGCCCGGCCTACTTCAACCATTGATTAATCTTGCAAGCCTGGTTGAACTTGCTAGTCGTATGCATTAGCACCGTCGCAACTGCAGAAGGATAAGTTAAAGCATAAAGGTCTGAATTGTTAAGGCTTGAATGCCTCAACACGTGCAGCACGTTTCATTGACCAAGCCGATATGTAGATGAAACACATAGCATAATTCGACAACTTTAACATAAACAGGTGAAGATACTGCCACCCTGTTAATCTTATATATGTTATCTTAAAGAACATTAGAGGAGCGTTTTGGGGTGCCGATTTTTGAGTCGAGTATTTATGTATTGCTAGGCAAATACTGGTGGATGTTTATGTTTCGCCTTTATTTAATGACTGTCATATCTCAAGACTACCAACGTCGGTATGAAAATGCCGAAAGGAATTCAAAATCCATCACTCAGAGGAACCAAACCCAATCGTATATTGTTGTATAATATTCGAACAGAAACACACAGTTACTTAGCTGCATTTTGTGTTTTATTAGTTCATGGCTAATTCATTACCCTAAGTCATGAGAAAGCACACCAGCCCCACACCCCCTCCCACCCCACAACCCCTCGCCACTTTTCCAAATCAATGATTAACATTAGTCTTGTGAGGTAAGTTGTTCCTTAAAAAGCACTGTCCTAAACTAAGTGTTCGTAGTTTCCATTACGATTGCAAGTGTTGTCGGGGTCACTCAGTACAGCACGTGGGAAATGTGATGATGTTGATTTGGCGACGCAAATGCTGCATACAATCGCGATCCCTGCCGGGTGTACACGATATCGCGTTCTAACTGCGATGTTAGCGGCAAGCTGCATTACATGTTGGTTGTGGCGGCGTGCCACATCCCATTCCAGCTGAGAGACCAGATGGCAAACGCAGGTATACACAATAATATGATAATAATGGCATTGCTAATAGGCATTGTTAGACTGCAACCTGCATATGTCGATTAGCACTGCAGGAGTCCGAACCAGTGCTCTTCAAAGATTTATTTTCTCTATAGCGTACGTGGGATGGCACAAGGCAAATATTCTTTACCTGCATCATCTCTGTACAATGCAGGTGATAGGTATTCATTGGCGGAGTTTTGTAATTATTTCTGAGAATGCAGGCACTTCAACGCAAATTGAGCCGTATAATCATTTGTGTGATCTGTGAAATATACCACAACCTGGTGTCCGTGTTGATATAATTAACTATTGCAAAAACGCTCTCAACGAGAATAATAATTGACCATGAGACATAGTTTTAAACCAAACACTTTCAGAAATGATATCTTCGGCTTAATATTTGCTAAGTTATTGGAGTGGAACATAAATTGCTACTAAAACAACTGTAAAAGACTTGTAATAACCATAGATGCATTTGAGCCCCATCATATGTTGGTTGTTTAACGTATGAGGAAAAGTGCATGTAATTTTAACAATGCGAGTGCTGTAAAGAAAAAGCAAAGAATGCATT
Source organism: Urechis unicinctus (assembly GCA_034190875.2). Taxonomy (NCBI): domain Eukaryota; kingdom Metazoa; phylum Annelida; class Polychaeta; order Xenopneusta; family Urechidae; genus Urechis; species Urechis unicinctus. The sequence goes on along the minus strand of CM067343.1, from coordinate 56,163,180 downwards.
TGATTGAATTTTGAAGTGTTATTGTTTCAGTAAGCCATGCATAGCTAAAGCTCACTCAAATATATATATATGTATATAATGCACAGGTTGTTTCCACCCATGATTAGTTGGTTACATTGCACCGGAAGCCATCGTATGATCGTGATATTGCCTAGAGCATGGGATCAGATAATAAATCATCTCACTCAGCTACTACACACTAATGGAGCACTAAACTGACAAGACTGCATAAATTAGTCTTAAAGTGCCTATCGCACGAAAAATCATGTCTTTTTTTCTCCAGATAACGGATATATAACGCAGAAGTACCTATTCTGTCTATGTGTCAATTGTCAAAGTGCGCGCTTTCTGATCAAAATTCGACTTTAAAGATGAATTCGGCGTATCGAGCCGACAAGCTCATGTATAATTCATCGCCTCTACGTGACGTCAGGTCCGGGATTGTTTTTGTTGCGAGGCGCAATCTGCATTACGATTAGCGAAAAATGGCTGCTGGAAATTTTGTTATTTCATCACATCAGGAGAGCGACGAAGAGACATGGTATGGCATAGGTCATTTGCACACTATCGTTGCTTCAGCAGAGCAAGTTTTGCCTTACAGATTCGAACCAGAAATGAGCGAATCTGACGTCTCCGATGAGAGAAAAAAGACATTGGCGATGTCACTGCTGCGTCCTGCCCAGGACATCGGGCTGCTACAGAACAATTCTTGGTAAGCTATGTCTGATTCTGCTTGTGCACCAGTTCATCGTTTATGTGTTAGCATGTAACGAAGTTATTCCATAAATTTCACCAACAAAAATATGTAACCTCTTTTCCTAACAGTACACTATACAACAGAGCTTTGCAGCAAATAAAATTTCCTTATCAGACAGTAGACATGAGATACCACAAAGTTTTTATCAAATCAAGTGGGTGCAAGGGTTCATGTTAACACAGTTGTACCATGTAGAATGTAAATGCTCCTCCACACGAATTGCAAGCAAACTTCGGACTGCTGTTAATAAATAGAGATCCTCTTTAAAGTAGGCCTTATCAAAGGCGGATTACAATATTTTTAAAAGTTGATGCAGATTGATTCTGAGGTAGAATATATATAGGAGAGCAAATACCACAGCTGTTTTCTAATAGGATTGACAGTTAGCCCATAAATGAATGTAAAACTGGACTTTAGGAGGTGAAGGTGTTATATTATCATCGTGGTCAGTGTTACATAAGAATTTCTATTAATGCAGAGGCTAAAACATATTTGCCATACAATATGTCATCCTTTATTTCATACATTAATATTCCCATCATTACATCATGTTACAGTTGTTTGTGTGGATACTGTCAACCAATGGCAGACAGAGGTAGAAGAATCTGTGTGCTGTGTGGAAATTCCTTGAGTCATGACTTCAATAGAGAACAGCCCCATTCCCATTGGTGGCATAACCCAGCATCCTGGTTTTAATCCAATCTGTTTGAACCCTTGGGCCTTGCAAGTGGGATATTTCTCTTACAGACAACAGCATCGGCACATGCCAGATAATGCTGTACAAAGGTGACAATGTTTTTTTATAATTAACACATTAATCTGTACGAAGGCTAGCAGTCATTTTTTACGATTTAATTATATTTATTGGTACTGGTATGGCAACAAATATTTGAGCATGGTTAAATCAACAATGTCACATGGTTATTTTACAGGTATACTGCATACAGACAGTTTGTTTGTTGGTGCTGGGGACATCTTGGACAAAAGATACGAGTTCCGTTACCAGACTGTGCTGTTACAACAATACGAGATAACTTCCCAGCACCAGACTATCAAGGATTCCTCTACCCTCCTCTCACCTAGGACTGGTCTTGATACATGCAAAACCTACTCTGGTGTGCCTCAATGGCTTGTCGTGGATCTGGTCTCATCGCATCTGCACACATTGGAGATGGTGCATCTGTCTTGGGCAGGGTTGGCTCATAGCAAACCAGCAAGAACTCAGCCATCAGGCACTCGACATACTTTGAAACATAACAGGAATCAAGCCACAGCACACCAGACTAATGCTTATAACATTATACCTCCATGGTAATTGCATTTGTTGTTGTTTACATATTATATATCAGTAAATATTCACCAAATGTTGCCTTTGTTGCCACTTTAGTGACAACATGCCCCTGCTTAAACTTGGGGTATTTTTAGCTTGAAGACTGGATCCGCAGCTTCTGTTGTCCCCTGTTCTCTGATATCGGTGATACAATGAACCAATGATACGTGACCTACATATATTTGGCATGTCAGCACATGCTAACAAATTTAATGACTCTCAAATTTAAAAAACAAACACCGCCATGAAGGAGTACTGTAAAAAGCAACATATTATATCATAAGAATGATACTTGCTTGGCAACCATACCGTCAACTTAACAAGATAATGGACTATTTATTCAATACTAATGCAACACGAAAGTCATCAAATCTCACCCTGTGCTTCTCTCTCTTGACAAAGGCAGGTCTGCTTTTCTTGGGCTGGGGTGGGAGGGGTTCACTTGCCTCACCATCCTTTCTTGATTGCTTGACAGCAGAGGCCTTCGCAAAAAGAGTAGGCACAGGAGCTTCCTTCAAAACCCGCTTACATTGTGGAATCCAACCAAGCTCTTCTCGGAGTTTCGGTGCCTCCTCAAAACATTTCTCGGTGAAATGAACCGAGCACACAAACGAGTACTTGCCCGGGCCCGGCCATTCGTCTCGCGATCGTTGAACCTGGCCAATCCATTGTTTTATTTATCGTCCTTACGAAGAAACCTGAACAATCTCACGCCGTCCCGACTGGTACGCGAGCAGCCCCCAACACAACAACCATTAACCATCGCGCTCAGGCGGTCACAAGATGGCTAAAAACGATCCAAAATCCCAAAAACGAGAAACGAACTCCGACAATGTAAACAACGAGGAACTCCGTGCGTCTCTGAGAACGGCCTCCCTTACCTGTCGTCACACGCATGGTTGACCTAGATAATGGCTGCCGCAACATTTTGTCGGGCGCGCTAATGTGAACTGACATTTTATCAAATTTTGGCCTTAACTGATCAGATGCGACGGTTATTGGACCGGTTTGAGTTTATTGATCACATTATGAATTGATTTCAGCAAAGTACCTATAACCCTATAACCGTGCGATAGGCAATTTAACGATCGTGTTTAAGTACACCAAACGTCATTTTGCATTACAGCTGCATATTGCTTAACTCTTTCAAACGTTTCAACTTATTGTCCAATACTCACTTGCTCCCCATAAGTTTTGTTGTATGTCTAATATGCAATTATTGTCACCTAAAAGTTATGCCCATATAGAACAATTTCAAATGCCACTTATTATTTCAATATATGCGTTAATGTTATTCATTTCGATATGGCAAATCTATATACTGTATGTGGCTATTTATTTCCTACTTTGTTTTTAAATCTCACTTTGTATTGATTTCCAAAATATTGTTAACAATATAATGCGGAACAGCGATAATTTCGAAATTTTAAGGTTGTGTATCGATTCCAGTCCAAAATTGGGTTTGTGTTTATGCCCTTCGAATTTAGATTTAGAATTAGCAAGTTAATGAATATGCTGACAATGTTTGCGACTGTTTGTGCATTTTTAAGGAGTTTAATTGCGGCCGTCCATTCAAATTAAATCATGTCATATCGAGTGCAGTCTTCTATATTTTCCCAAAGAAAACCTATTATATCTTAACCCTTACGTACGTCTATAGATTTGGAGCCATTGTGAAAGAACGGCACGATTACACGTCATAATCTTTAATGAGAAAATTCCATAGTTGATGTTTTATTTCAAGGTAAATGACCATATAATTAAAAATATCATTTGGTTAGGTCATGTCATTGTTTATATAGTGTATTGTTTATAGAGCACCAACATTATGCTTCACCAACAAACGCTTTCTTTCAAAGATCTACACCCATTTGATATCACGCGGTACGCATCGGCAGTTTGCTATTACTAATCACTTCGTTTCACACTAATCATAGTAGTGACGACCCAGATACACCGTATGTGATATTCTAGCAGGATTTCATCTCCTTAATGAAAATCAACTTGCAGTGGAAATATATGGTATATGACCTTAAGTTCATTAACGCGTCGATATAAAAGACAGTGTCAGCAAAGGTTGGATACTTTGCGTCGAGCAGATAAATGTAAATGTGATCTTACTGCGTACTTGAGTGGGGTTTATATCTTTTGCAGGTCTTTGAAGGTCATTTTCATCGCCTAGATATTTTTACCGGCGCCTAATTGGCTATCAGGGTAATTAAGATGTACGGTGTTAATAGGTCATTAAGGACAGGGTCTGATGGAGCCCATTTGCGAAGAGGCAGGGATGGGGATTCAGTGAATGCTCTCAGATGATGCTACACCGAAGCGTCACTTTTTTGTTGCAAGGAACTGCATTAACTGTAGCCCTATACTACGTCTATATAAATGTCCAAACACGACGTAATCCAATGCAATACAGAAATCCGAAATTCAGATCAGACACATTAAACGTGATATTCCTGGAGAGCAATTTAATTTTTTCGTGTTTTATGCCAATTAACAATTTGCGGTCGTACCCAGGAGCGATAGGTTCAGCTGACTCCACTTACGATTAAAGCCGTGGTGGCATTATCAAAGAGCGCATTGTTCCATGTTTGTATTTTCGATAAGGCCTGGTTAATGCGCCCATGCGCCGTACAAATTATTTAGCGGACGGAGAGCACACAGTGGCCAACGTAATGATGGTCACCTAAACAAGATTCAACAAAATTCGATGTTTCTTTGGCAATTATTAAAGATAGACATTGATAGCTATCTGTTCATTCACAAGACGGCGATATATGCTGTTTTCTGAATTCATTACCCTGCATAACAATGCGTTACTTCCACAAATACATTAACCTAGGTTCTAGGCATAAAAACAATCAAAACGTTTAAATCAAATGAGCGTCAATGCAGGGTTACATAAACCAGCGCTGTCATAGTCAACGTTTAAACTCCTCTGTCCGAATGAAAAGGTGTCGCTAAAAAGAAGGCATTAGTGACGACTATGAATGACCTTTTTTGTCAGTCTAATATAGCACAATGCAATCATATCCATTAGTGCCCTAACAGAGGCCAGCAACACAGAACGTGTTTCAATTTTATATATCGGTCCCCCAGGCGTCTGCGGATTTTAAGTATGATCATTGCATAATCATTGCTGTGCTCTCAAACCGATGAATCTGTTACCCCGCAACAACCCACACACTTTCACGAGCAGACGATATGAGTAATTTTGATGAATAATTTCACATTTAAATAGGGCAGAAGGTTCCATTTGGTAATCGAATCGGCCAGCAAACAACGTATCTGTAGTTTAAGTGCATAAGTAACGCAATAAGCGGAAACTCCATGAAGCATTTTAACGCAGGTAATAATAAATTCATGAAATGTGTGATCAATTGACGCACTTCTACTACAGCTAACACGCCTTACTTAGACGCATATTGATGCATTAATTAATCTGACAAGGGCAAGCGATTTGATGACGCAAGTATATCACTATTAACAATACCATGCACCACTAGTTACGTTATAGATTCATAAGAATTGCCAGTATATGACAATATATAGTTATAAATACTGGTCGGAATCAAAGTTTGTGCGTGTAAAAATCTTGGCACAAATATGCTGTTGTATGTAGTGTGTGTCGTATATTTAAGTTGGCGTACGTGTTAACATAAACTTAACGCAGTGTTAAGCGCAACGAAATACGTTGCAATTATGATGGTACAACCATTAGGGCGTACTTTCTGCCGATATATGCTACTATAATAGTCAGCCGTGAAGCCAGTTACGAATGATTTGTCTTGAGTGTATGGGATGAGTTATCATGGCGACCTTTAGTTGTACATGTATTTTGCGAAGGAATGCTCATGACAGCCGACCCCATAATGGCCAATTTAATGCTTATCTGCACTATGCCGACCAATGTACACTTTGGTTTATAATGATGGAACCCTTCTAGCGCAAAGCTAAAAAAACAACGAGAGAGCGTATATTTTCGACATCCTGGTTCCACAACGAAAGAGTCGCATACAAATCACTGAATTACTGAGGCAAAACTGTTTATTGCACTGCAAAACTGTTAAAAACACAAATGCTTCCGTACATTTCAATACAAAGAAACTTACTTGATTGAGCGAAGTCTGCATAACATATACATATGAATACAAAACTATAAATATGTATGAATATCGTAACATGTATATACATATATATTTATATATATACATATAAAGTCATTTATATGTAATTATATATATATATATATATATATATGTATATAGATATAAATATATATATATATGTACATTCATATATACGTGTGTGTTTTGTATTGACATATACATATTACTCAGCCATGCCGTTACATAACGGCCGTATGCATTTGCACGAGTTCAGCAGAGCTTTTGTTATTGGATCTTGTTACGTTACAAAGCGCAAATCGTTGGGATTGGCACGAAGCGCTCCATCGGAGTTTCCCTGATTTGGCATTTAATGTATTTAAAATGTGCAAGAATATGTGATGAGAGACACGAGAAAGCTGCACAATGATGATCGATGTTCTATTTCCATAAAAAGGTTACACTCATCTTGGTTTTGGTTCTTGAAGTCTTAAAATAAGTGCTTGTATAAAGCCTTATAAATTAGTTAAATAGTCCTTAGTCGGTAAGCTTGTGCTATTCAACATGAACAACTGTCGTCTTTCAATGAATATTTGTGCAAGCAATTTTGATGAGTGAAATATGGACAATTTGAACAGAGCATTTGTATTACCTAAAGTTAGTAAAGCGTTCATAGAATGTATAGTAAAATGATCAATGATTTTGAGCTGATTCCCGTGAGGTTTGTATTGTACAAATCGGGCGACGGTAAAACTCTGAACTGATATGACGAATCGAACAAAAGGTGATTATTTAATTCATAGCATAAAGGTGGTCCGTGATTGTGCAGCGTCGGAGTTTGTATTAAAGGGTAAATGTTTGATTGATAATGTGCATACCCAGCATTCGTTGTCGGTGAAAATGCTATTTGCGATATAAATTTCCCCCATTCTTTTAATACATTACTTGCTGTTATATGTGGCATCAAAAAAACTTCTATGCATATACAGATCGAAACATTGCTTATTAGCAGGACTCGAGTTGATTACAAGGCGCTTATTGTCATTTGTACATACTCTCACCTTCAACCTGCTGGAGTTTATTTTGTACCATTATATTGGCATTCCTATTCAATCAAAGTAACCCATTTTATTTCACTCATTAGACACACAGCGTAATGTCACGGTGTCTTTTGTCTTTCGAAAGTGTGTCATGTCTTTTACTTCACCATCAAACACAATGACAGTTTTATCATGCTTCCTTGTCACATACTGTACATTACAGTGAGCTTAGACATGTCATCAAAACGGATCCACGAGGCAATAATGCTCCTTCATCTAGCAGTCGTTAAGGTTGTGTTCAATGTTTGTAGGAGTTAACCTCATTTGTGATTGAAAAGGCAAAGGTTGCCTTATTGGCCTATCGAGGTGCGTACTTGACTAAATGCAGTTTGATAACCACAACGTTTAAGCGTGTGCAGCCTGCATGTCAATATGCACAGCTTTCATTTTGAGTGTAATTTCTGCTTTTGATCCTAGGAAAGTATCGTGATGCATTCGCTTGAAAAACTATTATATTACATATTGTCCTGGCATTCACACAATAACCTACGTGCCACCTTCTGCAGAATGATCAAAAGAATACTGGGCACCAGCTCCAGAGACAACACTACTTATTAATACATCTGGATACTTAGTACCCAGATATTTTTGGTCGACTTTTAGCTAGATACGTTACCAAAATGCATGGCGAAAATTTTAAATCACGCCGCAACTATTTTTCACCTTGGATCAAATTCAATGTCTAGTTTATTGGTTTATTATTGATATTGTGTTTATTTTTTATACTGCATCTATGTTTTTACATCCCAGTGCATCTCACTTATCAAAATAACCTCGATGTTGCTAGAAGTTATAGACTGCGGCGGCGGTGAGAAGCAATAATGTATAGTCACTACAGAGATTCATCAGTTATCTCAGACAGGCAGATTCAGATGTATCGCTGGTAGAAGAAATATGTCATGGTTGTCCGAGGACAAAAGTACATATGGCCATGACACACCATGATGATATCGATCCGATATTATCGATACATAGCAACCAAAAGGAAGACAGGCCATATTGAGGAGTAGACAAAAGAAGCAAAAACTCAAAAAAGATAGTTTGTGTACAGACATTCAAGAATTGCAACAATTCGCATTGCCATCAAAGCTTTGGCGTCACTCTAATTGGTTTCGGGGTGTCAAAATTATATTGCTAGATTAGATGCAAAACGCTCATTCACTTCATCAATCAAATCTGCGTCCCCCGAAAAATAATCAAGTTTTGAGCGATCAAGGTACTCTTTTGCAAACGTGATAAATATTGTAGTGGTCTATTCTGTTATGTTAATATCATCCACACTACGATTGGATAGTAGCAAATCACATTCATACTATTGTCAGCTACATGCATGTTGTAACATGTATAGGTATATATGTTTATGCAAGGGAGTCAAAACGCTCCATTACTGAACTTGGAACATTGCAACTCCAATGGTAAGTTTGAAGTTATAGTATATTCTGGCCTCCGGTTTATTAATAACAATTACTACACAATATATACTATTCCATGAAATACAGATGTTGTTGGCATTTATGTAGCCCATGCATTGTCTCTCATTCTTATCCACTGTGCTTTCGATGAATGTAAGATGGCTGACACTACATTCCCTCATTACATTTATTGTGATTTATATCTGCTATCGCTGCCCTTATGGTTGCACTTAATTCATCGTCAACCGTGACCATTTTCATTGTTCCCACATAACGAGCCGGCATATTTCGCTATTATTTTGCTGTCCATCAAATTGACATCGGTGTGTATATTAAGCAAATAATTGGCTTCAAGAAAGCGTCATATATGCATACATGTATGGTATTCTTTATTAAAAGAAGCAACGTCATATATTCAGCACTTATTCGCTGAAGGATTAATTTAATGGTGCTGACCCGTCACAATATAAAGTAATTATCCTTTTTAGGTGCCACGAGATCACAAAAGAAATACACCCCAGCAATGCTGCAATGTTACTTGTCGTGAAAATTTGCTATTGAATAAGATGTGTTCATAAAACACCCGATTAGCATGATGTTGCAAAGTATGAGATCGGTAGGCGTACGAATGTGATTACACCCATTCATCGGACAAATCGGTTACTACATCCAACATGCGGCAGGCAATTTCGATATTGATAATTGTCTAATTGCTTTCCTGTTTGCTTTTGTATTCAGGCAATTAAAACAATAACTGCCAGTGCAATTTGAAAACATACATTTTTTTCCTTGACAAAATCTTTGGGTGACAAGAAATATGGCATACCGATTGTCAAATAAGCGAGCTTTCGTAGATTGGCTCGATCACTACTCTAAATGAAACATATAGTGACCACAATATATAAACGATCAAATTGAAATATATGTATCTAACAAAAGCCCAGCTTGATACAAATCTTCAAATATATTTAAATGAACATGGCTGCTTATAGACATTGCCGCCGCGATAAATACGTTTGTGTAAAGTTCAGAGTCTGTACTCTTTTTTTTGTATTCCTTTTGCAAATGACAAACAAGCATAACCAGAACACACTCACACTAATCTATTGGCATGTTATGGTTGAGCATAACTGGATCATTCAAATATTAAATTGCAAATATATACCAAATTCTTTTAAAACCTAATAGGTGTTTTGTAGCTCCCTGCAATTATGTCATCCGATAGAGCTTTTCAATTGCAATCATACATAAACTTCATGTTAATGTCATAATGCTTTACAAATGGAATAAGTAACTCAGCATATGAATTCTGACTGTCAGTTGTTTTACGTTTTCGCGTTTATTGTGTTTTGTACCACGATAAACACTCCATGGTATTTCACTTGTTTGCGTTATACTGAGCTTGTGTCGCCGCTGAAGAGACTTCGCGAACAGTGATTTTACAGACACCACGTATTAGCGAATGATTTAATTAGCTTATATGCAATATATCGAATGAACGATGAACAAATTACATATATCCCTATATATATATATATATATATATATATATATATATATATATATATATATTATATATATATATATATATATATATATATATATATATATATATATATATATATATATATATATATATATATATATATTTCTGCCCTGATTGCAAAGAACAGATACGAGAAAGCTATGCTAAGTAGAGAAACCCGTCATCTATATTTGTGCAGTGAAATAGACGCCTTTCATGTGAGGTGCAGTTTTCGTGTTGTTCGTTTCTTTCGTGCCAACATACGGTGTCAACATACGGTGATATTACCCCTATAGAGGAAGCTAATTCTTGGAAAATAACTCGATATCTGAACCCTATGTTATTTGGGAATATCGTTCCAATGGTACGATGTTCAAATGACACAGATGATTGAAACAGCAATCTTTTTGTTTTTTGTTTTCACAAAGCATCAGCATTTATATGATCTTTCATTGAATTAATACAAACACCTCATTTTGCGAGAGCCGTTCGCGAATTAATCCTTTTGAAACACGGGTATTTATAATGAATGTTATTTTGGTACAGGCAAGGGGGTCAAATGGTCTTACAGAATGAACACCCACAAAGGTTCGCTTTTCAGAGCAAGAGTTGTGACAAGTAAAAACGTATCATAGATTAAACGATCTAAGTAGATGTACTATAGCTTATTTCAAGAGCCTGCGAAGTCGGCGAGCTCTTTATCACTTGAAGACATAGATGTGGGTGTCTTGATCATGTAGATTTTGAATAATATTTTGCCAATATCGAAACCAATCAAAAGCTAAGCGAATATTAAAGGAACGGACATTGGCAGTAATGACAATGAGAGGGAAAGGCAACATGCAAGTGCATTTCCAATGCAGGGGAATATTGTATTAAGCTCTTGACATGTTTCAATGATATTTTGATCGTATGTTTTTTCGATATTGAATAGCAGCTCTAAATATTACCCTATGTTATCCAACAAGGCTTCAGCAATTTGTCGCCTATATCTAAGTGACACAAGTTATAGTAATTTCATCTATGTGTGCCCAGTTGATAGATATCGGAGAGTGTGCGAGTAAATTTCATATTTGACTTCAAAGACAACCTATAACAGCAACGCATCGTACCAATAGACAATAGTCGTTAAAGAAGTTAGCAGCTTTTTGGGCGGTCCGACATCATACTTTACCTGTGTCAGTTGTTTTGTGTATCCATTTGATCAGGGTTATAAGAGACTAGTCATACGATCCTTACAGTAAATAAGGTTACCTATATTACCCCATTGATTTGGTATGTGATTCGAAGTAAGAGTACATCTCACCGAATCACGCAGCATCGCCACTAAACATTGATCGGCATTAATGGTCTATTAGGACCCAATTCACTGTCATCGTCGCCCAGTCAGTTTACATATAACAAATAACCCAACTTGTGAATAATGCACGACCACAATTCGTAAAAAAGTTAAATAGCAAGTTATTTGGTAGTTGTATTAAGTTGTACAGACAATTAAAGATTAAACCATTTGCGTTTTGGACTACCGAAAATATTCATGCTATTTTAGCTAACACAGACATCTGTTATCAAATAATTGCCGAGGGTAGGAATAAGCAAGTGCTTATTGTCTCCGATGGCATAAACAGATCAGAAGAATGCCAGGACAGATCTTACTGGCATGATGCAGTTTCGTATTATTCTTGTCCAGTAATGGATCGAAGTCGTTCATCATAATAGACAAATAATATTCAAGACCCGATTGTTACACATTATTTATTTATATAGCATTACCGACGCCCTTCTATCATCAAATACTTCATAATCATCCGCAAATCGCTGCATGCCAAAAACATCCAAACAACATTGCTGTTTCATTGAAAATAAAGCTCGCTTTTCCAGTTGATCAACTTTATATATTAACATGCAAACTTTCCCAGCTAAGGTTTATATTCCTACATTTCAGAAAACATTTGTTATGAAATGAAAGTAACACACTCAGATTGAATGCTGTACGAAGATCGATGGTTATATATATAACACCAAGCGCATTCTTTCTTCTTTTGACATAGTTGGACATCGTAGACGTCGTAGGTTCATTCTATTCGAACGGTAGCTGCTAGTAACGCTGAGTGGACAAAGATGGCTTGCAGTTCCGCTGACGACAAGTTATTTGTATTTTTCTGCTAGCTTACCCGCCCGATAGATGCCATTCTTGTCAAATCGTGCCTTGTTAGGCAATTTGTCGTGCCAGTGCCTTATGTGTAAATATGGCCTTAATCCGGAACGCGGATTGCATGTCCTCAGCCGAAAGACAACCTCGTCATGAGCTTGAGCAGACTGCAGCCATCATTCTGTATTGGTTTACATGACACATGCAAGGTAATGAAAAAGACGCAGCACAGTACGCGACCTTGCAATCGATAAAATTCATTACACAGAGCATGAGTAAGTTATGCTGTCCCCGGGCCGATAGAGATTGTTACAATACGCACTATTAGAAAACCTGGCTTTATTTCAGTTCGACAAAGAGGAAACATTCACAATGTGAGTAATTCCTCCTTAATGAGAGCGCTGGTGGCAGATTCCTTTCGTTGCTCGTACCAATGCGCAGGGCGAAAAAAACGAGGTGGCTCGAAATCCGTCATCCGATAAGATACGCCCATTTATCATCAATGGCAATAAATAAATTACCATGATTTTAGCAATTATATGCCGTTTTACCATGTAAGTAATATACATTAATCGGCTTACGTGTGTATCTCCTTTGGTATAATGTCTTTGTGCAATGAGGATTAAACAATAAAGATATACCAACTGGCGTTGATTTGACAGTCGAAATCTTATGCAAATTATCATTCCAATTTTATAAGCCAATCGGTTTTTTTTATTGGCCGGTTGAAGTGTTTTGGGCTCTAAAAAAGCTGTTTGAATAATTGACCTAATATCGCAAGGGTAAAAAACAGTGACTGCCTATTAATTGAAGTTGTCATATTTATTATCAAACAGCTGTAAGCGCCTCTTAGAAAATAGGCTTAATATATTGCATGTTATATCCGAACTGCTTGACAGCAAAATAGTATTGTCAATATAAATGCTTATAATGTGCAGCAGGTTGAGTAGTGAGGCAATGTTCACTTGAATTTGTCCTATGATTGATGCTTTGTTGAATATAGAAGCATTTATCATTAGGTTGGGCCTTGTGTTGGAGCGGTTAATGAGACAGGTACAATATTTGGTGTTGCCAGCTCATTCTGAATAGGACGCTCAAAGTGATGCATCTTTTGTTTCCTTGGCTGATGTATGGCTTCTATTTAGATCACAAACCGCATGATAACCTTCGAGCAGCAATAAGCGGATCCGCTGTTTGTTCCACCTATATCCCGTCCATGAATTAATGTCACATCACTTTAATACTTTTCTGCTGCAATGTACTTACCATCCATCAACGCTTTGTTTTCTTCCGTAATGGTATTTTAGGTATCAATCGCGCTTTCAATCGAGTCGTAGTTCATATGTCTAAATATAAACCAAAGATGGATTCAATTGTTGATTGTTAACTATAAGACCAATGCATGTGTTGTTTCGTCATTCATTGATATAAAGCAGTAGTATAGATGTTAGCGGTACTGGCACACCTATCTCATATGATTATGGCACACCTATCTCATATGGATGCAACCCAGAAAACACTTATACAGGGTGACTCACATGAGCCAGCAAACCGCTCGCACCTCCCCCCACCATATGAGCCCAGCCCTTCCAGCCCCTATGGTATAGGCCCACACTAGTAGTTAGTCACCATAGAGGTCATTGAGTGATAAATATCTGCGACCGTCGCTGTAAGTTCCATTTTTCATGCGGTTGAGGTCCTGTATAAACTGGGCAACCTTAGCGTCGTTCTTCTCGATAAAGTCGGGATCGGGACGAGCGGTTATCAATCTCATCGTAAAGAGCTTCCAACAGTAGAAAGCCCCCGTTGGCCTCTCGTGATCCCACTCGGTCTTCCCAACCAAGGACCATGATGCTCCTGTTCCAAGCCCAGGCAACTATTAAACCTCCCGTTCGCACTATAGTCGCCGTCTTCAAGCCCCTCAATGGACACCCACCCCCAAGCCACCGTCCCCTTATACTTCTTCTGATCCTTGTGATACACCTGCTTATACACCTCAGCTCTCCCCAGGTCCTCAAAAGGAGCACAACCTGAAAACGCAGTCGACAAACACCCCGATGGTTGCCACCGGACTGTGGTGCAACCCCAACAGAACCTGAGGCTTATACATATTCGGAATCACCCTCCCAGGACTCCTAGTGTAGGGGCACTTTATCTCGAGCAGCACAACCTCCTCAGGATGCCCCAGACAGACAGCATCCACTTCAGCCTGCCGGATTGGGAGCACACAAAAGCCATCCGGAGAGTAGGCCGTCGCGCCGCCCTCAATATAGATATTATTTCCGTAGACCTTGGTGTCGTACACCTTCTCCAATACCGCAATTGCAACCTCCTCAAAAGTCGTACCCCAGAGGCAGGGTGTGCTAAAGCGAACACCCTTGTTGCTAGTTTTTTCTGTCAGCTTCTTGCTATAGCTGCTGAAGTAGTTTTGCCCTATGATAGAGGAGTAGTCACTTCCTCCAACGCAGCCCTTCCTCGTGGTCTCCCACTGGTCCGTATTTTGTTTGACTACAGTATGATCGTTGCAGAAAGATTTTATCGACGCCTCCATTATATCTAGCAACCCCCACTCTTCAAATGGACTGTCAGGGTCATACCTTAGCAGGTCTAGGGGGCGATTCTGCCGCTTTCAAACATTTTGCTTTAATGTCACTTTTCATTTGACTATATTTCATGATCTCGACCGAAACGACCTTAAACTCATCATCTGAGATATACCCATCTTCAAGCGCCGCCGATACAATGTCAGCAATGGTATTCAATTTGCTCTTAGCGAGAATGCGGATCTTGTCATGCTTTTTTAACTCAATGGTCAGACGCCGACTGATGAATTTTCCAACAATTACAAGTAGCCCACAAGCGGTTCCAGTAGCACCCAACACTGTGGCAATAGGAATGGCAACTACTGTAGACATTACACCTGCACCACTTGCGCCAAGACACACACCCACAGCAACTAAAGCAGTGTCTACAGCGTCCACTGAGTTTACTGCACACCTATATTTTTTGTACATAGCACCATATTTTTCAATTTCTTTCCCAATGTATTGCTTCATAAGACTGATCTCATTCAGCCGATAGGAGTGCCCCAGATCACATGGAGGAGGCTCCGGATTTAATGGTGCAGTCGTTGGTTGTTGTTTCATACTGTCTTTGTATACATAAGTCTATATATCAAGTTCAATTAGGAGTGAAGCTACAGACCAAGTCGCCCCTCTGTTTTGTGTGGTTGTATAAAAGTTAATAACGTTGCCTTGTTCTAGCTGTAAAGACTGGTCTAAAGTTATTACAACAGCCCGTTGGTTAGCAGGCTTACTTATTCCTACCACTTGATTCGTTCCATTAATAACAGGAACGACTGCTATAGGACCAGCATCAGCACCAACACCCGAAGACAACCCCATACGAATGATCTTGCCATTACATAACATGGTATATCCACAGCTTGAGTCTTGTGAGTCTCGACCCCTAGCCCCATGGCCAAACGACCACTCATATCCTCTGCGAAGGGGGCCACTTGCTTCTGCCCATATAGTAATGAGTGGTTTCGTCTTTTCATCTACGTATCGTCTCAGGTACCTGTTCTGCTGTCTATATTCAGCATCAATATACTTTTTATGAACAGCATCCTTCAGTGAAGTCGGGTCTTTTCTTAACTGAACGATTTTATTATCTCCCATTTCAAGGTCTCCAGTCATAGTACCGCCACTTTTATCCATTTTTTGAGTCACCAATAGATACATAGGTCTTTGTGGCATATTCCGATAGGTCGACACCCTGAACAGTGCTTGCCGGTTTTTGCCTAGTTCCACAAATACTCGTTTTTATTGACATCTTGTAAATTTAAGAACAACGCTAACAGGTAAGTCGTGGTTATCTAATAGCCTTCCTTTATTATCACGTAACTGAACCTTTAACTCATACACTGTTCCACTAGTGACACGCTTACAGACAGGATTAGCGATGTTCGTGGTTATAATATCACCGAAAGAGCCACCCTCTAAGCCAACAACTTCAAGAAGCGTAGTGGGCGCACCATCTAGCATGTTGTGTGTGGTACTGACTTTATCGAGGTGAACATAAATTGTGTTAAAGATGCTAAAGTTGATGGGCCGGTCACCTATGTAAGTACCTGAAGGTATCCACCCCCCACTGAGGACGTCAAGACCCAACATTGTTAACACTCCGCCTGTTATGGGCGCACCCACATTGTCTGGAACTGTTAGGGTAATAACCCCATTTACAGCATCAACCTCCAAACCGATACCTAATGGTGTAATATGCTCCTGAAGAAGGCTTAAGCTCCAGAGGCCTGGTTTTAATGCAGCATATCCTCTCTCTTCTGAAGTCCTTGACCGCCATGCAATGCTCTCGTCTGATTCTAGATTGTACCAGCCCACAGTATACGTGATTGACCTTAGGCCAACACATAGATCGCCCGCAGTGTTGTCAATAGGTTTTTGCAGGGACACAGCGCCGCCGCTTTGAACATTTAACAGAGTGTGATACATAGCACTATGAATAAACAAGCCTTTAGTTTCAATAGAAAAGCTACCCCATATGGTGCGGGCGGGGTGTATCCAGCCACATATGGTGTGGGAGATAAACTAACCCGACAAACAATTCAAGTTGTTCACAATGGTGTTACATTCACAGCAAAGTTTCCTGATCTAGTCAGTAACTATAAGGTGCCGCCGGTAACAGCGGACAAAGTAGTAAAAGACTGGTTGACAAATCCAATGCAGTTTTGGCAGAACCAGTTAAACTTTGCAGTGTGGTGTGCATCAGCCGGCTGCGGCGTGTCCTCCCAGGACCACCTCGAGGCTGGGATTCCACTCGTGAAAGCTCTCTACACCTTTCACCTTTATTACACAGTGCGTCGCCTATTAGCAGAACTGCAAGCACCTCTACCTCAGGATCATGCCTTTGACCCCTATAACAATACATATGACAAGAGGGCATATGAGAGACTATGCACTAACTTTGGTGTTCAACCAAACACAGACTGGCGCCAGAAGGCAACCGTAGCTAATAGTGGCCTTGGTATCTTATATGCACATGATGCGTATGGTTACGGGAGTGTCGTCAAGGTCTTTGAGGCGGAAAAGGATACAAAGCCAGGTTTTGCTCACGCGAAAAACCTACAATCCTTTCAGGAGAGAATGGGTGCTGTTACATCTAGCACAGGGACCTGAAGCAGACGAGGCCTGGAGTACCTTCATACTGGACACGTCTGAGGGTTTTACACAAACCGGCGTTGAGCGAATTAACGACAGCATCAGGACCTATGTATTGGCCATTCTTGAGATTCAGGCGCAGACCCGCTCAGAGATACTAGGTGTTGGAACGTCCTTTGATGCTCAAAAGCAATTTCAGGTCAACGTTGAGGATGCCATAAACTCCCCAGTGGATATTCCGTCATCTATCCGACGGTATCAGAACGTCCTCCAGAATGCCTCTTCAAAGGTTGATTATGTGTTTGGAACGGGCCTGTACATGGCTCCGTCTGATATGAGCCTCGCCATTGGAAACGTTGCTGGGTACAACAATCTGATTACCATTGCAACTGAGGAGCAGCAGATAGGCAGCAATGCTGATGTCAACGCGGTTCCGGTTGTTCCAGATAGAGGAAGCTTTGACCCTCCGCCAGATACAGATACTGATATGGAACTCTCCTCTCCAGGGCCCGCCCCTATGGCCGAGACCGGTCTGCGTGGGGCGCACGAGGATGAGAAAACCGCTCTTATTATAGGCGGAATCGCTATAGGCTTAGCAGTGCTTTGGTTTGCTACGTAGTAAGTCACGGAGTATCAGGAGGATAACTCCCCCCACCGCCACAACTGCGGCCCATACATGTTCTGCCATCCAACCAGCCACCTTTGCAGCTGACTTAAGCAGCCATGATACGATGGAGCCAATGATTCCTGGAAGGGCAGCTGCTGCCTTACCGGCTAGGCTCTTCAGGACGTTTGCCAAGGAGTTCAGCTGTTTTTTAATCCATTCCTTTACACCAGGCTTATCAGCTGGTGTCGGCGTTGGTGCCGGGGTTGGACTAGTGCTCCCTCCACCCGTCAAAGCAACTACAAGGGTCGAGATTGCCAATCCAATCGCAGTGAGTATGGAGGCGATTGTTATACCCTGCTCTCGGAACAGAGTGCTTACAAGCTCAGCTAGTGTTGTGTCCTCGTTAAGAAGTCTGTTGATCGTTTCCCTGATGCGGTTAATTTGGGTCCTTAGACGTTCACGGTTTTCAGAGGCAGCCTCAATACGGGTACTCCGCAGGTCCTGCAGCTCTGCAAGCTCATTTGCTTGGAATCTCCATGCTCGACTATCACCCCTCCCTTCCTCCTCCAGGCTTGCCATTTTAGCTTCCCGCTGTTTTATATTCCTTTCTATCTCAGTTATCTTAGCTAGGTTATTGACCAGCTCACCCCTCTGGGTCTGCATAGCCTTATCAAGCCCCATAAGCTCTCTGAGTGGTAGTTCGTTGTCTGTTTGTGTGCCTAGGTCTTCTATGGCGTTATGAACGCCCTCTATGAAGCTTGTTTCTTCCACACCACCTTGCTCTGTCATGGCTTCAGGGCTGCTCATTTCTAACTTTGGAAGTGCAGCTTCCGCTTTAGCAGCAGCTTCGTCAACGCCTTGTAGGGCTTTTGCTGCCATTGTGGATAGTTCAGGGGTCACTCCAAGAGCCCGAGCAAGCTGTGTACCACCGTAATCTAGGATACTCCTAGGAGAGAGGAATTTGTTTGGATTGTTCTTCCATGTAAGAAGCTTCCATTCTCGACCCCACTTAACCCAAAGGTCACCTTGTTGAGACGATCTAAACTCCAGAGTGGCCTGCAGCCCATGCTTAGACGCTGCCTTCTCCCACCTCGTAACTAAGACTTCCCACCTGATCTTCTGTTAACCCCGCAGGCATTTCAGTAATAGCCCAAGGTGGAATAATCGTACTCGACGTATCTAAAGTTTCGTCAATCAGGTTAGTCTCCTCATCATCAAAGTTAGTCTCATTACTCTCCCATCCCATAGCCCCCTCCTCATCTGCATCGTCAAATCCGGGGTTATCAAACTCCATGTCTGTGTGTTAAAGATATAATTGTAATTAAACATTCAACATGACGAGTACTTACGGACGCAAACTAAACCCACACCGCCGGATACGCGAACCCCTTGGGTTAAAGGGCGTGCGACAATCTGTATGCGTTACAAACAATCCAAGCACTATTGACCAGAACCAACAACTGCTGGTTCGCTTCCCCAATCTAGGCGCAGACGACGTCATTGTTTCAGGGACAGCACGGCTGGCCTTTACAATCACGCTGACCTCGACTGATGTTAACCGCAGCGTTGTGCAAAACCTGGGCCGCGCCGTGGTTAAGAAATTGACAATCAACCACTGTTACCACGACTTGTGGCGGACTGCACAGGAGAGACAGGGCCTCCAGTATCAGGGCATTGACACATCAGATGACAGAAACGCAACTAAGATACGAGTGGGGGCAGGAGACAAGGATGAGGCGGAGGAAGAGGACAAGGCGGTAGCCGATGTTTATAGTAACAGGTTCTACGTTCCGCTTGATTTTGAACTCCTCGAGAGCCACATGCCATTCTACCAGAGTGCGCTTAGTGACAGACTTGAATACGAGCTCACATTCAACGACTACAACCGCGTGATTCACGCAACAGGCGACACCGCTGCAAGCTACAAAATTGATGGCATCTCGCTGGAGTATGACATGGTTACCCAAACAGAGTTGGCCCGCATGATACGCACACAGTACACAAGTCGGCTCTCGATTCTGTATGACCGTGTGCTTTGTCACAGGAAGCTTGTATACAATAAAAGAGAACGTGCCGGCTCGCAGCATGAAGGGCATCCTACTGCTCTTTGGAGACCCGACCAACGCCTCATACGCCAGGAAAACAGAGTCGTTCTACAACCCAAAGATAACGAAGGTCGAGGTGGCCATTGAGGGCATCCCCAATCAGCTCTATGCCCAGGGCATGCGTGGCTACCAGCAGTGGGACGAGGTGAAGAAGGCCTGTGCAGCAACGAGTAAACGAGACCCCAGTGTAGCAATAGCATTAAAAGACCTGTCATTGTCAGACGTATCCCTAGGAGAGTACCTAACCACCAAGTATGCTCTGTGGCTCGACTTAAGGACGACCGATGACGACCAGCTGCACGGTAGTGGCAGGGCTGTGGAGAATGCGTCTGAGGGCATCACCATACAGATCACAAAAAAGGCAGAGGCGGCGGGCACATTGAACATTTATATGTATATTGTAATGGATGCACAGCTTAACATTAAAGATGGCAGGTTCGTCAGCGCAGTCTACTAAGTTTACATTTCCAGATGGTTCCTGTTCGGCAATTGTTTGTGGGCAGACAGGATGTGGGAAAACCGCATTCATTCTCGACCTACTTGAAGGGCCCTTCTTTGGTGCCTTCGAGCATATTGTAATCCTCTGCCCTACCATACGTTTCAACGAGGCCTATCGGACGCGGTCATGGGTGTGGGATGATTCAGAGGTGTACGTGGTTGATCCAGGGGAGCGGCTCCATGACCACCTGAGGGCTTTCTACCATTGTTTTAAGGGCGAGCCAACCCTGTACATTATTGATGACTG
This sequence comes from Urechis unicinctus, assembly GCA_034190875.2. Lineage (NCBI taxonomy): Eukaryota > Metazoa > Annelida > Polychaeta > Xenopneusta > Urechidae > Urechis > Urechis unicinctus. The sequence continues at coordinate 56,142,158 of CM067343.1, read as the reverse complement.
TTCGGCAACAAAGGCCCTAACCAAGAAGAAAGACATGTTATCCGAACTGGCCTTTAGCGGCCGCCATGCGCAGCAAAGTGTCTGGGTCCTCACCCAAAAGTACAACTCTGTGCTGAAGGACTTACGTGAGCAGACTCGCTGGATGGTGCTCTTTCACACCAAGGATCGTGACTCGTTTGAAGACGCCTTATGTGAAAATGATGTAATTCCAACAAAGGAGGAACGTGCCACAGTACGCAAACTACTAGCAAAGACCAAGCACGCAAAACTGCTGCTGAAGACTGATCAGCCTACTGCATATGCCGTCGATTGAAGTGATATTGGCCTTGATAGCAGCCGCTGCCTCAGTAATGGCCACACTCGCGCTACTTGTTGGGGGTGCTCTTGTTAACGCCCTTGCATTCTCTGGGAGCAACACTTTTATTCTCTAAATTACGAGGCAGCCAAGTGGACGCGGAACGTAAACGCCATGATATGGCAATCGAGCAGCTTCAATCTGCTCAGGCAGCATGGGCCAAGAAGAGAACTGAGCGCTTAGACTTCGTCAATGAACAACTGCGCCGCCAGGACCATGCCGAGCATACATTTAAGGATGCGGACGAGGCTATGCGTGAGTACGCCCTAATTACGAATAAAACCGTCGACCCGCTGGGCTCTGAGCCGCTAAATTACGAGGCAGCCAAGTGGACGCGAACGTAAACACCATTGATATGGCAATCGAGCAGGGTCAGGCAGCATGGGCTGAGCGCTTAGACTTCGTCAATGAACAACTGCGCCGCCAGGACCATGCCGAGCATACATTTAAGGATGCGGACTATGCGTGAGTACGCCCTGCCGTCGACCCGCTGGGCTCTGAGCCGCAGCTTTCAGACTTCTACGAGCCCTCAGATGAACAGAGGGGGCATGAGGTGGCGTTCATTATACTGGGTATGGCTGCGACTGGGCAGGTTGCATACAGTCTTGCTAAGTAGGTCATTTGGAGACTCGAACGTTTTTTGTATATGGATCGTCGCATGCAAAAGATCTACTTTAGTCCTAAGGGATACTGGAAAGGCATTACAGCTATCAAGAAGCTTGCAACAGAAACGAGGGTTTCTGAGGAAGTTGCCAGGGGGTGGCTAACAAAGCAAGCTATATGGCAAATCTACCTGCCGGTGCCAAAACACATTCCCAGGCCAAAGTTTGATGTCCCTGTCCCTAATGAGGTTCACCAAGCCGATCTCTTATTTCTTTATCATGACGTTGTGAAGTGCCAGACTTACAAGCATGCCCTAACATTGGTTGATGTGGCCTCGCGCTACAAAGCGGCTGAGCCATTGACTACAAAAGAGGCTAAGGAGGTCGCAGGTGCACTTGAGAGGATATACAAACGAGGACCGCTGCATTGGCCTAAACTACTTCAGGTGTACCCCGGACGGCAGTTTATGGGTGCAGCAAATCAGCTGTTAGTAAAACATGGAGTATCAGTCAGGCGTGGCCGTGTGAATATCCATCGAGACCAGGGTATAGTGGAACGCTTTAACCGAACCCTTGCTGAACGACTCTTTGGTCACCAGTATGCCGTAGAGTTAAGGAATACTGGAAAACGATCGACTGAGTGGGTTTCTCGACTGCAGGCTGTAGTCTCTGTAGTCGATAAATAATGAGGTGACCCCCTTGACTGGAAAAAAACCTAAAGATGCTATAAAGGCAAAACGAGTTGCACAAAAGCCCTCTGCAGTCGTAACAGGGCGCCCTCTGGGGGTCAAAGAGCAAAAACTTCCCTCTGATGTTGGCGTTCGCTACCTCTACCAGCCTGGTGAGGCAGAGCAAGACCACCGGCGGCGGGCCACTGACCCTGTGTGGTCACTCAATGTTTACCGGATTGGAAGCTCTGTCACTAAATCTGGTGAGCCTGTACTATACTATTTGCTGGATGGACCTCTCCGTGGCTTTGTAAAGGAGGAGTTGCTTGTGGTGCCGTCCGATACCCAGTTGCCGCCAGACAGTATTATCAATTAGACTAATAGATATCTATATATATAACAATGGTAGTATTTGACAATAAGTGCCCATGGATATTGCTCGGAAAGAAAGTCCCCTGTAACAGGCCCTGTACGCAAGAGCAAGAGTTTTGTGGATTACACAGATATAAGATAAAACATGGTGTCATTAATCGTCTTTGTACGGGTTGTCAGAAGGCTATAAAAAATAATAAGGTAGGATTGTGCATGGATTGTGGGTTCGATAAAGTCAACCACAGTCATCTTCGTCTTGCCCAAAAAATTGTTTCACAACGGCCTATAGCTGGGGACACTGACTCGCCAGTCGGCGCCACTGAACGGGGATTCCCGACTGTATAAAAATAGAAATCTTGTGGCACTGTCAACAACATGGTTTGGCGGCTAGGCCTATGTGCGACGAAGCTTGGCACCTTGTCAGAGACGGGTGTTTACTGCATAGGTCAAAGTCCGCTCGAATTCCCTTTTAGACTAATGGAACGGTATAGTAAACATGACTCATAATCAGCGGGCACGTGAAGCCCAAAACGATTATGTTTCAATTCACGGTTTTAAGCCTCCTTATCCACGCTCTAAGGTTGCACTCAAAGCACTCCAAGTGCGTAATGAATATGACCGTACATACAAGGAGATGTTGGCTAGATTAAAGGCTGGAGTGGCACGCACCCCTGTCCCCACTGCTGCCCCACGCAGACCAGTCCCTACCCCACGCAGACCTGTCCCTGCCCCACGCATCCCCACAACCCAGTCCCCAGTCCCCACAGCGCGTCTTGCCTTCAAGAAGACTAAGTGGGCTGTTAAACACTATTTGAGTGGATGGGTGATGAACGTTCCTGAGTCTCACCCCCTTAGCTCGGACCTTATGCTGTTCTTTAAGGGCATGCGTCGGAAGATGCATAAAGTTTTGACTGGTGAGCTGGAAGAGCTAGGTGGAATCAAGTGTCAGCTTTGCGATTAAGACGTGCTTCTGACTGCTGCACGAAAGGCGGTTTTACATTCTGCTCATCTATCAAAGGGTGTCGTCGACTTCTAGCTGCAGCACATCTACCGTATTTGAACAACTATGCATATATTGTGACATAGATAGCACAGACGCGCTAGTTATGTGTTCAGTCCATGACAGAGTAAATTAACGTTCAACGGAATGGGCAGCAAGGATCTTTAGAAAAACCGTCTCACGCGTGACATAGACCTCATTAACGCCACCTCTATACATGCTTTATTTAAAGCTAACTGGCAGTCAAGGTCAACTGGGTTACAGCGTTCATTTGCATTACTAATACCAAATCATGTACCCGATCCGTTGGCGGAACAAATTAATCTCCTTAAAGTGATTTCATGATTCAGGGAGGCCATGCGGAATCCCTTGTGCGGCATATATATTAAACACGACGGTGTGCCGACAATCGACGTTATCATAAATGAGTAAATATTTCGCTATCATGTTATATACTGTTGTGACGTTAGCATAACTGTTTAGACGCAATTGCTGCTACCAACACCGTCACGAAATATCATGCCACTATTTCCAGTCCTTAGCTTTGCAAATGTTAATGGCAATACACTATATGTACAACATAAAGCAAAGTCATTCATAATATAATCTTAAAATGGCCCAATCACAACCGGTTTGTTTTCTCACATAGAGACGGTTATTCGTTGAAATAAATCTGGATGTATATATGTGTGTGTGTACGTTGTGAAGATGGTTAAGAACATTGTAAATACAGCCGTCAAACAGCAGTAGATTGGTTTATTAAATGTTCCACGAATTTTCCGATTAAGACGTGCTTCTGACTATGCATAATCACCAGTACTTTGCATTTGCTACACAACACTATCAAAACAAAGACGTGAAGGATTCGTGGGCTGTATGGGGTATGTAAATTAGTCATAAAGAGTAGCGAAGGTCGTCCAATGAGCTTGAGAAGTGCACTAGACCGTACAAACATTAAGACAATAAAAGCACATTGATATATTCCTGTAGAACTATCTTTAATCGCTGACAACCATAAACCAAACAACATTTTTTTCTGCATATGCTGTTTCTCTTGCAATAATAATCTAGACTGTCAACAATTCCTGAGCCGAGCTGCTGCATCATATAAATATATTTATACCGATTCAAGTACCAATTCACAATGATAATTAGTTTAAAAGGCGCATCCATATTTGGTATTGAACAAACATTCAATCGACCGATTTCGTACTGCGTTCAGTAATGAAACAGAAGCAGCTAGGGTCGAATCGGTGACCCCATCTGTTTTTATGGCCGTTCTAATGTTCCATTTTTTTACGGGACGTGAATTTTAACCCATATGTAACACACAATACATACTCAGCTGAGACTGGGCGAAGTTTGAGTGAAAACAAGAAAACTGTACGGTTGTGCGTGGTAACTGGTCCAGATTGCTATGCATTTGTGAACAACGTTAGCAGGCTGCACAAAAACGACGACAATGTCAGAGTAGACGTTTATTCATGTGCGCGAATGTATGTCTCAGTTCACATCAATATATTTTGCATGCCACGGTTGTTTTTTTCTCAATCGAATATGCATGTTGCATCGTTTTGCATTTCTCATGACGCCGATGTTGAATAAGCAATGCGAAAATCAAAAAAATCGCTCTTCAATCTAACGCATGAATGAATTATGTTTGCTCGGGGTCATACCGCCAATAATATGATAAGGTAACAGATATCAGTAGCAGCTTATTTATAAGCATTATGTTTGGTCAAGCGAATGTTTCGCCACAAAAGCATGTACATCACGTGGATTAGTTTTTGCGCATAGCTAATTGAATGTGGATTTTGTGTCATAACTTTCGTTGAAGTGTAGATGAATTGTCGTTGTTTTCTTTTCATAATTATTAACAAATACCTATCAGCCATGAACACAGCTGCACATTTTTACTCATTACAGTGGCATTTGCACACGATAAGCAAATGTACTGGTTAATCGTCGAGCGGAGAGTTATTTATGCTGGTAATAGAGTGAGAGAATGTAAATCTGCAAGGGCGTGAATCGACTAGTAAACGAGAGTGCCATCTCTCCTCTCCAGTATCATAACGTATCCCTATCATCCACCAGTGTTATAGATCCATCCCATTGGCGTATAACAATTATATACCCTAGCATCTTAGCTATATGAGAGACAAACGTATTACATGTCTCTTCTCATATACACCCATATCCTGCCGTCACATGCCCGGCCGCCGGCCACTCCAATGGCCCTAGCACATTCCCGGCACCTGAAGTTAAAGCTGTTCATTCAACAACCAGTAGTGTGTATTGTCCATCATCACATTACATTACATAGTACGGCAACAGATATATGGCGTTGGAAGGATAAAATTAAATAGGCAGTTTTGTTTCGGTCCCGCAATGCATAGATTTATAGATTGTGGCATCATATCACAATTAAGGACATAAAAGATTCATGTTTAGCATGCCTGGGTATCAAACTACTTTATCATCAATATTTTATTCTTAAAACTCCCTTAACTGTATTGAGCACTGTCGTTATACATGGAATATATAGAAATCAGCTGGCATACTTACAACATTTGAATGGAAACCTCCACATCCGCCCGTTCGGAAGAAACCAATTCGTTATGCGATATGTCTTTTTTATACGAAATCCTCTTGGAGACCACACAATCAATCAATGACAAATGCACCTTAGAGAGATGAAAAACGTAAACAAGACTGATTGAAGTAATATATTGCCACGAATGAATGTTATTTACATTACAATCAATCGTACCTTTTTACCATTGTATCATAAAACGCACAAACTCTCTAAGTAAAAACATAAAATTCAGTCTTGTCTCGGTCCCGCAATGCATAGAATTATAGATTGTGGCATCATATCACAATTAAGGACATAAAAGATTCATGTTTAGCATGCCTGGGTATCAAACTGCTTTATCATCAATATTTTATTCTTAAAACTCCCTTAACTGTATTGAGCACTGTCGTTATACATGGAATATATAGAAATCAGCTGGCATACTTACAACATTTGAATGGAAACCTCCACATCCGCCCGTTCGGAAGAAACCAATTCGTTATGCGATATGTCTTTTTTATACGAAATCCTCTTGGAGACCACACAATCAATCAATGACAAATGCACCTTAGAGAGATGAAAAACGTAAACAAGACTGATTGAAGTAATATATTGCCACGAATGAATGTTATTTACATTACAATCAATCGTACCTTTTTACCATTGTATCATAAAACGCACAAACTCTCTTAGTAAAAACATAAAATTCAGTCTTGTTTCGGTCCCGCAATGCATAGAATTATAGATTGTGGCATCATATCACAATTAAGGACATAAAAGATTCATGTTTAGCATGCCTGGGTATCAAACTGCTTTATCATCAATATTTTATTCTTAAAACTCCCTTAACTGTATTGAGCACTGTCGTTATACATGGAATATATAGAAATCAGCTGGCATACTTACAACATTTGAATGGAAACATCCGCCCGTTCGGAAGAAACCAATTCGTTATGCGATATGTCTTTTTTTATACGAAATCCTCTTGGAGACTACACAATCAATCAATGACAAATGCAACTTAGAGAGATGAAAAACGTTAACAAGACTGATTGAAGTAATATATTGCCACGAATGAATGTTATTTACATTACAATCAATCGTACCATTTTACCATTGTATCATAAAACGCACAAACTCTCTTAGTAAAAACATAAAATTCAGGGCGCATGGTGCCTAAGTTTAAAGTCCAAGGGGCAATGTTTATCTTTAACATTATATTTATTATGAAAACGCCCATTCATATCTATGATATATGCAACTCACTTGATTACCAATTTGCGGTCAGAACATACAGACAAACGAACAGTCAACACCCAAATGATAGCAGGCAACATATTGTTCCCACCATCTTGGCACTAACCTATTTAATAGAAGACATGTAACAGCCCATGAGAAAGGTGATTCAGTGTCAGGAATTCATGTCAGGAAGTGTCAGGAAGGCATTTATCACAGTTAATCATGATATTGTAATTCAGAAACTCAATGCGTGTGGTATAGGAGGTACAGCTCTATAGTGATACAAGCTATTTGGGTAATACGTATCATATGTATCTTATAAATGAACAGATTCTGCATACGATCAAGTGAAATGTGGCGTGCTTCAGGGATCCATTGTTGTGCCTCTTCTTTCCCTACTCCACATAAATGACACAGCGAACTTTCGATTAATGTACTTCCTATACTATTTTGCCGATGGTACAAATATGTTTATGTTCGGCAGTGATATAGATAAAATGATCAAGGATATGAACCTACGGTAGCAGAAGTTGGTTGAGCATTAAAAGCGAATTGGCACCCATTCAAACACAAATTATCCACATCACTATTCAGCAGCTTAACAACGAGGTTAATTGTATCAGAATATGTCAAAGCCTGCAGTGCTTCTTGCTTAGGCAATATGTTAACACGTTCAATTATTACTAAAGCAATTGTCTACTGCCAGCACATACGCTGATGCTCGCCAATGAGTTCAAACGCATACATTGATATACTTTCACATTAACTAAGGGGAGACCTACAGGTCCATGCTAGTTCTTGCTTCGGTCATACAATGTTGCATTGCCAGTGTTTGTGCTCTTAATGATAAGTTAGGCCTTTTAGGCAGCAATAAAAGATTCGCCGGCCGATATCATGGATTTTGTATCAACACGTAACGCTAGATTCGAACTTTATCTACATTGAATACTATAAAGGCAACATTTAGTACAACTAATTGGTTATATACCAAATACCTAAATGTTTAGATAATCTAGCGTTTAACTGTCTTTGACTAAATCACTAAACAATACCATGGCTATTCGCACTTATGCCCAGTAATGCATTTATTTTACAGAATTATTGGAGTGCAATTAAGAGAAATTACCATACTCACCTGGGTCTTTTTGATATATCCCAAGTGTTTATATTATATTGTTGTCGAAAACATTAAGTTCAGTATGTTGTGATGCAATCATGAATAATAGATATTGGATCTAGTTAATATAATGGTATTAAGCAATTAGCAAGGATCAACCAATCAGTTGCATGCTCTTTTTCTAGCATTAACCTTAATATGTGGCCCTGAAAAAGCGATGAGTAACATTATTTATCAACCGATCTCTTCGTCTAGCCAGCAGTGTATCACTATCTCTTGAGAATAGCACTCTGGAATAATCACCCTGGCTCAGCAGAAAGAAGTTGACATCTTGAAGCCAGTATGTAAACTAAATAAATACACACATCCTTTGTACTCAATGCTTACAATTTCCTTGCGCCATCAAACTCACTTGATTGATATTCAATATTGATGATTTGGTTAATCAGGAAGAGGACTGAATTGCCTCTCTTATTTACTTGACCTTTTTGACGCCTACACATAAACGCAAAGCGCAATGATTATATCCATGCTTAAATGTCGCATACATTCTCTTTCTACACATTAAGTGATTTCCCAAACTAATTCTGACACATATTAAGGATGCCATACAATTAAACACCCGTTCGTAATATACCGTAATCGTACCCGCCTGCTAAGTATATTGGTAGTTAATATTCAGCGGTTTTTCGGTTGCTCCGTGTTCCTCCAATATTTATATATATATATATATATATATATATATATATATATATATATATATATATATATATATATATATATATATATATATATATATATATATATATATATATATATATATATATATATATATATATATATTTATATATTTATATATATATACATATATATATCCCATATATATATATTTATATAGTTTATAGAGAGAGAGAGAGAGAGAGAGAGAGAGAGAGAGAGAGAGAGAGAGAGAGAGAGAGAGAGAGAGAGAGAGAGAGAGAGAGAGAGAGAGAGAGCGAAAGAAAGAAAGAAAGAGAGGGAGAGAGAGAGACAGTGAGAGAAAGAACAAGAGAGAGAGAGGCAGAGAGAAAAATATTTATATATGAATATTCGTGCGCATTATGGGATACGAGCAGGCCGTTGAACATTCAAGGATGCGTGTTTGACTATTATCAACTAATTTGATAACTCATTAATCAAGCCTTCTAGAGCAACGTGAAGCATTCTTGACGTTGTTAGACATGAATACTTATTCATCTGCAGTTGTAAAAGGGGTCATGTAACGTTCATGGTCGATCACGATCACTCAAGCTTGCTTGTATGACCATTATCAGTAAACATGACTATTAATACATGAATGAAGTCTTGTGGTTCTGCATGAATGAGCATGAATATTCATCAATATGCAGTTAAAAAAGTTGACATTTAACTTTCATAGTAGTTGCTGAATATCCCTGGATACTTTGTCAGGTCATATTTTCAAAAAATGTCTCGGATTAAAGTGAAATGCCATGAATATTTCATAGTTAGGATAACATGGTACGACACAATCAAAATGTCAGAGGGGGGGGGGGGTATGCTGGACGGGCCACTCTAGATTTTCTGCAGCAGCTCTTCTATGCACAATGTGTAAAGATTGTAGGCTTTATTGCTTATGGCTTCCATGGTAAGTTGGCTGTATGGTTTTTCATTCAGGATGAGTGTTTACTTTATTCCTCCCCCGGATGTATCATTGTATTAGAGATATTTACGCTGTTTTCCCTTGTTCATGTGTCTGTATATATAAGCAAAACTACTCGACCGCACTGGAATGCTTGTACCTATACATGTGTCCGTAAACCTCCTGTCACTAACAATGATAGATGGTTATCTCTGCAAATTAACGTTTACAAATATTTCTCACGCATTTGGCACACTTTCTATAGCTAATTTTTGATGATTGCAACTCAGTAACCTAAGCCATCACACTACCGCTGGCTAAATCCAATTTGCCTCCCATTCTCTTAAAAGATGGTATCTGGCGTACTTGAATGCTATCTGTATCGCAACACGACATATACTGTATCGTTTATTGAAGAAAAATGGGGAAGTGTATTCAGATTGCAATGTTACCGGCATTCAATTCAGAAAGAAATTTAGGGACGCGGTCACAAGACACTGCGCTTGGGTTGTCTTTCAGAAAATTGAAATATCGTGCTGTGACCATCATACGATATTGCTACAAGGCAAAGTGTTCCCCAAATGTTAGCATCAGTTTTGTTCCGTGTCCCATGTGTTAAGGCAATGTGTGGGCATTAAAAGCTATACAATGAACGAATCAATAATTATACTTCCAGTGACAGCGGATAATGAGATTTGATCGGTTCCTGATTTTTGTGTTTACACAATGTCGATTGTTATTCTGATAAACTGCATTCGTTTGAATGTGCTCAAATTATTGGACTACATGGCTTTCAATTATATTGAACAGTTCCAATTTTGCTATTACAAGTAAGGGAGGTTTATGAAATTCCAAACTCAATATTGAGATGGAACATAAGTTGTTGGACCATTTTGAAAGAACCTGCCACTTATTTTTACAATTAATTCTGAAAATGTTTTATATGCTCTTCATCTAATGCTCGTTATGACAGTATAATTGATGTTTGAATCCAAACATTTTAAACAGTATTCCTTTATCTTGAAGTTGTATTTATCATTCTTGTTGATTACGTACATTCCATTTCGTTAGTGCCCGCGTAGTAACTGCTTCATATCTCCGGCCGAACCTAGGGCGCTACTGGGGCCCGTACCGCACGCACTTCATCGGACAGGTTAGAATTTATCCTACCTTCGTGGCATGCTGTGAAATGACGTACGAAGTATACACGCGATTGACTAACTACACCGCACAATATAGTTTACACTGTGTTAACTTCAATATTTTCTCGATATGCAGTACAAGCCAAAACCATTTTACGTTGTCAAGGCTAAGTATTAGTAATTTGGGATTGTAAAATTGGTCCATTTTGCTGTCAAATATTTAAAAACGTCATTATACGCGTTTCTTATCACGCGGTGGCATGCTGATCATGCTAGACAGCGCATTGCAAAACAAGTATTCAAAGCACGGCCTGAAAACAAAACGAAAATTGTTCTCGCGGTCAGACATGCACATGATTGCACGGCGTGTTGACTTGTTACAGTCCAATACCTTCAAATTGTTAATCAATTCAATCCGCAATGACATTAATGTCCACGAGAAAGCCGAAACCCTGTAATACGTGTGTCCCTATGTTATGCTTCTCCATGGCCCCTGTGATGCACCAATCAGAACCAACTTCAACGGCACCTTTGGGTGCGATACAATGTGGTCATGTAATCATGAAGCCATGACCAGACAATGAGCAAAGATATGTAACTATTACAGCGTATTTAACGAAGAGTAGTTATATGTGTTCGACGTGCTGGACATACATCGCAGCTAACGCAGATATAAGATAATGCTTGTGCATTTGCATACCTGCTTTTGAATGCAAATTTGTTTGGAATAGTCGAAATGTGCTATAAATGTATATGCTTAGTCTTCGATATTATAAATTACAACTGTAGGTTTATATCGGAAGTCGTTGTTTGTGATGTAGATCACAATATAACGCATCGTGGAGTATAGAATTATTACGCTGTTCAACTGAATATTTATACGTATCTAATTATCTTGAATTCGACGGTTATCTAACCTATTCAGCTCATATAATTTTATTCAATTATGTACCCAGTGAAAATTGATGGTAAACTGCAATATTGCTTCAACACTGGTTATCTGACATGTCACTTACTTTCTCATCCTTCCATCTATTCAATTATCCTGGCATTCACTCGTGTGCATAACACATATATCGGTTATACCCAGTGCCTCGCCAGTTCGTATACAAAGCCAATTCAGACCGTAAATTCGATAGTCACATACTGATTGCATTGTTCATAGAACTGCTAATTGTTTATCTCTGATTAGTCATGCTTTGGTCTGTCGAGCAATAATAATAAATTAATTTCCAGCCGCCACATTGCTTTGTTATATATAATTACGCAGTAAATTCCCTTCGGCTTTTATTACCCATAGTGAACAAGCCCCTACGCGGTTGTTTAGCACTGCTAATAACATATACCTGCCCTTGTTAAAGACTCAATGATATGGCGAAGTATTGTCTAATAACCAAAGCATAGGCTTTATAAAATATGATTGTTTAACCTAAAATGCGGAATTCAATGAACAGAATGTACCACTCTGTTGAAATCGGTAAATAAAAAAAGCCGCAAGAGAAATTAATTGCCACAATGATGCAACGTTCGAGCCAAGGTATCCACAAACAGTGGCAATACTCATGGTAGATGCCTAAATGTATGTAACTAGCGTGGATGTTGCAATGGGATATGCGACCTGTGTTCATATAACGGTTATATGTCGCAGCATCTCTGGATTGCAATCTTTTTTGGTCAATAAAATATGTTCTTGTTCCGATCTTATGCACTGTAAATCCGTCATGCCATAAACCCGATCATTTGATTATGACGATTATTTACATTGCCATCAAATAGGGTAATAGTTATAACGCTATCCTAGCCAAGTTACATCTCTGCTAGAAAATATACGATTAGAACGTGCTTTGCCTATGCCTTAGTGACATCCGACCCTGGCTGCTCAATTGAATCGTTCTTGTATGCGCAATTAAGTGGATCCCCGATTACAGAGCCAAAACAAATGTACAAGGAATGCAGGTCGCATTGTGTTACTTAAACAACAAAATGACAATTAGAAGCATAGTTGACATAGAATTACCCCACACCACTATAATACGCGCCGGCTTCTACAAATGTTGACCTGGCTAAACATAGACCGTGTTAAATGTTTAAAGCCCTGTTATTCATCAACGCTGTAAAGGAAATAAGAAATGCGGTCGGCCATATGGCGGGCCCGGCCTACTTCAACCATTGATTAATCTTGCAAGCCTGATTGAACTTGCTAGTCGTATGCATTAGCACCGTCGCAACTGCAGAAGGATAAGTTAAAGCATAAAGGTCTGAATTGTTAAGGCTTGAATGCCTCAACACGTGCAGCACGTTTCATTGACCAAGCCGATATGTAGATGAAACACATAGCATAATTCGACAACTTTAACATAAACAGGTGAAAATACTGCCACCCTGTTAATCTTATGTATGTTATCTTAAAGAACATTAGAGGAGCGTTTTGGGGTGCCGATTTTTGAGTCGAGTATTTATGTATTGCTAGGCAAATACTGGTGGCTGTTTATGTTTCGCCTTTATTTAATGACTGTCATATCTCAAGACTACCAACGTCGGTATGAAAATACCGAAAGGAATACAAAATCCATCACTCAGAGGAACCAAACCCAATCGTATATTGTTGTATAATATTCGAACAGAAACACACAGTTACTTAGCTGCATTTTGTGTTTTATTAGTTCATGGCTAATTCATTACCCTAAGTCATGAGAAAGCACACCAGCCCCACACCCCCTCCCACCCACAACCCCTCCCCACTTTTCCAAATCAATGATTAACATTAGTCTTGTGAGGTAAGTTGTTCCTTAAAAAGCACTGTCCTAAACTAAGTGTTCGTAGTTTCCATTACGATTGCAAGTGTTGTCGGGGTCACTCAGTACAGCACGTGGGAAATGTGATGATGTTGATTTGGCGCCGCAAATGCTGCATACAATCGCGCTCCCTGCCGGGTGTACACGATATCGCGTTCTAACTGCGATGTTAGCGGCAAGCTGCATTACATGTTGGTTGTGGCAGCGTGCCACATCCCATTCAAGCTGAGAGACCAGATGTCAAACGCAGGTATACACAATAATATGATAATAATGGCATTGCTAATAGGCATTGTTAGACTGCAACCTGCATATGTCGATTAGCACTGCAGGAGTCCGAACCAGTGCTCCTCAAAGATTTATTTTCTCTATAGCGTACGTGGGATTGCACAAGGCAAATATTCTTTACCTGCATCATCTCTGTACAATGCAGGTGACAGGTATTCATTGGCGGAGTTTTGTAGTTATTTGTGAGAATGCAGGGAGTTCAACGCAAATTGAGCCTTATAATCATTTGTGTGATCTGGAATATACCACAACCTGGTGTCCGTGTTGATATAATTAACTATTAAAAAACCGCTCTCAACGAGAAAAATAATTGACCATGAGACATAGTTTTAAACCAAACACTTTTAGAAATGATATCTTCGGCGTAATGTTTGCTAAGTTATTGGAGTGGAACATAAATTGCTACTAAAACAACTGTAAAAGACTTGTAATAAGCATAGATGCATTTGAGCCCCATCATATGTTGGTTGTTTAACCGTATGAGGAAAAGTGCATGTAATTTTATCATTGCGAGTGCTGTAAAGAAAAAGCGCAGAATGCATTTGATTGAATTTTGAAGTGTTATTGTTTCAGTAAGCCATGCATAGCTAAACCTCACTCAAATATATATATATATATAATGCACAGCTTGTTTCCACCCATGATTAGTTGGTTACATTGCACCGGAAGCCATCGTATGATCGTGATATTGCCTAGAGCATGGGATCAGATAATAAATCATCTCACTCAGCTACTACACACTAATGGAGCGCTAGGCTGACAAGACTGCATAACTTAGTCTTAAAGTGCCTATCGCACGAAAAATCATGTCATTTTTTCTCCAGATAACGGATATATAACGCAGAAGTACCTATTGTGTCTATGTGTCAATTGTCAAAGTGCGCGCTTTCTGATCGAAATTCGACTTTAAAGATGAATTCGGCGTATCGAGCCGACAAGCTCATGTATAATTCATCGCCTCTACGTGACGTCAGGTCCGGGATTGTTTTTGTTGCGAGGCGCAATCTGCATTACGATTAGCGAGAAATGGCTGCTGGAAATTTTATTTCATCACTTCAGGAGAGCGACGAAGAGACATGGTATGGCATAGGTCATTTGCACACTATCGTTGCTTCAGCAGAGCAAGTTTTGCCTTACAGATTCGAACCAGAAATGAGCGAATCTGACGTCTCCGATGACAGAAAAAAGACATTGGCGATGTCACTGCTGCGACCTGCCCAGGACATCGGGCTGCTACAGAACAATTCTTGGTAAGCTATGTCTGATTCTGCTTGTGCACCAGTTCATCGTTTATGTGTTAGCATGTAATGAAGTTATTCCATAAATTTCACCAACAAAATATGTAACCTCTTTTCCTAACAGTACACTATACAACAGAGCTTTGCAGCAAATAAAATTTCCATATCAGACAGCAGACATGAGATACCACAAAGTTTTTATCAAATCAAGTGGGTGCAAGGGTTCATGTTAACACAGTTGTAAATGCTCCTCCACACGAATTGCAAGCAAACTAATTTCGGACTGCTGTTAATGAATAGAGATCCTCTTTAAAGTAGGCCTTATCAAAGGCGGATTACAATATTTTTAAAAGTTGATGTAGATTGATTCTGAGGTAGAATATATATAGGAGAGCAAATACCACAGCTGTTTTCTAATAGGATTGACAGTTAGCCCATAAATGAATGTAAAACTGGACTTTAGGAGGTGAAGATTATGGTGTTATATTATCATCGTGGTCAGTGTTAGATAAGAGTTTCTATGAATGCAGAGGCTAAAACATATTTGCCATACAATATGTCATCCTTTATTTCATACATTAATATTCCCATCATTACATCATGTTACAGTTGTTTGTGTGGATACTGTCAACCAATGGCAGACAGAGGTGGAAGAATCTGTGTGCTGTGTGGAAATTCCTTGAGTCATGACTTCAATAGAGAACAGCCCCATTCCCATTGGTGGCATAACCCAGCATCCTGGTTTCAATCCAATCTGTTTGAACCCTTGGGCCTTGCAAGTGGGATATTTCTCCTACAGACAACAGCATGGGCACATGTCAGATAATGCTGTACAAAGTTGACAATGTTTTCTATTATTTACACATTAATCTGTACGAAGGCTAGCAGTCATTATTTACGATTTAATTATACTTATTGGTACTGGTATGGCAACAAATATTTGAGCATGGTTAAATCAACAATGTCACATGGTTATTTTACAGGCGTTACAGGTATACTGCACACAGGCAGTTTGTTCGTTGGTGCTGGGGACATCTTGGACAAAAGATACGAGTTCCGTTACCAGACTGTGCTGTTACAACAATACGAGATAACTTCCCAGCACCAGACTATTAAGGATTCCTCTACCCTCCACTCACCTAGGACTTGTCTTGATACATGCAAAACCTACTCTGGTGTGCCTCAATGGCTTGTCGTGGATCTGGTCTCATCGCATCTGCACACATTGGAGATGGTGCATCTGTCTTGGGCAGGGTTGGCTCATAGCAAACCAGCAAGAACTCAGCCATCAGGCACTCGACATACTTTGAAACATAACAGGAATCAAGCCACAGCTTGCACACCAGACTAATGCTTATAACCTTATACCTCCATGGTAATTGCATTTGTTGTTGTTTACATATTATATATCAGTAAATATTCACCAAATGTTGCCTTTGTTGCTACTTTAGTGACAACATGCCCCTGCTTAAACTTGGAGTATTTTTAGCTTGAAGACTGGATCCGCAGCTTCTGTTGTCCCCTGTTCTCTGATATCTGTGATACAATGAACCAATGATACGTGACCTACATATATTTGGCATGTCAGCACATGCTAACAAATTTAATGAGTCTCAAATTTAAAAACAAACACCGCCATGAAGGAGTACTGTAAAAAGCAACATATTATATCATAAGAATGATACTTGCTTGGCAACCATACCGTCAACTTAACAAGATAATGGACTATTTATTCAATACTAATGCAACACGAAAGTCATCAAATCTCACCCTGTGCTTCTCTCTCTTGACAAAGGCAGGTCTGCTTTTCTTGGGCTGGGGTGGGAGGGGTTCACTTGCCTCACCATCCTTTCTTGATTGCTTGACAGCAGAGGCCTTCGCAAAAAGAGTAGGCACAGGAGCTTCCTTCAAAACCCGCTTACATCGTGGTATCCAACCAAGCTCTTCTCGGAATTTCGGTGCCTCCTCAAAACAGTTCTCGGTGAAATGAACCAAGCACACAAACGAGTACTTGCCCGGGCCCGACCATTCGTCTCGCGATCGTTGTACCTGGCCAATCCATTGTTTTATTTATCGTCCTTACGAAGAAACCTGAACAATCTCACGCCGTCCCGACTGGTACGCGAGCAGCCCCAACACAACAACCATTAACCATCGCGTTCAGGCGGTCACAAGATGGCTAAAAACGATCCAAAATCCCAAAAACGAGAGACGAACTCCGACAATGTAAACAACGTCTCTGAGAACGGCCTCCCTTACCTGTCGTCACACGCATGGTTGACCTAGATAATGGCTGCCGCAACGTTTTGTCGGGCGCGCTAATATGAACTGACATTTTATCAAATTTTGGCCTTAACTGATCAGATGCGACGGTTATTGGACCGGTTTGAGTTTATTGATCACATTATGAATTGGTTTCACCAAAGTACCTATAACCGTGCGATAGGCACTTTAACGATCGTGTTTAAGTACACCAAACTTCATTTTGCAATACAGCTGCATATTGCGTAACTCTTTCAAACGTTTCAACTTATTGTCCAATACTCACTTGCTCTCCATAAGTTTTGTTGTATGTCTAATATGCAATTATTGTCACCTAAAAGTTATGCCCATATAGAACAACTTCAAATGCCACTTATTATTTCAATATATCCGTTAATGTTATTCATTTCGATATGGCAAATCTATATACTGTATGTGGCTATTTATTTCCTACTTTGTTTTTAAATCTCACTTTGTCTTGATTTTCAAAATATTGTTAACAATATAATGCGGAACAGTGATAATTTCGAAATGTTAAGGTTGTGTATCGATTCCAGTTCAAAATTGGGTTTGTGTTTATGCCCTTCGAATTTAGATTTAGAATTAGCAAGTTAATGAATATGCTGACAATGTTTGCGACTGTTTGTGCATTTTTAATTGCGGCCGTCCATTCAAATTAAATCATGTCATATCGAGTGCAGTCTTCTATATTTTCCCAAAGAAAACCTATTATATCTTAACCCTTACGTACGTCTACATTCATCCTTATAGATTTGGAGCCATTGTGAAAGAACGGCACGATTACACGTCATTATCTTTAATGAGAAAATTCCATAGTTGATGTTTTATTTCAAGGTAAATGACCATATAATTAAAAATATCATTTGGTTAGGTCATGTCATTGTTTATATAGTGTATTGTTTATAGAGCACCAACATTATGCTTCACCAGCAAACGCTTTCTTTCAAAGATCTACACCCATTTGATATCACGCGGTACGCATCGGCAGTTTGCTATTACTAATCACTTGGTTTCACACTAATCATAGTAGTGACGATCCAGATACACCGTATGTGATATTCTAGCAGGATTTCATCTCCTTAATGAAAATCAACTTGCAGTTGAAATATATGGTATATGACCTTAAGTTCATTAACGCGTCGATATAAAAGACAGTGTCAGCAAAGGTTGGATACTTTGCGTCGAGCAGATAAATGTAAATGTGATCTTACTGCGTACTTGAGTGGGGTTTATATCTTTTGCAGGTCTTTGAAGGTCATTTTTATTGCCTAGATATTTTTACCGGCGCCTAATTGGCTATCAGGGTAATTAAGATGTACGGTGTTAATAGGTCATTAAGGACAGTTCTGATGGAGCCCATTTGCGAAGAGGCAGGGATGGGGATTCAGTGAATGCTCTCAGATGATGCTACACCGAAGCGTCACTTTTTTGTAGCAAGGAACTGCATTAACCATAGCCCTATACTACGTCTATATAAATGTCCAAACATGACGTAATCCAATGCAATACAGAAATCCGAAATTCAGATCTGACATATTAAACGTGATATTCCTGGAGAGCAATTTAATTTTTTCGTATGTTTTATGTCAATTAACAATTTGCGGTCGTACCCATGAGCAATAGGTTCAGCTGACTCCGCTTACGATTAAAGCCGTGGTGGCATTATCAAAGAGCGCATTGTTCCATGTTTGTATTTTCGATAAGGCCTTGTAAATGCGCCCATGCGCCGTACAAATTATTTTGCGGACGGAGAGCACACAGTGGCCAACGTAATGATGGTCACCTAAACAAAAGTCGATGTTTCTTTGGCAATTATTAAAGATAGACATTGATAGCTATATGTTCATTCACAAGACGGTGATATATGCTGTTTTCTGAATTCATTACCCTGCATAACAATGCGTAACTTCCACAAATACATTAACCTAGGTTCTAGGCATACAAACAATCATAACGTTTAAATCAAATGAGCGTCAATGCAGGGTTACATAAACCGGCGCTGTCATAGTCAACGTTTAAACTCCTCTGTCCGAATGAAAAGGTGTCGCTTAAAAAAAGGCATTAGTGACGACTATGAATGACCTTTTTTGTCAGTCTAATATAGCACAATGCAATCATATCCATTAGTGCCCTAACAGAGGCCAGCAACACAGAACGTGTTTCAATTTTATATATCGGTCCCCCAGGCGTCTGCGGATTTTAAGTATGATCATTGCATAATCATTGCTGTGCTCTCGAACCGATGAATCTGTTACCCCGCAACAACCCACACACTGTCACGAGCAGACGATCTGAGTAATTTTGATGAATAATTTCACATTTAAATAGGGCAGAAGGTTCCATTTGGTAATCGAATCGGCCAGCAAACAACGTATCTGTAGTTTAAGTGCATAAGTAACGCAATAAGCGGAAACTCCATGAAGCATTTTAACGCAGGTAATAATAAATTCATGAAATGTGTGATCAATTGACGCACTTCTACTACAGCTAACACGCCTTACTTAGACGCATATTGATGCATTAATTAATCTGACAAGGGCAAGCGATTTGATGACGCAAGTATATCACTATTAACAATACCATGCACCACTAGTTACGTTATAGATTCATAAGAATTGCCAGTATATGACAATATATAGTTATAAATACTGGTCAGAACGAAAGTTTGTGCGTGTAAAAATCTTGGCACAAATATGCTGTTGTATGTAGTGTGTGTCGTATATTTAAGTTGGCGTACGTGTTAACATAAACTTAACGCAGTGTTAAGCGCAACGAAATACGTTGCAATTATGGTGGTACAACCATTAGGGCGTACTTTCTGCCGATATATGCTACTATAATAGTCAGCCGTGAAGCCAGTTACGAATGATTTGTCTTGAGTGTATGGGATGAGTTATCATGGCGACCTTTAGTTGTACATGTATTTTGCGAAGGAATGCTCATGACAGCCGACCCCATAATGGCCAATTTAATGCTTATCTGCACTATGCCGACCAATGTACACTTTGGTTTATAATGATGGAACCCTTCTAGCGCAAAGCTAAAAAAACAACGAGAGAGCGTATATTTTCGACATTCTGGTTCCACAACGAAAGAGTCGCATACAAATCACTGAATTACTGAGGCAAAACCGTTTATTGCACTGCAAAACTGTTAAAAACACAAATGCTTCCGTACATTTCAATACAAAGAAACTTACTTGATTGAGCGAAGTCTGCATAACATATACATATGTATACAAAACTATAAATATGTATGAATATCGTAACATGTATGTACATATATATTTATATATATACATATAAAGTCATTTATATGTAATTATATATATATATATATATATATATATATATATATATATATATATATGTATATAGATATATATATATATGTACATTCATATATACGTGTGTGTTTTTTATAGACATATACATATTACTCAGCCATGCCGTTACATAACGACCGTATGCATTTGCACGTGTTCAGCAGAGCTTTTGTTATTGGATCTTGTTACGTTACAAAGCGCAAATCGTTGGGATTGGCACAAAGCGCTCCATAGGAGTTTCCCTGATTTGGCATTTAATGCATTTGAAATGTGCAAGAATATGTGATGAGAGACACGAGAAAGCTGCACAATGATGATCGATGTTCTATTTCCATAAAAAGGTTACACTCATCTTGGTTTTGGTTCTTGAAGTCTTAAAATAAGTGCTTGTATAAAGCCTTATAAATTAGTTAAAATGTCCTTAGTCGGTAAGCTTGTGCTCTTCAACATGAACAACTGTCGTCTCTCAATGAATATTTGTGCAAGCAATTTTAATGAGTGACATATGGACAATTTGCACAGAGCATTTGTATTACCTAAAGTTAGTAAAGCGTTCATAGAATGGATAGTAAAATGATCAATGATTCTGAGCTGATTCCCGTGAGGTTTGTATTGTACAAATCGGGCGACGGTAAAACTCTGAACTGATATGACGAATCGAACAAAAGGTGATTATTTAATTCATAGCATAAAGGTGGTCCGTGATTGTGCAGCGTCGGAGTTTGTATTAAAGGGTAAATGTTTGATTGATAATGTGCATACCCAGCATTCGTTGTCGGAGAAAAATGCTATTTGCGATATAAATTTCCCCCATTCTTTTAATACATTACTTGCTGTTATATGTGGCATCCAAAAAACTTCTATGCATATACAGATCGAAACATTGCTTATTAGCAGGACTCGAGTTGATTATAAGGCGCTTATTGTCATTTGTACATACTCTCACCTTCAACCTGCTGGAGTTTATTTTGTACCATTATATTGGTATTCCTATTGAATCAAAGTAACCCATTTTATTTCACTCATTAGACACACAGCGTAACGTCACGGTGTCTTTTGTCTTTCGAAAGTGTGTCATGTCCTTTACTTCACCATCAAACACAATGACAGTTTTATCTTGCTTCCTTGTCACATACTGTACATTACAGTGAGCTTAGACATGTCATCAAAACGGATCCACGAGGCAATAATGCTCCTCCATCTAGCAGTCGTTAAGGTTGTGTTCAATGTTTGTAGGAGTTTGTGATTTGTGATTGAAAAGGCAAAGGTTGCCTTATTGGCCTATCGAGGTGTGTACTTGACTAAATGCAGTTTGACAACCACGACGTTTAAGCGTGTGCAGCCTGCATGTCAATATGCACAGCTTTCATTTTGAGTGTAATTTCTGCTTTTGATCCTAGGAAAGTATCGTGATGCATTCGCTTGAAAAACTATTATATTACATATTGTCCTGGCATTCACACAATAACCTACGTGCCACCTTCTGCAGAATGATCAAAAGAATACTGTGCACCAGCTCCAGAGACAACACTACTTAATAATACATCTGGATACTTAGTACCCAGATACTTTTGGTCGACTTTTAGCTAGATACGTTACCAATTTGCATGGCGAAAAATTTAAATCACGCCGCAACTATTTTTCACCTTGGATCAAATTCAATGTCTAGTTTATTGGTTTATTGTTGATATTGTGTGTATTTTTTATACTGCATCTATTTTTTTACATCCCAGTACATCTCACTTATCAAAATAACCTCGATGTTGCTAGAAGTTATAGACTGCGGCGGCGGTGAGTAGCAATAATGTATAGTCACTAGAGAGATTCATCAGTTATCTCAGACAGGCAGATTCAGATGTATCGCTGGTAAAAGAAATTTGTCATGGTTGTCCGAGGACAAAAGTACATATGGCCATGACACACCATGACGATATCGATCCGATATTATCGATACATAGCAACCAAAAGGAAGACAGGCCATATTGAGGAGTAGACAAAAGAAGCAAAAACTCAAAAAAGATGTGTACAGACATTCAAGAATTGCAACAATTCGCATTGCCATCAAAGCTTTGGCATCACTCTAATTGGTTTCGGGGTGTCAAAATTATATTGCTAGATTAGATGCAAAACGCTCATTCACTTCATCAATCAAATCTGCGTCCCCCGAAAAATAATCAAGTTTTGAGCGATCAAGGTACTCTTTTGCAAACGTGATAAATATTGTAGTAGACTATTCTGTTATGTTAATATCATCCACACTACGATTGGATAGTAGCAAATCACATTCATACTATTGTCAGCTACATGCATGTTGTAACATGTATAGGTATATATGCTTACGCAAGGGAGTCAAAACGCTCCATTACTGAACTTGGAACATTGCAACTCTAATGGTAAGTTTGAATTTATAGTATATTCTGGCCTCCGGTTTATTAATAACAATTACTACACAATATATACTATTTCATGAAATACAGATGTTGTTGGCATTTATGTAGCCCATGCATTGTCTCTCATTCTTATCCACTGTGCTTTCGATGAATGTAAGATGGATGACACTACATTCCCTCATTACATTCATTGTGATTTATATCTGCTATCGCTGCCCTTATGGTTGCACTTAATTCATCGTCAACCGTGACCATTTTCATTGTTCCCTCATAACGAGCCGGCATATTTCGCTATTATTTTGCTGTCCATCAAATTGACATTGGTGTGTATATTAAGCAAATAGTTGGCTTCAAGAAAGCGTCATATATGCATACATGTATGGTATTCTTTATTTAAAGGAGCAACGCCATATATTCAGCACTTATTCGCTGAAGGATTAATTTAATGGTGCTGACCCGTCACAATATAAAGTAATTATCCTTCTCAGGTGCCACGAGATCACAAAAGAAATACACCCCAGCAATGCTGCAATGTTACTTGCCGTGAAAATTTGCCATAAAATAAGATGTGTTCATAAAACACCCGATTAGCATGATGTTGCAAAGTATGAGACCGGTAGGCGTACGAATGTGATTACACCCATTCATCGGACAAATCGGTTACTACATTCAACATGCGGCAGGCAATTTCGATATTGATAAGTGCCTAATTGCTTTCCTGTTTGCTTTTGTATTCAGGCAATTAAAACAATAACGGCCAGTGCAATTTGTAAACATACATTTTTTTCCTTGACAAAATCTTTTGGTGACAAGAAATATGGCATACCGATTGTCAAATAAGCAAGCTTTCGTAGATTGGCTCGATCACAACTCTAAATGAAACATACAGTGACCACAATATATAAACGATCAAATTATAATATATGTATCTAACAAAAGCCCAGCTTGATACAAATCTTCAAATATATTTAAATGAACATGGCTGCTTATAGACATTGCCGCCGCGATAAATACGTTTGTGTAAAGTGCAGAGTCTATACTCTTTTTTTGTATTCCTTTTGCAAATGACAAACAAGCATAACCAGAACACACTCACACTAATCTATTGGCATGTTATGGTTGAGCATAACTGGATCATTCAAATATTAAATTGCAAATATATACCAAATTGTTTTAAAACCTAATAGGTGTTTTGTAGCCCCCTGCAATTATGTCATCCGACAGAGCTTTTCAATTGCAATCATACATAAACTTCATGTTAATGTCATAATGCTTTACAAATGGAATAAGTAACTCAGCATATGAATTCTGACTCTCAGTTGTATTACGTTTTCGCGTTTATTGTGTTTTGTACCACGATAAACAATCCATGGTATTTCACATGTTTGCGTTATACTGAGCTTATGTCGCCGCTGAAGAGACTTCGCGAACAGTGATTTTACAGACACCACGTATTAGCGAATGATTTAATTAGCTTATATGCAATATATCGAATGAGCGATGAACAAATTACATATATCCCTATATATATATATATATATATATATATATATATATATATATATATATATATATATATATATATATATATATATATATATATATATATATATATATATATTTCTGCCCTGATTGCAAAGAACACAGCTACGCCACGAAAGTGGCACGCTTCCACAGTTACGAGAAAGCTATGCTAAGTAGAGAAACCCGTCATCTATATTTGTGCAATAAAATAGACGCCTTTCATGTGAGGTGCAAATTTCGTGTTGTTCGTTTCTTTCGTGCCAACATACGGTGTCTCCGAGGATACAACCATACTCATGTCATACGATGAAGGGGCATTCAAACGGCTAAGTGAGCTTAATGTACCAAATATGCAGATGTTGACTTGGTTGCATGTTTAATTGCCACTTTTCGTGTGGCCATAAACAACACAATCTTTCTTCCCCTTTTGCACATGGTTTTTCACTGTCTGTATTTAAATGGTATGCGCATATCTAGAACTGATCGTAGTGAACTGGATGTCAAAGGTAGTCACTGTTTTTTAGGTTCAGATTATTGCGCATCGTAAATCAGGGTTTAAGCCCGTTAATTTTACGGGCAGTGGTGAACAATCATTTGCATTTTAAATCAGCCATTACAATAATAGGTTTGTCAGCAACATCGTATATCACTTCTCAGACGGGACTGTGCTGATATGTGTGTTGCCGGGAAAATAAGGTTGTTCGAATGGCAGGGAACGAATTTTGCTTTTCTCACTGTTCTCTATGTGCATGTGTCATCATGATAGAGAGTCGCACCAACGTTTAAAACGAAGCAAGCGTGCTCCCATTACATTTTCCCTAAAGAAATAAAACACTCAAAGACGTCCGAGTAACACGCATTCCAGTTTGTTTGGCGAATCGTAGTATGGTAAAGTGAAATATATTGGAAGCAGTTATATTACTAAAGGAACTGACGTGATAAAACCAAGAGCACCAACCAGCTAAGGATATAAAAGTTGTGCATTGCTATATCTTCAGATGTTTTTATCACAGTAATGACTTCTGAATATAGCCAAAGACGCACATTCCTCCCCAGCACACTCAAACAATTCATGCTTTCCTGGCGTTAAACCCGCAAAGTTTGCTCAAAATACATAACATGGACATAAGTTAATAAAGGTTAGGAAATATTAAGTTAGTTGTTTTTGCTTTTACCGAATCAATGCATGCTCTGTGGCTGTCAAGTTTATATCGCAAATAAAATCAATGCCATAAGTGCACGTAAATATGGATAAAATATTTTCAATAGAATTTGCAAAAGTGAAAAGGGATATAACAACAGTTGAAATAATGAATAAAACTTGCGAGTTGATTGAATGACAATTGTATCGCTGGTATATGTGCTGATGTGTTAGCTATAGGTGGTACGCACGCAAG
Organism: Urechis unicinctus; assembly: GCA_034190875.2. NCBI lineage: Eukaryota > Metazoa > Annelida > Polychaeta > Xenopneusta > Urechidae > Urechis > Urechis unicinctus. The sequence goes on along the minus strand of CM067343.1, from coordinate 56,116,209 downwards.
GCGCAAATTGTAGAAATCATGTCGACCAAATGAAGTTGCATTGTCGCCTTTCGTTTTTCCAAATTGAACCCACAGCTTTACGAGCTGCTAAATAAGAAAATCTGAATAGCGTTACTGGTGACCTCGGACCTTCAATCAACCATTCTCATTTTATAAGTACATGCCTAAAACCATTCATTCAATAAACGATTAAATATTTAAGGCAGTTACTCATTCAATCATCGGCCTATGTTGCTTGGAATAACCCTGTTGCAATAGGCAATCTCTGTTTTAGATTTACAGAATCATGTAGCACAGAGATGCAAAGGACAAATCAAAAGGGGATGGGTTGGGTGTAGAGAGCTGATTAAAAACAGCGAGAAGTTTTATAGCCTCTCATTTCCCTTGAGGCATGTTAAAGCGGAATCCCACTTTCTGTACAGTGTTATTTTTTAACATACAAGTAGATATCTCAGTAACATACGGACGGTCGCTGTGTACACATTGGCGTCTATGGTCATAAATGACTTATTTGCTGTTTACAGAATCGTAATATTTAGATTTGGGGAAACACTGTTGCAGCAAACGGGTAACCTCCGTGAGGTGGTGATCCATTTTACGGTATGTGTTTTATTGGTGCAACAAAATCGTCAAACACTTGTATCACACGGTTTGAATAATTCAACACGCAAATTACTTGGCCCTCTCCTGTCACCACCTAATCTTAGCAACACAATATATTACTATAAAACAACGCATAACACTATTATACTATCAGTCCATGATAGTTCACGGAAGGGAAATCTGCTCCAGGGGACCATGGAGTGACACACAAAAGTACTACGAGCGTGTGGGGGCGATAGTCGGGGAAGGCACCGCAAGGCTATAGATCACAAATATATGGATACGTTGTTAGCAGCTACAAATTGCGATGCTGGTCATGAAACGTTCAAGGACCCATTAGGTTTTGCTTTATGCATTTAAGCGATTTCACATGTGTGGGTTATAAGATTACGGTGGATGGTCGAGTAGAATTTTGCTTAACTCGGCTTTAAGCTGTATCTTCAGACGTACGAATTAGATCATGCGTGAAGGTCCCTAGAATAGTGTATTCATTGATATTCCGTGATCAGTCTCTTCAACAGCGTTCCGGTAACGCATATACAATCCAATGTTGTTTTAACAAACTTGTAGGTAAATAGTGAGCATTAAAAGGGCATGTAAACTTCAGCCATCTTTCAAATCAAACATGTTGTCTAGCATCCCAAGATTAAACAACAGCATTATAAACAGATCTTTATTGGTTAAACCCACAGCGGTAACGCCACCCATGTTACTTATAAACGAGCACACAAATTGGCAATTGTGAACAAATATTGTAAGTAACATTGATATTGTGTGGTAATAAAATTTGGAACGATGATAAAAGAATTAAAATATATTGACCAATCTCTGAGAGAGAACAGTCTCTTATGTGCACCATGATATGTAGTAATATGTCAGTAAAATTCATGCTTTGAAGATAATACCAGCTCAATGCAATGTAAGGGTAAACACAACAATCGGCTGGGATACATCGGAAGCAAAGCATAGACCCACGCACATGACGAGAAAACTAGGATTAACCCAATGGCCCAAAAGATTCCAAGAATTAGCTTCCTCTATAGGGGTTATATCAGAAGCTAAAGACAAAAATGGGTATAATGACGCACACCACTATTTTCATGAACTGAGTATATTCACAATATGGTCTGTGCTATTTTTAATTGATTATTGTACAATCATGTCTCCCTTTTAATATGCATACCGACATACCTTCCAGAGCAACTTATACATATACTTTTAATTAGTGTTGCGCATGCTAACAATGCGGCTGATATATGGGTTGGTATTTGACAAGCTCTGTTGAATCGATGGAAATTTACCATAAGTTGCATATGCTATCCTCACATTTGAAAGCAGTCGATCATAGTTTTAAAACCCCTAACCAATGCCAACCGGCATGGTATAACAGCATCATTGCAAAATATTCTGTAAGACATTTTTAGTCAGGGCATCGAACCATTGGAGCGATATTCCCAAATAACACGATTATCTGAACCCTATGTTATTTGGGAATATCGTTCCAATGGTACGATGTTCAAATGACACAAATGATTAAAACAGCAATCTTTTTGTTTTTTGTTTTCACAAAGCATCAGCATTTATATGATCTTTCATTGAATTAATACAAACACCTCATTTTGCGAGAGCCGTTCGCGAATTAATCCTTTTGAAACACGGGTATTTATAATGAATGTTATTTTGGTACAGGCAAGGGGGTCAAATGGTCTTACAGAATGTACACCCACAAAGGTTCGCTTTTCAGAGCAAGAGTTGTGACAAGTAAAAACGTATCATAGATTAAACGATCTAAGTAGATGTACTATAGCTTACTTCAAGAGCCTGCGAAGTCGGCGAGCTCTTTTTCACTTGAAGACATGGATGTGGGTGTCTTGATCATGTAGATTTTGAATAATATTTTGCCAATGTCGAAACCAATCAAATGCTAAGCGAATATTAAAGGAACGGACATTGGCAGTAATGAAAATGAGAGGGAAAGGCAACATGCAAGTGCAATTCCAATGCAGGGGAATATTGTATTAAGCTCTTGACATTTTTCAATGATATTTTGATCGTATGTTTTTACGATATTGAATAGCAGCTCTAAATATTACCCTATGTTATCCAACAAGGCTTCAACAATTTGTCGCCTATATCTAAGTGACACAAGTTATAGTAATTTCATCTATGTGTGCCCAGTTGATAAATATCGGAGAGTGTACGAGTAAATTTCATATTTGACTTCAAAGACAACCTATAACACTAACGCATCGTACCAATAGACAATAGTCGTTAAAGAAGTTAGCAGCTTTTTGGGCGGCCCGACATCATACTTTACCTGTGTCAGTTGTTTTGTGTATGCATTTGATCAGGGTTATAAGAGACTAGTCATACGATCCTTACAGTAAATAAGGTTACCTATAATTACCCCATTGATTTGGTATGTGATTCTAAGTAAGAGTACATCTCACCGAATCACGCAGCATCGCCACTAAACATTGATCGGCATTATAATGGTCTATTAGGACCCAATTCACCGTCATCGTCGCCCAGTCAGTTTACATATAACAAATAACCCAACTTGTGAATAATGCACGACCACAATTCGTAAAAAAGTTAAATAGCAAGTTATTTGGTAGTTGTATTAAGTTGTACAGACAATGAAAGATTGAACCATTTGCGTTTTGGACTAGAAAGATTATCCCATAACATATGTGTATAGATTTGCCAGTAGAAATCATAGACACATGGTTTTCGCGGAGCATTTTGCACAACGACAAGCTCTTTGATTTTGACAATCAAAAACTGTAGACGGCACCGACTTTGCCAAATACAATTTAGCATACAAAATATATGAACAACTTGATATGCATCCAGTATATTCCATTCGAAAGCCGTATATGGTAGCTTATGAAAGTCATGTAATCTTCCGTTATATGTTATTCTCAGGAGTAAGTGTATATTGGTTAAATGGGAAAAAAACCGAAAATAGACATATTCATGCTATTTTAGCTAACACAGACATCTGTTATCAAATAATTGCCGAGGGTAGGAATAAGCAAGTGCTTATTGTCTCCGATGGCACAAACAGATCAGAAGAATGCCAGGACAGATCTTACTGGCATGATGCAGTTTCGTATTATTCTTGTCCAGTAATGGATACAAGTCGTTCATCATAATAGACAAATAATATTCAAGACCCGATTGTTACACATTATTTATTTATATAGCATTACCGACGCCCTTCTATCATCAAATACTTCACAATCATCCGCAAATCGCTGCATGCCAAAAACATCCAAACAACATTGCTGTTTCATTGAAAATAAAGCTCGCTTTTCCAGTTGATCAACTTTATATATTAACATGCAAACTTTCCCAGCTAAGGTTTATATTCCTACATTTCAGAAAACATTTGTTATGAAATGAAAGTAACACACTCAGATTGAATGCTGTACGAAGATCGATGACTATATATATAACACCAAGCGCATTCTTTCTTCTTTTGACATAGTTGGACATCGTAGACGTCGTAGGTTCATTCTATTCGAACGGTAGCTGCTAGTAACGCTGAGTGGACAAAGATGGCTTGCAGTTCCGCTAAGAGGTAAAATTCTCCCACTTGTCGGCCCTCGTAAAGTTGGGCAGTGACGACAAGTTATTTGTATTTTTCTGCTAGCTTAGCCGCCCGATAGATGCCATTCTTGTCAAATCGTTCCTTGTTAGGCAATTTGTCGTGCCAGTGCCTTATGTGTAAATATGGCCTTAATCCGGAACGCGGATTGCATGTCCTCAGCCGAAAGACAACCTCTTCATAAGTTTGAGCAGACTGCTTTCGACCGAGAGGGACCACACTGCAGCCATCATTCTGTATTGGTTTACATGACACATGCAAGGTAATGAAAAAGACGCAGCACAGTACGCGACCTTGCAATCGATAAAATTCATTACACAGAGCATGAGTAAGTTATGCTGTCCCCGGGCCGATAGAGATTGTTACAATACACACTATTAGAAAACCTGGCTTTATTTCAGTTCGACAAAGAGGTAACATTCACAATGTGAGTAATTCCTCCTTAATGAGTGCGCTGGTGGCAAATTCCTTTCGTTGCTCGTACCAATGCGGCAGGGCGAAAAAAACAAGGTGGCTCGAAATCCGTCATCCGATAAGATACGCCCAGTTGTCATATTTATTGTCAAACAGCTGAAAGCGCCTCTTAGAAAATGGGCTTAATATATTGCATGTTATATCCGAACTGCTTGACAGCAAAATAGTATTGTCAATATAATGTTTATAATGTGCAGCAGGTTGAGTAGTGAGGCAATGTTCACTTGAATTGGTCCTATGCTTTGTTGAATATAGAAGCATTTATCATTAGGTTGGGCCTTGTGTTGGAGCGGTTAATGAGACAGGTACAATATTTGGTGTTGCCAGCTCATTCTGAATAGGACGCTCAAAGTGATGCATCTTTTGTTTCCTTGGCTGATGTGTGGCTTCTATTTAGATCACAAACCGCATGGTAACCTTCGAGCAGCAATAAGCGGATCCGCTGTTTGTTCCACCTATGTCCCGTCCATGAATTAATGTCACATCACTTTATTGCTTTTCTGCTGCAATGTACTTACCATCTATCAACGCTTTGTTTTCTTCCGTAATGGTATTTTAGGTATCAATCGCGCTTTCAATCGAGTCGTAGTTCATATGTCTAAATATAAACCAAAGATGGATTCAGTTGTTGATTGTTAACTATAAGACCAATGCATGTGTTGTTGCGTCATTCATTGATATAAAGCATATAATTTGGGTTGTTCTATTTTTCATATCATAAAGTTGTACTGGGCTGCCTGTTGTTGTTGCTGCTGCTGTAAACCCTTTGTCGGGGCTATTGTCTCTTTTGCTTACTTTTGCATATAAACGAGCCATTTATAGTGAGGCAGAAGAACTTCCCTCGGAAACAGTTTATAAGCATGCAATGCACAGGCGCAATGAAGACGGAACAATATATAACTGCTGTTGTCATATGACCCAAAATTGCTCTACCCTACTGGCCGGGAAAAGTACACGACAGGCCATGTTTAAAGTTTAGTTTTGTTCACGATCTCAAATATTGTCTGCAACCATTGACAATGTCAGCAGCTGACATAAGCGAAGGTACGACGCATGTTCAGATGCACCATAATGCACTATGCTGTGACTTTGTACCTTTAGAAGGGTACAACGCAACTGACATCCACTTGATGATAGACGCATTCACTCAAAAGCGACCGGCTGAGCACGTACTCTATCAACTAGGAGAGAAGACGTTTACAGCGAATACTCTTCATGGTGCAGGCTCGCTGTGGGTTATATGTTTGTGAAGGTCGCCAAAAATGCATGCATATTATTATAAACAATTGGCGTCACTTATGTAGAATTCGAGCCGAGAATACTGCATCATTTGTGGAAAATGAATGATTTGTTTTGTGTGAGGGCATCTGTCGCATTGTTTAGTCGAAATATGATCTATCGCCGGTGCAGTTTACTGCGGTACATTATACCTTAAATCAGTTCTGATTACACACAGCGTGCTAAAGTCACTGCGCGACAGTTTGTAAGACTAAACTTTGTCCATCTGTGTTGGACACTGTTGGTCACCTGCCCGAAATACGGGGCAGAGCTCCCACTGTGTTATACAAAGCCACACACTTAATGAAGTGTTCATAGTTTTTCATGGGACTGTACGATCTGTGCGCATCAACACATATCAAATTCCTTAGTCAGCATATCCGTTTGCTTAACTATAATTTATCATATATCTATAAACAATTATATCATCTTTAGTTGTTCTAGCAAATCGGCCTTCTGTGCATGTGCCTTTCTCGGTGCTTGTTACTTAGTGGTTAATTTCGTTATTGGGCACTATTGCACAGGATTTTTTCTGGATCTTTAAAGCTCATCATATATAAGCTAATTTGTATTTTGATAGGCAGTGTGTTTTGGGGGTGAATCATATGCATCAATGGTTTTCTAATATACGATAGAAACCAACTCTGACTTTTGGAAATGACGTTTCATTAATACAATGTGCAAAACGCGATTCTTGCAGGTCCCTTCTATTCACCTTTGATGCGTATTGAAAGCCTTTTTAAAACCTTGAATGCTAACATAGACTACACACGTTTCCGTCGAAAAGTACGAATCTGATATAATTGTTTAACACTCAATGACGAGTTATTTCATCAACTTCATTACTTCTGTCAGTATAGATACAGACAATAATTAATCAGTCGTTAACTATTACATCTAGACATATCTAAATTGTGCTAGCCAGCGTTTATTAGGTAAAATTTTGCAGATCTCATAGAAGATTTTCCATACGTTGATCGCTGGTTTGGCTATTAGTTACTAATGTAATATACTAAATGCCAAAATAATGTTTCCTTTGGAATTGATGAAAGATCATTAATAACACTTGGCACCTGTTAAGTCGTCTTGTCAACTTTACAATTAATATCGCATTTGCAATCTATGAAACATTAAAAGAAAATGCTCGTAGATCAAGTTAATTCACTTTATCAAAACTTTATTAACAAATTTCCATTCATTCAAAAACATTGGATTTCATTATAGTCGTTTAAATTCACTGTATATCTACCGCCACAACAGAAGCATATAGTGTGACCACGATATTGCCCATCAATCATATCATTGCTAATGATTAATCCTCCGCTTGATTAGTAGGTATGGCTGCTGTACGAAAGGCGGTTTTACATTCTGCTCATCTATCAAACGGTGTCGTCGACTTCTAGCTGCAGCACATCTACCGTATTTGAACAACTGTGCATTTATTGTGACATAGATAGCACAGACGCGCTAGTTATGTGTTCAATCCATTAACGTAAATTAACGTTCAACGGAATGGGCAGCAAGGATTTATGGAAAAAACCGTCTCACGCGTGACATAAACCTCATTAATGCCACCTCTAAACATGCTTTATTTAAAGCTAACTGGCAGTCAAGGTCAACTGAGTTACAGTGTTCATTTCCATTACTAATACCGAATCATGTACCCGATACGTTGGAGGAAAATATTAATCTCCTTTAAATGGTTTCATGATTCAGGGAGGCCATGCGGAATCCTTATGCAGCATATATATTAAACACGACGGTGTACCGACAGTCGACGTTATCATAAATGCGTAAATATTTCGCTCTCATGTTATATACTGTTGTGACGTTAGCATAACTGTTTAGACGCAATTGCTGCTACCAACACTGTCACGAAATATCATGCCACTATTTCCAGTCCTTAGCTTTGCAAATGTTAATGGCAATACACTATATGTACAACATAACGCAAAGTCATTCACAATATAATCTTAAAATGGCCCAATCACAACGGTTGGTTTTCTCACATAGAGACGGTTATTCATTGAAATAAATCTGGATGTATATATGTGTGTGTGTAAGTTGTGAAGATGGTTAAGAACATTGTAAATACAGCCGTCAAACAGCAGTAGATTGGTTTATTAAATGTTCCACGAATTTTCCGATTAAGACGTGCTTCTTACTATGCATAATCACCAGTACTTTGCATTTGCTACACAACACTATCAAAACAAAGACGTGAAGGATTCGTGGGCTGTATAGGGTATGTACATTAGTCATAAAGAGGAGCGAAGGCCGTCCAATGAACTTGAGAAGTGCACTAGACCGTACAAACATTAAGACAATAAAAGCACATTGATATATTCCTGTAGAACTATCTTTAATCGCTGACAACCATAAACCAAACAACATTTTTTTCTGCATATGCTGTTTCTCTTGCAATAATAATCTAGACTGTCAACAATTACTGAGCCGAGCTGCTGCATCGTATATATATTTATACCGATTCAAGTACCAATTCACAATGATAATTAGTTTAAAAGGCGCATCCAAAATTGGTATTGAACAAACATTCAATCGACCGATTTCGTACTGCGTTCAGTAATGAAACAGAAGCAGCTAGGGTCGAATCGGTGACCCCATCTGTTTTTATGGCCGTTCTAATGTTCCATTTTTTTACGGGACGTGAATTTTAACCCATATGTAACACACAATACATACTCAGCTGAGACTGGGCGAAGTTTGAGTGAAAACAAGAAAACTGTACGGTTGTGCGTGGTAACTGGTCCAGATTGCTATGCATTTGTGAACAACGTTAGCAGGCTGCACAAAAACGACGACAATGTCAGAGTAGACGTTTATTCATGTGCGCGAATGTATGTCTCAGTTCACATCAATATATTTTGCATGCCACGGGTTGTTTTTTTCTCAATCGAATATGCATGTTGCATCGTTTTGCATTTCTCATGACGCCGATGTTGAATAAGCAATGCGAAAATCAAAAAAATCGCTCTTCAATCTAACGCATGAATGAATTATGTTTGCTCGGGGTCATACCGCCAATAATATGATAAGGTAACAGATATCAGTAGCAGCTTATTTATAAGCATTATGTTTGGTCAAGCGAATGTTTCGCCACAAAAACATGTACATCACGTGGATTAGTTTTTTTGCGCATAGCTAATTGAATGTGGATTTTGTGTCATAACTTTCGTTGAAGTGTAGATGAATTGTCGTTGTTTTCTTTTCATAATTATTAACAAATACCTATCAGCCATGAACACAGCTGCACATTTTTACTCATTACAGTGGCATTTGCACACGATAAGCAAATGTACTGGTTAATCGTCGAGCGGAGAGTTATTTATGCTGGTAATAGAGTGAGAGAATGTAAATCTGCAAGGGCGTGAATCGACTAGTAAACGAGAGTGCCATCTCTCCTCTCCAGTATCATAACGTATCCCTATCATCCACCAGTGTTATAGATCCATCCCATTGGCGTATAACAATTATATACCCTAGCATCTTAGCTATATGAGAGACAAACGTATTACATGTCTCTTCTCATATACACCCATATCCTGCCGTCACATGCCCGGCCGCCGGCCACTCCAATGGCCCTAGCACATTCCCGGCACCTGAAGTTCAAGCTGTTCATTCAACAACCAGTAGTGTGTATTGTCCATCATCACATTACATTACATAGTACGGCAACAGATATATGGCGTTGGAAGGATAAAATTAAATAGGCAGTTTTGTTTCGGTCCCGCAATGCATAGATTTATAGATTGTGGCATCATATCACAATTAAGGACATAAAAGATTCATGTTTAGCATGCCTGGGTATCAAACTACTTTATCATCAATATTTTATTCTTAAAACTCCCTTAACTGTATTGAGCACTGTCGTTATACATGGAATATATAGAAATCAGCTGGCATACTTACAACATTTGAATGGAAACCTCCACATCCGCCCGTTCGGAAGAAACCAATTCGTTATGCGATATGTCTTTTTTATACGAAATCCTCTTGGAGACCACACAATCAATCAATGACAAATGCACCTTAGAGAGATGAAAAACGTAAACAAGACTGATTGAAGTAATATATTGCCACGAATGAATGTTATTTACATTACAATCAATCGTACCTTTTTACCATTGTATCATAAAACGCACAAACTCTCTAAGTAAAAACATAAAACGCACAAACTCTCTTAGTAAAAACATAAATTCAGTCTTGTCTCGGTCCCGCAATGCATAGAATTATAGATTGTGGCATCATATCACAATTAAGGACATAAAAGATTCATGTTTAGCATGCCTGGGTATCAAACTGCTTTATCATCAATATTTTATTCTTAAAACTCCCTTAACTGTATTGAGCACTGTCGTTATACATGGAATATATAGAAATCAGCTGGCATACTTACAACATTTGAATGGAAACCTCCACATCCGCCCGTTCGGAAGAAACCAATTCGTTATGCGATATGTCTTTTTTTATACGAAATCCTCTTGGAGACTACACAATCAATCAATGACAAATGCAACTTAGAGAGATGAAAAACGTTAACAAGACTGATTGAAGTAATATATTGCCACGAATGAATGTTATTTACATTACAATCAATCGTACCATTGTATCATAAAACGCACAAACTCTCTTAGTAAAAACATAAAATTCAGGGCGCATGGTGCCTAAGTTTAAAGTCCAAGGGGCAATGTTTATCTTTAACATTATATTTATTATGAAAACGCCCATTCATATCTATGATATATGCAACTCACTTGATTACCAATTTGCGGTCAGAACATACAGACAAACGAACAGTCAACACCCAAATGATAGCAGGCAACATATTGTTCCCACCATCTTGGCACTAACCTATTTAATAGAAGACATGTAACAGCCCATGAGAAAGGTGATTCAGTGTCAGGAATTCAGTGTCAGGAAGTGTCAGGAATTGTTATCAGTAAGGCATTTATCACAGTGAATCATGATATTGTAATTCAGAAACTCAATGCGTGTGGTATAGGAGGTACAGCTCTATAGTGGATACAAGCTATTTGGGTAATACGTATCAATATGTATCTTATAAATGAACAGATTCTGCATACGATCAAGTGAAATGTGGCGTGCTTCAGGGATCCATTGTTGTGCCTCTTCTTTCCCTACTCCACATAAATGACACAGCGAACCTTTCGATTAATGTACTTCCTATACTATTTTGCCGATGGTACAAATATGTTTATGTTCGGCAGTGATATAGATAAAATGATCAAGGATATGAACCTACGGTAGCAGAAGTTGGTTGAGCATTAAAAGCGAATTGGCACCCATTCAAACACAAATTATCCACATCACTATTCAGCAGCTTAACAACGAGGTTAATTGTATCAGAATATGTCAAAGCCTGCAGTGCTTCTTGCTTAGGCAATATGTTAACACGTTCAATTATTACTAAAGCAATTGTCTACTGCCAGCACATACGCTGATGCTCGCCAATGAGTTCAAACGCATACATTGATATACTTTCACATTAACTAAGGGGAGACCTACAGGTCCATGCTAGTTCTTGCTTCGGTCATACAATGTTGCATTGCCAGTGTTTGTGCTCTTAATGATAAGTTAGGCCTTTTAGGCAGCAATAAAAGATTCGCCGGCCGATATCATGGATTTTGTATCAACACGTAACGCTAGATTCGAACTTTATCTACATTGAATACTATAAAGGCAACATTTAGTACAACTAATTGGTTATATACCAAATACCTAAATGTTTAGATAATCTAGCGTTTAACTGTCTTTGACTAAATCACTAAACAATACCATTGCTATTCGCACTTATGCCCAGTAATGCATTTATTTTACAGAATTATTGGAGTGCAATTAAGAGAAATTACCATACTCACCTGGGTCTTTTTGATAGATCCCAAGTGTTTATATTAGCATCGTTGTCGAAAGCATTAAGATCAGTATGTTGTGATGCAATCATGAATAATAGATATTGGATCTAGTTAATATAATGGTATTAAGCAATTAGCAAGGATCAACCTATCAGTTGCATGCTCTTTTTCTAGCATTAACCGTAATATGTGGCCCTGAAAAAGCGATGAGTAACATTATTTATCAACCGATCTCTTCGTCTAGCCAGCAGTGTATCACTATCTCTCGAGAATAGTACTCTGGAATAATCACCCTGGCTCAGCAGAAAGAAGTTGACATCTTGAAGCCAGTATGTAAACTAAATAAATACACACATCCTTTGTACTCAATGCTTACAATTTCCTTGCGCCATCAAACTCACTTGATTGATATTCAATATTGATGATTTGGTTAATCAGGAAGAGGACTGAATTGCCTCTCTTATTTACTTGACCTTTTTGACGCCTACACATAAACGCAAAGCGCAATGATTATATCCAGGCTTGAATGTCGCAAACATTCTCTTTCTACACATTAAGTGATTTCCCAAACTAATTCTGACACATATTAAGGATGCCATACAATTAAACACCCGTTCGTAATATACCGTAATCGTACCCGCCTGCTAAGTATATTGGTAGTAAATATTCAGCGGTTTTTCGGTTGCTCCGTGTTCCTCCAATATATATATATATATATATATATATATATATATATATATATATATATATATATATATATATATATATATATATATATATATATATATATATATATATATATATATATATATACATATATCTATATATATATATATATATATATATATATATATATATTTATATATTTATATATATACATATATATATACATATATATATATATTTATATAGAGTTAGAGAGCGAGAGAGAGAGAGAGAGAGAGAGAGAGAGAGAGAGAGAGAGAGAGAGAGAGAGAGAGAGAGAGAGAGAGAGCGAAAGAAAGAAAGAAAGAAAGAGAGGAAGAGAGACAGTGAGAGAAAGAACAAGAGAGAGAGAGGCAGAGAGAAAAATATTTATATATGAATATTCGTGCGCATTATGGGATACGAGCAGGCCGTTGAACATTCAAGGTTGCGTGTTTGACTATTATCAATTAATTTGATAATTCATTAATCAAGCCTTCTACAGCAACGTGAAACATTCTTGGCGTTGTTAGACATGAACATTTATTCATCTGCAGTTGTAAAAGGGGCCATGTAACGTCCATGGTCGATCACGATCACTCAAGCTTGCTTGTATGACCATTATCAGTAAACATGACTATTAATACATGAATGAAGTCTTGTGGTTCTGCATGAATGAGCATGAATATTTATCAATATGCAGTTAAAAAAGTTGACATTTAACTTTCATAGTAGTTGCTGAATATCCCTGGATACTTTGTCAGGTCATATTTTCAAAAAATGTCTCGGATTAAAGTGAAATGCCATGAATATTTCATAGTTAGGATAACATGGTACGACACAATCAAAATGTCAGGGGGGGGGGGGGGGGGGGGGGGGGGGGGGGGGGGGGGGGGGTAATGCTGGACGGGCCATTCTAGATTTTCTGCAGCAGCTCTTCTATGCACAATGTGTAAAGATTGTAGGCTTTATTGCTTATGGCTTCCATGGTAAGTTGGCTGTATAGTTTATCATTCAGGATGAGTATTTACTTTATTCCTCCCCCGGATGTATCATTGTATTAGAGATATTTACGCTGTTTTCCCTTGTTCATGTGTCTGTATATATAAGCAAAACTACTCGACCGCACTGGAATGCTTGTACCTATACATGTGTCCGTAAACCTCCTGTCACTAACAATGATAGATGGTTATCTCTGCAAATTAACGTTTACAAATATTTGTCACGCATTTGGCACACTTTCTATAGCTAATTTTTGATGATTGCAACTCAGTAACCTAAGCCATCACACTACCGCTGGCTAAATCCAATTTGCCTCCCATTCTCTTAAAAGATGGTATCTGGCGTACTTGAATGCTATCTGTATCGCAACACGACATATACTGTATCGTTTATTGAAGAAAAATGGGGAAGTGTATTCAGATTGCAATGTTACCGGCATTCAATTCAGAAAGAAATTTAGGGACGCGGTCACAAGACACTGCGCTTGGGTTGTCTTTTAGAAAATTGAAATATCGTGCTGTGACCATCATACGATATTGCTACAAGGCAAAGTGTTCCCCAAATGTTAGCATCAGTTTTGTTCCGTGTCCCATGTGTTAAGGCAATGTGTGGGCATTAAAAGCTATACAATGAACGAATCAATAATTATACTTCCAGTGACAGCGGATAATGAGATTTGATCGGTTCCTGATTTTTGTGTTTACACAATGTCGATTGTTATTCTGATAAACTGCATTCGTTTGAATGTGCTCAAATTATTGGACTACATGGCTTTCAATTATATTGAACAGTTCCACTTTGCTATTACAAGTAAGGGAGGTTTATGAAATTCCAAACTCAATATTGAGATGGAACATAAGTTGTTGGACCATTTTGAAAGAACCTGCCACTTATTTTTACAATTAATTCTGAAAATGTTTTATATGCTCTTCATCTAATGCTCGTTATGACAGTATAATTGATGTTTGAATCCAAACATTTTAAACAGTATTCCTTTATCTTGAAGTTGTATTTATCATTCTTGTTGATTACGTACATTCCATTTCGTTAGTGCCCGCGTAGTAACTGCTTCATATCTCCGGCCGAACCTAGGGCGCTACTGGGGCCCGTACCGCACGCACTTCATCGGACAGGTTAGAATTTATCCTACCTTCGTGGCATGCTGTGAAATGACGTACGAAGTATACACGCGATTGACTAACTACATGGAACTGCTTTTAACAATCGTGAGTGCTTATAGGGTAATACGCATCACAGGGAAAGCGGCCAGCAAGTACTCGTGTCAACTGATATTAAATGTTTATATCCAAATCGGAAATGACTAGCTGGATTATTTACGTGCATTTCTGACCAAAGGATGGTCGGTTCTAAACAGAAACTGCAATGTTAAATCATATAGTACGAATTCATTTGTATCAAAACGCAGATGCGACTGGTAATCTGACATATACATGCGTCGAAGATAATGCTTTTATACATAATAAAACGTAAGTAACAGCCATTCTAGACTGCAAGGCAGTAGAATGCAAGAGCAAAAAGCTGGTTGTTAAATAGAAGATAATAATAAATAGTTCCAATGCACTTATACAGTGATGCGATTGCTGCGTCGGTTCACAGCATGATACGCAAACATTGTTTTCGCCATAGTTATTTCCTAGCCCAAAGTTTTGCCGAAACATTGTTCCCATTATCACAAATCAACTACAAAACTGAGAAATCCATTTATAAAATATGCTTGCCATGTAATCGACTGGTTGCATACCTGCAGAGAATATCCACGGCGTCCTGTCAGCTTAACAGGATGTAAACTTTACCAAATATCATCTGTGTTCGTAACGTAGCCAAACATTTGCAGTTCGCCTCTCAACCATTCCATATTTGTCTAAGCCAGATTTGCATATTCTAGGTGCGTGGCATACTATTGACTAACATATACATTTTGAGAAAAACAATGAATGAGGTAGATAACCTCAACAGCTTTATTTGCTTTTGCGTTCAATTACGACAGGATAATTTCTCTCATTTCTTATAAATAACATGAAGTAGGTGACCTTAAGTAGGCCGCTAGATCGATCGCTTTATGGAAATATCTTCATAAACCACATCAAACATGCTTCTAGAACCTAACTTTAAAATGGATCCTGCGGTTTTCCACTTGCTGAACCCATATGATTCAATTGTTATTCATTCTTTGCCCTTTGGTTATAATGAATCTGCATCTGACAATATCTTGAATGTTTACCCAACCATGAATATTACACTATTTGTAAAGTGTTAGGATTAGCAAAGAAGAGCGAGGGTTCCACTGTGGCCCCTACACCCCTAGCTGCAGATGCCGTCCCGGTTGCTAGCAGTAGCCACGATTTAAAAAGAACAATTACTGCCAGCATAGCCAAGATCAAGGGTACTAAGTCAGCTATAACAGAAGCAAAGTCAACCGTGTGCAGGATCTGCCAAGGGACTTATTTCACGAAAGGGTTAATTTATGATATGGTCGCTGAGTTGGTTGCAAAAATTGTAGCGTTTGTAATGTGTGGGTGCACATGTATTTCTTAGTCTGAATGTGATGTTGATAGAAACGATTATTTTTGAGAATCGTGCATCACGGCAAAGAAACAAACAACGGGTTTGAATGACTGCTTTGGCTCAATAAATCACTTCTAGTTTTCGCTGGCTTTGTGTTTATAGTTTGCGCCCCAAATATTTCACTGCAAGCCCTTTACTCCGAGGGACTTGCTTATCCGAATATATGGATTTAGCTTGCGTGCGTAAGTACTCGTCAAGTTAACTATGTCGGTAACATAGATTGTGACAACCCAAACTTTGACCATGAGGGGGCTGGGGAGTGGGACACGGGAAGAGAGGATGAGGTACTCCCAGAGGCCCCTTCTCCTACTCAGAATGATACAGAAGGGAACATTTAGATGGATAAGTCTATACAACGAGGAGATCGGCTCATTATAGGCGCGTCAATGACTACTACGATGTTTTAGCTGAAAATGGTCACCCAACAACCCTCGGCCGGGATTATACAAAGTATGGGCTTGTTGGAGGATAGTTATGTTTGAAGGATTACCCTAAAGTAAGAATCATGATTTCTCGGACCAGAAAACCGCTTTCGCCTACAACAATAGGTTGGCATGGCGCGTTGGATGCCGTCCGTGATATTTTAGTGTTCACTGAGTTGACCCAACAAAAAGCAAAAAGCGGTCGCAGCCCTCCAAGGCGTTGACCAACCAGCTGCTAAAGCCCCAGAGAAGTTAAAAGTGAGCAGAAACAAGCTTTATATAGGGTTTTCATAAAGCCAGAGACGACATTGGTACACAGACAGATGGTCTGCCACTCCGAAAGTTTATAGAAAGGATTGTAGGTTGCTCACTTGGGCAAGCCGTGGCTCATTAGCCTTTTCCGCCTTAAATGCCATCCTTGTAGTGTCTTAACGGATGTCTTGGCCAGCAACATTAACGGCGCTTCCGTAACCATACGCATCGTGTGAATATAGTACCCCAAGGCCTTCGTTGGTTGCTGTTGCCTTCTGGCGCCAGTCCATGGTCCGTGGTACACTAAACTCACAACAGAGTCTCTTTCATGCCCTGCGATCGCATGGATTGCATGGGCATGATGCAAAGGTAGAGGCGCTTGTGGTTCTGCCAGTAGGCGCCGCCCTGTGTAATAAACGCGAAAGGTGTAGAGAGCTTAGACGAGTGGTTCTTCGGCCTTGAGGTGGTCGTGGGATGTGGCACACCCCACTGTAACATGTATCTGGTGCTGCCAGAACTACATCGGCTTTGATGCCCAGGCTTATCCGCAGTTGCCGGCGTTATCTCAAATAACTGAACACAGGAAAGTTTGCTCTGAATGTACCGCCACTGTGAGCGACTTGGTGTTGGTAAACCCTCTGCCCTCGCACTAGCCGGATATACACTACCTGCTTTATATGTGGCGTTACTGTTGAATTGTTAGGACAACATAGTTAGCAATGTGTATTATATACCAAACTCTGTCCAATGTGCAGCATGGTGAGGCTGTGCCCCTACAAAATGCTATTGACAACAGTGCAAGTGATCTACGTGTTGACCCAGGGTCAATCGTCGATACTGTGGGCTGGTACAACCTTGAATCAGAAATCCAATGGCATTCAAGGACTGTAGGCGGAATTTCAAACTTATACAGGAGGCAATCAAGCTTTAGGTCTTAATTTGGAGGTTGATTCATTAGATGGGGTAATTACCCTCAGATTTCCCGATGGGGCTTTAGGATGTGACGGAGCTGCGTTAAATATGTAAAAATGTTTGGCCTTCATAATGTTCTGGGTGGGGAATGGCTTCCTTCAGGTACTTACATAGGTGACCGGCCCATCAACTATAGCATCTTTAACACACTTTATTTCCACCTCAGTCAAGTCAGTACCGCACATAGTATGTAAGATGGCGCGCCCACAATGCTCCTTGATGTTGTTAGCTTAGAGGCCGGCTCTTTCAGTCATATTGTTACCACGAGCATCACTGATCTTATCTCTGAGCGTGTTACTAGCGGAACTGTGCACGAGGTGAGGGCTCAGTTCCGGGATAATAAGGGACAGGTATTGGACAACCACAACCTTCCTGTTAGAGTTGTTCTTGAATTTACAAGATGTCAAGAAAAACGAGTTTCTATGGATCGGGACAAAACAAGGAGAACACTCAATCCGATCCTTCTAAAAATGCAACCAGGACCTAAATATTTATTGGTGACCCAAACAAATGGCTATAGCTGGTGATACTATGACTGGAGACCGTGAAGTGAGATATAATAAGATATACGGGCTAGGTGACCCGATTGCACCGAAGGATGCTGTCAACAAGAAGTATGCTGATGCCCAACGCAGACAGCAGCTCAGTGACCTGAGACAATATATAAACTGACGAACAAAACCCTGCATTACAATTTGGGCAGAAGCAAGTGGCTCTCTTCGCAGCGGATAATATTGGTCGTTTGGTGATAGTGTCGGGGGTCAATCATCACTAAACTGTGGATATAACATGTTATCAGGTGGTCAGATCATTCGCATTGGGCACTGGTGCTGGCGCTGATACTGGTACCATAGCAGTTGTTCCTGCTATCAATGGAGTAAACCAAGCGGTAGGGATAAGTAAGCCTGCTCACCAGCGGGATGTTGCTATATCTTACGATCAACCTTTAAAGCTGGAACAAGGCAACGTTGATAATTTTTATACAACCACTAAAAACCGAACAGCGACTTGTTCTGTTGTATCACTCCTAATTGAACTAAACATATTGACTTAGAAACTCAGTATGAAAGAACAACCGATAATTCCGAGGGCACCGTTATATCCTAAGCTGCCCCCCACCAATGTTAATCCAGGGCTCTCCTATCGGTTGAATGAGATCAGTCTCAAGAAGCAATACCTTGAGAAAAATATTATGTACACAAAATATAGGCGGGCATTTAACTTAGTGGACGCAGTAGACACCGGTTTTGTTGGGGTAATCTTAGACAACAAATCTCTTGAACAATCTGTTATTAGTGGTGTCGTATAGATGAGGGGCGGTGCGCTAGAGGCACCACCCACTATACAACTTAGATATATGCATATATGCATATATATATATATATATATATATATATATATATATATATATATATATATATATATATATATATATATATATATATATATATATATATATATATATATAAACATACATATCTTAACATACATCGCATATATATGTACATATAGGTAAAGAGAGTGATATAGATAAAAATATATATGTATTCATATATAGGTAAATATATGCATACATATATAGATATATATATATATATATGTATATATATACATATGTATATAAAAATATATATATATATATACATGTCTATATATATGCATATATATGTATATATATATATATAAATGTCTATATATATATATATATATATGTATATATATAAAAGTGTATATGCTATATATATATATATATATATATCTCTATGTGTGTGTCTCTATATATATGCATATATATAAATCTATATATATATATATGTATCTGGTTTATATTTAAATGTGTAGTCGTCTGCCAGTATATGAATTGTAGAGGGGAATTTCCCAGGGCCTCTTTTTGAATATATCGTTAATTGTTAATATGGGTTAATTGGTTGACTAGTATGCATGAGGCGGTGACGCCTATATGTTAATCCATTTCTGCAAATTTTAACGCGTGTTTGCCCCGAACTGTCAGTGGAGCTACTAATCTGTTGAGTAAGCATTTACCTGTACATGTTGCGTCACCGAGCGAAGGCGTTGTGAGGATGTTGACTTATACAAAATGTGCAGTTTTCACTGTGAGAAAAGTCTTCCTTGCACTGGGGGTTAAATTGTGGTATATTGTATGTTTCTAATGAATTATTCTCTCGAATCGTGCTGTTCAATTGGCATTTGGTGTTTGGTAAAAATGTTTTTTTCCTATCTACTGAACCAGCAAATGATGTGAGGCTGTTGACCACAACATATAATGACTGCTTTTTCCCCCTCAGTGTCATGTACGCCTACACGACAGAACTATGAGTGAAGCACATCAGTTGAATTTAAATCCCAAAATAAGTTGCCAGTTGCAGCGTCTGGTTGGCTGTTCTATGCTTACATTCATAAAGCAAACAAAGCATCAGTTGTGACCCGTTCACTTATAAAAACGGAAATAGAAGGCATCGTTTGCCATTCATTTCCATTTATAATTTTCGGCCCTGCGCACCACCCATAGCTTTTCCTCGCAACCACCGATTTTCCATCACAATTTCTACTTTACTGTACTTATTACTTGCTTAGTGATATCATATCTCTTGCAATTATCTTGACACACTCGTATGCATCTCTATAACACGCGCAAATCTAAAACGCATCACAGACATTTCGACATATTTGGCTTTTAACTTATCAAATATTAACACAATTGTGCTTGGTCAGCTGCTATAACTTTCTAATCTTTGCAACCAAGATTTGCATGGGATACGCTTCACTGCTGGCTCCGCATAGGGAGCGGTTAAAGAATGGTGTTGCTCATCGCTTATCCGGCACCTGTATTTAGGTTTAAGCAAGGAACTGTGGAGCCCGCTGCTGATAGATTGATCCTTGTTGAGTACATGATATATACACAGTTAAGTAGTATACTCGTGAAATGCACAATTAGTGTATCGACAAAGTCGCAAAGTCGGCAAAGCCTTGATTAGAGACGATACACTTCATTGGATCCATAACGTTATTATGATTGCAAAAAATCGAAACCGATTCCTCCCATTTTCGCCAGCATGAAATGGAGCGTAGGATGAGTGATGGGGTTGGTATAAAAACCGAATGTTGGTTTAAAAGAGGGGTTTATGCCGTTGGTCTTAACAAAAACTGTTAGCGTTGGCTTCGGCTACCACTTGGGACACTTTTGTTCATAATGAAAGCGAGTGATATGCAAACGGAATGCAGTAAAATCCTTTCCTCATATCATAAGCCATTAACACATGCTGGTGTGTGCAGGGTCTCTCTTACGATTGCAGGGCTCTATTTGAATTACTGCTGTAAAGTGGTACAAGGTAAAGTGCTACTATTTTGTGTGCCCTTACGTGACCGGATGGATATAGGATGCGATTGCTCAGGTGCCAAGTATCAATTTTGTAAAGTGTAAATATGTTACCGATTGTTATTACTAAATGTTTGCTACACACACA
>CM067343.1:56037444-56089944 GCA_034190875.2 Urechis unicinctus | reverse complement strand
ATATATATATATATATAAATATATTTATATATATATACATGTGCGTGTGCACGTGTGTGTGTGTTTCTGTGTTTCTGTGTGTGAGTGTGTCTGCTGTATGTATGAATGTATATATAACGGTACGAATATAACAATAAGGGGCCGCTTCGCATCATTGAAAAAGGAGATTAATTTGCACCTTGAACGCTTTGGAGACAGAATCCAGCCTCAAGAACTACTGATATGCAGTTGACCTTGCCTGTCAGTTGGCGTCAGTTAACGCATGTATATTGGGTGGTGTTAATGAGGTTTATGTCACGCATAAAAGAGTATTTCTATGGATCCTTGCATCCTGTTTTGTTAACCGTTGATTAGATGTGTCATTGGATGGAAAGTGTCAAACATGCCTATTGCAACTGTGCTATCTATGTTACAGCTAATAAATACATAGATGTCCTTTTCATGTGAATTTGTTGCGGCGGGAGGTTGACCAAATACGAGATCAGCAGAATGGAAAATCGCCTTGGTGAAGCTATATCTAATATTTAAGGTAGGGGTTAAATCTGAAACAGTTATATAATAGATTGGGAACACCTATGTTCTGTCTTATTACGTTGAGACACTGCATAGATCATCCGAATATTCCCTAAAATTGGTCCATACCCTTAGTTGAATGTTCTATCGATGACCAATGTGAGAGAACAAAACATGACAGGAGTAATAAATTTGAAACCTAGCCAAAAAATTAATAGGCTGGGGGAAAATACCATTTTTACTCAATATTCTATAAAGGCCAACGATTCCCTCGTAGGGTGAATAAACGGGACTTTAAAGAATATTGTATCACATTATTATATGAATATGACAACTTTAATGGATAGGCTGTAATAGTTGTTCATAATTGTCATTCTACACCAGGCCTTGCAAACAGCATATCTTATGTCGAAATAAAAACACAAAGCACCCTACTTAACACGCTTCAGTCACACTATCCACAGCAGGTCACGGGTAGCCATTAAAAACCCACTGCGTTTTGATGGACTCGACCAAGAACAGGAGTTCAAAGAGGGCACCTATGCGGTCATCCTTACCAGGTTTGTTCTTGACTAATCCATTCAAGGTAGGTCTTGTCCACCTAACCCGAAACCATTTTCTCATTTGCCAAGTAACATAAAGTGTGGCTTCCATCAGACCGTAACCAGAGCAATGCAATCATTGTTACTTGTTACCTACTTTGGCCAGCTTGACGACCTTGTTAGAGAAAATCAGCCATGTGGCACCCTTGCTTTGGCGCCACAGAAGCGCCCATTTTGCCACATCCTCGCGTTCTACGTACTGGCAACCGAATACATGCTAAGCACAAGGGAATGAGATTAAATGTAGACACACGAAAGATGTCCCTCTTGCTATTTTGGCGGATGTAAGTGCATAGTGGGATATGAGTGTTCATTTGGTAATAGAGCCAGGGGTCTTCTGGTGTGGGGTTGAAATGATGTAATTATATTCGTTCCGAGTTCAAGCACCCAACGTGCTGCTGTGATATATTTTGACCAAACGTTAAGAGCTGGAACAAGGCAATGAAACAGAAAAGCAACCTGTTGGGTTGTATCACTCCTATTTGAACTTGACTTCTAGACTGGTACTCTGATAACTACGATGGCAGCAATATATCCTGAGCTCCTTCGTAAAGCCTAGCAAGTCATTTAGGCTTTGAAAAATCACACAGCTGCAAAGACAGTGCGAGAATGATAAGGATAAACGCACTGCGTTTGACGATCACACCGCTGAGGGTTAATTACACTGCACGGTATTGATGGGTCCCTTTAACCAGGTAGTCTAAGTATGGTAGTTACAGGTGGGGTGGGACTGTCCAACATTGTAGAGGCACCTAATGTAATTGCGCTCAAGAAAGCTGCTGTGGCGTCTGGGGTTCTCTGAGTGGCTGGATAGTTCTAGCAGACAGCCATCTAAATACGATTAGTAGCCATGCACCTAGTCCGCTGGCTGATGGCAAGATATCAGACGACGTATTCAGCCCGTTTGTGGACGAGGTTGCAAAGTGCATTCAGATGTAGCGGGAAAACCAGGCCTGAGCACACGAGGCCCCTGCCACAGCAGCCATTGCTGGTGAGACAAAACAACTCGCTAAAGTGGGCGCGACATATTCATCGCCGATTTCTAAACATAAATAACTGCACTTGTGCAAAAAACTTTGATAACGATGAGCCACCAGAGTACATTGGTTGCGGTAACAAAAGTTAAATGATCAATAAATGACGACTGCTTGCCAGACTTTTATTCACCCCTGCACCCCACCTCCACTGGTCATTGGGCTGTCTGTTATGTTCCTCATATTGCAAACCCCCAGACCTAACCCCACGCCGTAACGATCGAAGATATGCAGAGTAAAAATTGTCTAATATATGACCAATTTCGCGAACAATTTATCGATTTGGAGCACTTGGGAAAACTAAAATCATGCTTACGAATACATCCATCTATGTTTGCAATGAATTGAGCTGTAAAAAGACCTAAATGTAGAAATGATCAAACCATTTATCCACGCAGATATTTGGGCTCCACTTTTTTGTTATTTCACATTCTTTATGACCTTTCCATATTAATATGTCTTACCATTGCATTGTAAAGTCCTTTGTATTTTCGACGAACAGCGTTCTGTTAAGGTACAAATATATGTAGCCCGATGGAGAAAATAATATGTGAGGCCTAAATGCATGTATCGACGAGCAAAAACACTTGACTCGCCATAAGTCATAAGAAGTGCCGCCCATATTGGCTACATTAACAGACTTGAAAATTTATGGTGCATGAAGGGGTTGACATCCTCTATTTTTTCAAAGCATGTCATGTCAATATCTGCTGCAAATATGGTGCCATTGTCGTGGTACAGACGTGTGTCGTGAGCGTACGTGGTGTGTAAATAGGGAATCAACATAGAGTGAACATGATTAATCGTTCAAACCGAATTGGCACCGGGTATCTTGATCCGTTCAAGGTCAACTATCTCCATCCAGTCCTTTATTCTTGGCACGTAGTTATGCCTGCTCTCTATCTGGCAATGTATGGGTCTATATGACCCAAGGTGGTAATTTCATTAGGCAATAATAGTCGCAAGGCAGGGACCATTAGCTGGATCATATTCTAATGAGCCTACTGCATTTGAGACGATGCGATGCGGGCTTATATTGCGAATAATGGCCCGTCTAAGTAAAATGTCACCAGTTCATATGATGCATGGCTTCGATGTTTAAAATTGGCGAAGAATAAATCACTCTGCGCCTAACTAAATCGTAATTTTGGTCTACCAAATCAACTGACGGCCCCATTTGCATAATTGTCTTACCGGTAGAATGCGTGTGAGATTCATAGAGAGTTATGTTACAAGAAATATCACTTCTTATTGTCTCACTAAAATCCTAATCTAAATGTCGACGAATTAAACAGATGCAGATGAGTATGGAGTTTGCATTTCATATTGTAGCGTCTTTTCCCCTTATTTTGCCACATTGCATCTAAAGGCTTATACTTTTTTTGTCGAAATGAACCGAAAGATAGGCTACATTTAATTGTAGGTATGCTTTTTTTATTTATGCTTTGTCTCCATTAGATGACAACAAGTCATAAGCATTACATTGAAATATGGTGGATGTATTTGACACAGAATTTTAAACTTTAAATAAAAAAAGCTGAATTAAAATTAGAGCAATGTGGCCAGTAAATGAATAAAAGATGTCTGTCCTTAATCAGCCTGCCATTCATGCATATTACATTTGAGCTGTCAGACCTTGAACCCGACTTTATATGCATCGTGCTAATACTCTATCTCTTAGCATGATAAAGAGCTTTTGAATATAAAAACGTTTCCCCATCACCAATAGTGGATGTATCAATATATATATATATATATATATATATATATATATATATATATATATATATATATATATATATATATAGAGATATATAGATATATATATATATATATATATATATATATATATATATATATATATATATATATATATATATATATATATATATATATATATATATATATATATATATATATGCATATATATATATATATACATATATGTATCTATATATATATACATATATATTTATATACATATACATTTATATATATGCACATATATACATATGCACATATATATATATATATATGTGTGTGTGTGTGTGTGTGTGTGTGTGTGTGTGTGTGTGTGTGTGTGTGTGTGTGTGTGTGTGTGTGTGTGTGTGTGTGTGTGTGTGTGTGTGTGTGTGTGTGTGTGTGTGTGTGTGTGTGTGTATCTAATATCATATATATGTCCACTATTATATGTATTCGCCAAAATGTCGACAAGGATTGTTGCCACTTTGTACATTGATGCTATATCCTCCTTACAATATATATCCCCGTATACGCATTTGATGCGCTGTCAAAACGTAAGACAAATACAGGTAACACTGTGCTAAATGACTGCAATTTTGCAATAGCCGTTGCCACGCGCCGATGTTCCAAGTTCAGCTGCAGCTTGCGATTCCCAACTACATTCGCCTATCAGCACACTTCACCAACTGTTTCAATTACTGCAGGGGGAGGGGGATGGAGTGTCTGTTCATTTACACCACGGAAGCACCGCAACCATTCAATTTAAGTCAAATGGTGATTGTTGATAGAGCAGCATAAATGTTCAGAAGCAAACAAAATTGCGTGTTGTGTATGGATAAACCTTTGGCAGAAACCTAGTAGCTGCCCATATGACGCTTGGTGATATTTACTTTAGTTTAATGGTATATACTTTTTCACAGACAAGGTGCTTTATCTTATTGTGATTCCTTTTAGAGCTTTATCCTTTTTTTCATACTCAGTATTTGATAAACAAAATTCAATTATTGCACCAAATCAATAAACCATTTATTGTTTTGTCTTTCTGGGCATGCCCAGGGTAAATCATCTTAGTCAATTTTCTGTGGTATCATTACAAAACACACAGGGCAAAGCATCGAATGGCGAAGAATATATTTTTGGCTTTGTCGTACGATTATGACAGCTCATAAAAACCAACATCATATCGATAGAACCCGATTGTTAGCCACTTTCTTAAAATTACGCGCATTATTTGACTGCATTTGCTTTTCGGATTATAGGCAACGCGAGACTGCTCTAAGCATCTATATCTCAGCCACACTTAGCTGTCATGCGGCTTAATCATTGCCCCTGAAGTATTACCAGATTCAACTAGTGAGCACTGGGATCTTTTGATCATACTTGATCTGGAACGTATAAATGACTAATGACCTGAATAACAAATGAATTAAAATGATTATGCGCTATATAAAGTTATGTAGTTATTACTAAGTTTGATTTTGCAAACTTATGTCAGCTCCCTTGCAAACTCAGATGGGAGTACATATGACAATAGATATATTTTTTAGCTTTCCAAAAACCGTCCCAATCTTATTGCTTCTTTGAAAACCACCCTATTTTCAACACAATAATGTTTCAATGTCAAGCTATTGGTCAACAAGTACCATTCCCCGGCATGTAGTGGTTCAACTACGGTGTAGTCAGCCGTTTCGTATTATTAATATCTTACCAGAATGGATCTTATAGTTATCGTTGCCGGCGTTTCCAAAGAGTTTCTTCTTTAATAATGGGTTGCGCTTGACTTCCTCCATACAACGTGTTTTGCTGCGGGTAATACAGCACAGTTTCACAGAAGTTGGTTTGTAAACACAGCATTCCGCGCTTCCGAATGCAATCAACCTCTGTCAGGTATATTGTTTCTGCGAGAACCTATACCATTATATTGACCAAATATAAATACCCAGACCACATATATCGTAATTGCTCTGATTTACCGTTGTTACTGTGTGAGACTGCGAGAAGATAAGCATCTGTGTTCGCAGTTAATGGGATGCATTTATATTAGCAGCTAATAACACGGAAAGTAATACGTTGCATAAAGAGATGGTGATTTCAAGCTCGCATGATAGATGGTACCCGCTCATTTGGGCCACTTACTAACACCCGTGCAGGATGCTTTTATTGACACAACCATCGTATTTTTGCGGTACTCAATGATATGGTCAAATCTGTAGTGCTAATAGACGGCGTGTAAACACATTCACCTCCATTAGAATAATTGCCTTTAATGTCAGGAATCCATTATGAGAGCAACAACAGCGCGAGGGTGTGTGTTGGTTTCGGCGGAGTTATTGCTCTTTCTTTATCGGGATGGAGGCTGCGTAGGAGGCAGTCAGTCAAGTGACAAAACTGACATTTTTTAATATGCTGTATTGTCGTTAGGTAAATATAACATAATTGTAAATCTCAATCAATATTTCTTAGAATCCCTTCTCAGACACCTGCACAGCATCGTTCTGCTATGATCAGCAATACTTATACCCTAGTCTATCACCCAGGTGGGCTTTTCTAATTGTACACGCATGGGGTGGGGAAGCATATCTGATCTTAAGTGCTCAAACATGCGTTGTTCACATATGAATTCATACATTTATTTGCAATCCGAGCGTCTGGACGAAATATTAATCGCAAAATATATAATATTTATGCTGATTTGTACCTTGTCTTGCTGTAATCGCTCTTGTACCAGACTTTATTTTGCATACGTTCATTATTATGCAGCACAAAACTACTTGACACTTGGCCCAGTTTATAATTGCCATTTGGTGAGTAATAACCAACAGCGATGTGAATAGATAAGTATTTTCAGGTATTTTCCGTATTTACATCACGTTTACTAGCATTGGTGCCAAAAGCACAATACAGCTGCTACTAAGGCTATTTGAAGCAAATGCAAAGCAACAGACTGGCTTAACCGGAGAGCTGCAAATCAACTTCGCTTGATGACGATAACACCCATGCCGGCCTTGCGGGAAGGAAGAGTTATGAATAACCAAGGACAAACACTAGCGATTATCTTGTTTATTGATAGCAACACTCTGTCTCAGTATACATAGAATTTGTTTGCGGATCCTAGCAGTCCACAAAAGGTCCATGAACCCCTTTTATACCATGAACGTTTAGTACATACGTCAATAATTGATAGTTATTGCTATCTCTCCACATACACAAACACATACATGAGGGAGGGAGGGAGGGAGGGAGGGAGGGAGGGAGGGGGAGGGAGGGAGGGAGGGGGAGGGAGGGGGGAGGGGGAGGGAGGGAGGGAGGGAGGGAGGGAGGGAGGGAGGGAGGGAGGGGGAGGGAGGGAGGGAGGGTATACCTTAAACCAACCTTTCGTCGACTTGTGTTTACAAGAGGATAAAGTCAATCAACATATGTTCTCCAAATCTAGGAAAAAACAAATTGCTTGACCCTTTTTCACATATGATTTTATTGAATTTGAAAATTATAGCGAAATCAAATTTTAGTTTACTTGTGTTTACAAGAGGATAAAGTCAATCAACATATGTTCTCCAAATCTAGGAAAAACAAATTGCTTGGCCCTTTTTTCACATATGATTTTATTGAATTTGAAAATTATAGCGAAATCAAATTTTAGCATCTAGCCATTCGTTGAATGTCTTCTCCAAAACCACATATATTTCGTCCCAAATGGTCGAAATAATGTTGAACAATGGGTGTTGAAAATTTGCATATATGTTTAGTATCAAGACGATTTGATTTGATTTAATAACCTAAAACCCAAATTTCATTTATTATTCATCTAAATGCAACATTGAACGAGGTCGATACTAATGATTCATAATGATTATATCCACAACAAATATTGAATTCTACTCCATGAGGATTTCAAGCTATCGGTATTCCGCAAATATACATGGGCACAAAAGGTGGGATACAAAGCTATAAGTGGGCTCTGGTTACTTGAGCGAAGAAAACGGCTTGGTGAGTTTGCTTTCAAATGTCACACAATTATAGTGTAGCAATGCCGTTCAATGCCTTCAAGGTTAAAAGTAACAATATATATGCAACTCTCTTTTTCATGGGGACCCAGTGTAGCGATCGCAAAAATTAGAGAGATATACTTATTCTTTCCACTGCCACCTATGACCCTAGCGGCATGGTTTTGGACCCTTTGAGCGTAGAGCAGAATACTATAGTAGTCAAGCTGTGAATTATATGGACAGGCATTTGGGTGCCTCAGTGTTGAGATATCTCCTAACACAATATAGATAGCGTAATAGGGCATAGTCCCTCCCGACAATGTTTTCATCATGCTATTCAATGCCTGGATTTCAGTCCAGTGTGACGCGATGAACGCGAGCTATTGTTTAGGGCTGCACATCGACCTCGGCCAAGTTAACACATGTTTAGTTAACTGACTGTGAGAAGAGTGGTGTAGTAATAAAATGAACCCTAGTCATGTCCGCATTGCACTTTTGATAATTGTTTTCCATCCAGGTTGTGTCAGTATGTTTGGAAGAGTTATGTCTCTGAGGGACAGTTCATCCATTTGAACATGAGCATTATGCAATACTCTCCAACCTTCCCGGCTAATGAACCCTCGTTTAACTCTGGTGGTATAGCAGGCTATATTCGCCTCCGCTACCTCCTCCCAGCCACAATGTTCCCGATTGTGCCATTTTATTTAAGCTTCTGTTTTAGGCTATAAGCTCCATAGCTGAAACGATTGCTCGGTTCTTGACGCTGAACAACTGACTGTCATGTTTCACATAGTGGTCAAAGATTGCATACAAACTATGGTTTACAGCAAGAGTATTTGCGCCCCCTCGTTGGATATGTTCACTCAGGTGTGACCGTCTTTAACACGGGCAAACTCCAATACGAAACTTTGTATTCAAAATGATGGCAATAAAGCTTCGTAAATCATGTAGAACATGATGCTATTGGTGTGCGTGGTGTCATGTTATATCACATGGTGCTAAATATACCCACCAACTTAGTGATGAAATACAGCATACCACAATGGCTCAAAACTCATGCGGCGGACAGCCTGGTAGTCGCTTTTTATGTTTACTTAACTGATTTGCTATATGGTTTCGCGCTGAGATATCTATACAAAACAGCAATGCTCTGTGCTTAATGAATTGTCAAGTCAACGCAGCAGAATAATTAAATTATCGTCCTATTTCATGATAAAACAGAACGAAAGGATTTTTCTTTGTGAATTGCACAAGTCTGTGAGCAGTCATCGCGTGCTCACATAAAGCTAGATATAAATAAGTTATATTTGGATTACCAGCTGAAAATGTTGATAAGCAGCTTAGCGTGTATTATACCTGTGACGTCCAAGACAAACAAAGTGTTAA
Source organism: Urechis unicinctus (assembly GCA_034190875.2). NCBI lineage: Eukaryota > Metazoa > Annelida > Polychaeta > Xenopneusta > Urechidae > Urechis > Urechis unicinctus. Next base: position 56,080,680 of record CM067343.1, on the reverse strand, counting down.
ACCAATTAACGCAGCCAGTCAGGTTAATCTTTGAGTCGTGGCAATATCTTGCGTTTGTTCGGACCTCAGTGGATCGACTCACTGACAAGGGAGCACTTGCAGATAGCATCGGAAAATTGCTGGAAGCTGACCTAGGCGTGACTTTGTCGGTAGAGTGGCTCGTTGATGAAGTATATTTAGCATCTGTGGTAGCTTTATGGCCAATTGTGCCTGCAGAGAGTGATACTTCGACTACATTATAATGCATGTGCTTCTCGTCCACATTTGAGTTTTGTTGCATCGCGAAGATTAAAATGCTGCCGCTGGCGGCCGGTGCGTTTAGCTAACATTGAAATCTTACTTTGTGACATGCTGGTATGATCCCTTAATAAATAGCCATGCCCTTCATAGCCAATGCTAGGACTGCCCAGCGTGAAATCAAGCATCCGGGTGGTCCACCCCAGGCCATTTTGCGAGGGAGGAAGTAGTCTACGAGGCGTTAATAAGCATTGGTTCTTGGGTAGTCATGTTGCAGCATTTAGTGTACATGGAATGGGCCAGGAGACACCTTTTGCTGCTTGTGCGTTTCCGGTTTGTTTGGACAACAGGTGCAGTAAAAACAGAGAAGGCAATCAACGTGAGGCAATCGACAACACAATGATATCTAGAGAAGCCGAGATAGCTTAGTCTCTGTCTCTCCGTTTCATCATGTCTGCAGCTGTTCCAGTGGCACTGATCTTTGTTTACGCTATCCCAGCAGCAGTTGTCATTAGCTGAGGCAAGCATGTCTTTAGTGTCGCGTGATGCTAGCACCCGGCCACGCCTCTTATCGTGCGAACAGCGTTGTTAGTCCAACAAAAACCTTTTATGATAGGCCCCCCACCCCTCTTCGTAAAGACGTAAGCTTGTAAGGTGGCTCGTTTGGTGGTAGCATGAACACAAAGGATCAATATTTATGTCTTGAACAGGTTATTGGCAGACCTGCGCATGAAATGAAAGTTCAGCTACCGTTTCAATGATACAATCCAAATTATAGCCGCATAGGTTTCCTGTGTATAGGTAATTATTTTAAACTCTTGATAATCGCCTTGAAATATTGAGTTGAATTTCTAGTTAATACGCCTCGTTAGGGTTAAATTTGTTTTGTAGATATCCGAGTTACCCATGTTGCTAATGCTATCCAATATACACTCAAATAAAAGAGTGATGAAACGGCCGTCAAGTAGCAAATATGTTATAGTACCATGATTTTCTCATGACATTTGGAGCCTTTATTAGGTACGCATGCACGTTCATTGTTGAACGGGTTAATCCATGTACTAATTTAAAACTAAATAACGCTTAATTTCGTCAAATATTCATGCACGATTTTCTACGGGATTTAGTTTTTTAGGCGGCTTTTCCTACGTCGATAATGGCAGCTATGTAGGCGTTAAAACATGAATAACCAAAACTTGAGAACACACAGTGTGACACAGAAAGACCTGCACATTGCGCTACATACAACTCGTTGCCCCACTGTCTGGCATTTTGTCAGTTTACTTATTCACTCCGTGTGGATATTGCGTTATGGCATATCAAATTATAAAATGCCAAATAACCTGCTTTATCTGTTGAGCTGTATTTTGTTAAGTTATTACATGATTGGATTCTTCGCTTGTGTATGGCCATATAAGAATCCTTGATTTAGGCATTGGCGAAAAATTATTCCTCAGAAGAGGGGCTATATACCCCTTATTTGTTTAATGCAGTGAAGCAGCGATGCCAATACCTGGTGTTGATACAAACCACGTCCTGAATATATATTTGGAGGATTTTTGCAGGCGTTCTGTCGTGTTGAAATATGTAGATCTAAGTCTAGAATTTTGTCTTTAAGAAAGTTGTTTGACAAAAATCGATGAGGCCCATGGTTGTTTGTCTACATGGTCGAAGATACGAGCACTTAACAGACCGGAATAACGGTTGGAAAGGAATTCAAATGTGATCGGAGATCGGCCTCAAAACATAAGATTGCAACTGCTCTGCCATCGGCGATGATTCGTTTGATTGCCAAGCAACAAATGCTGATACTTGCTGAGGCAAAGAAGATGAATGTCCGCAGCACCAACTGAAATATGAGCTGAAATATCTTCTCCCATCGATCAGATATTATGCAAATTCAACCTAGCGATCAAACGCTGAAGGTTTCCTCGATATACTCTGTGATCGCTAGATGCCAGTTCGTGTTCGTTCGAATCCTGACGAGAATATTTTTGATTTGCCACATTTCGACCGATTTAATTTGGTAACACACTTATAGTATCCAATTACTTTTTTCAGAGGTTGTCAGCCTTGCGAGAGTTAAAGCGGTTGTCAGAAGGTTGCTGAAATGCTAAACCAAAGGGAACTAAGAAAATGGCCGGCAAACGCAAGAGAAGGGCTTCAGTGTCATAACTCGTGTCGAAGATCAACTACTTAACCAGTAAACCGCACGTTTGGCTTCTATACCTATAAACGGACTGATTGTGTACTGTTCCGCAAATCCTGCGTATCAGCTGACAATATTCATAAGCGGCGACAATCCCATTCTCCGATGTTACCATGTCACCGACTATACAGGACATGACCGTTGCGGAATATCCATCTGAAATATTGTTGAAAATCCGTCGATCAAAGTTGGCTTAGAATACGATATGCTGCAGACATTTCCACACTCAGCCTGGCAGATCTTAGAAGGAATTCGGAAGAGCAAGGCCCTTAATGACCTCACAGCAGCTTGTTAAATAGGCTTCAAATCACTCAAAGCGCTTGCATTTAGAATGCAGTCATCACACAACAAATGTCATGGTACTTTTGTCTATAAAATCCATTCACTCAATAATTTTGTGTGAAAGAACTATAAAATTAGACGCTTAAGAAGAAAAATCTTCGGTAGCGGTGAAACAATAACAATGAATTGGATTATTGAGAATTTTTTGGCGTTGGTTGAGTGTATTCCTATCAATTGTTGTTTATGCTTACGATACTGTCAGCGCAAACAATAAGCACTCTCATTTGCACAGTTGGTCCAAACGTCATTGTAATTACCATCATCACCATTATCACCATCATCATCATCATCATTATCATCATCATCATTGTAACCATTAAAATATGCCACACTCCCAACCTATAACGTAAGGTGTGTATTTATGTCTCCATTATTGCTTGCCTAGTAGCCTAATTATCTTTTGAGCATAAACTAATTGGATAACTCTCACAAACTTTTATATAGAATTTTGCGTCATAATCCATTCGCTCTGGATCATTCTTAATTAAATTAACCAGACAAGTTTAACCCTTTCTGCGTCGTACATGAGGTAACAACAGGTGTAATATGTGGCCGATTTATCCTCGGTATCTGACCTGTATGCAAGTGCGCAAAAAGTGCGACCCTGTTTAGAAGAGCGTAGAAGCGTCGAGTAATCAATATATTCTCTCGTAGAAAAATAATACCCGATTATAATTATGATTAACATGTGATTACCAATATTTGTCGTAACAAATGGGTTAGTAGTTTTTTCTGCCTTCGTAATGGTTAATGCATCGCAAATATCACAGTATATGGACAGGCATATTACAGCTGAATGTATTACCTGAATCTGTGGCGTAGCGGTTGAGTTTCCAACGCTTCACAAAGAATCAAGTGCAAATGACGTCTGGATCAATTTTAGATTTTGTAGTATTGCCCAATCGATTATGAATACCTCATTAATGTGTTGCTATCCAGTACCAAAACGTGCGATTGTTTTGTAAGCTGGTCAGTGATTGGTCGAGACATTCATTAATACCCAGTAGTATGAATGGTGTGATTGAGGATTGTTTGGCGCTGGTTGAGTGTATTGTAATCAATTATTGTATCATCATCATCATAATCATCATCATCATCATCATCATCATCATCATCATCATCATCATCATCATCATCATCATCATCATCATCATCATCATCATCATCATCATCATCATCATCATCATCATCATCATCATCATCTTTGTAACCATTACAAGATGCAACATTCCCAACCTATGTATCTATGACTCCATCAGCGCTCGCATAGTAGCCTAATTTTCTTTGAGCATAAACTAATTGGATTACTGTCGAAAACTTTTATATTGATCCGGCGATTCGTGACGGGAGTGGCGCACCAAGAATCATATATAGGTGCTGGTTCAATTAACTGCTCACGACCTATGCCATTCAAGATAATTATTGTTAACTGAATAAGATGCTTGATCTAACTCTATTTGTACCCCCGCCATTGCTTTAATTGCACCATGCTTCATTCGTCGCAAGTGTGCACTCTATAACAAAGTCATAAGGATGTCGAATCATCAACCTCCGGATGTACCTCGTCGTAGTAGATGATGAATCATATGAATGGCCACCAATGCCCTCTTCATGGCGGGAAATTACAGTGTATTTCATTATCGGTGAAAACCTTGCACAATGCTCCGAATCAAGCCCTCTTCTAACGTCTTAGACGTTGATGATTCCTTTAGATTAATGATTTTTGCACTTTTGCATTTTTGCTGATGATGACAACAATTTCAGCCGGGAACAAGAAAATTTCGCTTTGCGATAAGGGCGTCTACACAAAATATTGGCAGTTATGACCGTATTAGAGAATTTATTACCGCTGAAGTCACAATTTGCTTTTTTTGCCCGTGTCTTGGTTGCATTAGGTAACTTGCAAAGTGTCATTCTTGTTTGCTGGGCTAAGTTGCTCGCCTCATTAGAATTTGCTTCCAATTCGGGTGCACAGCACATCGGAACCCATCTCCACTCGGTCCGTTTTGGTGCAGCCTGAATTGCGCGAATATATCACAACAATTATATTGTTCCGTTGCATATTATGTAGCGCTGCGCCTTCCATTAGTCCACTGACCAACTAAGCGAATTGCAGAAAGCGTAGTCTTTTTCTACAGATTCCGAGTAACATTCGTAATAAAGGTGTGTGTTTGTGGATTGTATCTAGATCTACATCGCCACTGTACATGGCTGGATGCCATTGCTGTCAAAATATGTCGCAATTAAATAGGATCATAAAAACAATATTTGCAGCTAAATGAAACTTGCCTTCGACTGTGACATGTCGCATGGCGCAACTGTCTCTGGCATTTCGGGAATGAACCGGACAAGAATGGAAAAGATTTTATTTAACTCAATCGCTGGTTTCGCAGTAAAACATAGCCACAATAGCCAATTAAACCATGCACCTCACCAACGTTATTCAGAATTATACCGACTATGAATTATCATTTTAAACATGATTATACATTATAAAAAATGCAAGGCGATTACAGAATGATCAGTACTATTGACGGTTAAATTAGCATTGTGGCGACAACGATTGTGAAACCAAACCTCACTTTATATCCCAATCGTCACAAAACCCAGTGTAGTTGCAAATAGTGATGACATTGTAAAAACATACCGGTGATCATATACTGTTGGTTTACTGCATCTTATTTGACACATAATTAGCGTTCGGATATAATGCTGCCGTGTAAGTGGATCATATAGATGATGTAGTGAAATGTCGGTGCATTCGTCTTTAGAAGCGTAAGCAATATCTGATGACCGAACTCCTTTACCTGTATTCCTTCGATTTGCGCACCCTTTGCACGCAGAAAACACATGATTCTACGAGAGACGAGCCCTGGCCATGTAGCGCGATTAATTAAGGCACATTCGTTGCTTCTTCTATGGTCTCACTCCTCGTGGATATCGTGGGCACTTCATTGCCATTGATTAATGCATGGAATAGACATACACACACACGCAAACACACACACACCGCACACACCACACACACACACATATATATAAATATATCTAAACATTTTTTTACATATATATATATATAAATATATACATATATTTAATTATATCTATATATATAATTATTTATATATATATTCATATCTATATATATATATGCATAAACACATATATAAATGCATAAACACACTTCCACACATATGTATATGTATATATGTACAGACATATAGAAACATTTTGTGTAATATATATATATATATATATATATATATATATATATATATATATACATTTTAACATATCTGTATAAAATATGTATAGATATAAATCTATATTTATGTATAAAATATATATATGTATATATATATAGATATATATATATTTATATATATCTATATAAGTATATATGTTTATATATATATATATATATATTAAATATATATATTATTATATATATATATATATATATATATATATATATCTATATATCCCTATATATATATATATATATATATATATATATATATATTTATATATGTATATAGATATATATATATATGTTGTCTTATGTTAACGCACAAGGGATCACCCCGAACCTTGAACCAAAATGCACTTTGTGAGAAGCCCTTCTACCAAGAAGCTCACTTTCCTTCACTAAAAAGTCAAATTTATTCGTTCAGGGCGACCTTGGCTCATTCATGAGCGATGATCACAACTAACCTTGACACACAGATTACATAGCGGTGATAAATTGCCGCCAAGTTGCAAGTTGCCTGACTATGTGCTTGTATCAATTCGCTCAGTGATTGATAGTCAACGTTCCGTTTATTGTGGATCGAGTTTTGTCACGGCGGTTTATCTGATGCACAAAACAACCTATATTAGTTTGTATGCTTAGATGTGTGCCCAGCCTATGTGAAAAATAGCTAGCAATTGTCAGGAATGTTTGTGAACAAGTATAAGCGGTCATACTTCAAACAGACTTAATCGAAGCAGAATGTTTTCAAGTTAACCGTAGACGCGTATCAGGAGTCCGGAACATCTTTATTGCTACATATCTAATTGGATGGTAAATATATCTCAGTCGTAACACTCCATCGAGTTATTAGAACATTTTAAAATACATACCACATGAATTGGAGAGAATTATAATGAGAACAATATCCAGTTTTTCTGCTCACTACAATCTTCTTATCACGTACGAAATAATATATTAGACTTAGGTGTCACACAGGGGCTTAGATGGCTTACCTCTCTTACGTTTAACCCTAATTATTGAATGATTTGTGAACCCCTGAAAAAAGTAACTTAGCAACATCTGGGTGTTTGTTCCGCTATGCAAAATATGGTACTGGTCCCGTGTGTGCTTACTGAAAGCAGTAATGTGGGCCCCAACTCGTACATTCGAACGATACGCATATTTCTAAAGTCAACATATTCAGTTCCTGACTTGCCTCGTCATCTGCACAACACTTCAATAAAACAAAGAAAAGCTCCACCAGCGCACTGTGGTTGGCACCGACTACCAATGCTGATTTGTCGAGCAAGTTCAATAATTAAAATCCTCCGTGCCTCAATATATATATATGCCATAAAATTGTCGATACGCATGCATATAAGTTGATATTTCGTCATAATAGTTTTCGCTAATTATTAACAATAGTGAAGATATTCTAACGATGCAGCTGCTAAAGTAACTTCGAAATTTGTAAGATTGTTTAAATACAAAGATTCTCCCTACTATGTTAAATTACAGGTCATTTAAATGCTATTCTGCTCCTCATTCCAGTACAATAGCTGGTGACGAAAATTGAGTATCTATAAGTAGCATGGGAACTTATTTTGTTAATATGAGGTAACATTGCTAACATTATAGCACAAAACATCATGTAATTATGGTTAGCGCAAATTGTGTTAATATAAGCTCAATTGGCGCAAGCTAACTCTCAGTTCACTAAGTTGCATAATGCGCCATTATTCTTGAGCTTTTTAATAATCAGGGATAGAACGCATACAGTAACATATGCAACATCGCATAAAGCACCTAAAATTTAAGTTCCATTTAAATGAGTATACTGGTCATAGCTCAGGGTATAATAGGGGCACATATGCCAATGCTTAATCTCAGTAATAGATAGTGGCTTGAAGATAAGTTAACAGATATATATATATATATATATATATATATATATATATATATATATATATATATATATATATATATATATATATATATATATATATATATATATTTATATATACGTATTCATATATATATACCACGTATATATACTGCATATTTTTATATATATATAAATATATTTATATATATACATCCATACATACATACCATATATATATATATATTTATATAAATATATATTTATATATATATATAAATATATATGTATATAAATATGTATATATATAAATATGTATATATACAATTCTTGACCCACAATGTTATCCTAGTAGCGCATTGTACACGTTTTGTTAAGCAATGCAATGTACTGCAGTGTTATGGATAATTAAAGTTGTTGTTGCATTCACTGAATATTTTGCAACAATTGTTGAGCACTTCGCGGATAGTTTAGCCTGTTCTCTGCGGCAGTACATGTATCTTCTGAACAGTGCCTAAACCCGAATCCAGGCGATTCTCATTCAGGCAGGATGAGGTGGAGCATGCACTCCCACGATGCTCTCTGACGGCGAAGACTAGGCATAGGATATGACCAACATTTGGTCTGCTTACAGTTGCACCTGACCAGATTCAAGATATATGCTGGAGCTGAAGGATTGTTTCTCATTATTGCCGGCGTAAGTCCATTCTGCACTTATCAACGCCATTCCGGTATTAAGCAAGCGCTAACAAGCCATACCAGTACTTGGTAGCCAACCCGCATGCAATGTACTTTACCGATGCTGATTGTGGCTTTTACTTCAAATGAGATTAAGATGGTTACTAGGGTTTGTTTTACCTTATTTTATTATATATACTTGATAAGGGACACGTTTACAATATTTCGGTGTGAAGTCAGAATTGGCTGATTCGTCATAGCAAGTGTCTTGTTAATGCCCTACTAGTTGTGGTATATCATCAATGGTGAGCATAGATCAAAGACAGGTGTTTGCAGGGAATGGAACCAAGTATAACTTTTCTGACGCTTGTATCCTTTTGATACGTGCCTTAACGCAGAAATCGTGATATTTGGGTCAACAAAGTAGCATACCGATACAAGGATATAACTGCCAACAGCAGCAATTATTGTTGAACTGTCAGCTAAAGCCGCAAATGCAGTTTTGAACAGCATTGAAGTTACCATTGCATGCACTTACAATAACTCAGCATTACAGTAACGCCTGTTATTGTGCTTATTTGACTCATAGTGTAACGTCACGGAACTTGTTACCCTTCGAAAGTGTGCCATATCGCAGGAGGGCTTAACGTTGAAACCATCAAACAGCATGACAGCTTTATCGTGCTTGCTTGTCACATACTGTACATTACAGTAAGTGGATTCAAAACGGATCCAGGAGACAAGAGGCAATAATGATCCTCCATCTTGCAGTCGTTTATGTTGTGTTGAATGTTTGCAGGAGTTGTTAGCGGAAAGGCAAAGAATGCCTTGTTGGCCTGTCGAGGTGTGTACTGGACGAAATGCAGTTGGATAACCATACAGTGTCAGCTTGTGCAACCTGTGTATCAATATGCACAGCTTTTATTCTAAATGTAATTTCTATTTTTGATTCTAGGGATGCTTTCTGGTGCATTCCCTTGAAAACATATTGTATTACATATTGTCCTTGCATTGACACAATAATCTTTGTGCCACCTTCTCCAAAATTAGAAAAAGTATACTGCGCATCGACCCCTGAGACAACACTACTTAATGATACATCTGGATGCTCAGTAAATAAACTACCAAGCTCCTTAATGTCATATATCTTCAATTTAGCTGCTATTGAAATGAGCGGTCCGGCTTTATGATCGTTTATTGTCATTTAGTAGTTTACTAGTCATTCATTAAACTCAAATAAGGCATTTGTATTGCTTGTGTTGTAAATTACATCACAATTGTCAAATGCGATAATTTTCTCATATTTCCTATCGAGAGATTTTGGTAGATTTTTAGCTAGATACATAACAGAAATGCATGGCGACAAATTTAAATCATGTTGCAATGATTTTTAACCTTGTCTCAAATTTAAGGCTTAGTTTATTGGTTTAGTAATGTCTTTATTGTCGATATTGTGTATTTTGTGCATATTGCATTTATGTGTTTACATCCTAGTACATCTCACTAGTAAAATATCCGCGACTGATGCGGCGGCGAGTAGCATTTATGTACAATCACTTCGCATAATTTTCAGCTATCTCAGATAGACAGATCTAGATGCATCGCCGGTAGAAGAAAAATGACCGGTTGTCCGAAGACAAAAGAACATATGGCCAAGACACACCATGATGATATTGATCCGAATGCAAATTATATAGCAGACAAAAGAAAGACCGGCCATGTTGGGGAATAGACAGGGAGACATAACTTGAAAAAGATAGAAAGATTAGATGCCAAACGTTCATTCATTCAATCAATGATATCTGCGTCCCCATTATAAGAACAATGATCAAATTATGAATGGTCAAGGTAGTTATTAGCAAACCTGTTAAATATTGCAGTTGATTATCATGTAATGCTAATATCGTCTATACCACGACTGTATAGTAGTAAATGACATTCATATTATTGTCAGCTACATACGTATTGTGATATATGTTTGGTTTATTCGCTCAGGTAAGGGAGTCAAAACTTTCCGTAACTGTATCTTGAACAATAATTGCAACTCTAATGAACTTATTGTGTATTCTGGCTTCTGGCTCATTAATAAGAACGTAGATGATGGTGAATTATTACATAATATGTACTAAATTATAGAATATTCCATAAAATACAGAAGTGGTTGCCGCATATTGGGTTGCACTTAATTCATCGTCTACCGTGACAATTCCCATTGTTCCCGCATAACCAGCCGGCATATTTCGCTATTATTTTGTTGTCCACCAAATTGACATCGCTGATCATATTAAGAAAATAGTAGTTTTATAGAAAGCGTCATCTTATCAAAAATAGATGGTGTTCTTGATGGCAAGGAGTATCGCCTTATATTCAGCACTAATCAACCGCAGAATTTATTAATTGGTGCTGATCCGTCACAATATAAAGTAATTACACTTTTCAAGTGGCACGAGATCAATAGAAAATATACCCAGCCCAGGCTATGATGCAATATTACTTGGCGTGATAATTTGTTACGCGATATCTTGTAATAAATCAATTTTAAAGGAAGTGTCAGGACATAGATATGTATATTATTAGAAACTATGTACAGCTCCTGGTGTATAAAAGTTGATGACGCACTTGAGCAAACATCATTGCATACCATACAAGGGCTGCATATGTGTAATGATTGGCTTGCATTATTTGTCAGTCCTTAAACTTCCATAAACAATGCAATATTTCGTTCGTTTGACTACAAATTTGTGCACCGATATAATTCGCATATGTTGCGTTGTACGTCATTATTCATAAAACACCCGATTAGCATGGTGTTGCAAATTATGAGACCGACAGGCGTACAGTTGTGATCCCACGAGCAACTGATCTCATCCATCAAGACCTATCGCTTACTACATCCAACATAAAGGCAGGCGATTTCGCCTTTCAACTATGGAATAGTTATTGATTAGTGTCTATTTAATGTTCTGTTTTCTTTTGTATCAAGACAATTTAAACAGTTTCTTGACAAAAAAATAGCATACTGATTGTCAACTAAAGTGAGCTTTCGTATATTGGTTGGATCACAACATAGCGGACACGATAAATACGGTTGAGTGACAAACATCATCGTGGCTGTACTCCATTTGTGTGTTCCTTTTGCAAATGACATACATGCATAACCAGAACACACCCACACAAATCGTTTGGCATATTATGGTTGTGCATAAGGTCTTCGACGTAACTGGATCATTCAAACATGAGATTGCAAAAATATAACATATTGTTTTAAACCAAATCACTATTTTGTAGATCCCTGCAAATCTGTCATCCGTTTGTTCTTTGAAAATAAAGCTCACAATCCTGTTGAACAACACTATGTAATTATGTGCAAACTTGCATAATCATGGTTTATCTTACTGCATTTCAGAACACTTGCGTTATGAAATGAAAGTAATGCATTAAGATTGAATGCTGTGGCGTAATATAACACTAGGCGCGCTTTCTCTCTTCTTTGGGATTTGACACTGTTGAACAACAACCGTAAAATGATACATCTACTCACTATTAACTCTCGCTGTGAAGTTTAAATATATAGTTCTGGCGTATTGGTAATAAAACCGCTATCGCTACTGGGATAAAATATGGTTGTAAACTATTATATGTTCGATAGCATCAGGTGGAATCGACAGCCGTTCTTTAAAACTAACGACCTAGAAGTCTAACCACCAACTTTATCTTTCCGTCGTGTTATTCACATACACCATACGACTGTACGAACACTAGTGTAAGACTTTGTTGGGTAAATACGTGGTACTGGCGACTGCCCCTTATTCTGCATGCTGATAGCGATGACTATCTAACTGGTGAAATAGCCATCTTTGTAATAACAAACTTCACCAGCTGCAGCTTGGCGGCAGTATTTGCATTCTGTTTGCACTGTTGCAACTAAATGATTAGCTGTTGTTTGATGTGACTGTCATTGAAGTTGCTATTAATCGCCGGTTAATACAACTATACTGCCATATTTCGTGATGCGGCCCATGAAACTCTACTGATGTGCCGAATTATCTTGGGGCTCATTAATTTAATGTCCGGTATGATTCTGCTTTTACATGTGATTCGGTCGTACTGAACAATCGCGTTGGTTGTGGCTTATATTGTAATTCCATTATTTGTTCGGATGAAATGAAGCATATTAAAGAATAGGGTCTCCATGTGGATTGTGCGATGGACAAATGCATCAAAGCTCCCAAAATAGCATTTTGTGACCGAATTTCGAGGAAAGTATGTGTTGGGAGAATATATGAATTTTCTAAATTTAAGCCAGACCAGCAAACCAATCAGTAAGCCAATTGTCTGATTCCCGTATTAGTACAGGTAATGTCTATAAGAGCCGTACGGGGCTCTAGCCCGTAAGAATCCCGTAAGAAATCATCCCGGTATGATGTTGTGGTCATATGCTTTACAGGAGTTCTGCGGGGGTTGTACGGGTTATTTATATACTCTTTAAAGTTTCTTAGCTAAATCAAAATATCATTAATAAAGTGTGCCATAGTAGAGTTACTGTAATTTCTTAGTATTATCGAATAGCTTTAATACAAAAATTGGGTACTCCATTCTTGATTTTATTTATTAAGGTATCCCCAGATGGTATTTTGTATATGATACGTATTTCATAGACAACAGAAGAAACCAGATACCCTAATTAAATCGCCGTTCATTACATGCACAGACAACATACGTGATTATACAAAAAGGCACATATAACATGAGGTCAATTTCAATGTACACAATGTTTATCTAAATAAAGGCATATTATATACCACATCCTCACCATACCAGCGCATAACTGGTGCTATTATCAATAAAGCCTTAAATATCTGTACAATCGGAAAGGTGATGAATGAAAACCTTTCGATAGTAAGCTAGAATAATTAAGACTGCAATTGTACAAATCGGTTAGACATCAACCGCATAGATACATATGTATGCGTTATTCAGAATAGCATAGCATGTTAACGGGGATATAGATGGGATTGAGGATGCCTAAACGGTTGTCATACGGGTTGAGACATAATGAGAGTACGGTAAGGTTGTAGTGGATGGTAATGCATCAGGATTAACTCTGAAGTCATATAAGAATATATAAAAAAGAGATATATATATATATATATATATATATATATATATATATATATATATATATATATATATATATATATATATATATATATATATATATACATGTACATATATATAGAGAGAGAGAGAGACATGTATATATATATATATTTATTTATATATATATATGTATATATATATATAAATATATATATATATATACATATATATATATATATGTATATATATATATATATATATATATATATATATATATATATATATATATATATATATATATATATATATATATATATATATATATATATATATATATATATATATATATATATATATATATTTATTTATATTTATTCATCATTGAAATCCATTACTGTATTTTCCTGACTGCTGAAACAATTGATAAGAAAACTCGCAGGTTATTAGCTTGAGCGGCTAATCTGCAATGTGTACTTATTATTCGTATGACCATTGTATTGGAGCATGCGCTTGGTTTTATCTACGTCCTCGCTGATGGCCATTTTAATTGGAAAGCTACTGACTTGATGTTATTTTATTGTACAATGCAATCATCAGGTCATGGCAAAGGTGTGCAGATGTTGCAGGATAACCGAGGTACGTCACAATTAACTAGTTTTATTTTGCATATGTTACATATCGGAAACAAAGTAGAATGCTCACTGGGTATTTTTATGGTATCAATAATGCAGTTGGATGGATCAATCTTTTTGAGACAGATATAATGTACTGACGCATGAAAATACTGCATCTCACTTAGTGTAATATCAGCAAGCCTAAGCTTCGCACAACCTTATTTATTTTCATTATTCACACACAAATGTCGAATGCCGTGGATTGGTATGGTTTACACAAATCTATTTGCCTTTTGGAATCCTATTAAACCACGTTTTATGTGAATGCCAGCGCACTCAATTCACATTTCGTTGACCAGCCGTTCCAGACGTGGAATAACACGTACCGCTGTAAACAACAGCTCTAATTGATTTAAGCGTGTAGTCATCCGATGGGACATTTCTAAGTCTCCCTAATTTATCTTCACTTTTACTAGTTGTGGTCTACACTGTCAATACAAATATCACCAACGACATTTTTTAATAGTTTATTTGACTCTCTGGCGTGGGAGCATCGAGTTTCTGTGTGGGAGGACCATTCTAAATTGGCGATTGTGCTTTGAAATCCGAGTACGGTAATTCAGATCCCATCGGCAGCACTCATTATGTAGTTGTAAGTAAAGAGGCAATAACACATTCCGGGGGGAAGCTGATATATTACTTGCGGCAACTGATTAGCTGCCAACTCGAAATAAAAACTATGCGCATTAACGTATTTTTCGTGAAACATATAATAGGGGCGATTTATTATCCCTTCTGCCATAGATAAGTATTGCCTGTAATAAATGAGTTAATGTCTATTAGTTACGTCCAGATGAAGAACAATACCAATATAATAAAATATTATGTATATACTACGGCTCGTACCTCATAGGAAACGTTCATAGGAAACGTTTGAGGTCTTCCCTGGTAAGCATATATCAATTTAAGAATGCAAATATGCTTAGCTCGCATCATGCAAATTGTGTGTACCATAATGACTCAAAAGCATTGAATTAGTAGCACATTTAACATTGCAGATTCAATATTCCCTGATATATGATGAATAACTGATTTCGTTTGTGTGAGATTTGATCGGGTCATTGTATATTGAATGACATGTTGGATAACAATATTGCAGGGGGTGATAGTCTTAATACATGTTTACAGAATTGCATTCAAATGCCGCTGATCATGATGTGGCCACAGATAGGTATTACATACCTCACTATCAATGATGAATACCTCGATTGTGTTTATGCAACATACGTTAATGTTAACATGAGGATATTCTGCACCCACAATTTGGTGTATCTTCACAAAGATATTTCAACCAAACAGTTTGTGCGTCACGTTTCTCGAAATTAATTCCCGCTGATAGTAAATGGATTTATATAAATGGAGTGTATCAACAATATATCATCAGGTCGCGTACTTGATGGCCTTAGATCAAGGGATAAACTGGAAATCGTTCTAATGCTGACCTCGTTGCTATATTGGCCATCTGTTATCATTCATGCTAACATACACACACACAAACACACACACACACACACACACACACACACATATGAACATATATATATATATATATATATATATATATATATATATATATATATTAGCGCGAACGCGACCTTTAGTGGACAAACCGCCAACCTTTCGTAGACTATGGTCCACGAAAGGATATACCACAATGTCCACATAAAGTCAATGCACTCTTTCATTAAAAATAATTACAAATATTTTGTTTTGACCATTTTTATATGATAGTCTAGTCCTTATAACGTACAAAGATAATCTTTTATGAATGATTTCTTTGATTTGCTGTTATTAAAGGGACTTTAAATTTTAACAACTAACCATTCGTTGACATTACCTGAAAACCTCTTTATCGTGCTAACAACCATATATACATGAGCCGAATTTGTCTAAATAATGTTTAATCATGAGCGTAGAATATGTTAATCATACGTTTTCAAAAATCTGAATTATATTTAAACAAATTAACCAAAAAAACTATTTTTTTCTATTTATTCGTCTGTTTACAACTTTGAATAAGTTCGCAAAATGCTGCCAATGGTTCATAATAATCACATC
Source organism: Urechis unicinctus (assembly GCA_034190875.2). Classification (NCBI taxonomy): domain Eukaryota; kingdom Metazoa; phylum Annelida; class Polychaeta; order Xenopneusta; family Urechidae; genus Urechis; species Urechis unicinctus. The sequence continues at coordinate 56,064,268 of CM067343.1, read as the reverse complement.
TACAACAAACGTCATAAATCAAACCAATAATGACGAAATATAATTTTACAATTTCTGTATTCCGCAAAAATACGCAAATACACATCGGCACGAAAGGTTGGATTGATACTTATGAATTACTATCTTGACCATTCGTGGACGACCTTTAGAGGACCAAAAGTATATATCAGGATTTTAAAGCGGAAAAATTTATTTATTTGCGTTTAAACTTTTTATATTATATTATTTAAGGTGTCCCGTAATAATAATTTTAAAAAAATTACTGTTAAAATGTACTTAAACAATTTTGTCCACGAAAGGTTGGAGTCAACGAATGGTTGCAACAGTCAGTATATATATATATATATATATATATATATATATATATATATATATATATATATATATATATATATCGACATATATATATATATATATGTATATATATATATATTTATATCCCTATATATAGATATATATATATATATATTTATATAGATATATATATATATATATCCCTATATATATATATATATCTCTCTATATATATCTCTCTCTCTCTCTATATATATATATATATCAATATATCTTTCTATATATTATCTTTATCTCTATATTCTATCTATATCTCTATCTTTCTCTATCTCTATATATATATATATATATCTATATATATATATCTATATATATATATATATATATATATATATTTTCTGTTAAGCTAGTTGTAATATAAGGAGAACTGCTTAATCTGCTTAATTTTGATCTGAGCACAAGGAGATCAACGTTCGAAGCATTAATGTAATAATAATGAGGATAAAGCAAATGACGAAAAGCACGTACTTGATTGAGCAAACCGAATTTACGGGCCAAGACTACTGTTTTATTTGATACGTTAGGGCGGTTGTCTCGATGTCCCTGTCAAACGAAAATTTTCCAGCGCTTACCAATGTTTAAGATACATAGGTGATTGCGAACAATGCTGCTTAGGATATAATGCTGCTTAGGATATAATGCCTGCAATAAATTAGACATTGTCTGTTGTTTTCAATTCAAATATGCAAACCATCCCGGTTTTCTCGAAACGCTGCCCCACTTGGATGCACTTGACTTCAATATTTCTATACAAAAGCGCTTATCGATAATCCGTAAATCTACTATGAATAGAAATTGGAAGTGTGCGTTTTACGCATGCGCGTCAAGCATAGGACGACATCGCATAATACAAATCGCAGCAAAATGGAGGCGGACAACAAAGCAAATGTTCCAAAAAAACGTGGTGCAACCCGACATTGTTGCTATGGATTGTGCAAAAGTGACTCGCGTTACAAAGAGAAAGACTATTTGTGTGTCTCAGAAGTGATCAAAGTCCATAGCCTGAACAGTAACTTTCATCACAAATCCAGTGTTACGGGGAGAGGTCGCTTTGGCATACTCATTTCAAAGGACAGGAGTATGTTGACGTAGTAGTGGCATAGTTTAGGGTAGAGGGTATTCCAGAATTCATGGTCAAAGAACACTCTTTCAGCAGTCTTTTGGGGACCACAACGCAAAGTCACAGAACTGAACAGCACACACAGCCATTTGCATCTGGATTTGGTAGAAATATTTGTGTGATTTCGTCATTTTTGTTGCACCATTCCTTAACTTGTAACACCGGTTTTTCTGCTGATTTGGCTTCAGTGTGTCAATTTAACCGGTGAGCATTTCTCCAAAACATACGGACATTTAATCTCAAGCACACCCAACTGAACCCCATCCTTGTCCTTGATCAGTCCATCAGGGCTACAACCTAATCCGGGGTATTCCGGGTTAATCCAAAATCCTGACTTGTGTTCACCATCTCTTACACAATAGCTGTGAAATGCCTGGTCCTCATGTTTCTGTCCATATAACATTACTGGTGTTTAAATTTTGTCCTCACCCCACAGATTCCTATTTAGCTGATGGAAAAAGTCCCTGTTTTGATAGATTACCAGCAACATCTTTTGCAACTGATGCAGCGACTTTACAATTTCTGGCCTGATGCCAAGAATCACAGTTGGCTCGGTCCTGTGTTCCATCAACTTCATATGGAGCACCAGATTCAGAGGGATCACTCAGTGCATATTTCACTTTTTCTTTCAGTAGGTCCGTGTCAACTCTATAGTCCTCATACTTAATTTCAAGCACATGACTGAACCTATCCCCTTGACCAGTATTTGGCAACGTAGAGATGAAGCGGTTGATAAACTCTTCATCGGCTTGTGCGGATTTGTTCTCATCGCTTCTTGTTTAAGAATCCTATCTGGAGCGGTCTTCTTGGTATACTGTTACGAGTGGGCAGGCTGGGGATTCTTTCCCTTCTTACGCCCAACATTCCAACCAAAAAGCTGATCTGTACATGAGGGAACACCATATCCGAACTGAATGGTAAATTTCTCTAACGCAAATAGCAGTGCAGCAACATGGCGGCATCTTCCCATGGCCAATGCTCGGCATTCACACGATGCGTCTACAAATTTTGCACTCTCTATGCGCATAGTTCGGCTCACATAGTACTGTTCATTTTGGGCGTATGTGTCCGCGTCCTCGTGTTCTTTCCCCATATCACCCACGTGACCATGCGATAACATACTTATCGCGAGAGCACCTACACGCGATAATCAAGCGCACGACGCTGTCTCCTAATAATGATAATAAGCGTGAACCTATGTTATGTAAGGTATCTGCTTGGGACCTGTTAATATGAGAGGTATTCCCTCAATCCCCCTTTCGGCCTCAGCTGCCTGTGAGGAAGGTTTCAACTACAGGGGATCTCGGAGATTTTCCTCTTTTTCGACGCCAATGATTTTGAGACGGATGTTAGTGTTCCAGGTGCGTTTGTTTCTCTCTTGGATCCATCTATAGATACTAAATGGGTTCAGCGCCAGCACTGTAGCGCAGTAGACACGGCTCAGCTCAGCATGGTTCCGGGGATATGACTTCCCGATGAGCGATACGCAACCAGATAAGCGGCTGACAAGCAAATGACTCTTGAGAAAACCTTACGTTTAACGACTTGCAAAGTGTGCGTGATATTAAGACCCTCCGAGTGTAGCCATGTCAGAGCAGTGGTGCTCTGTGAGGGACGTTGTCAAATCTGGTTGCTGTTAGGTGATATATCGACACGTCGCAGCTACCGCACGGCAAACTGTGCGTTTGAGGCTATTAGGGAAAACGACCGAGCTTTTTCTCGAGCTCTGATTGGCTGAGCGTAGGGTGTCATACGATAAGAAACCAGAACAACTGATTTGTAGAATTGATGGTTCCCTTTTCTTATGTCATGCAGTTTGGTTACATGGCCACTGACCAAAAACTGTCTCCCCTTTTTCATTGGTTTGCCAGTGTTAAAGTATTTTGACATATGAGTATCTGGATCCCTTGTGTGTGGGTCATACAGGGTTGCACAGGCTATGATGGGTTCATAAAAAGTCTCATAACAGAAGGATTCTGGAACATCTGCTGAAGGAAAAGCACCCCAGCTATTAACGGACAGAACTGGGATGTCAGTAGTATAGAGAGTGGGGGTACGAGCGCAGTTTCCAAAATGGGCTCACATACCGAAAATGAGCCAGCCTGCGGTGCGCTCGCACCTATCCTTTCTATACCTCAATGTCAGCCAGCCCTTCCACCCGTTGTTCTCCAGGGCCACCTAAAGAGGGCGATCACCAGGACCTTGCGGAATAAGCGCTTCTAAACGACTCACGCGATCCAAAAGGTACTCATACTTTAATTTCAAATCCCTCACCTCAATTTCATGGTCTACCTTCTCCTCCGTTACATAATCCACATCTTCCCGCAGCCCGGCCACCACATTTTGATCGATGCTCATTCTATACCTCAGCCCTCATCTATTCAACAGATCGACGCGTGCCCATAGGCCAGAGTGTCTACGCCATTCTCAGCTATCCACTGCTTTGAGTCAAAGGGGGAGAGAGACACCTTGTTAATATGGAGCCAATATATTTTGTGGCAGTCACTCCTAAGCATGTTCATTCCGTGGCGAAACTGCTTTTGGACGAGCAGCGACTCCACGTACTGAGCGTGCCGTAGATGCTTCTTGACCACCACCTTCTTCACACCTTTTGCTTTTTTGATTTCATCCCGGCTCGACATCAAGATCGAGTACATCTTAGGGCGCAGACCAACATACTCCTTGATGGGCACGCCGGCGCACTCATCCTTCATCTTCCCCAGAACCTTCTTGTTCACACTGCTGTAGAGGCTACGGGAGGGATGAAAGTTACTAGTGTCAAAGAGATGCCCATCTTCCTTCATGTCAACATACACGTCAGGCGTGCGTATCTCCATAAGCAGAGAATCCGTATCCGTGTACAACAAGCCAAGGTTCTTGCCGTATCTAGGCTTTATACGAGTGTACTTTTGGTCCAGAGCAGCCCGAATTTCGGCTACCTTTTTTTCTGCCAAACAAAAACAAGCGTTCATCCAGATTCTCCAACAAACAAGCCAAAACCAAACCCAACAGCCAAAACCAACCAAACCAGCCAAACCAGCCAAACAAGCCAAAACCAACCAAACCAGCCAAACAGACAAAACTAGCCAAACAGACAAAACAAGCCAAACAGACAAAACCAGACAAAACGAGTCAAACCAGCCAAACCAGCCCAAACAGACAAAACCAGACAAAAACAGACCAAATAGACAAAATAGACACCCTCCAACTCGGTCAATCAATCCGCCAGAACCCGCGCAAACCCCCTCTCGCCTATACCAGTAGCCAAAGAACAACCATTTATAGGAGCGTACAAAACGTCGGGACTACCCATAGTTGGGACTGCCTCCAGGGATCGTGGTTTGGTCTCTTTGTTTTCTTTTTTCCACTCTTCAATTGCCCCAAGCGATCTATTCGCCTGCCCTGTCTCCTATTCCATGTAGAAAGGACCCCGCCCATTTAGCGTAGGCCAGGGTCCAATGTCCCGACTTGGGGTAGGCTTGGGTCCGGTTCTGGTTTTGGTAGGAAATTTGATGCGGCTTCCATGTGGTTCTTTGTAACTTTCCAGACCTTCCATGCAAGCAATGCGGCAAATTCTGCATATCCCGCCATTTGCAATCTTGTCGAAAACGACGCTAGGTCCGCAATTTTTCCTACACTGGTTCCAGCCTCTTCTACATCGTCTTCCAGAACTGCCAAATTGTCGTCTATTTCCTCCTCTACAGGTTCGGCAATAGTGTCTACGTTTTTCTCTATATTTTGCATTGTATAGTACAAAATCGTATACACTAGGGATGCCATATCGTGGCGCGGTGGGGCTACTTTCGAAATCCAATGTAGTAGACTTTGGTGGGAGGGCCAGCACCCAATTGGGATTGCTACTAGTAGACTCTTGGGTAAACTTTGTTGGCTGGTGTAGGCCATTTGGATTGCTACTCTGAGGGTCCTCCATAGAGCTTGCTAGCCCCTCTGTTGCCCAAATTATCGACAGCCTAGTGGACCCTATACCATACTTCTTTTTCGCGGCAGCAAAGGAGATTCTTCCCTTGTCTGCACGTAGGTTTTGCATTGCTTCTTCGAAGAGGTATTCTGCAAATGGCATTGGTACCCAAGACCATAGCTTCAAAAGGTATTCCCGCCAACACCCATCCACACCAACCCACGCCTACCAAGTCCACCCATCCCATCCCTTACCGGTATTGTGCTATACTAGACTACAACAATACTAAACAATACCACAACAATACTACAACAATCCTACAACACTACTACAACAATAATACAACAATAACTTGACAATACAAGGCAATACCATACTATACACACGCACTCCCACGCCCACCTACACCCACCCATGCCCACCCACGCCCACCACAAGCTCCCACCGATTCTTGTGGCCAACTAGTATAGAACCCATATATACAGCGGGAAAATAGGTGTATATATAGCTCCCGGCGATATTTGAAGATGCATCTCGAATGGAAAACAGGAGAGCCGTGTTTCTTCCCCTATCCTGAGTTCCAGAAGGTTATTCGCCATGCTCGACAGCAAAATGTACTTTGGAGGAGCTGGCAAAAGAGGCCTCTTTGGTGGTGGAACCGAAGGTGTTGGCGTGCATAGACAAAGACCAGGCAACCAAGTGGCGGTCGTGGTCCTTGGGCGGCTGTATGCCGTGGGAGATAGAGGACACTTGCTCTTTTGTACTAGGGCTGGCCAACTAGTGTACTAGGCTGGGAACCTGGCTAGCGTGGCGAGTCTGTCTTTCTTCTTCTGCGGGGTTGTCCGCCATTGCCTTTTCCAGGAAGAAGCCGCAAACCGGGAGAGTCTCGCCATAGAGGTCTCCGGTGTCGTCTACGTGCTGGAGGAAGAAGATTGTCTGGTCCTTGCCTCGGTAGGTGGTTTGGCAAGGTGGCGGCAGTTGTATTTCACTGGAGAGAGGTCCATTGCCTTGTGGAGTTGTGGCCTGGGCGGGGCTGGGACGACTTCTGCATAGGCCTTGGTCCCTCCCACCTTTTGCGCAAGTTCTCGCTCTTCTTTATCCAAAACCTCAATTGCAAGACGGCACTCTTTTTTCCGCCTGTCTGGAACGACTTCGATGACCAGATCTCGACCTCCAGCTGGTCTTGGCCTTCTAATGGGAGCGGTATGGCATGCTGATTGAGAAGGACGGCAGGTTTCATTACACGCAAATCAAAGACCTGAACCACTTGCTGTATGACCAGACCAAACATAAAGAGCGCAAGTCCTGGTAAGATCAACACACAGAGAACGCAGGAACACCAAGGATGCGGCTACGGCTATGTGGTTGTTCGTTGTGACGGTAAGACCAAACCACCTGTGGTTTACAGAGGAAGCGATGCTGTGGAGAAGTTTTTACAGGCTCTGCAGCAGGAGGAGCAAAAGATCAAAGCAGTTCTGTCCAAGCTTGTCCCTATGGGAATGACTCGGGAGAATAGAATGGCACATAAGGCTGCAACCTACTGTCATGTGTGCAAGAAACAAACTGGTCGATCACTGTCATATACCAGGCTTGTACAGAGGGCCAGCCAATAACGTGTGTAACCTGAAACTTCGGCTGAGTCCCAAAACAACACCCATCCCTGTGGTGTTTCATAACCTGCGAGGCTATGTCTCCCATCTCTTGATGCAGGGTATTAGCAAAGTGCAGGGGGACATCAACTGCATCCCCAACAACATGGAGAAATATAATTCCCTGTCGCTTGGACAGTTGCGCTTCATTGACAGCACGCAGTTCCTCCGGGACTCGCTTGATAAGCTGGTGTCTGCTAACAACCCAGATGCATTTGCTGTGACGGCAGAATATGAGCCAGACAAGGGAGTCTGCCCCTTTGAGTTCATGGACGGCTGGGATAAGTTTGATTCCCCTCTGCCGCCGATCCAAGAGTTCCACAGCAAGCTCTCTGAGGAGGGTATATCTGCTGTAGACTATGCCCATGCACGGAAGGTCTGGAGCGTGTTCGGATGTAAGAACATGGGTGAATACCACGACCTCTACCTGCGGACTGATGTACTGCTCCTGGCCGATGTGTTTGAGGTGTTCCGCAAGACCTGTCTTAAGCAGTACGGGTTAGATCCGGCCCACTACTATACCAGCCCCAGTTTGTCGTGGGAAGCTTTGCTTAAGAGCACAGGCGTGGAACTCGAGCTACTCACCGACTATGACAAGCACCTGTTCATTGAGAAAGGTCTATGCGGCGTCATAAGCATGGTGTCGCGCCGCCACGCTAAGGCCAATAGACCGCTTATGGATGATGAGCTAAATCCAGTACCTTGATGCTAACAATTTGTATGGATGGGCTATGAGTCAGCCTTTGCCGACTGCGGGCATTGAGTGGGTGGCTCGGCCGGAGGATCTACAGATACAGGACCACCCAGATGATGCCGAAACTGGATACATACTTGGGGTTGACTTAGAGCATCTTACTGCACTTCATGACGAGCACAACAACTACCCGCTGGCTCCGGAGCGGCTTCTTGTAGAGATCGACTGGTTGTCGGGCTATCAGATGAACCTCCTCGGCGAGTTCGGTGGCACCTTGGGCGAGGTTGAAAAGCTGATGCCAAACCTGCGGAATAAGGAACAGTATGTGGTGCACTACAGGAACCTCAAGCTGTATCTGTCTTACTAAGATTCATCGTGCAATTGTCTTTGACCAGAATCCCTGGATGGAGCCTTACATTCGTATGAATACGGATCGTAATGCCACCACAAGCGACTTCGAGAAGGACCTGTATAAGCTTATGAATAACTCTGTGTTCGACAAGAGAACCTCCGCAGGCGGGTCGATGTCAAGATTGTGCCCTCTACATAAGAAGAAAGAATGCGTAGGCTTATCGCAAGTACCGCCTACGCACGTCATCAGGTGTTTGATGATGACCTGGCTGTTCTGCACATGCACAAGACTCACCTGGTACTGAACGGCCCGGTGTATGTGGGTATGTGTAAACTCGACCTCTCCAAGCACCTATTACAATACCATTTAAGCCCAGATACGGCAAGAAACTTGGCTTGTTGTACACGGATACGGATTCTCTGCTTATGCAACCTGACGTGTATGCTGACATGAAGGAAGATGGGCATCTCTTTGACACTAATAACTTTCATCCCTCCCGTAGCCTCTACAGCAGTGTGAACAAGAAGGTTCTGGGGAAGATGAAGGATGAGTGCGCCGGCGTGCCCATCAAGGAGTATGTTGGTCTGAAATCAAAAAAGCAAAAGGTGTGAAGAAGGTGGTGGTCAAGAAGCATCTACGGCACGCTCAGTACGTGGAGTCGCTTTTCGCCCAAAAGCAGTTTCGCCACGGAATAAACATGCTCAAGAGTGACTGCCACAAAATATATTGGCTCCACATTGACAAGGTGTCTCCCCCCCCCTTTGACCCAAAGCGGTGGATAGCTGAGAATGGCGTAGACACTCTGGCCTATGGGCACGCATCGATCTGTTGAATAGATGAGGGCTGAGGTATAGAATGAGCACCGATCAAAATGTGGTGGCCGAGCTGCGGGTAGATGGGGATTATTCCGCAGGGTCCCGGTGATCGCCCACTTTATGTGGCCCTGGAGAAAATCGGCCGGAACGGCTGGCTGACACTGTAGTATAGAAAGGGGAGGTGCGAGCGCACCGCAGGCTGGCTCATTTTCTGTATGTGAGTCCATGTTGGAAACTGCGCTCGTACCCCCACTCTCTATACTACTATGTCTGTAGTAGGTTTTGTGTTCCTGGTATGGGCAGAACTTGCTGTACTTTCTTGGCGTACCATTTGCCCCCATCCACTGCGATATGGATATAAGAGTCCTGCTTGGAATTGATGCTCGCGAAATGTAGCCCCCAGTACGTCATTGTCATTTAAATGTACACTAAACATAGATTGACTCGCTGCCATTGTTGTGTTTCAACGAAGCAGAACAATGACCTACTTTTTGACTTCACGCCTGACGGAATGCGCGCACATTCTCGGCGATGCTTCAGCCGATAAGCACTATAGAGATGTCGCCTCCCCGGGTGGTCGCAGAACCTTCGGTGCGCAATATGTCATCCATTTTCTTAACGTCGTTGTTGTCAAGGAAACCGCTGTGTCGGTTAAGAACGAGGATACATGAACGTGTCCCCTTGACATCCGCATAGCAATAGGGTTAATTCTTCCATCGCATCATGGGTACAAAGTCTTTCAACTTGCCATAGTCAAGCGTTTTCCAACAATGCTCAGTCAGCCTGAGTTGCACTTTACGATTTAAAACATGCGCTTACTATGGCTACAAGGCGTTGATAAGCCACCGAAACGCCAGACTCTGACAAGTAGGGCAAGGTTCACTGCAAACTATTCGTTGACCTACATAAGGCAGTATTAACTAACATATTGCTTTCCCAGTGTCCGTACGTTGGTCTCATTTGGGTATATTGGCTTGTCGGCGACCCCATGTTCAACATAAATGCGTTACGTTATTTAAACAACGCTCCAAATCGTTCCGGATGTTCATAAATTTGTTTCCATGGCTCAGAATAGTCTGTTATTGAACTGTCCGGCCATGTTGTTATGCTTAGCAATACGAGACACACTATAGCACCAAAATAACATGATTGCCAGCACGTACATATGTTAGGAGTATTTGACACAAGGCAAGATGACATCTGACCATGACAAAACACTTCAAATATAATTATTGCTGTTTATTATTGTGTCTGTGAACGTACATGTTTCACCGTGAAACCTGGAAAGGTCAAATAAAGACTAATGCGCGCCTTAGATAACGGGCTGTATACTTCTGTTCCATCACTCTCTTTATGTTGATATCCCTAAGGTGGTTGATCATGAAATATCATTAAAATTCTAAGGAAATACGTTGCAAACGTTTAGTCATTCTGTAGAGTAGCCAGGTCTGCAGTAGAGCACGTGTTCAATTATCTACCCTGCCAAGTAGATACGAACACCGGTGATACATGATTCAGTCACCTGTAAATTGCTGATGTAAATCACTATATTGGTGAACAACGTTGATGGAGACAATGCAGTCAATGATCGACGTCGTGGTGACAGACTCATCTGGCCAATAAAGTTATGAAACCATATTTATTTGATGATTAGTGGACGATGCAAACCAACCTCGGTCAAGTTATCTAATCATTGCCATCGTGGACATTTTAGTAAAGCTTCCGCTGAAGCGTTGATTCACAGTGAGCTATCACGCATAACAGTTTGTAGCTAGTTGATGAAACGCCCAAAAACAATTCGCCACAGAGATTTCTGAATAATGCCGAAATAGTGCTACACTGTGTGTCGTAAGCAAAAATATAGCTCGCTTTTAATCCATATGATATTATCGGAACTCATCGTATTAGCATTGAGTATGCACATCAATGATTGGAATATTTGCTAACAATGACTTGATATGGATACTTTTAATGAGATGTCAACATCTCTGCAGATTATTCATTCATATTTGCGCACTAAGGGTCAATTACAAAGTGTAACCTCCTGCAATCGTCGAGTGAAGAGAATCGCAAATCACTATATTTGAATGATTTTACGTTTTACCAATTCTTGCCGCTTGAGGTTTTTTTAAATTTAACGTTTATATATTACCTACATTACTCATTGGCAACCAAGTGAACAACATATGCACAAGATAATTAGACCACAATACAAGTAATAGTAATACATAAATAATCCTCATGGATAAAAGTTACACGCTTGGTGACCTAAGTAGCTTTTATAGATTTATTTTCACAATACCTGCCAATCATTAACACATAGCATATAATTGGCGAAGAATGGAGTAGTTGTAAATATAGAGAAACATGGTGTTGCACCCACTCGTATTCAGGGGTACAATCCTGAAAATTATATGTGAAGGAGGCTCTCGTTTAGTAAATTATACTGGGTTTAGGGTGTGAGAGATTGCAACCGTTCCATCGAAGAAAGCACCGACGCATCAAATACATCAAAAATGGGTTTTAGATGGTTAACATATATTTTGATATATCACATGTCAATGCCAAAACGACTTGCCATAAGAGCCCTCGGCAACTGATTCTTAACGCGCCAATCAATCAAAGGTCGTTTTGTTGAATACCAAGTTTAATATGTTGTCATGGAAGATTTGTTCAATTACATTTACAGCCGATCCGTACATAAACTCGTAACTGCGTAATTATAAACATCAGGCATATAACATTCTTTATAAAACCATCATATTTGATATTATTTCAACCTCCCTACGTCTGTGATATGACTTCAGTCATTACTGAAATTGATGGGACCAATAATCTTTGAACCCAATGTTTCATTGTAATAAAATTGTATTACGCCTGTCATTTAGGTTTCCTGCAATGAAATTGTTTCTTTGAAGCACCAAGATTCGTTGTTGACCTATCAATAACGTGATTGCCCTTTTTTTGTTATTCTCATATGTACTACAGGATACATATATTTACAGGATCAGCCAAATATATGTATTGAAATCATATGGATGTACCATAGATGACACCCCTGGCATTTACGTGTCACAAAATTTATCAACCGTTACCAAGGGTAGCAGTTAATGCAGCCTACGTATATAAGCAGAATTGCGTTGCATGTTTAAAATGCGAACAGTGGCATAGGTCTCATTGCGAAACGCTGTCGAATCCTAGGCGATATAGTTACTACGTAGGGTAATCTAATACGCTATCTAGTTATTTTGTTCCCATTTTCGGCCCCTTTTTCTGTGACAGATAGGTCATATCATGACTCAATTTGAAACACGATGAAAACACTGGATAGATCAAGATAATTTTGTAAGTTCGCTGCCTTTATTTAATCCTTTTATGAGACTCATATGCTCATGCTTGGAAATTCCAATCTTACAGTGTAAGGGAAATTACGTCTTCTTAAAAGTACGGCAAGAGGTAGTTAATGACAACTTGTCAAAATAAATTTATATCTTCCTCAGTATTATAGTTTTGTGTAGCCAACTAACACCGTGACACTATAAGTCTGCGCATCGAAACTTAAATATTCTTTTCATATCGTTCTTATAATTGTTCGTTCACTGTCAAACGCAGTACATCATATAGAATGGTATCCGCAAAGGTGTGATTTTGCATAGGATATATAATTACCTGCCTGGCTAAGACAGTACAACCGTAATTATTAGCTACCAGGTAATAACTAGTGAGGGTTGGTGACTGCAGTTTGGTCAATAGAGCGAGTAACTTAGCTGATTGCTTTCAGGTAAAACTTTCAGACCAGTTTGTACTCCGTTCTACACAGCAACCGTGGCACGTGGACGGTATCTGTGATCACAACAGGGCCTTGTTTATTCGTATATGCTATTCATGGCTGGCAAAGTTGGAGATGAATACAAATGAACGATACTCAAAACGGTAAACGGCGCCTGAAATTATAAAGTGCTGCATATTGAACAATTTTGCAACTGGCAGGTACTTCTGCACTGTATTTCATTCTCTTGATCGATACGTCAGTTCATAGGCGATAATTTCAGGCGATCATATTTAGAATGTTATCATACCACCATTGTGGTCTGGGGCTGCTGCTGATGCTTGCGATTTATCGAATCGATGAACATGATTCATTTACCACTTCGTTAACCATGTGTTATTAATTTTCGGCACCGTACAGTATGAGCACATCTTCTTGGCTGATACGAAATACCTCTCAATGCTTTTATGCATAAGATAAGACCTCGTCCCGTCTAACGAAGATCAGTTTACTGCCATTTATAACAGACCCCGCTGTTTAGTTAACCTCAGGTATATAATACACTAGGCGTGCCCAGCTAGTTGTGACTTCGAAACCACAACCAAGCGGAACGCAAGGCTGTATCTCTCCACTCCGACTATTATAGCATGTAAACATCACATCTTTGGCTTAAATATATTTCACGATGCTGACCTAGATTAAACGTTTAGGTTTTTTGGAGACCTACTGTAACATATGCAAAGCACTTTTAATGACGTATGCCAATGTTGCGTTTTAAGCTCTTGCCATCTGGCCACGAGTTGTACAGACTAAAACCACGCATTTTTACCTTTAGACGACAACTAATTTACACTATTTGAGGAAAAACGCTTTAAGTATTATGATGATATTTTAGATAGTGATGATATTGCTGATGGTGATGATGATGATGATGATGATGATAATGATGATGATGATGATGATGATGATGATGACCTTTTCCTTTCTTTGTCAGATCTATCGAAACATGCACTTTGGCATTGAAAGTATTCAGAGATGCCACATAGCCTATTTCCATTCATACATATCAACAAACAGTGTCACCTATGATATATATAGCCTCATACTACATCTCCCACCACATTAATATGTTAGTGCTGTTTAAGATGACATAACTTATTAAAAAACGTCATTTGTGGTGAAATAGCCATGCACACATCTCTGGCCGCACAGTACTTTTTTAACCATATTTGTAATTGGAATGTTATCAACATTTTGCCAACATCTACAAAAACAAGGCCGAAATACGACAACACTGCAGACAGTGTTCAATTGCTATACCATGCATCCTTTGAGAAAAGCGCCAGTTAACCAAGCCGCAACCACAAAAGTGCATTGTTCGGCGATTTGGTTAAATATATATTTTGTTTCGAGCATAGTGTAATTGCTAAAATGACTCGTTTACAATCCGTTCAAGTTATTGGGCAAACCAAATCATCGATGATAAATCGATAAAGGCGCACTGAAACTTTGTTTACAAACAAAATCAAATTTATAGCAATCTGGACCAGCAACTACGCGTGCGTCCGTTTTCAGCCTAAGATGTGTAGTGTTTCTACATTATTACTTAACTTAGTAGGAAATCGGTCAATAACTTTTTTTTTCAGAAATTTAATCACGACGTTTAAGGGGGCTTGGGGAGTCCTAAGTGTATATTGTTAGGGGCAAAGTTTAACGACGCACTTGAAGAAGGTAAGGCATGCTGCCTGAATGATAGCGGATTACTCATCTGTGACCTCACTAGCACGACTCTTTTTAGTGGTGTAAAAGATAACCTTTTTCTTGTGGTTATGTCCCAGCAACATGGCACACAACGGTATGACTCCCTACATTCGCTAAAAGATGACCGCAGATAAATATGAACGATTTGAAAACCGATACTTTCTTTGCTTATATCGCATATAGTTTTCCCATGAAATTGCCATTCGCTATGCCACTAAAATGCTAAAAACGATGTTGAACTCTCTGTATGTGTGTGCTGTGTACGGTTTATGCAGTGCCTTGTTACAAGTGTACATCTAGCGCCTACACATTATCACCAACCCTCCCCCCCCTTCCATTCGAAGATGTAAAATAAGTTTAGTGGGCGGGGGTTAGGTACGGGGGTAAGCAATATAAGCTAATAACAGGCAGCCCAATGATCATTGGAGGTGCGGTGCAGAGGTGTATATAATTCTGAAACGCAGTCGTCATACCAGGGCGATTTTACACGTTTTACCGCGACCTATGTAGTCTGGTGGCTCATCGTCATCACAGATTATTGTACTGGTGCAGTTAATTTTACACTGACTTTACCGCTCCCACACGTTATAACGGAGTTTTCTTGTCTCACCATCAAACGCCACTCTGGCAATAGCCGTGTGTGCTTAGGCCTAGATTTTCTGCTCCATGTGAATGTACATTGCAACCTCGCCCACAATCGGGCCCAATTCATCGTCTGATATCATGCCATAAGCCAGCTGACTAGAGACATGGCTAGTAATGGTTTTACTAGCTGTCTGCTAGAACTCTCCAGCCGCTAAGAGAATACCAGAAGTCACAGCAGCTTTCTCAAGTGCAATTAAAATTGGTGCCTCTACAATGATGGACAGTAGCTCCCCACCCGTCACACCTCTTTTATCCATATCATTCTCGTGTTATCTTTGCAGATGTGTGATTTCCCCAAGCCTAAATGACTGGGC
Organism: Urechis unicinctus; assembly: GCA_034190875.2. NCBI lineage: Eukaryota > Metazoa > Annelida > Polychaeta > Xenopneusta > Urechidae > Urechis > Urechis unicinctus. Next base: position 56,048,876 of record CM067343.1, on the reverse strand, counting down.
TAGATAAGTCACAGGCTAGGCTTCATTAGGGCGCTCACGATATATCGCTACCATCGGAGCTTTCCCAGTACCAAAGTTCAAATATGATTGATGGAATCAAAACACTTAAATTGTTGTACGAAGAGGTAGTATAACAATTAATAACATTGCCTTGCTTCAGTTCTTACATGTTGGTCGAAAGATATGACAGCAATACGTTAAACGCGTGACTTGTTTCAGATATAACAGAAACGACTGTTATGGCATCAATATCAGAGCCCACACCAGAAAACAAGCCCATACTATTCACCCTACCACTCCACAACATGATATAACCGTTGCGTCTGCCCTGGTCACAGTCTGATGGAAGCCACTCTTCATATTGCTTGACAACGGCTTCACGTACCTGCAGGTGGACAAAGAGACCTCACTCGACTTGTAGGGTTAGGAGCAAATCAGGACATGATGACTGAATTAGTGTCCTCCCTTGACTGTAGGTTCGGCTGCTTGTCATCGCTAGACTGCAATCGGCTCGTTTTGGTTGACATATTTAATGGCCTGGCAGATGTTTCCCTCGTGAATATAAACTCGCCTGGATTGGGTGAGTTGTAGGTATTTATACCTATATATTCAAATATATATTCAAATATATGCTTTCGATCTATTACTCAAGGGTGCCATATAAGCGTTGATACAGGCTCCTTGGTGTGAACTTGCAGCGATGTATGACAACATAACAGCAAAGGGCATGCTTTTTTTAAAATTATACGCTGATAATCGCGCCAATCGACGGATTGACAAATGATACGCGCTGTAACATCAATCATCGTTATCACTAAATCTGCAGCGTGGAAATTTGGCAGAAAACGCTTGTCGTTGATTAAAAGCATAGTCATGCATTGTTTGTTTCAAAAGTATATCGAACTATGCTGAATCATTGGTATATTCCATTTAAGACCATAATTATACTCAGTGCGCTATGACTTTCCTCGCAATTACATTTGCATGTTACATTGGTTTTCACATTTACATATATATCGATATATATTTACATTTAGGTATATATATATATTCAAATATATATATACATACACATATATATATATATACATATATATATATATATATATATATATATATATATATATGCATATATATATGTATATATGTATATATATATAAATATATACATATATATCTATGTATATATACATATATACCTATATATATAATTATATATATATTTATATCCATATATATTTAAATATATATATACATATCTATATATATATATATATATATATTTATATATATATATTTATATATATATATATTTATATTGATGTACATTTTTTTCTGCCATGTTGGCGTCCGCGTTCGGTGAAAGATTTGCGCATATCCACAGCCACCAAAGAAGATGGAAAATTGTCGCGGGGAAGCGAATGTCCCAAAATTATTTTTGTCCGCTGACGTGTTGCTCTTTGCGCTTAGACTTGGTAGTAAATCACGTCCACGGCCTGACGTTGAGCAGTTCTTGCTTGATAAACGAAATGGAGATACCCGTCTCGTTAACTGTCGCCATTAAAAGACTTAGCAGCTATATTTCATGAACTCTATATCTCAGTTGCATTAAACAGTCAATCATTGGTTGGTTCATGTCATGTCACAAGTCCGCCCATTTATAAGTTCCGGCTAGAATAATACCTTCGGAAGGGCAAGTTTGCAAGCATCAAATAGCGCTCCCTAAATGACAAGTTTTAGTCTTGTATTTCGCCGTCCTGATTCTGCTTTTAATGTTGATATGGCTACAATGGCTAGGACAAAACTTGCCATCTGCTATCATTATAGTCTGCTGATAGATACAGATGCAAGGCAATTAGAAGTGATTCAAAGTCACATTACCCACTCACCAAGCAACGTCCACAATTAACTACCTACATCACTGTAAAAATCGCTTTGAGTATCATTAACCCAAATAACACTTCCCATATGCTATTTCTCCGGAAATAATAATCTATACGGACAGCATTGGTTATGCCGAGCTGCCGCATTATAAATGTCTCGCGAACAACTTGAATAGGTAATTCAAAACAGTAATTTGCTTTATATTGGATTCCCATCATCTCAAAAGGTAATTATGAACTCATTAATTTCCATTGGCTAGTCACAAGAAACATTCCTTACTCTAGGATAAAAAGTCATTACTAAGTGCTTCAACCCCATTTGCTGCCTATGTTGGCGATTGTTCTAAGCACAAAAAAGACATTGATGCTCAAGAGTAACTTGAACAATGTACTAAGGTGTTTTGTCCAAGTTCATATCAGTATATAATGCATGCCATGTTTGTTCTTTTCGCAATCAAATGCAATAAGATATATGCAATCAAATATGCATGTAACCGTGGTTTTGCAATTCCCCTGACACGCAGTGTTGAATAAGTAACGCATCGATGAAACACGATATATCGGGATTAAACTTCATATGATATGATACGCTAACTGATGGCAACAACAGCCAAACGAAAAGCTTCGGCTTTATAAATACGAATATGTGCCACAATATCATCAATATCACAAGATCAGGTACATCAGTTTGTTTGTGAAACTGGTTGGGTTAGAACTTTTAATCATGATAATCGTTAAAGTGTCAGTCAATTGTTGTTGATCTATCATTATACTTTTTAACGAATAATTGAACCTGGTGTGTTTACTTAATACACTGGCACTTGCTTTTGATAAGCAGTTAAACTGGTATATCGTCAGGAAGGATAGTTATATATGCTATTAAATTGAACCTTAATGACAACAGATAATATAATGTGCTTAACTAAATTCCATACGCTAATTTCAAATCAGAGTAATCTGATGATCGATGACATCATGCTGCAGTTTTCAAAGAGTTGGCCTTCTTATGACTTTTCCTTCAGCGGATCCACAGTTAAACAAAACATTCCATAATAGCCATCTGGTTTTCGTGTCGAAACGGATGAAAGCACGGAAGGAATGGAGAAAGTGAGATTGCAGGTATAAAAGTGCGAGGATGTGAATCAACAAGAGAATGACATAGTCAAGTGTTGAATAACAATACGACAGCACCAAAGAGTGTTTAGCGACGTCAAGAGGGCTCTACATATTTTAAAGATGTCGAACCCTGACACTTTGGTTCATCTGTCTTGTATCCTGGTGTTGATTTCATGGAAGCGTCACTTGATAACGGGGTGTGTGTCACTCATTTTCATATTCACCGCAATGCTGGTCGAAATGAACCCCCTTAGGGTAGTTAAAAGCTTTTTGATAACACTTCTGTCTCTCTTCACAACGTGCCCATATGATTTTTCAGATAAACAAACGAATTTGGATAGCGTCTATTAGCCGTTATTTAGTAATGAGTCGACTGTGTGAGGCTTTGTAATATCATGAGTTGAAAGAGTGTTACATGTGAGACATTTGATTGGAAGCTGGTTCGCAGGTATTGTGTTTTAAATGACCGGCGCAATTGCGCCTGACATTGTAGACACATCTGAAAACGCTACCAACAATGTCCCACCTAGGCTGCAGTTGTATTTCAAAAACTATCATATAGTGAACGTTCTACAGCCAGAGCCGATATGATTGGTGCTAGCATCAGGCTAAATAAAATATAAGGATCATCAATGCGTGCCCATATCATCCATCATATTGACGGATTAACCACCTCAGCTCATATAAAGTAAAACCTTATCTTATAGATCCACGTGTGATCCACGTGTCACCTGTCATCCCCAATCTTTACTAATGTGCGCCCTATATTTGATCTTCACATGACCGGTTAGTAATAGTGCCATGCTAATTGGGATAAAATCCCTAAGTCGTTACGGATTTTTCAACATTTGAACGCATCTATTGCACTGTAACATAATGAGCTTGAAGGGCGTTTAATTTGAGACATTTGATTAGATGCTGGTTCTCAGGTATTCTTTTATGACCTGCGAAATCGTGCGCCACGTGGTTAACACATCCGAATACGCGACCAACAATGTCCCATCTAAGCTGCAGATGTGTTTCACATACTATCACATAGTAAACGTCTGACAGCCAGTTGTCGATATGATTGGTGCTAGCACCAGGATCAGCGCGTTAGTGAAAATGTTATGCTAATGCCGCTGTAGATAATTGGCATGCCAGCAAAAGGCAAACTATTTCAGGCCGGTGTTTTCCATATTGCCATGCAAACCTTGTCGGTCTCTGATCCATTGATACGTCTCCGTTGGAGCTGTGTTTGTCAATCAGGACACCATCACTCAGGATGGATGAATCCTTACGAACCTGTAGCATGTTATATCAATCACTTGAATAGTTCAGATGTCAGAAAGGCAAATGCCTATCCGATATAATTACACCAAGTAGTTCAGTTAGTCGCTTGATAATATGCGATAACCGATGAAATAATTGTAGCGTTTAAGCAGTAATATCACGAGGCACCATATTCAAGACTTTCTACCGGACTTCTCTTATATGTTTAGCGAAGCAGGGAACACAAAATGTCCACCTTTTAAGTTGATGTTGCTGAGTATCCACTTCCAAAAGAATCTAATTTGACAAATGAAAATTGACAAGTTGACACCCATCAATGGCGTAAATTGGTTGGTTCTCTGTGGGTCAGCAGAGGGAATGAGGAAAACCCATGAGAGTAACAACAATAGCATCAGGTAAAATTAAATGCGATCAAGGATTCACCCCGATGTGTAACGTAGTCAGGTTGAAGACTTCTTAGACTTTGGGTCTCTCTAAACTAATTAAAACATGTCGTATAACATTTTCATCACATTGAGATAACATAAATGAAAATATATATTTACGCTGTCACAAACGTTAATTAATATGTGGAATATAAGGGGGGGAACACAGTGTTTTAAAGCAGCATACTTATCCAGTAAACGCATAAAACCACACCACATGCTTTGATTTTAGAAAGCAATGTAAGGCAAAACCATTTAATTCATAATGAAGTCAATAATCAAATGCACCCTTCTGTATGAGTTTTCGGCTCTATTGAATGCACATCGTGATACATGTATCGCTTTCAGTTACGTCATTCAGAATAGTTTCCCCTCAGCTAGATATGATTGACGATGAAATCGCGTTAGTGTTTGCATACGCATCTATCAGTGCTATATTTGAAACTGCCTTTATCTAAATTGATTTAGTCTTCGGAGATAAATAATATAAAGTCAGCAGACCCCTGACATTGCCCCTGAGTCGTTCCTACTGCATATCAACAGTTTGAAAACAACAAAAACAATCAGCACCGATATCACAAGATAATTTATGCGTCGCTTTACAGTAAATATCGGACCATTCCGTAACAAAGAAACGCATTTGTCTTAATGTAAAAGACCAATTGCAATACATTGGTAATGTTTATTGCCTGTTATTGTAACGTAACCACTTTAATTCCAAACCATACGACCAAGCTTTGCCAAGCTAAGGTTCACTTATTTTTCCACGCTCCATTTACACGCAGAACGAAGCTTTTGATAGTCGTCGTCTAGCTTCTAGGCATATTACCATGTGATGAACCACACATGACAACCACCTACTTTCAAACTGATAAAAAAAAGGTCGGTAACTGATTTCAGATCAATGATTGCAAACATGCATTTTAATGAAAATGTTGGCCGACGGCGAATAATTACAGCGCCTGTCGATAACATGTAGAGCCTCCACTGCTACAAGCATAATCATGCATCTTATCTGAAAATTTGTTTCGGATTACTGACTTCGTACGGGATAATATGAGGACCCAACATCTTTTTCCAAGATATTGGTACCACCATCAGATGAACTCCTAGTGTAAATGTACAAATATAAAGCGATACTTGTGTAAGCACTTGTTACATACGATTTATGTCCGAATCAAAAACGTCATTTTAATAAAAATGACCCAGTTGTTATCTATTGTTGTTTCTGTTTTTTTAGCACATATAATCAACTTGGTTTTTGCTGTCTGACAGTACTCACATGTTTTCTTTGTATGGGTTATGATGCTGTATGTCGTGCTAGTAGTCTCACATCCTCATTTTAGATATACAACATAAAAATTTGATGCTGTGTCACACATTTAATTTCTGTTAAATTAACTTTTTGTACCTCAAATGTCCGTAGGCATGTCGGAGCATCTTTCGCATTAGCACCTTAAAACAGGGTGTCCCAACCTATAAACTACTTGCCAGACTGTCTAAGATCTTCTAGGGCACATAAGTGTATTGAACATGCAATGTCAAAGGTGCTTGATCTTGTAATATCGATAATAATTGCAGTGATTACAATTTCGACGGGAATCAGTCTATTGAAGACGCCATATATTCGAATTATCGTTCATTGGAACACAATAATCAGTCATGTAACTGTCAGATTCGTTTGCGCGGTTTTCGGACAACTATGGTTCGAATTTCAATGGCACAATACCGGGTACATTCTCTTGTTGGAACGCTCAAGCATTTGAGGCTCTTCCACTCATAGCGTCCATATTAAGGGCACCGCTTTCCGAATCTTCAACAGTCGTCTTTTGTTCACCGTGAAAACTGCGGCTTATGTCGAAAAAACGACGTTCTACTTTTATTCTACAAATATCGAATAAATGCCACTTTATCCTTAATTCGCTTACACGAAAAAAACGGGGAAAATTTTTGTCATTGACGCTTTAAGGATAACGCACACTGAATAGACTCATGAGTATAACTTATGTTCAAAATGATAAAGTGACATTGCAACGCCGTGTGGTTAGCCCATGATATGTATCCATTGGTGGGCGCATGTGATAGGAAGGTCACAGTTTATTATACTACTGCCTTGCGCATGTGTGTGCAGCAAACATATAATGATAACAACCGGTTTCATATTTAAACTTCACAAAAATGATATTTGGTTATTAAGCAAACGCATCCAATATCCATACGGTAACGGGAGGGTCTACATATTTGTAGCACTGGTATCACTTTGCAGTTGTAATACAAATGGAGTCATGCAGTCGAAAAAAAGACCCTGCACACACCAGAATGTGATATTGACTGCATACAGTATTTTACTGCATTCCATTTGCATATCACGCGCTTTCTTTATGAACCAAAGTGTCCCAAGTGGTACCCAAAGCCATAGCTAACGCGTGCACAAATAATACATATGCACAGCATTCCTTGTAAAGACCAACGGCATGCGCCCCCCTTTAAAACCAACATGGGGCTTTTATACTAACCCCCTCTCTAACCTTACACTCCATGTCGAACTGGCGAAAATGGACGGAATCGCAATTGATTTTTAACAAGCATAATTATATTTTACCGATACACTAAGTGTGCATTTCACAAGCTTACCGATTAACGGCCAACACCGCGGTTAAACGACAATCTATCGCTGAATCAATTGCTTAATGTGAATTCACAAGGCACTACTAGCCACTAATTGATACACTTGTAGACCAGCCGACGGCAGATCAACGAACCCATACTAGTGTCGAACAATCCACGGTTTGATTAATAATGTTAGTGTTCTTAATGCAAATGAATTACCGTCATCTATCACGAATTGTGTCGTAACACGTACCGCTGTATTGAACAAATCACTACAATGGTAGTGCTATTGGCACTTAAGGCTAGTAAGACTATTATCTTTAAGTAGCATCGTTTTGATATCTCGAACGATAACCGTACTCGCTGGTGTCTTTTGGATAAATTCCAAGTGCTTACATTAACACCATTAGCCATGACATTCTGTTAGGTATCCTGCAATGTAAATCACGAATAAAAGATGTCGGATGCAGTTAGCATAATAATAATAATAAGCACACCGCAAGGATCAATCTATCAGCCGCGGTTTCTACAGTTCCTTGCTTTAACCTTAATGCGTGGTGCCGAATAAGCCATGAGTAACTTCATTCTTCAGTCGTCAAACCAGCAGTGTGCATGTCACATGCATGGATGCATGACAAATATTTTCATATGAAAACGTGTCGGATTTGGTGCATTGGTATGGAACCACGTGTGTGACGAGAAATATCAAACGTCTCATGGGGCATAAAGACAATTAGAGTCAAAGTATTTACACATAAATTAAATATCATCCGCACTATATTTGCCATAAATATTTGAATCCTTTACTTTCAGCAAAGGTCACCAGCATTGAACATATTTGTAAGACGATTGCAAGGATGTGATTCGCTTCTCAACTCTAAAATATATAAATATAATTTTCTCTCTATCTATGTTGTCTGTCGTTCGAGATCGTTACACCAAGGTCGGCATCGTTTCTACACGTGACGATTTCGCTTGTCGGTTAATCAGTTTAGATGCTCAGTTAAATGGAGCCATCTATTTTGCTACACATCAATGAGTCACTAATTTAAACGCAAGAAAAACATTGCAACTGGCTTTTATTTAAGGATTTAAATCAAACTGATGTGTGTCACTCCTAGTCCGGCCTTGTAAAGCGTACATGACACTGCGAAAAAACAAAACAGTCGCTATTTGCTTTGCTCAACATCCTCACATCATTAATTGTTTTTTATGCTTGGGATTTTTGCATCTGGGAATGACATTTGCTTGCTCAATAGATTGTAGAAAACTTGTTTTTCGAACACAAAGCGCAAATTAAACAGCACGTTTGGAGGGAATAATTCATTGCAAATATACAATGTGCACCAATATTACCCATGCATAAAAATGAACACTGAATATTTCATGCATATACAGAAGATGATGTTTTTGTATAAGTCAAAATCCACATATCGCCCTCGTCTGGTGGCGTTACATGACATTGAAAAGCAGTTAATTGCTAACTCAAAAGATTAATAGATCCAATGGCAGTTTGGGGCGAATGTAACCTAAACCATGGTCAAACCAATGCTAGTTTACCGAAGGGTTGCAAATGGATAAGACCCCGAGTAAAGGTTACCATGGCGACACGAAACGCGCAATATATGTGCGGATATTGATTATGCTGGCGACACAGACCATACGTTTTCATCTGGTGCCGATCAACACTAGGAATGTGGTTATAAACGATTCCCCAGCGCGTTATTACCGAGCTGATTTTATAGTGGCATTCCACTACTATCTAACTGATACTTGACGCATGTCTGAGTACATGTTCGTGCCGCGAACTTGTAATCGCTGATCATTCGAAGTTCCTCAACAGCAACCTAGAGGGCGTTTTCTTTCTTCTGGTCATTAATGCCTGCATAGATGTTTACGTTAGAGTGTCATGAAATGCATCGCAGGAGTAGATCTGGCCAAAGAAGGTAGTTAAACCACGCTATGATGGCTGCCCTAATGCATTATTAATAGAATAATCTTTTCTCTGTGTTGGTGCCATCCCGCCTTTCTATTGGTTTTTGTATGATATTCACGCATTTACGTAACAGTGCCATCATTAATGCCCGTTTTGGAGAAGTCGTCTATCTTTGAATGAATTTCAAAGGTATCTCCAGATGCCCATTCTGTCTCTCTAACATCACTGTTATATCATGTCCGCTAAAATTAAACGACTGGGATTATGGGCTTTGTAAATTGTAATGTCAGGTTTTAGAAGACTTAGCCATTAGGCGATCCATTCAGCGGCCTACTTAAGGTCCGCTATTTTGTTTATGTAGTAAGTTATCTGTTGTTCGAACTAGCACGTTTGAATAGTTTGCAGAGAGTCGTACTGAATGGCACAAAATCTGGTTTACCATGGCTAATTCTAAGCGTCCCTCCATTGAAAGTGCGGAGGTTTTATTATGATGTTATTTTGCGCAATGATATCAATAGAGTTTTGCGCAAATCACTTAACATTCGATCCTAATATTTTTACTCCAAAATGAGGGCTACTATCCAGACTCATTACTTGCATTCCAGCGCATTTATATTTGTAACCTATTGGCAAATGCTTTTAATCGTATTATCTGACAATGTCTATTGCCGTATTAAAGTTATGATGTGAAACACCAAATTGAGGGCTCTAATCGAAAGGATGTGTCCGAAACATTACACTATCGTATCATAGTTGATCGAAACGCAACTAAAGCTCTTAGGGATATCTACCATATTTACTTGCCCCTCAAAATGTATATTTATCATTAAAAAGCACACACCCAGAATATGCAGTTCTGCCCTAAACATATATGGAATGATTGAGAGGTGAACTACAAAGGTTCGGCTGCGTGACGGACAAATATAATACTTGCTAGTATTAACATCCTGTTAAGCCGACAGAACGTATCCGTAAGTATATTATGTAGGTATGCAACCTGTCAAACCAGGACCAGTACAAATACAAATACAAATGGTTTTCGCAGCTTTTCAGTTAATTTATGATAATGGAGACAATGCCTTGAAAAACATTAGGCTGGGACATAACTTAGGAGAAACATTGTTTGCGTACAATAATGTGATCCTACACAGCGATTTTGTGGCCGAGTTTCTGCTTGCTCGAGCAAATTGTGCTTGTCAAGGAAAAACACATTTAAGTTAAGTCTTTTAACGGAAGGCATTACACCACTGTATTAGTGTATGTCGTCCAATATTTTCTTGACCAGCAAGCCTTTTGTCTAGTAGTTCTACTACTAACTTATTGTTATGGATAAACTCTGTTCGTAGCATGTGTATGCTAGATTACCAATCGTATCTGTATTTTTATACTAATTATTTAGTACAATGTGATTTTGCATTTCAATTACTGATTAGAACTGACCATTCTCTTTTTAGAAATACACAAAAATAATCCGGATTATGATTTCCGGTTAGGATGTAAACATTTGATATCAGTTGATACTAGTACTTGCTGGCCGCATTCCATGTGACGTGTATTATCACTTAAACATTCACGAGGATTTGTCGATTGTTATAAGCAGCTATATGTTGTTAGTGAACTGTGTGTATTCATTGAACCTCATTGACCAGCGTGCCACGAAGGTTTGATCAATTCTAACGCGCCCGTTGAACTGTTTTCGGTATGGGCCCTGGTAGCGCAATTTGTTCGGTACGAGATATAAAGCAGCTGCTTCGCAGACACTAACATAAAAGAATGTGCGTAATCGAAAGGTTAGAATGATTGCTTAAACATCAAGATAAAAGAAAGTTTTGTTAACATGTTTTGATTCAAACATCATAATACCGGTTATAAAGAGCAGGGCATAAAAAGCATACACATAGTTAAGGCAGAACATCTTCACAATTAATTTAAAAACAATTGACAGGTTCTTTTAAAATGGTCCAACAACTCATTTTACAGCCTATTTTGTTAATAGAGGATGTTAACACATAAACCAAGAAACGGTCAAAGCTGCTTAATCGTGGTAACTGGCAGTGTAATTATTGATTCGTTTATTGTTTAGCTTTCAATGACTCCAATTGCCTTAAACTTGCTACATATGACAAATAAAAAAACCGATGCCTTCAACTGAGAAAACCTTTGCCTGTGTACCAATTTCGTAGGATGGTC
>CM067343.1:56024944-56034944 GCA_034190875.2 Urechis unicinctus | reverse complement strand
ATCAGCCAAAACTCAATAAATGGCGTCCAACTAATGTATAATATTGTACAGAAGAAATGGTCTACACAGGAATTACATGTTTTGACACATACCGTTAGGTATGACATCCATAAACACCCTATAATGATATATGTTTTCACACACATATATTTATATATATAGATATATATATATATATAGAGATATATAGATATATATATATATATATATATATATATATATATATATATATACATATATATATATATATATATATATATATACATATATATGTTTATATATATATATATATATATATATATATATATATATCTATATATATATATATATATATATATATATATATATATATATATATACATATATATACATATTTAAATATATATATACGATAAGCACGTCGTCAATGATAAGATGATTATATGGTCTGAATTATAATACTGAGTAGCGGTAAATTAACATACTTAGTGCTCCTCGCTAGCTCATTTCTGTCAGACGAAAGAACACATTACAAGAATAATGACAGATGCTCAAATAAGTCAAGTGTTAGTTGCCCATCCAAGCATCGACCAGATCATAGATTGCCGCTATTGACCAGCATAGTTTTTTCACAGGGCGACAATGGAACTGTTTGCCATCGTATAATCTGTAATACCAATATATGGTTACATTGCTGATAAACCCAAACTGTTCATACTTTCATACCTTAGCAGCGTATTACTGCATGATATATTATTGTATAACTTGTTACGCATTATCTATGACTTGCTCGCGATATTGACTGATTCACAATTGTTGTTATGTGAATTATTGTTCTTAATGCAACACTTCCCTGACAACAATATGTTAATGACAAAAGCTGCTAGCTGAATATGATGGCATTTTTGTAACCTAAATCGGCTACTCAGATAGATGGGCGAAGTAACATGTCTTCCCAGATCAAGGTCCCATGAAGGTCGTAATTTTCTCCCAACTGCTGTTCCTACCACATTCACCAGAGGTTACACGGACTCGCCACCAGCCCGGGGTATAAGCAGTAGAGAAAATGGAGCACCAAAAGGTGAGCTGTCGTACTGTATTGCAGCGTATTGTGATGACGCCCCCACCCTAACCAACCCTAGCAGTACAAATAAGTGGTGTATAAATAAATTTGTAGAAAACCATTCCTTTTTACAGCCTCAGAAAAATAAATTCAACTAAGCTAATCCTCTAATCACTGCTAATAACAAAACAAATGCTACGTGGTATCCATAATCTCTAGACCGGTATAGCTGCTTGCATAGGGACATTTAAGTTGGATGTGTACTATTCCATAATTTTGTTCGATGAACAACAACTTTGTGCAGATTTTCAGGTTCTGGAATCATTGCTGTTTGACTCGCCTCTCCAGGAAAAAAGGCTGATTGTGGTCCTATCCTGATGATCTTTAAATATCCTGCATCTGGATGCTTGATAATTTGTAATAAGATTTGGCGGATAATCAAGCGTTGATATGAGGCATTGTAAACCATCTGTATTGCAGGGTACAGTCAAGCCCCCCTAGATATAGACAGCTGGTGTTAGACAAGTGGCTCTCAATCCTCGACAACATTCCAAATATTCATTATGGGTTTGGTGGTCTGTTCCAGCCTAGATTTCATTGGCCTCCAGCTGGTCGAAAAAGATGCGAAAAGTGGATCAAGCCAGGTGATGCAAAATATCATTTTGAAATTTACACTAAAAAGACCGAGAATTCCTTCAATTTCCTTGAAGCATCCAAAAACCTTATAGTTAAATTGCTCTTTATGTCCTTAGATACCAGTTATGCGACATCATTGGAAAAAAATATCACCAACAAGACATTGCGTAAGGACATGCCCTGACCTCCAACATAGATGCTTTACACAGTTTTATGATCAAGTTTCCTCAAAACACCTAAATTCTAGTCTACTTTGGGAAATGTACATTCTCCACTACACCAAACATAATGGAAGAGGTCACACAGTCAGGATATAGTTGTTTTTAAATTTCTCCTTCATATAAAACTTATAATTTGTTCTTTCAAATTCAACAACTTCGCCATGTATGCTTAAACTCGCCACTGCATTTGTGGTTATCTACAAGCTTCTGGCAGGTGTTAAAGTTTACTTCCTAACTAACTGTACCTACTGGGCAATATATATCGTTTTCACTGATATATATTAAAATGGGAATAATTCAGGAATGACGATTTTGGGACCACTGGAGTCTGGAGAATTTAGGGGCTATATCTGGTATTTAGGTATTTCAGTTCCTACAGTAAATGTTTGCTGCAACTTAACATTCCAAATTACTTGTATTAAGGCACGTTTCCAGATTATTAAAGTTAAAAACATTTTTGTTCTGTTTTTTATGACATATGTTACATAAATTATGGCTTGTGTGCCATTCAGATATATCTCATTCGTGCATCTATCAGTAAGAAATATTCAACCAAGCAGATAGAACATTTCACCAGAACAACCCCTTGGTCTGATCTTGTTCTGACAACCAGTTAATTATCTCATTGCAGATTTATCCCTCTTCCTCTTGATTTATTTAAGTATATGCATAAATATATATTTTGTTGTATGTGGTGCATAAGGTGACTTGGGTCACATTAAGAAAGGGCTAACTGTTGTGCAAATCAAGCAAATCTCTGTTATTCCGCACCCCTAGTATTGGTGTTACAGCTGTGGTATACAGGGATTGGAAAATTCTAAATATTGAAAGTCACTTTGTTAGTTGTTGTTTCAAATTTATGAAAAAATTGCATGAAGATGATCACCTGTTTGGTATTCTTATAATATACTCCTAACTTAAAATATTCAATGTTAATACTTCCAGTGATGAGGATGATCGTAATCTATCGCCCTCTCATCTAGAGACATATGCTCTTCTCTTATGTGTCACAACCTCACTGGGTGTGCTAGTTTAGTCCAATTTTATATGTGTGACCTTATTGGGAGTATTTATGCTGTAGCTTCACTGATGTTGGAGCCCTATGTTTGACGTTTTAATAAGTTGTCATGTTCATTTGACATGTCTTAAGTTGATATCACTTGTGAATGAGCGCCAAAGAACATTTGAATGAAAATAAACTTACTGTCTAAGATTCAGTTTCACGGTTATTAAAAATATTTAAGGCATTTTATACTGAGCCCATTTCAGATTTTTGTGACATTTGCCAACATAGCTTGCCTCAACAAGGTTCCTTTACGAAAGTTCATGCAAATTAGAATCCTTTTTGCAAGCATCTGAGAGCTTACGGTTTTTTGTGATGATTGTCAGCTGAAGAATTACCAACACCCTGAACTGCAAACTTGATGGCTCTTCATAAAAGTTCATGCAACCAAAAATACAGAAAACTAACTTCTACATGCCTCTGAGAGATTATGTTGATTGTGACAGCTGAAGAATACCAACACCCTGAATGTTTGCTCATGAAAGTTCATACAACTTGAAAGACTAAAATACTAACCTCTCTCGGTTACCTCATGGTTCTTCGTATCAATTGTGTCAGATAAAGATTTTCCAAAACCCGCTTACGTAAGATTCATGGTTCTTCATAAAACTTCATGCAAACAATTATAGAGAAACTAAACTTCTCACGAGCGCCTGGGTTCATGGTTATTCAATACCTTATATGAGCTCCACAATATTCAACAAACACTTGTAATGAACTGTCCTGATTTTTCATGTATATTCCATCAGTCATCAAGAACATGAATCAAGATTTTCATCAATGAAGTAAAAACATGAGTTGTCATGACATTCCATGTATTTTTCATCAATAATGAGCAGTAGAAAAGCTGGGTAACACGAACTTCGAATTTGCCTTCTTAGATAACATTTCAGAAAACCCATCCGTTATACTCCACTCAAATTCAATTTGTAAACATGGTCTTTGTACACAAGGTACTCACGAGAAATTCTGAGTGCCAGCTCCATGAGACGCATACCAACGTGCATCTAAATCAAACTCTTACCCCACCTCTCCACTACCCCTCTGCCGACAAAAGCATTACGGATTTAAGGTGGGTACGGACCTGACATTGACTATGAGCACTCCTTTGTCCTACCTCTCATACCACATCCTTTGTACTGCATGATATAAATTTGGGTATTCTGCAATTCTATATGTGACAAGTAAGCAAATGACCGCTTCATATTAATTGATTTACTCAGTATGGCTATTGCCATTATAATATAACGAAGAATAGCATATGTGATCTTCAGTGCCTTCATTCCAAGGACATTGCATGTTTGGCAACGCCATATGAATCACCATATATAGGCTAGCATGTTAAACAGGGTGCAGCAAAGTAACAGTACCAGATGTGTTATTTATCCCTTGACACCATTAAGTTACAAAACACATCCCGTGGAAGCATGTAATATGACTGATACTTATTGATTAGGAAAACCATGGAATCATTTGATGGTCTGGTATATTTAGCATCGCCAACATTGATACATCTAGCGTTTTTGCAATGTTTACATAATATGACTCACAAATATACTCCATATATATTTGGGTATACACATTGAAAGTGACTGGCAATATGCACGTCAAAATGTCCATTTATAATTAGATTATTGTACGCATACTACATCTTTCGATACAACGGTAGAGTAAGATAATGAATGTATTAGAAACAATAACAATTATAGCTGATTGACATGTTCTAGAGGCATACAATAAAGCTTGACTTGGGTCTAATGCCTTTATAGAAGAATTCACATACACTCGTTATGCGACGAGCAATGGCACAGGAGCAGTATAATAACGGGAACCGTTGCATATACATATATGTATATATATATATATATATATATATATATATATATATATATATATATATATATATATATATATATATATATATATATATATATATATATATATATATATATATCTATATCTCTCTATATATATATATATATATATATATATATATATATATATATATATATATATATATATATATATATATATATATATAACTTTGCCTGATGCGTCAATTGCGCTGATAACCTTCACGCCAACTACGTTCCTGGGCAGTATATTCTCAGACAAGCAAGAAGTTTATCTGCCCTGTGGTAGTAAGACGCTTGCTATGTGTGTAGAGGCTGCAGTACCAGCATCTGTAGAAGGGTGCAGAGAGAATACCGCTGCTGTTCGAGCACTGGGTTGGCCGAGTCACGGTAGGATCCGGTCTAGCTCCTGTCAAACGGTAATCTAAATATATACCGTTCTGCTTCAACATTTTGAGCGCACATTAAAACATGAGTTTGGCTATATCCCTGGGTTTGGCATCTAAAAAATAACATATATCAAGAGACTGTGATAAAATATGTCCCATCTCACCAGACGCGGCAGCGCTTTGAGCGGTATGTGGCTGCTCGTATTTGGTCCGAGAATCCGACGAGAGATTGCCATAGTGGAGGAGGCGGCCGACAACCACTCCACTATCATAGTGGACAATGTAGACCCCCCGTTCGCTGTGGTTATTGACTAATTGGAAAATCGGTTTGGATCTTAGGACGTATTTGAGGTGGTCCAGACCAAGTTCCTCGAAGCCACGGACATGCCAAGGCAGGGTTTGCTAGAGTGGAGTGACTGGATTAGAACCATATCGTAAGAGGCATTGTATGGCCTACCTGGAAACAATAGTGTGTGGCAAAAAGTGTCTCGGTTCTGCCAGGTGTTGCTAGATAAGGACGCAGCACATCACACTCTCCTATGCCAACCCCACACGCTTCACTTGGCCATAGACTTGGTCAAAGGCTATGAATATTTGAAGATGATCTAGCACCAAAGAGGTGGATAAGGTCACAAGCCTCACTCATCTGGTGATGCACTTGCAGTAGGAGATTTCTGGGTTGGCTCAAAGTATATGCAAGACCTGAGGCCATAGAACAATCAATCCCACAGATCTTTCTTAGGCTTTAATAAAAAGCCTCTGGGGCCTGTTTCATGTGTAATAAACGAGACCATTATAGACAGGAATGCCCTCGGCTGAGAGAGGATAAGGTTGGTAAGAACTCCCCAGAGGGAGGGTCTGAAAGGTGATTACCCCAAGTGGGGGGACAATCAATCCCCAGCTAATTAAATCCAAGTCAGCTTGCGGGGGTAGGGGGATTGATGGCAGTGTCTGGGTATAGCCTGTCATGTGCTTCGTAGTTGTGCCTTTTCTGGTTTTACGATGCATCAATGCAACCCTAAGTAAGCCCTAGTTCCTAGTCTGCAGCTTCATTTGGTAATAGCACAGCTCGCAGTCGCTGCCCGGCGAAATTTCAGTGAGGCAATTATGGATAAAGAGATCCGCCCTGAGAAACCTTGGGTCGTTATTGGACTGTCAGTGTGCAAAATACTACTACTTTACAGTAGGGTAGTTGGTATAAGGCAAACGAAAATGATATTGAGTGAAGGGAGACCTGTGTAGTGCAGCGAGGACACCCAAGCCATCCCGGGTATTTCCTCTTACCTTGGATGTCTGCACTCCAGGAGTAGGTAGTGTGGCAAGGGAAAAGAGGTTGAGCGGATGGTGGCCTATGTAGCACCATAGAGCCTTTGCCACCCTTAGGCTACCAATTTCACTGGCGTAATTACCAGCAGGGCACAGCCGTCGATGCCGTTAGGTGGTGAAGCCGGATTGGTTGGTTCATCTCGAGACTAGCGTAGTACTGGCCGTGAGCCGTACAATATAACACAATCTTAACTCGGCTGGTCAAGGTACCGCTAAGGGTTTATGCCTGGCGAAGGCTCCGAACTGTGGCCATTAGAAGAGCTATGACCCGCAGAGCTACTATCGCGCCGGCGTTGGGACTGTCATTGTGCTGTGTCATGTCGTACAACCCTTAGTTTGCTGCTCTGATATTGGCTAATATTATGGATATGGACGTAAGGGCAGTCACAAAGCAGATCAGATGTGTGGGTGTATGTGTGCGTGCATGTGTGTGTGTGCACGTGTGTGCTCGCTAGTGTAGGCCCAATAGAGGGGAAGGAGAGTAAGTCCTCCACAGAGGCACCCTTCAGTAGTCAACAGCCCAATTGGTACAGAGGCGGGTCCAAAGCCCAGCCCCTGTTAATGGTTTTGAGGCCTCCAGCTTCTCCACGAAGGCACATTGAGTATGTAGATCCTTGAGGGAAAGTCCTAGGGAAGGTAGGTCAGACGCCCAAATTGAATGTAGACGGCCACAAGAGGGAACTTACACCTCGTGTGTGGGGATGCATACAGAACCATTCGGTCCAGTTCTAGAGGTTGTTCCATTGCGCTTCTGTTCTAGGCCTTAAGGTTCTGATTTCAGGATTGTAACTCGCAAAGAGAGCGGTAGATTATGTTCCCAAAAGCAACGGGGGCATGGGCAGCATGACTAAGCAGGTCCAGGCTAAGTGCCCATGTTTCGAGCCCCAGGAGGAGCCTGGGCAGCAGAAGTGCTCAGATGCCGAACCTGTATCCATCCTCGGTCAGTTCCTT
The DNA here is from genome assembly GCA_034190875.2 of Urechis unicinctus. NCBI lineage: Eukaryota > Metazoa > Annelida > Polychaeta > Xenopneusta > Urechidae > Urechis > Urechis unicinctus. The sequence continues at coordinate 56,027,463 of CM067343.1, read as the reverse complement.
AGAATTGAGAGAGCGGGTTTGGGCAGGACAGAAAGCTGTTGAACCTAAACCCTCCGTTACCAATGGCCTTCGGTTCCCACTTCCAACCCCAGACGGGTATTCCCGCATGGTAAGGGGAACTGTGGCAGAGAAAGCACGTGGGCGTCGAAGTTCCCAAACATTCATTGTGTGTTCACTCCCTATTGCAGCCTTTTGCTCCATGAATCAGCCTAATGGGCCATGGAACATGGAATAAATTCAGGGTTGGGGCTGGCTAGAGTAAGAGGGGAGTTTGGTGAAGCGTGACAACTCTGTCGCTTTCTCGGCCTTTATTTGTCAGCGTTGCCGGATTAGCTCTCGATTGTCAGTCTTGGGCTTCAATTCGGAACAGGTGATTGGTGGCTTGGCTCCTGGTTGCAGACGGAACAACATAGTACAAAACCAGCCTTATGTAACAATTAAGCGGCATAGGAACACTACAATATGTACAGGTTGCGCTATCATATGTAAAAAAATTAAACGTAATGTACGGATGTAATCTGTGTATATCAGTAGCGACTTACACGTAGGTAAACACACGTAACCTTCATTCCAATTACGATGAGTTTAATGGCTAAATGATATTTGTGTACAAATGGTTCAATAGATCTATTACTTTTCTACAAGGCATCGGGTCGTCATGAGGGACATAAAATGTTCCATCATTTCCATAATAGAAATGTAAAAAACAAACGCGTAACACAAACGATGGGAAAGCAAATATCTATATAGGCATTGCAACCTAATGTCCATCGGTACACACTCTTAGTTGTAATCACCGATATACAACAGTTTAGATTAGAGCAATGACGTAGAAGCAGCATGAAACTGGGAGCCGTTGCACGCTTATACCTGACTGCTAAGTACCGGTTTGCGGCGTGGCGACCATTTCATTTTAAGGCGGGATAAAGAGGATCTACTCCCTCCACCTCCTCCTCCTCCTCCTTCTCCTCCTCCTCTCTTTCTCTCTCTCTCTCCATATCTCTCTCGCTCTCTCTCTCTTCCTCTCTTCCTCTCTATCTCTATATATATAAACATCTAAATAAGATATAGATATATATATATATATATATATATATATATATATATATATATATATAGATATACATATATATATATACGTATATATATATATACATTTATACAAACATATATATATACATAAATATATTCATATATATATATATTTATATTTGTACGTACACGCATACGTATATATATATATATATATATGCCAATATATATCTATATACATATATAAATTTAAATGTATATATATAGTTATAGATAAAGACAAATATATATAGAGAAATCTCTATATATTTATATATATATATATATATATATATAGAGATATATATAGAGAGATATATAGTATATATATAGAGATAGATATAGATATATAGATCTATATATATATAGATAGAGATATATATATATATAATATATATATACTCTATATATATATATATCTATATATATAGATATATTATATATCTCTCTCTATATATATATATATATATATATATATATATACTGTACACTGTTGTTGCAACCATTCGTTGACTCCAACCTTTCGTGGACAAAATTGTTTAAGTACATTTTAACAGTAATTTTTTTAAAATTATTATTACGGGACACCTTAAATAATATAATATAAAAGTTTAACGCAAATAAATAAATTTTTCCGCTTTAAAATCCTGATATATACTTTTGGTCCTCTAAAGGTCGTCCACGAATGGTCAAGATAGTAATTCATAAGTATCAATCCAACCTTTCGTGCCGATGTGTATTTGCGTATTTTTGCGGAATACAGAAATTGTAAAATTATATTTCGTCATTATTGGTTTGATTTATGACGTTTGTTGTAGATGTGATTATTATGAACCATTGGCAGCATTTTGCGAACTTATTCAAAGTTGTAAACAGACGAATAAATAGAAAAAAATAGTTTTTTGGTTAATTTGTTTAAATATAATTCAGATTTTTGAAAACGTATGATTAACATATTCTACGCTCATGATTAAACATTATTTAGACAAATTCGGCTCATGTATATATGGTTGTTAGCACGATAAAGAGGTTTTCAGGTAATGTCAACGAATGGTTAGTTGTTAAAATTTAAAGTCCCTTTAATAACAGCAAATCAAAGAAATCATTCATAAAAGATTATCTTTGTACGTTATAAGGACTAGACTATCATATAAAAATGGTCAAAACAAAATATTTGTATATTATTTTAATGAAAGAGTGCATTGACTTTATGTGGACATTGTGGTATATCCTTTCGTGGACCATAGTCTACGAAAGGTTGGCGGTTTGTCCACTAAAGGTCGCGTTCGCGCTAATATATATATATATATATATATATATATATATATATATATATATATATATATATATATATATATATATATATATATATATATATATATATATATATATATATATATATATATGCTATCAATTTTAAATTTCACTTGATGTGCAGTTGCAGGCAG
>CM067343.1:56004944-56019944 GCA_034190875.2 Urechis unicinctus | reverse complement strand
CACACACACACACATATATATATATATATATATATATATATATATATATATATATATATATATATATATATATATATATATATATATATATATATATATATATATATATATATATATATATATATGTGTGTGTGTGTGTGTGTGTGTGTGTGTGTATATATATACCTATGGAATGGTCGATAGATATATTTATATATACAGATATTAATTGACAATTACTACTAGTGTCGAACGATATAAGAATAATATCTGTGTTTGCTGACATGAAACAGCTACATGCTTCTTATTAATCTGCTCATACATGTGTTCCATAGTCGGCCATACATAAATAACGCTACACGGATGGCTATAATTATTTGTTGAGCGCTGGACCAAGTAAGACAGACGGATGGGCGCAAAAGATGGGTTGCTCTATGACCTGCTGCAGCGCGATTGTTCGGATATACAATGAAATAAAAAACGCTGAATATTGCTCTGCTCTTTTTATGCATCTCGAAATATATATACAGAGGTACTGCTTATGTTCCATGGTAGTGTTTACGCCAGTTTATTTCAATATATTATGCATGCCGCTATCGCCTCGTTCGCAATCAGATTTGCATGTTTTATATTTCTCTCGCATTTCCCTTGACGTGCCTTGTTGAATAAGAAATGATATCATCACTCACATGCGTTCTCGCATATTGTTTAAATGAAACACGTTCTCGTGATATTATCATGCTTACGGTACGATACGCCAGAAGATGGTAGACGCATCATATTCATGTACATTGGCTTGATAAAAACATGTACCTCGGGCCGAATTGGTTTATGAGTATAGCTTATTGAGGTTGGACTGTCTGCCATAGCAATCTGTGCCGTGTCATTGAGCTTTTAGAGTTCTATGGTCATAAATACAACTAATACAATGTGATCCTCGTTGGTTGTTTAACGCATCATCGAGACGGAGAACTGTTTATTCTATTCAATGTGATATTTGCACGGCAGGAGAAATTTTGTGAACGGGCTGATTCAGCGAGTTGGTTTGATCAACGGATGATAGACGTCAGTAATGTTGTTGTCACCTGCATTACGATTATTTGCTACTAATCGTATATGTTTAACTACAATATGAATGCTGAATATAAATGGAACAATACCATATGATTAATATGTTTGTAACTATAGCATGAAAATGAGTCAGTTCTCCTTTAGTATACTCTTCATTCAGCAATAACTCACCTCCAAAAAGCGCAATAAAGCCCTTAGAGCTTACAAAACAGGGTTAAGACAGAGTGTTAGAGATGCAGTTTTAATGTTGGACAAGTAAGAGATACAAAGCCGAGCAGAATCAACTAAGACACAGGTGACGATGTCACTCAGAGCTGTCTATTTATTTTGATTTATTTATATTGTATACATTTATGAACGTGTTTTCAAGACCCCATAGACACAGTGTATAGTGTTACACTTGAAATATATTACTGGTGCTGTAGGGTGTGCAGATCATGTCTTATCCTGAACTTGAACTAGAATTTCTCCGACCATCCTTAATGGCCGAATGTCTGGACTTTGTCTTACTATATAGTTTCTTGTTCAACTGTGATAAGGGAAATATCTGGTAACGAACCAAATCTGTCTGGCCACGTAGAAAGTTTAGAATCAGTAATTTAAGTATGTTCAAAGATATGCCAATGTTGGGTTTTTATAATATATAACAGTTGCTGATTGAAAACGTTTTAATTTGTTTGAAGACATGTTTTATGATGCAACCGTTCCCGTGAAATTAAAGTTGATAAAACTATATTGCATGTCTTTTAATGGAAGTCATTTCTTGGAGTTTTGATCGTGCGACTGTCAATTGTTTTCTATTGCTTGGCAGAAGGCATTTTATTTGATCTTCGATCCCACCATAATAGCTAATAATCATTTATTACGTCATTTATTTGATGATAATTCCATTGCGTCACATCTACATTGAAGATTCACGATATTCTGTCACGTTGTCATTAATTAAACTGATCTCTCCACATTATGTGTTTATCTTTCTTCATAAAGTTTTTCTTACATACAAGTATGCAAAATACAATACGAGCAAGCTCCGCTTAGAAAATGCGTCTTTGTCATTTTAACCGAATAGGTTAATAAACTCTGTGATCTACACGACACTTATCTAATAGCCGGTGCGATGTTAGTTTTAACACGCCTGTCATTCACCAGGACTATGAACATCCCAGAATATACCACGTTTGAATATTGTAATACTTATTAAGGTTATTATAAGTTATGTGTGCATGATAGTTGGGTTAATTTTAATGTACTGCATGAAGGAAATAATAACATTATTATTTTTATTATCATTACTATTATAATATCCGTCAAGCGAACACTGCCTGTTAATATTACGTGTGACCCTTTGAACACTTAGTTGTTTACTTGCATGTTATGTAGGAACTTGCGCTAAAGCAGCTAATACAATGCAACTTGTTCGGACCGTAATTTTCGCAAGCTATAAATTAGATTGTCGTCAGATTACCATGGTGTGAATAAAGTGAGCTGTCGACAGAGAGCCGTTGCTGCGTAATAGACGAACACCACAGCGTGTTCCAATGTGCGCCGTTACCAACAACATAGCGGCTTAGTAGTTTTACTGTTGCGTACTGCAGTCTTTGGCAGTTTAAAACGTACAGTGTACGCAAAATGGTAGAATAATGTTGATGTGATGGTTATACGATATCAATTCTATTCGTCTGGCTGTTATGACCTGTGCATATACCTGCCGATAGGCCCCTCGGTGACTTGGACGCAAACTGTTTACACCGCTAGGAAAATATGCGTATAGATAGTTAACACACTCCTAAATGTAGAGCAGACCAAACAATATTACCATATTCGTTAACGTGCGCACAGACATATATAATGATATTATGCAAAAGACAAAAGTTGGTGCGCGGTGTGCAAAATTTATCTTTGGTATAATTATTTGTTCAGGGATCGTCCGTCAGAGAGGCAACCGACCAATTGCGTAACAGATCGGTTGCGTTAACCAAATAACTTAATTGCGTACACAATAATACTGGTAGCAGCTGATAATGTTTTTATGCAATCTACCGAATAACAAGCTTTACAAGGCAATGCATCCATTGTATATTGCACAGGACATTAGTATCTGCATGTAACATAGCTAACAGGTCATTATCGAAGATAATTGTAGAGTCACTGAAGGTGACACATAGCTGGCTGATTTTTATGCGCGGTTAGATCTAATGAGCCTCCAAATTGACATTCTGCATAATTGATTGGTGCAGTCGATTTGGCAACAACTTAGTAGCAACATAAATGTTTTATATTTTATTGGAAGCTGTGTGCCCGAAATATTTGCATTTACCGCACCATTACGCCAAACCTAGCGTGTTTGTCATAATAGACAGTAGTATTTAGCCTAACAGCAACACTGTATGTGTTTGGCGATATCATCTGACCGCGCTGTGGGAAATGCAATGTCTGCTTGATCGCTATCTCTGTGCATTAGTCAGTTGCAACACTGTGACTTCTTTTGAGCCATCTATCTGTCGATGACAGGTTGGTTTTATGAAAGCGACTCATTTTGCGTAAAAATTACTAGAACAAGGAACAAACGAGGTGCAGTGATCCACATAACATCTTAGTAGGCTATCGCCGGTGCCAGATCATTCGAATACTCGTACAAAAACAACATGGTGTTCATATCACCCGCCAACTCAATCAAATTTGACAACCTTTTTACTCCATAATAGACAGTGGTTTTAATGTCTCCCTTGCCAGCATAGTTTTAGTAAATGCTCTTAGCTAAAATAATTGCTTCATGTAATGACTGTTGAACACCAGTGTTGACTTTATGCGTGCTAAGAGTACTACTTTACACTGAAGACGTGAGTATGGATTTAATGGACTGATATATCTGGTTAGTTGCCCCATACATTCGGCAACACTACCGCACAGTAATATAAAAAGCATTTATAATTAATGATGGGTCTCCGGGAGCCTTATCAAAGGTATAAGGCATCACATTCATGCAGAATATAGTGAGATAGCATATTTCTAAGGCGGTTTCATGTCGATGGTATTGAGTAATCGCTAAAGAGAACACCGTGATGACTAATACAACAGATATATAAACTGCCTAAAATAGTTGAATAGTTTGAGTGGCTACTTGTGATTAGGTTTGTGTAAGTGCGTGGCCCAATAGCGCTTTTGTATGCTTTGTTGAACAAATAGTTGGGCATGTTATTGTGCACAGTTGTGCAACTGACGGCTGTCGCAAATATATGCATTTTAACTAGTTTGCCTTGGCAAAATGAAATATATGCAACTTACCAGAAACGCTCAGATAACAGAAATATCACAACGCACCACATTTAAGACATGCTATCAGATTACTTTGTTTACACGTAATCGTGACAAAATAAAATCGATCGGTCTACGCGCTTGTATGGCATACAACCAGTGTCGAGCCAATGCGAGTTTGCACCCATGGTATCACGTAGTATTACGCTACCATATCTAAATGATGTAGTCCGGCCTGAACAGCATATTCTTACTACTAAACCATAAGTTATCCAAATACATTAACCTATCCCCCCGACAAATCTGTCCAGTTTAGCGAAACATTAAAGATAACCACGAGTATATATATTCACGAATATATAAATATAATTATACGAATATATACCTTAACTATGTGAACAATTAGCTGTATTTTAGCCGCATATTCATGCGGAAATGCGACAAATCTCACAACTGGCTTTGATTGAGCAAGACCTTGAAACGGATGACATTTAATCTGTTATCGCAACATCTGATAGGCGTTTGTATGGTTATACAGCAGCTATATATTAAAAAGACCTATTTGCACCATTGCATGGATATGAATATTACATTTGTCTCCAGCTATTATTATGGATTCCATTGTTTGTGCCCAAAACATTGGGTATACAGTCTTCATTTGCTAGTTTACAATATGCCGATTATTTATTATGTTCCTCATTCCCATTTGTTGCTCAACTAATCAATGAACACAGCATTAGACATACTGTACTTAAGGTCTTGTGGTACAGTAGCCCAAAAATATATGGGTGAGAATTCTTATTGGTGGTCAATCTTTCATTATGCGTACCAGATTGGAAAGCAGTCACCCATTCTTTATTCGCGTTTTCACATAGAAAATCTATGCATACTATTTTGGGTTAATTGATTGAAAATGCCATCTCAAAATGGGTGTTCCTCCAAAATGTGGTTACTGCGATTATGAATTTTATCTACCCAATCAAAGACAACATTCGTCTAGAGAAGGATGTTTTTATCTATTAGACTTAAAAATAAAAACTACGCGTTTACAATTGTTATGGACCACATGATTTCATTCATTGTTGAGTTGAAAAAGACTGGCAAACTAATACTTTTGGGACGTACTTATTTAAAAACTAAACGTTAATTATTTGTTCACAACGTTTGCTGCAACTAATAGATCAATTACAGGATTCCCGTACCGGTAGCAAATAATCGCCATTGCAATAGTGCGTGCTGTCAACCTTATTTTTGTTGTCCTTAGTGTATCCGGTACAAAAAAAATATATTGGTCAATCTGTGAAAATGTTTGATAGGGCGAAATTGCATCTTAATGTGCCGTTCAAGATAGTCATGCACTAAGTAGACTAACGTAACCCCGCACCTTGACATTGCAAAAATGATCCTCATAAGCACTTAGCTGTCAAATGGAATTTGTCGTTTGCAGTGTAGGTAAAATGGCAAATCAATGTTTATCTTATGATTAGATCGGACATAACGAGCCTATTCAATTAGCAATGAAATTTGCTTTATGCTTTTTATACAAAAGCATCAGCGCATGAATGAATATATAGCATTCATCAGTTGAAATTACGCCATTCCGTCTAATTTGCATATGAACTTTAGCAGCATTCAAGGTACTTTATAATAACTTATTTTAACATTACTAGATGATCACAAGAGTTTGGTTTTATCTGCAACAGGTGCTTTGCTCAATAAGGGATGCAACGACACCCTACATGTCAGGCATTATATAACGGTATAAAATCCATGCCAGAAATTAATGAATATAGAAAATACTGTCTGATGACTGGTTGTATCTTGCTCGTTTCAGTTAGGCGTGTAATGATATCAGAATGTACAACAGTGTGCGGTGGCGCTTTTGCTTCATTAAATGATACGCATTATCACTTTAAATCACATACTACATCAGGGGCGTACTAGATATCGAACAGCTTTCGTACTGAATACTTGTATGCGCGAGATATATTGCAGAGTTAAATCAAAGTCACGGATCATCGCAAAAACTACTACATGCCCGCGAGCCTTGTTTATTGGTTCGACTCAAATCTACAAATGACAGCATAGCACTGTAGCATAAATATAGGGGCTGTTGCACAAAACGGTAACATTTAATGGAATATCATTAGGGCCAAATATGTATCTGTAGGAGAACATTCGCATTTGGCCCGACAGGCAATTTGCTCAACGAGCTTGATAGCAACCCTACCGTGGTAATTGCAATTCAATGGCAACGATGTAGGCACGTGAGATATTGACCGGCACTGCATCAAATGATATATATTTCTTCATGACAAGAAATAATATTCGGGATTAGTGGTAGAAATAAGGAAACGAATATATGCATGTAATCGAGATTAAAACCAAGCCTAGTGTTCCTAGCTCCCTATATTACGCCATTTATTGGCTGCCGCATGGCGTCGCTGTACATTTCTTGGACGAAAAAATCCACATACAACATCAAACTATTTGTTCATCCCCAACGCCGAAAAGTAATACTATTACACGGTCAATGCTCGGCTTTATGCAGCATCTTTTTAGTGGTGCTGCGTCCGTCGAGGCGTAATTTTCGATGCAAACGTCGGCCATATTCAGCCCAACTACCGCCCAACCCCCACACACACGCTATTCTTTCATGCCAAACGACCAATAACTTTGCAAATAATCGTTACCCCCCCAAAAAAACTGCCCTTGCGCATGCCAGGACTCCACAAAATGTTGCGATCCATATCCGGGCGCTTGCTAGCACCTCATCACAAGTTGAGTAATAAATCTTATCAATATTAATTGAAAGACACTGACAACTAGATGCTGGTATCATGCACTCGATGGTAAATAAATTAAAGTGGAATGCCGTTAATTATGTAAGAATTCTTTAAAGGCAACGGAGGTAGTCTTTTTTACGCTCGTTTTTGTGCCTGTAGCATCTTATTATACTACAATACAAGGGAAATTTCCGTTTACGATTAATTTGCTAACAGTAAGGCCAATAACCGTACACAATCTAAGCCCTGTGTTGAACAGATGTGTGGTCATCTTTATTGTGGCCTTTGCTCACGGATAACCACTCTAATCTCATGCGAACCAACGACAACATATTTGCGCAAAACTACATGCGTTGTAACTGATATCGTTGTGGGTTTACCAAACTATAGCGAGATGCATGCATAAGGTGCGTTAACAATAAACGGGCGTAAGCCGAAACAGCAATACCGAATAATGACGATTATTAAATCGCTGAAGGACTTGTAATGATTGTTTTGTGATATGCAGCACGCCACTTGATTGAAAAAAGTTGTAAGATCCGGAAGTATTTAACTTAATGCGTAGTTTCAGAAAAAAAAATACGATAACGTTGGTTTAAAATTACCATTGGGTTGAAATTACCATTGAAAATAACGGCTCATTTTGTTTTCAGCACTAAAGTAGGCTACAGGGCCAAAACTGCTTCATTGCTGGTGTGCAGGCTCGCGTTGTGGCAATGATTAGCGTCATATACGTTGGTCTCAACAGGGAAAAATTGCAGAAGTACACAATATGTAGCGTTTTGTTCCACAACAGCAACTGTTACGAAGGTTAAGGACAACAAACTGTAAAATATACAACACCACAACTACCATTTGTTGACATTTCAGACACGGTTGAAACATCAGACAGCTGAATAGGCCCCGTCGAGCCATACTACGTTTGGCCAATTGACGCTTCACTTATATTAAATTTATCACATCAAATCAGGTTGACGAGAGAGGCAATGGATGTTTAAAGTATTTGTCGGATATGCACTAATCGTATGAATGCGAAAATTGATAGAGCAGTGAAGAGTGTCAAACCAAATGAGATCTAACATGCTAGGCATTGTCTTTGCTGAACGTTTACACCCGCTCCCATGTTGACAATTGCACATGCGTAAATTGATGTCGTCGAAACGACATTAGACATCATTTATGAACAATTACAGTTAATCGCTGGCCAACTTAGATTGTGGGATAGGTGTATTACACCAGCTGAACGATTATTTTTAAAACAATGTCATTGGCGTAATATACCATTGTTATGTCGACAAATCTATAACGATACAAAACTTTGAAAAAAAACACGTTAGCTGTCGTTTTGTCAAATCGCACTACTGTTGTAGGAAACATGTCAAACGGTCGACTTAGGCATCGGTGCCGACAAACTGATCAATGCAAATGATTTAATGCCATAGAAAATAGCATCACGCGACTTGTGCCATAATGGCACATGTGACCAGTGCTCGTATCATAGTACACAGCGAAAAGGAGTCGAGTACTTATATATCCAGCAGTCGGTTTTGAGGCAAGCTAACGTCTCTGCAGGTTTCATGAACACAGTTTTTACGCGAAAACAAATAGTCGCAAAGCCTACATTATTTGCGAGAGGGTCATGTTTTAGGAATCTTCGACAATATTCAAATAATAGTATTTGACAATACCCTGTTTTGTTAATCCTTTGCAAACAATAACACAAGAATTCCGGACATGGACGAATATTTAGCAGGTTGTTGGGCACATGGCAAATTGGAAAGCAGTAGAACGTTTTTGTAGGAATCGGTTAAAAGCCATCGACACATATGCATATTTGATGACAATATCAGTACATTAATCAATGTCTGCATCATACTTTAAAGAATGAGCCTCCCTTTCAAACATTTACAGAGCAAGGTTTCAAACAATTGTTAGTATTTTGAATCACATCAAACATTTACAGAGCAAGGTTTCAAACAATTGTTAGTATTTTGAATCACATCAGTACAATAACTCTGTGTCCACGAATATGCGTACGCTACAGCTTTAACGAAAAGATTGTTGCGTCAGCTTCTGATCGTGAAAAATGGTCGTTGGTTTCTTAACCAGCCAGACTTCAGCGTATATGAGCAAAACACGGAATTATGACATCCAAATGTGTGCCTAGAGCCTACATTTCCTACTCTGTTCCCTCGTGTTTATACAACGTTTATTGATAATATGCATAAATAATCTATTATTGTCTCACTTCTTATGTATGCTGCATCGCTCGTAACATTGTCTTAGACAATCAGATTCAAACAAGCAATGAATCCACTTATAACGGTTGCTTGCATGATACACGAATGCATATTTGATGAAAATCACAGTACATCAGTCAATGTCTGCATCACACAACATATGAATAAAGAGGTGGGTCGCAGAAAATAACTTGGGCTATCGTGAAAAAATGTTGTACACAGATATGTGAGAGGAGCCCTGTATTTTGTACGAGATTCTGAAGGGGCCAGGATGTTTATTTTATTCTACCACCGCTCAGGACAAATGAGAAGTATGCCGCATCCATGCGATTTCAATAATACATGATGAATGCCTATTCAAGTAAATCAATGACACAACATATGAATGAAGAGGTGGGTCACCGAAAATAACTTGGGCTATTGTGAAAATATACACAGATATGTGAGAGGAGCCCTGCATCTTATACGAAGAGGCCAGGATGTTTATTTTATTCTACCACCGCCCAGGACAAATGAGAAGTATGCCGCATCCATGCGATTTCACTAACACATGATAAATGCTTATTTAAGTAAATCAAGAGGAACGTTAGCTGTTTGTTTGTAACTTATTTTGATTTGTCTAGAGGGCTGAGGGGGTATCTTTCAAACTGTCCGATATGTTATTAATACATGAGGGTTCGAAACATTGGTATTTATCTTTTAAAGTCGATTGGCAACAGCATTTTGATTATTTCTCAGTGCATCGATAGTAACCCCTAGATTTTAATAGCCTTTCGCATAAGATTCCATAATGAAACAAGTTACGAAGACTCCCACAAATTTCATGCGTATACATTAGAAATAAATCCTTTTCATAGTCTACGAGTTTTTCTGGAATATACGACGAAGCCTGTAGGAATTAACATTAATGGTATAACAGCGCCTAAGATATGCTATGGCTCAAGCATCGACACTATCGTAACATTGGCATAGGATTAGTTTGTAATATGCTATTTAATTATGTGTACTTATCAACGATTATGGAACTAAAAACCACTGACTATTTGATCCACCACACCTTATGGTTGGCTCTTCTTGTAATAAATTCAAAATAAGCCGTCCTATGCGACATCCCTATCACTTCATCAGTTTTATGGCTGACAAAAAGTTGGACTAAGATGGGTAGCTGAAGTCAACACGCGATGTCAACGCAGATTATTGACGAACAGATTCATTCACACACTTAAGCATAGCTTGATTATTGGAGCGCTATAGAATAGTACGCTCTCAAAATATCATCAAGGACCCTTTTCTGCTAACTATAACGGGTAATCTAGTTTATACCTCCGAATGAACATTAGAACGAGATAAGCCCATGAGCTAAAGTAATATCAAGTGTGAAAATTGCTTCGCTGCACAAAGCAATGAATTGATGGACCCACAATACTTCGGATCAACAGTACCATTGAGTGCTTCATGACTAGCATCACGTAATGCAGCACTCACGCTGAATAAATCAGCAGCTTATAGCGGCTCGTAATGGGGGCGTAAGGAATAAGTACAGACGTCTTCGCACAATTTGCGTTTCGAACGTAATTGAATCGAATATGGAGTTATTGAGCGTTAAGTTAGTCACACCGTTTAGTCTGATACCCTGTCACCTGAGTTGGATTATGATCCTCGAGAAACTCAAACATTACGCAGGTTAGTTACTTCACGGTGGGCATCGAATTTAATCAGTTCTTTTCTTTAATCGTTTTAATATTAGCATTAGAATGGTGACGATCCAATATAAAATGATTGCTTATATAAATGGGTAAAATTATATTAGCACTGGTTTTCGACAATTGTGTATCCCATTCGGCAATATGCATTATGTCAACGTCTAGTCAATGCGGTTATTTAGCATGGATCAATTCACTCTCGTCGGTTAGCAAATAATATTTAGAGATATACGTTTGGAAATTTACCATAGTTCTAACACTGACAAGTGATTTGGTGTGTATCATCCTCTTTGATGAATCACATATTCGGATGCGCTCTGCGGCAACACCATATCAGTAATATCGTGCGTATGACAAAAGCATATACACCTAAATGAAATTGAATAGGGTCAGCGACTGGAAGATACAACAAATGGGCCTACGCTGTTGTCAATTGTAAATGATGCATCTGCTGTCATGCTAGGCCTGATTAATTTCCCAATCACTAATAGAGTAAAGTTAATTGACTTGATGGTTTAGCTGAAGGAACAGTTGCCGATAATAACTATAAGGACCTACCTCGCATTTGGAATGAAATACTATGCTTGTAAGCCCGTCTCTTTCCGGGTTTTCCTCATAATTATCCCTGTAATGTCCTTTCAATCTTCATTATATATAATTATCATATAGGCATTGGTGAAATGAGGTCATTACCGACCTCGATCCGTCATATTTTGTGATTTTTGAACACACAATGCTTGAGCCGATGCTCATGAATACAATCTTATTACCTCATCAAAAGCGTTACCAATCTCTTAGTAATTGAAGGATGTAAGGGAATGGATTATCCTACTTTGCCATTAGGGTTTGCATGAGATCATCCCAACGGCAACAAATCGCGTCATCAGCAATTATGTCAAAAACAAAAAACAACAATGCCAATATCTGTGCGTTTGCTTACGGATTTTGTATAATATGATTACAGTAATGTTAAGCATAATTTTCATTTGGTTAAGATAATTGAGCACCTGCAAGCACTTTGTAATTCCGATATTCCAAATGTATATTTTGCGCAAAAAAGAAGGTCTCCATAATTGAGCATTTATTGGATATATTGTTATTTGGACAAAGTGCTTTTGAATTGTCGGAATGTCGACATCAAATTCGGGCCATCAATGTGTAGCATGAATGATAACAGTTTTTTGTTTTACAAATGGCGGTAATGGTTTTGCTCGTATATTATTCATTACTTCAGATTAAACATGCAACTTTGCACGTTCGGCTGTTATGTAAAAGTTAGCTTGCAAAAGATTTGGCGATACGTATGTAGCTTAAATCTTTATGTTTTTGGCAACTTGATGCTGACATCAGTTAAGGCTTCCAACAAATCAACCAAGCTATAGGTAAAATTGTCCAATACATTTAACCGATCTGACAGATCACACGGCACGTATCAAAATAATATTTGTCGTATGACTGCCATACGCATTAAATTAATTCTCAACTAAAATCTTGTAACCTAGACGCCTTTCACAATCGTATCAAGGGATGTCCAGAAGCTCATCGATTGATCTGCACGTTTTGTCTTAGTACAATAGCACCGATGATAAATGAAACCAAAGAAAACTCGGATATATTTTAAAGGCTATATTAGTCAATGCTTGACTTAAAATTTTACTCACGAAAGTGCGATGAATTGCGTGTATTTTAATGCGAATACTGTTTTTGTCTTCTTTCCGTATTCATCCAGTCTTGCTTCGTTTTTCATCATACCACGTGTCTGTACACTTTACAATGTACGTGAGCACATGGTACAGATCGAATTGAGAGATCGGTGCATGTATAAAACATACCTCAAGTTGCTTCATTTACCTGAAGTTGAACCTGGTAAAACCTCCAGGATATGCCAGGTGCTCTTGTAGACCCTTAATTATCAGCCTCCGGTCTTTGACGATATCGGGAGACTGCATTCAGGTCTGCAATTGAAGCAACATTTATTGATAATTCGAGTGTCCTTGATTTAGCAACCTTTTTGCATTGCGCCACACCCATGATTTGATACCATTTGGGCATATTACATCACGCCTTGTTTGTATGAGCATCCGTTATTGTGAATTCCACAAAATGTTAAATCGGTGAATGGGGAGCTGCGCCTTGCCTTGCTATTGATACGCATCTGATGACTTACGGGCATCTCTGGTTTTGACACTTTTGGTAATTGTGGTCATCCCTCATAATTCCTAATTCAGTCAAGGCCAGATTTGACAAATTTATGTGTCTCTATGGCAAAGGCGAATTGAGGTTCTGCGTGGATCGACCATTCTAAATTGGCGATAGCGCTTTAAACAGGAAGCAAGGTATTTCAGGTCCCACCTGTAACACTATCTGCCGACAAGCTCCAATATTAGCTAAATGTAGAGTTGCAAATAATGAGCCAAACGTGGATGTGACATGAATGTTGGTAAATCTTTTACTAGTGACACCATTAGGCCTTCTACCGCAACTTAATGTAATTATGATAGACTCAAATATGACCTGATGAGCTGTGATAAATCAAGAAGCTTACAAACAAATGTTAACTTTATCGACTGCTATTTGCGTAAAAACAGGAATATTAAGTCATGTCAGAATACCAAACTTCGACTGTAAGGAAGACAGTTGTTTCGCTATCCTCCAATTCAAATAAGTTTCTTAGTATCGATAATAGATAGACTGCATCGTGGTATTATATATCGATAACCGATGTGATAATGGTTCACAACTGGTTACACTCATGATCGTAGTCCCCTTCGCAATCTTGTACACTTATTTGGAGTTGATCGCAACAGAGGCAGATGTTGAATTGGGAGCTTTCAATGATACATATCTCGTTTGAAATAAAGTTATTTCTAATCAGCTGTTTTTGCACTCACCATATCGTGTCAGTATAAAATAACAGATAAGCACGATTCGTAAAATATTTTGGAGCGTTTTTTATTGTATCGAGTTATTCGGAATGCGTTCGCCTCCGGGGTCAAGCGGAGTTAAACCCGTCGATCAACAATGTATAGTTAGTTCGCCACTGTGATAACCTTAGACCCAGGGAGTGTAATCATTTGTGTCAAGTATTGGGAGCTACTTTGCATCGATTGATACATAATGAAATCACGGGCAATATACTGGGTATTCTAAAACAATGTTCCTTGAGCGAGAAGCACGGTCCGTCTTAGATTATCAGAGAATACAAATTATGGGCAAAGGATGGGGTGTTTATGCCTCCAGTTTGAATTATCTCATATTCTCTCATCATCTTACACTCTCTCCCCTCCATTTTGGCTGTGTCATGTGTCGGCTATGCCACATCCCTCAGCCCTCTCAAGTAGACGTAGGTCTGTCAGTTTTCGCATTAACCATTTGATTTGAACACGGCGTCACAATTTCACAAGTACTGCAATGTCTATCTACACTAACCAAATAAGAAGTCACTCCTAGTAACATGCTTTAAATTCCCGACAAAACCGCACTGGGCAGTTGCCACGCGAAACAAATAGCCACGCGTCACTCAAACGACACAAGCAACAGAGTGTACGTGTTATACTTGACTCGAGTGTCTGATTGATTTACTTTATTGCTGTCCATAATCGGAGGCAATAATTGCAATAAAGAGCCTGGCTGTCAATAAAGGAACACATATGTAGAACTGGAGTCGTTTTAACGTTCCCTTTTATGAGACAAAGCATGGCTGTTCGTGAAAATATGCACGAGGGTATTAGAAACTAATGTACATAAGCTGTGTGCAATTCTGATATCATAGATAGTATAAAACATTTGATTGTAAATTGAAACAATTAAATGCATATAAGCTGCGCACGTCGTACCGTCGATCGCTCCGGAAGGAGATGGATCCCAGCAGTAGGTCCCTAAAACGGCGCCAAGCGTACAGTTATAGCACACGATGTGATTTTATCCCTCTGCTCGTTTGTCGCAGTACACAAAATGAGAATGATT
>CM067343.1:55909944-55999944 GCA_034190875.2 Urechis unicinctus | reverse complement strand
TTGACGGCAGCTGCTGCACTCCTTGTCCTATACAACAAACGTTAGCTTAAAAGTACACAAGACATTGTGACACAATGGTAGTACGTTTGCCTGACATAAGAGAGACTGGTGTTTTATTCCCGCCCAGATTTGTTCGGTATATCGCCAATTTTCCTGCCACAAACACTACAACAAGTTTACCATTACATGTTATTCGTTATTGTTTAAACTATAATTGGCTATCTTCCATTGAGAACCTTGCCAGGATACGACCATTAATGACGGAGTTTACTTCCGATTTCACTTCAGCTGGATCAATAATGAGTTCCAAACCGAAAATGACGTCATCAGCATATATACAAATGTAAGATTCGCTTCGCACTGTCAGTGACAATAACTGAACCATTTATGTTGGCTATTGGACCCACAAGCACGATTTTATGATCGAGAGAAATTTAAATAAAAATTGTTACTGTGAAATTTTCTTTTCAACTCAATGCCTTTAAAAACGACGATTATTGTGACAAAATATGTCTATTGTAAAAGTTTGCTACTTATTCAAGCTTCCATAACGTTGTAAATTTTCTACGATCGGACATTCATTGTTTACTTAAAAAAGAAGTAACAAAATGTAAAGATTTTAGCAGTAGGAAAGTTTTGATATGCGCATTATTTACAATTACATATATCAAGAAAATTAGTTTTTTCAAATTTAGAGTATTATCCCCGGAGGTACTTGGAACTAAACCTTTGAATTATTTATTAAAACTTTGGTGTGTTCGATACATTGTTGAATAAACATGTCATTTATATGCATAATCAAATGATTGCTTTTCAACGTCAACGTGACAGATCGAACTAAGTATGGTTGGCTAGTGCATATATCCATCTCCAGCTCGACTTGGATTCAACGCCTCGGGTGTAATTGTTTAAAAAGTCATCCACCCGACGAAACAATATTGCAGACTCTCCCTTAAACAATATCCAGAGATTTTATGCCAATGAAACTGCGACTCCGGCGTTCACAACACCTTTCTCCAACCCTAATGCAAGGTCCTTTTATTACATGACCCACACATCACGGTAGTCTTGATAACGCCATATAAGCCAAGTATGCGAAATGATTCGGAACAGCTCTCCCGAACAATTGCAAACCATAGCGGTTGCAAATGCATCATAATCGTAACAGGACGCTCGGTATAAAACGTTCAACGCAGGAAGAAATCAACATGGTAGGAACATAAAAGCTGGGTGGCTGTTTATATTTGATAAAATAGAAAGGAGCAATAGCTGGCGCGTAAACTGTACATGTGCATGTTATGAGATTACAAAAGTGAGACCCAAACACGACTGCTTCCAAACAATAATTACAACGTGAATGGTTAATTCTTTGAATATAAAGTGTAGTTTGACAAAATTCAGTCAACATTCACTAAATGATAAATTAAACTTGGGGAAATTCGTTAAAAGGCATTTTAAAAAACGACGATAATCTATCTTCCTTGATGGTTATCTATTTTACACTTATTCTTAGGCGCATATCGTAGCAACATCTTGCGAGAGACAGTACCATAGCTCCTAACAGTAGTGCCAATTACCGTACAAAATCTAAGTTCAGTGTTGACACAGTAATCAGCTTTTTTTTGAGACTCAGCTTTTTTTGAGATTTATAGATGGGTATTCTTACTACACGAAAAACCACGGTGCAGATGTTAAAAAATATTTACTAAGAAATACATGTGTTGTGAAAGATTTCGGTATGGGGTTATAAAACCATAGCGCGATCATTCACAAGATGCGTCAGCAACACGGGCGCCAGGGTTGAGGGTTGCAATGTTCTGCGGTGAGCATTTTAGGGGTCATCATTTTTCTCCACGAATGAATATCAAAGCTGGCCAAAACACATGGTCATGAATATTGCCAAAGTGTAAATGCAATCACCTCAATTGCTTTAAACTTTTGCGTGCGCATATATATGGCGAACTGCGATTGCCACCGCAAATACATTGTACTTTGGATGGGAAGTGTTGTAAAGTAAGTACTGCTATACATGCATCATATAATTAAGCTACTGGTTACATATGCCATCATTTTGCAATACCACCAGTCACTTGATTCTTTTTGTTTTTGATGCATGAAAGGTTTTGGCATTGATCAGTCTCCATTATATTTAACTGGACCTATGGCATGATGTCTAATGGCAGTATATGTCGACTACCACATATCTTCCTTATAACAGCAGTTCGATTGGATAATGTAACATGTATTATATGGACATATCATTCGTAATCTCAATCGATATAAAAAAAACAAATATTGACTGAAATTTACCAACACCATAACAACCATTTGCTCACATTTGACGTATGGTACCTCCTTTAAATGAAATGATTTATTACATATCTTGATCGATTATATAAGTCAGGTGATTTTACGTTTGACCAACTTAAACTGCCACAAAATCAGGCTGATGTATGCGTATGTCCTTTGGAATAACAGTTAGAGATTATTGCTGGCCAACTTAGGAACGCTATTTGGTTAATAATCTTAGCTGTACGGTTAGTTTAAATGAAATGGTCACTTATTAGGTTTGACATTATCAGATCGCACTGCAGTCGTTAACTATTTGAGGACAACTGTACATATCCACGTACACCTGTCATTTTCACTTGTTGGCTTAAGCGTCATAAATGGGTCACGAACAGGTGTCTTTGCCCGCATATTCACTTTGCGTTGTCCATGGTCAAACTTATAAAGACGAGATCTGAAGCTGGTTTAACAATGTGATCGTAACTGCCTACATTGGCTGATAGTATAGAAAGAAAGTAGGTTGCTGCCGTTATAGGCGAATATCTGGCTACAATATAAATTCGAACATCTGCTGACATAATATGGCCCTGTTGAGGTTATGCATCTACAGTCCACGTTAAACGTTCTTTGTATATACATCAATAGCTGTACGAGGCCCGTGTCACGACTGCAACGCCAACTACGCCCAGCATTACCAACTTTGACGAAGGTTACAATAGAATATACAACTAATTTCGAATTCATTCTGATTAAGTAGATCTTGCCCAATACGGATCCATACGCTTAACTGTTTGCAAAGTAACATACAGTTGTGACGGCAGTGGTACCATTTGGGGTTTTTTTTGCTTTATAAGACATTATACTAATCACTCGATCGAATGTACCCGTATCGCACATAGATGCGTACAAGTTTATAGATAAATGCGCAAGGCCGTCGTCCAATGCTGTCTCAGCCGATCGGGTCAGGTTACGAATGGTGTGAAGTGTGTCCAGAACATCAGGAGTGGCCGAGGCTGAAAGTGTTGCTGCGTTCTCGTCAGTAGACCTTAGATCAATGGGCAGCTTGGCAGGGAGGTCGTTCATCACTTCGAAGAGCGCGCTCGTCATTGTGGCATTTATAGTTGTATGCGCACGACTTGCGAGCTGTCTTCCGCAACGATCTTAACGTCAAAGCAAAAATGTCGCCGCGGTCATGTGGTAATATTACGCATCTGGAAATGTGAAGCGAGCAGAGCATCTGACTAAATGATGTTTACTTCAACCATGTTAATATTTGAAGTAATGATTGAGAGAAACTCGAGACATTGAAATATAGACTTATGTATGAAAAACACACGGGGTATGATCTGGTCTACGGGCTATGGTTTGGCCCAAGCCTGATTATACACAGGGTAAAGTTTAGCGGGGGGTTAATCTGGCCTGCTACACCGGGAACCATTGATAAAGTTATGATTATTGGTCGTTTTCGAACGCAGATATGTTGGTATACATTGTATGATATGTTTAGCTAGATAGTGTTTGCATGATAATAGTAATTTTTCACCCAGTTCATTAATATGATCATCGCCACCTGTCTATTGCAGCAGGTGAAATAGATGAAAAGGAACTTGACTCAAATTTTAGCAGCTGTGTCGTTTGTCCATCCTATGCTGTTGCACGCCATGTTCGAACTACAGTCATATCAAAGTCATGATTAATTTTGAACCGATTGTGGTTTTTTCTTGTCGAAAACATGGGAAATAAAAACGATTATACATGGAGAAAACTGTATGCTACTTAGCAATCTCAATGCAGCTGATTTGTATAATACATTGTTCTCCAATGTCTGATATGACCTGTTATTTATCGAGAGCAGATCCATTCGATGATACTCTAACAAATGCTAGAGATGTACGTAGATACCTTCATATATACTATTTGTCACCTCGTAGCGATATTTCATTAAGCGGTTTCGTTGGTGTATCCCATCGTAATTTCTGTAGATTTATAAATAACGGGATCAAGATATCTTGTATAAGCACTCCGTTTGTCGCGCAGTGTAAGATTACAAAGATTTTTTTGTGACGCCCTTAGTTTGCTATTTCGTACACAAATTGGTAAGAAACTCCCGCATTTAAAATATCAATGTATCAAGAGAGAGCCGCTAGGAAACGCTATAGATATTGTTCTCCTTGCTTTCAATTGAACGTGTGATTGCTAGTGCTTGTAGAAAACAATGCCACCCCCCCACACACAATTATCACTCTCTCATTAACATAAAATAATCACAGGGGACGGTTTAGACGTGTATACGGTTAATTGACGTGATCCTGTTGATACCTCAAATTAGCGAAAACTGCTTAAGGCTGTTTGACGCCTAACATAGAACGTAAGATCGCATTCACATGGATCAACGAAAGGTATGATTATAATTTATTCAAACTATAATAAGATAATAAATATACTGGTGCACCGACCCCATGCTAGTTATATCTAAATCGAAACAAATGGTAATGTCAAATGAGGCAAGTAGAAATTCAACGGAAGCTATTTTACCACGACTGTCTCAGCTGTTTGATAGTCATTCGACGCTGTCCGTACACAGGTACTGAGTTGAGCGCACCGTGGTCAGAATAGCAGGATTTAGTCTAGTGGTGAAACAAAAGACACTTTTCTTGCCAGATTACAGCAAGATAAATATATATATATATATATATATATATATATATATATATAGAGATATATATATATATATATATATATATATAGAGATAGATATATATAGAGATCTATAGAGAGATATATATATATATCTATATATATATATATATATATATATATATATATATATATATCTATATATAGATATATATATATATATATATATATATATATATGGATCTATATATTTATATATATGTATATATATATAATTATATATTCATATATACATATATATGCATATATATATATATATATATATTTATATATTGCTATATAAAATATTCCCTAAATAGATAATTAGAAAAGTATGCTGCAGCATAAAGGTCCAATAAGCGAATGATAGATTAGAAATAAGCCTCGTTAAGCACTCGTCGTGCAACGAAAATCACATTAATCTGTCAATTCTCACTTGGGTCTGGCAATGGTTGACTTAATTTCGAATTCCTGTAAAATATGACAGATAACAGTACAAAGTTTAATCTGTTTCCATTATCGAATAATTTTCCGTCCATATCGCCTTTCACGACATATATGCCTGAACTAGCTTAGTGTTTGGAGCAATTTGCGTTGAACGTTTATTGCAAGAGTTTCAAAGTGGCAAATTTTAACCGAAAACTGCATTGACGCCTTGAGCATTGATATACAATATCGTTGGAGCTATAAACTCAATCATTTATTTTTCATCATCTGGAACATGTTATAAATATTCTCCTGCACATTGGTCGTAATATTATGAACCAATGCTGACACGTTTACCAGTGTTTCCTGCACGTGTCACCTATTTCCGAACGTCCGCCAATTCTGGCTTCATTACCGGCATTTCACTACACCATTCCCGATATAATGCATTTTGAGATGAAAGTAAATTTGATCTACAGCTAGTTTTCTTTTTCGCGCATCTTGTGATAAAATATTCCCTAAGTGGATTATCAGAAAAGTATGCTGCAGCATACCAGTCCAATAAGCGAATGATAGAGTAGAAGTTAGCCTCGTAAATCACGCGTGGTGCAACGAGAATCACATCAATCTGTGAATTCGCACTTTGGACTGGCAATGGTTGACTTAATTTCGAATTCTTTATCGTTGAAGATACCTTATATGCAAGAAATCATTTCATTAAGGAGTGCAGTTCGTTTAGGACTTTATTGGAACAAGGCAGCAGCGCCTTAAATAAGAAATTCACTTAGGAAAGGAAATAGTTGACATTTTCGATAGGCGAAAGAAAAGGTCACCATAAATTCGGTTAGTCCAGCATGTGTCAGAACCATCTTACCAATCAGTGCCTTTTTTGGAATGATTTACGATATGACGAAATAGCCTCTGTGTAACACCGTTCCCTCGCCATCAGAGGTATCAACGGCTGTGACCAGTTGAAAGACCGACAACATTAGCATGCGGAGGTATCAAAATACGGCGTCGTGGGCAAAACGCTCTTTAAGAAACTACAACAGATTGGTCACGTGGTGTTAGTCGTTTACAGGTGGGGTGATACCGTAAACACGAACACATCGATCCCATTAGCGATTGCCAAAATAGAGAGTAACTCGCACCTGAAATCGGTCGGCTACAAAGGTTATATCAAGGTTAGCAACAGATATACGAGCACGACATTTGTAAAGAGAGCAGTAACAGGCCACAGGTTTGGAGCTCTTGGAAACGCGGCAGGTGTCAAACCACACCAGCAAATACGCACAGTACCTGAACGAAAACGACAGTCTGTAGCGGACACAGGAAATAAAGATGAATAGAGGAGCCAAATAATGAGCTAGCAAAAGACCTGACCATGTTTATCGTCGATTTAGGGTCCAAAGTGGGTGGTGAAAGGCTGGTATTCAACTTGACAGGTGAAAATAATCTATCATTCTGACCATTTTTTGAATAACATGAATCAAAAAATCTGCAAGGTCATCGGACAGGGATATTGTCCGGTCTTCCCTGACTTACAAGGTGCGCACTTGCATATTCCGCGGTGCAGAAACGACCGAAAAAAAATCTGATTGCACTGCCAAGGGGCATAATGGCAGTTCAATGTGCTTCCATTAGGACTGTGCAGTGCCCAGTGGACAAGTAACAGCGTCTATTGTAACAGGGTGCAAGAGGGGGCGAATCTGATGACTTTATATCTTTCATAAAGTCTGGCTTTTATAATAATCGATTTCAAATCAGAGGTTGAACCCTGCCAAACTTGGACCTTACTCGGCGTCAGGAGTGATTCGCGTAAAATCATAGCAAAATCATCGTAATAAATGGTGTCTGATTCCCACTAAAGCTGAACTCACCACCTTTTGTCACGTAAAGTGATTGCTTGGATGCCATCATTGAATGGAACGGAGTCTTTTCACTGTGCAACAATAAGATCGCTAGATGACAAGTATTGGATAAGATCTTTAAAAACACGGGAGAGTAGTCAATATACGTATTGTCCTAAAAAGGGGAACGGGAAGGCGAAGGAGTGCTTCGCCCTTCACAGATACTTCCCCGGCGCACTTGGCGCATATGCTTTCCATGCACATTGGTTAAAAAATGCTAGTAGGGTGAATAACACCTTGGTTGAAATGTATTATTGCAGTCGGCATATGGCAGAAACGCAGGATTGTACATTATATGAACCTTTTACAGGATATAATAATGATCGGTTATGCTAAACCGATTTAATGTTTTCTGAAGGTTCGATCCTACTTGATGAGATGTGTAATGAATCTTGTTTGACATGGTCAATGACACCATTACATTTTATAGATCTTTCGCTTAGACCATAATTGGTAGCACGAATGATTGGGTGCATAGGGCAAGTTCAACACATGATTTGTGAGCACATGGCATATGGTATAGTACTGACTAACTTTACTTGTCGCTGCAGGTATTGGCGTAAATTTACGTAACACATGTGCAACGTTCTCTTTCAAGATGTATTTTTTCACATATCGCGTAACTCAAAAGGTTTGGGCGTATCACTGCGCCTCATACATAAGTTCCGTATGTTTCATGTATATCGTCACGTACAGATCACGTATATGTACTGATCTTATGATTTTTTTTATCGCTAATATCTCAAGAATTGTTATGACAACTGCAATAACCGATATGTATCTTGTGTAATATAAATGTAGTACATCTGCATTCGCGCAGTGATACCTACCAGTTGGCGTGGTATCAAAGACTGCCTTTTAAACTTTCTTTCGTCTCTGCGCTGTGAGGAAATAACGAGGTTCCATCTGCCTGCTTGGCAGCTAGCTAGAACGTTATATAAGTGCTTGTCCCCAAAGCAGACCAAAGGTGGTAAGCACCTTACAACTTCTATTCATATTATATTAAGGCTGTTTGGCCGTTTACTTTCTCATTCGTTTTATATTGTATTGTACAAGTTCGTATGCTGATGTTAGATTCCGTGTATTCTTGTATCGCAGCTTTCGTTGAGATCGACTTAGTACTCGAATGATTAGTTTTCTAGATGTAACTCGCATTGTATTAAGAGCACATATTTTGTAGTTGTATGTCTGTTTCCAAAGCTTATATTTGTGTCCGGATATTGTTGCAAAGTTGACCACGAATAAACCAGTCCGTACTTAACGCAGTTTTTTGGGGTCTGCACTTAACAGTCAACAACTACTGCAAGTCGACAGACGCCATCTTGGAAATGACCGTTGAATTCTACCGGAAGTAGGTCTTTTCGCGCCTGTCTGTTGCAACCAAAGAAAATAATCAACCAAAAGCCAGTGAAAGGGATCAGATGAGTAAATGTATACGCGATGTTATATGAGCGTTGTACTGACTACACTTTCTGAATGAGTGCTTGTACGAACGCGACAGTCCGTGCTATATTGCTTTACAAATGTTACAAAGTAGTTCGCGAAAAATCACTTTGTTACAACCGCTATGGATGAGAAAGTCGTCGTGCAAAAGCAGGAGCATTCTGGTCACGCGTCAAGTAAGAACGCTGCCAACAGAGGAAGCAAGTGCAGTAGTTGTTAGGGGCCGGAGCTGACGCGCTGCATACAGAGCTGGTGCGATGAAATAGACAGACTGGCGTGCAAGATATCATGGAACAGTAGTGAGACGGAGTGATATCAAGAATCATCGTTAAGGCGGGTGTACAGTTGAGTTCTATTTGATATTTCAAGAATCTAAATTAGTGACTTTAAAAGACAGATTCTTGAATAACTTTGCTTAGTTGGCGCCAAGTGCTCTTGTGAACGTCGAATTACTGCCTCACTTTGAATGTCAATGCTTTATGGTTTACATCAATTTGTGGTTAAGAATGTCGTGCTGTTTTGCAGTTTACATTAATTTGGATGTCTTTACGTTTCATGGATTGCCATGATTTGTATGATAATGCTCCGTGGCTCGCCTAATTTATGTCATAACGTTCAGGGTTAGTCTCTGTTTGTACACTTGAATGTTTTATGGTCTGATTGACAAATTGCCTGTCATCAAGTTGCATAGTCATAAGTTTAATTGTAAAATGGTTTGGGTGGGTTCTGACTTGGAGGTCCAAGCAATAGAGAAAGAGATCAGCGTACAAGTCAAGATTATAGAGGACCTGCAAGAGAAACTTGATGTGAAGTCTAGTAGTGGGGACGTAGGTGAGCAGGACCATGGCATCACATGCCGTCAGACTCTTCAAGGACAGTTGAACTATTTGAATACTCAATGCTCAGAAGAGTCTAGACACCAAGTGCAGACATCCTCTAGAGAGTGCAAGGTAACTTCCCGGATGACTGTGTATTTTCACCCACCAACAAACGCATACAGGCACGCATGCACTTGCGAACACATACACACACCACCACGCCACCTCTCCACCCCCCCCCCCCTCCCTTTAAGTTCCGAACGGGTCAGTATCCAAATTATATAGTCCTTTACCAAATCCAATCCTTTGATGAAAACATTCAAGTCCCGTCAATTCCCTTAACAATTAACTTAGACCCGTTTGATCTCCAATTAAAGCTCCGAATGACCCCAAGCCCCGATCAACCAATCACAGCTCACCACATCACGCCACCCCCATCTTTCACTATAAATACGACAGCATCAGACAATTCCACAATTATCAACAGATTCCTCAACTCGACATATTCATCCCACAACAAGAACCAGAAGTAGAACCCGAACGTGCCAGTCAGCCGCGACCAAATAAAGAAAATAGAAATTCGTACAAAGTCTCGGGTATTATCTAGCAGGACTTCAACCCTCAGCTACCATCAATATCGACGGCGACCAACGAATAATCGTCTCTCGTACCTCATCACTTCCCGACGCAAACACGTGACCCAACCGGTCATTATGACCGGTTGGGTCACCGTGTGTTTGGTTGAGTATCGTGATGAGCGACGAGAGACGATTATTCTGGTTGACTCTGGCACTGTAGGTAGTAGTAGCCGCTTGTAGTAAATACTCGAGACTTTATACGAATTTCTATTTTCTTTATTTGTCTCTGCTGACTGGCACGTTCGGGTTCTTGTTCGGTTTCTTATTGTCGGATGAATATGTCTGATTGAGAATATCTGCAATATTGTGGAATCGTCTGATGCTGTCGTATTTAGTATCAAGAGGAAGAAGCCGCCAAAAGGGAAAGGAAGTTTTACAAGTATTATGGCATCCTTAAAAACCAAAGTAAGGCAAGCAAGGGAAGCAGTAAAGACTTAAGATGTGATTAAACGCTTCATGGAAATGCTGGAATCTGCAAAGCTTCAACTGTTAGAAATATTTAACCGCATTCGTAGTCACAAGGTGCCTAGTCAAGATGTCCGGGAAGAAATGGACAAAACAAGCACTCTGGTGCAAGAAACTAGAAATGCACTAGAAGAGATCCTTGGATCCTTGGATTGGCCATTTGTCGCTAAAGATAGGAATGAAATAACTCGTGGACTCCTCAGGCATGACTATGACAGATCTGTGTATGGCACCACGGTAAGCTGTGTTTCAGGGAAAGCCATGTCTGAGGCAAATTCCATCTCATCTGAGCGCCTAAAACTTGAAGCGGATGTAGCTGCAAAGGAAGCAGAAATGAGGCAAATTTCTGCCATTGAAACGCAGCGCTTAAAACTCAAGGAGTTGGAGGATGCAAGGGATATTGAAGCACTGAGAGCACGGCTAGATACTTACCGTAGAGCAGATGCAGTCGACGAAGACGAAGCAAAGGACATGTCGTTTCGGTCTGATCTTGGCCGTACTAGTGCCAACATGCAACAAAGTCAGCAGAGTCAGCAACATTTAAGCCAACATCCTGCTGGCGTTGCACATACTAACCAAGCAGATCAGTTTAAGGTGCCTCATTACACACAAGATGCATTTGAAGCAAGGGAACTTATCGAATCCTGGATCACAAGAATAACTCAGCAGGCTGCATTCCCTAATGAACTCGAAAGGTTGAATGTGAAGAATGTGACTGCAAAGTCAATATATATGTCGTCCTAAACCATTGCATGCATTTTTGGCAAATCACTCTGCATCATATGAATAGAAGCTAAACCGTATCGTTAGGTTTTGAGAAATTGCAATACTTGTCATATGAGCTATTGCATTGATATTACACATAACATTAAACGTCAAATATATATATTGATCGTCATCATTTGTCCGGATGTTCTTTCCGTTCCATGCCTGGGAGCATATATGTCTTGTGATTACGTCGCTACCTAATGTATTTATCAATTTGTCATAGATCTGCGTTATTATGCCGGTTTGCATCGTTTTGTAATATTAAATGTAAGCGATTGTGGCTAGTAGACGGATACCGCACCAGTTGCTGAAGTGTTATACCAGGAGGCATCTTAAAGATTCTAGTTAGGAAGTATTGTCTATGTGAACTTGCAGAGTGTCACCTATATATCAACGTTAGTGGTATACCATTTCCAAGACCACACATTTCTGTAGCAATGAACGCTTTATCATATCCACGCAAATCTCTCCCTCGCTAGGCTGTTTCTAAACGTTATGAACCTACTCAGTAGCCAGTCTGTGTTTGCAGAGCCCACGGGGAAGTTCGGTGGTTCATCACTAGGGAAGCAAAGATTGAATTATGACTGTCGAATGAAGCCCTTTCAACGCGCAGGTTTGCATTACTGTTCGGGATCGTGGCAAATGCTGGATCACTTAACTCCGTGCAAAATTTATACAAAATATACCTTTTGAATGAAGTGCCTCTGTCGCTGTTGGGGTTCTGGCTGTATAGTGTGGTCATTATGTCATGAACATTATGTCATGTACACAGTATTTACACCCTTTTTGATGCTGTAGATAGCACGAGCGGAGTATTTTTAGCGACGAGTAAAGGGTCGAGATGTGACTTACTAAATGGATGAAGCGTTACTGTCAGAAGCAAAGGCAGGCATATGTGAAGGGAAAAATATGTCAACTATTGGTGTAAATAAAATGAGTATGAAAGCCAAGCCCAGGTGTAGCCATTGTCGTCCACGTAAATGCGCCCTCAAAATATGTAACATGTTACTTCCTGGTGTCCTACCTAGTCGTAAAGCAATATGTTGTCATTGATGGTGATTTTAATACTGACCTAAGCAGAGGTAACTCAAGACACACTACGCGCTTAAGACATGTTATGAGGCGAATGTATGAAATTTGGATTATTGAGCTCATGTTCAACTGCGAATTATACATATGAAAATTCATTATCGTTTGTTACGTCTTGTATTGACCACTTTATTGTTTCGGATATTCCACTGCATTACCGATTATCATTGCTTACATGAAGGTCATAACCTGTCAGACCACTGTCCAGTAATTTTAGAGCTTGACGAAGTACTGCAATGAAATGACGCGCACTGTACTGACCATACCGACGCAATTATTTATTATCACCAAGCAATCCTTAATGCATGTATATTATATTTTGATGTCCTGATTCGCCATTAGCCGCACCGACTTCCGCACTAGGCTATTTGATACATTTCGTACAAGCTTTAATGGTAGTCCTTTATAGAAACTGGATTTAAAGTTACTTGAAAAAATAAGTGATGCTTGGTAAAAGTGTGTAAGAAGAGTTCTTAAGCTTAATAGAAGAACGAGGTCTCGTTTTTTACCGCTGCTTGTAGGCAGACCAGATATACTTCGTGCATGGTTATCATCACCAATAGCTACGTAGGCGACTCAAACTAATGTTAAAGGGGGAAGGGTGGGGGGCGGGCTTCACCTTTGAAAAACCATATCGACAACTCAGAAGGTGATTGATGTTATGGCCGCTAGTCGACAGATGAGTCATTGGATTGGTGAAATAGGAGTAAATTAAGGAGTCAACCAAATTGCAGATTAAAACCCTTACGCTAAATATTTATGGATTATGGGGAAATTATTTTAACATGGTTATCGCTACTGCTGTGTAACACAATAGGCTAAAATCCGTTCGATTGCTCAATAAGCATATTGTTGACACATGGCGATAGGCCAACCAATAACGCCAAATGCTCCCTCAATGTTACTGGGAGCGCAAAGAAGGTGCTGCTACGATACGAAAAGGACGGCACACTCCTATGCTGAAGAAGCATCGTTTACGATGCCAAAGTGCTGAATTTATCCATTTAATGAAATTCCTGAGGCCAACAGAATCGCATATCAACGAACAAATAACACAGCGAATTAAGATGAATGGCTTTAATAACGCATCGAAACATGTCTTCAGAATGTCCATTGCAATTTCCGAACTTGTCAATGTCAATGGCGTCGGCTGAATGATTACGTATGTTAATGATTTACATAACCACACAGTTAAAATTGATAGGTAAAATTCAATTTAACAACCATCGCCGGGATGCAATGCATATAGATCAGTTGATGGGCAGTATATTTTTGATGGCTCTCTGTTTGTTTTAAATGTTCAATTCGGCGTTGACTATCATCAGTATGTTTATTTAGATATATAAACAGCGCGCTTGACAATGATGACTTCAAGAGTGCGCTTACCAATCTTGGCTATTCGTGTGTTCTGATATATTTTTATGTCATATCATGAACACAGACAATAAACACCGGCGAAGCAAAACAAAATGATCTTACAACAATTTTGGAGAGCGCTGAAAATGTGCTCAAAATGTTAATACGACCCAGCAGCATAAATAAGCAACATAATTTCACCTTTCGAGTTAACCTGTCAAAATCCAATATGATACGACAACCGAAATTGCCAGCGTAAAAATAACTCTCTGTGAGATATGACGGTAGAACATAATAAAGAAGGCATCGTGACGTGCCACAACAACTTTTAATTATACAAAAACGGCCTAATTTGAAACATCCTTGACAATAGTGTTCACATGCTAAATAATTAACAAGAGAGCTTACAGCAACATACATAACAATGGTTTAAGTGTCTGCGTGAGCCATATGCTTGCTGATCCTCCAAGCAAAAATGAATGTTTGAATATCAATCATGAATAAACTGCGATATAGTATAAGATCTCGGTTATCGATATCATAATGCCTACGTGGTAAAGCGCATATTTGGAGATGATTACAGAAAGGTATTCAGAGACCTCTCTTTGATAAATATATCACTTGAGCTGCAGTAATTAAAGAAAAGAATTTTCACGACAGTAGTTCCGGCACTCAATGTGTAGTGTATCAATTAGAGCACATATAAGCATATGAGGAGCTTTCGTGTTTGCATTGCGATTAATGGGAATAATTTCTGAGATATAGTCTAGAGTAAGGCAACAATTCATGGCCAGGTCGCCGCCCCTAGGCGAGCCTAGTCAGCCTAGCTAAGAGCCTAGTCAGGGCCACTCGTAGGAAAAAGCTCTAAGATTTGTTTAACCCATTGGCTCAGACAAAAGAGCAATTCAATTGAATGCATATTAGCTGCATAGGTTCCACCTACGGATATAGGTCTTTTGCATGAGGTAATATCATATCGCAAGGCAATACAAGAAATTAGAATATTAAACTCCCACTAAACCATATTAATGTTTCGAAGGGCATCTTCTACATTTACAACACTTATGTTACACGCAAAGCCAGAGACCGTACCTAATATTAAAGCATCGCTAATTGTTTACACTACATAATTACAATCAAATATATTAGACGAAGGTGTGAGAAAAACCCAAAGACAGACATCAACGCAAACAAACAAATGTACAGACGGCTCAGCGATTAGTCATAAAGGGGCAAGAATGGGCTACAAAAACAAGACAGAAGATAAAAGATCAATCGCACGAAAGATAGCTAAAGCAGTAACAGCAGTGACAACAGCGACAAAGGAAGGAAATGTATTGCAATGGCCAATTCGCGGCCTTCGTGAGGATGAATTTAACAATTTATTTTCCGCTGACGGATTCCGTGGGCGATATGTTCGTGACGATATTTTCGACGCGTTATTTTTGGTTGGCATTTAAAGTTGTTTAGTGAAAAGTATTGAAGATGTGATAATGATGACATTTTGAGGGGTCTTTGATAGAAGTTTGAAAGTGACCATTAATTTCCTCGAACCTGGTAATGAGGTATTCAACAAGCGGTGGTAGATTGGCGCAGGTTTTCACGTGTTTCTATTTATATCAGTAGGTTAATGAGGTTGAGAATTTTCTATTCATTTGACACATGTGTTGTCAGCTTGAGGTCTAGTGAAAAGGTCAACAATGTGTCTAGGGTGTTATAATGATTTCTTCTGTGATTATAGAAGGGCTTTATTGAACGGGGTTTTTGAGTGGCAATCAACTTCCTCTTTCCCAGGGAATGAAGTGTTATTAATCTCTCTTGACGAATCTGTGGTATGATTACACAATTGGGTGATGTGATTTACTGTTTGTCAAATTAATGATGCGTTTCAATCGTCACCAGGTAATGGCACGTGTCAACAGATCAGAGTCGTTGTGATTTACTGGTTGCCAGATTAATGATGCGTTCCAATCGTCATAAGATAATGGCTCGTGTTAAAAGTCATTGTGAGCTGCGTTTCCAAAGCGCTGAAGATTACTCATGCGCATATCATCTCTGGGTGATTTTACAATCTCCTCAGATATTTCACCAAAATTCGCTGACCTTTGCTAACGAAACAGTCAAGTAATACCTCATGTCAATGACAGTTAAATATATTGGGGGTGTATATAAGCACGAGAGGGTAGTCTCACTTGATAATTTACCGTGGCTTGCAAAAGACAACTGCAACCTTTCTCAGAGGCGAGCAAGCATGGTAGACTGACGAGTGATATGGACTTGTTACAAGCCATGGAGCAAATTGAGATCGAAAGTAGTATGATTTTATTCATATAGCTGAATTTTAGAATTACCAGGTATACGTCAGAGATGAATGACATATTTTATTGCGCGTGTGTGGCTCAGTGTTGACAGGAGACGAAGATAATATACATGTTGCCATGGATAATTATGCAATTGAACAAGCCATAACAGCGCTGGATTCTTTAAACAGCACTCAGCACACAGTAACACAAACTGGAGCTGGCGCTGGGATCGACAATGCCAAGAGTGGGTTTATTACAAGGTAATCATTTGAAATTTAAATGTTTGCTTTACCATTGATAAAAGAACCGGATGTGACTGTTTTGTTGAATTTGCTTCAGGTAGCTACTTTGGTCAACATAAGTTCTAATAAATGCTTGTCCTTTAATCGTTAGTTACCTGTTAATAACAGAGGGCTTGGTTTTAGCCATCACTCGTAATGTATCAGCGTGTTTTCTGAGACGCTCCGCCATGATCTATGTCTAGCGATAAGTATGGTTTGCGCCCGATAATACATGGTATTTATGCATGTAGGTATACAACTTTATTGGGTCATAGTATGTCAGTTCATAACCGTCAGTGATCTGGTGTTGCTTGCTTCAAATCAATAAACAAATAACCGTGGGGTCGTCAAGTTTCTTGCATCAAATCGTTGACGATCAACAAGGTTCTTTGTTGAGGGTCTGTCCAAAATTCAACCCCTCAACAATTCCACATGATGAAGTTGATTGCCCCCCCCCCCCACCCCCCATCTTCGAAACACCACACTATTCGGTCGGGTGGTAGTTCAATGTGACTACCTTTAATTAATTTATTCACAAAATAAGTTATTCCACTGTCCAGTCGGACCTATCATCACACAGGTAAAGGGGTGTTTTAAGGCTCTATCCATTCTCATACTAAGTTATCATTCACAGTTTCCTGTTCTTTTTAATAGATAGGTGCTGTGTGTTTTGGGTTGGGTGTCGTGATAAGTAGAAGTCCAAAAGAAATTCAACTGAGTTGTATCATCACTTTTATTAAATCGCCAATCATGTATATTTATGAACAAGGGTCACCGTACTTAAGTCGGGGATGGTAATAAGAGACGAGAGACGATTATTCTTAGTCTGGTTGACTATGGCACTGTAGGTTTATGCAGATGCTTGTAGTAAGATACTCGAGACTTGAATTAAGTTCTATTTGAGATGTATTTGTCTCCATTGACTGGCAAGCTCTTTCTTAGTACTTTCTCTGACTTGACTGTGTTGTCTCATATATTTTCTGAGGGTCTCTCTCTGAAAGAATATTCTGGGTTTTTTTTTCTGTATGTTCTCTTTTATTGTCGTGTGACTGATGCTGCCGTATTTATAGTGTCAGGTGGGGGTGGCTTGATGTTGTGCGCTGTGATTGGCTAATCGGGTGCTTAAGGTCATTCGGACTGACAATTATCAAGAGCTTTTAATTGGAGATTGAAAGGGTCTATGTTAATGGTCGAGGGAATTGACCGGATTCGAATTTTTACCTCAAAGGTTTGTACGTCCTAAACCAGGACTATATAATTTGTTAACTGACTTGTTCAGAACCTTAACTTAAAAGTATTTTAAAGGTTAATGTAAATTTTACAACAATTAACCTGTTACGAGTAAAAAGGGGTG
The DNA here is from genome assembly GCA_034190875.2 of Urechis unicinctus. NCBI lineage: Eukaryota > Metazoa > Annelida > Polychaeta > Xenopneusta > Urechidae > Urechis > Urechis unicinctus. The sequence continues at coordinate 55,982,128 of CM067343.1, read as the reverse complement.
TATTTCATTTGCCAACATTGATTTAGTTTTCATGTCCCCAGTGATCGAAATCTAACTGAAACTTTTAGGAGCGATGGAGAGGTTGCGGGTGTATGTGTTGTTAAACGTATGCGTGTATTTATGCGTTTATTGGGGGACAAAATAGTCATACACCCATAATTCGATTATATCCACAGTCATACGGTTCCCCATTTAGACTTAGCCAAGTGTTCAGCTACAAGTTAACATGTTACGTCGAATTTCTCAAGAGAGCATAAGGCATAGTTCAGTGAAACTGTTTTGCTCACACAATACACGCAATAACAAAGTAACTTGATATTCGTACTCTTTATTCAGGGCTCATCCTGCGCAGTGTGAGCGCATTTTCTGCCGGTTCTCTGCTTGAAAAACTCCCGTTCCACAGTCATTTCATGGTTCTTGGGCTTGTACGATAACATTGATTTCGTAAAACTTGTGTAAAGGCTTATTATCATATCCCACCCCTAAGACGATCCTCAGTCACCCCTCTTTTGGCCGCAATTTTTTTATTCGTCAAGGGATTGTATTAGCTGCCACCAATTGAAACAATCAAAGTGCATGATCACGCTTCCACTAGTGATTGGGCTTTTTCGTGTTCCAAAAGGATGACTTCCCGTCAACCTGGGATTGGTTGGCTTCAACGTCAATCAACGATACGGTGAGTAAAATAAGAGCTGTCCCGATTCTAAGAAATCGCCTGTGGGTAAGCTTATTTGATGCCCGAATCATTGGTTAAATGTTCTGGGCTACTAAACCACAGTATGATTTGAAATCTAAGTCGACCGGTATACAACGGTCCATCAACGTAAGCATACTCATTGCTGGTCACCTCCGCCATCCTGAATGGAAAAAAAAACTTTCTGCGTTCACTTATTTATGCACCTGATCGAGCTGACTTAAGGGGTTTGTCATGATCACGTGATGAACTAATTTATGACCTGGTAAATAACATGGTATCACACACGCAGGGGTTGTGTGGCTCTTCTAGAGAAGTTAAGCTTTCGGATCGCGTCGGGGGCAACCTTCCTCTGCTTTGCTGTGTCTGTTGTTTTTCTTAATTTTCGAATGCGAATGTAGTGACCTATTCAGTAAACAACTTACAATGCAAACCAACAATAGCCCCGTGGAATATATCGTCAGCAAAAAATATACTGCACTATCCGGTAGCAAAAATCACCTCCTTGTTACCTGGCGTCATCCCCGGTCAAAATCGGGGCCCGAAGAAGTACCTGATATCACTACTGCTTTTACCTGTTTAATTGGTATTTATGCTCCTTTAGCATATAGAAAAATATGTCTATAAATCTTGTTTATCCTGCTACACCAGATTTATGGGGCAGTGCGAATCAGGCAACTATACTTTCAATGGTGGGCACGGTTAAAGACTGATGCCTGTGACAGTATGGCGCAGTTTTCCTCCTTGACCAATTGGTCCACGGAGACGAAATGAATCTTGGTACCGACCTTATGATTGATGTTCTATGATCAGCGAGAAAGCCTTGTTACTGTGAGATGATATCAAAGGGGAGCATCTATGGAGAACATCAATGTGTTTAAAGTAATGGATTGCATTACATAATAAAAGAGAGCTCCTAAATACTGCTTGAATGGCAATGGAAAGGTGAGGGTTCTATGTTTACACAGGTAAAAGATATTGTAGTCTCAGAAACGCAAAGCAACTGATCAGAGATGCTACTATGGTAAATAACTAATCAAACCAGACTGTGCCACTTTATTTGAAACGGCATTTTTCAGCTAAAAAGTAAGACGACGAAAAACAAAACCCAACTAAACCCTTGTATATCGATCATGCGGTTGTAGACCTTATGTAAAGCTTATATATTTGTCATACTATCGATAGCAAAATACTAATGCAACTCTTCCAATAAAGACACGAGGATTCATTAAATTACCATTCTATATTACCGGTACCAATAGCGTGAAAAAGATCATCAACGGGTTTTGATAAAGAATCAAGAGCCACTGAGAAGCAATGCTCGCTTTTAATTTTTACCAATCGTGCCTTTAAACAATTGATCAACGTCAATAATGCCATATATGCTATTCTAGGATTGGATTGTTATCTTTGCAGCATATAGGTTTTAGCGCAAGTTGCAATGCGATTTGCACATATTTAAAGATTTGATGCCATCGTGATTCAATATATCTTAGAAATATGCATGTCAATATCATGAATGCATTGTATAACTCGTTGCGCCGTCGGCATCACGTTGGGCAACCAGCTACAAATGGGTAATAGTCTGAAACAGCTAGAAACACCTATTTAGCAGCTACATGATATCATCGTAGCTGTAGGTTATAAACACGACAGCTGCACATCGACTATCATGCTTTTGACGACCGCGCAATTGCTATCACTGCAACGAAATATATATGTTAGGATATTACGTACACAGGGTGGCTTAATGGCAAGAATATTTAGCTTTTGCGCTTTGCCTGCGTTATGATGCCTTTGCTAAAATGTAATTAAAACATTTTGTATATACATTTAATTAGATATAAATACATATATATATGAATATATATATATAAATTATATATATATATACATGTTTTATATATATATATATTTATATATATATATATATATACATAGAGATATATATATATATAGATATAGATAGACATATATAGAGAGAGATATAGATATATAGAGAGATATATCTAGATAGAGATCTATATCTATCTCTATAGATATATCTCTCTAGATCTCTCTCTCTCTCTCTCTATCTAGATCTCTCTCTCTCTCTCTCTCTCTCTCTCTATCTATATCTATATATCTATATCTCTCTATATATATCTATATCTCTCTCTCTATATATATATATATCTCTATATATATATATATCTATATCTATATATCTATATATATATATATATATATGGAAGGTGTCGGAGTATAGATAATTTTGTGACATTATGACTACAGATATTTGCCAGTCAACATTTTTGTGTTCTTGGGCATATTTCTAAACGGCCATGGCTATAGCAATTGTTTAGTTTTTTGTAATGAAGCTGTTGGCATGAAATGTATTTTTCGGAAGCAGTTGTTGCCTTAACTATTAATATACATTGTCTATTCCCTGAGCACAGTCGACAAAAAGTGAGGCATTACGAACTGTAGCTGTTAATATATAATTCGTTCATACACATTTGTATAAGAAATATGGCAGAGCAATAGCAAATGAGCATGCATCAGGTTCCATTTCTACCCTCACTGCTGTAAACCCTGATAAATAGTTCCCTACTCGTCTTATATATTACCTTCAAGCCATGAAAAAGAAGCACAGTGAGTGCAAAATAAGATGCATTTAATACATTAATATTTTCTGACTTGGATCCTGCGTCAAAATAATCACTTTCATATCCTATTGCTACCGGATACATTTGCGGAAATAACCGTCAAATCATCCATTCGCAGCACATGAGAACGGATGACGTTTCGAGATAATTCATAATGGCATATATCATATGCAACTATAATGACCACATCGTACACATTACAGAAATATTGGCAATTGTGTCCTCAATGGTTAAGGTCGTACACAAATAGACGATTCAACATCCACAATCGCCAAAAAAGTTATCCACGTTAATTTCAACGCCATTCTTTTCAATAATTAGAACATGACTGATTAGAAGACAACCGTAACATAATATGAACCTCATCTCAACGGTGTATCTCCATGAGGAAAGCCATTGTGATCTACATCGCATTAACCGTCTCACCAGTATGAAAACATAGCATAAAACGTGAGTAGACGGCTGTTTGGACTGTGTGCTGATTGCGGCAGTTCGCGGCAAAGCTTCAAGGTAAAAGAGGCATCATTATTTACCGGCGACTATCTATCTTCATCAAGATTGACGTCCGCAAATAGGACATGAATAATAAATCACATCCACTAATTTTGCATAATTCATCCTAAATACATCATAATGCGTACCAAGCACAACAATTTAGTAATGCAGTCATTTGAAATAACTGATAATCCATCACATATCGATTGCTGAAGAGAGTATTCAAGCAGGAGAATGCGAGACAGATGTGATACACAGCAAGGGCGTTTCATAGCAGTACTCATGCTTTACATTTTGACTACGCAATGTAGCGTATTAACTGCTAGATATATATTTGTAATAATGTCTGCGGGACCTTTGTGTTCTTTGTAGTTTGGCGCGCAATAAAGCATGCTGACAGTTCACAAACAGTGTCTATGATCACGATTATTGAATTATAGTACGATTACCGTTGTAACATTGGCGAAGGGAATCAAGCATAATGACCATTCGACAATGATAGAGAGTGCTGAAAATGTTCTCGGTATTTTCAAACAACCTGCAAGCACCCACCTGCATCGAAGTATCCCTGTCAAGATCCGAAACGTTATAGCAGTGGGAGTTGCCAGCGTTAAAACACTCACTGTGAGATATGAGATTCAAACATATTATGAAAGGCTGCGTGATGTTCAACGACAACCTTTAATTATAGAATAACAGGCCTGCTTTGAGATATCCATGACAGTAGTTTTCATATGCTCAATAATAAGTAAGTTCGAAAATGTGATGGGATATGTCACACCGACACATATAATAATGGTTAAAATATCTGTGTGAAGCACGCGCTTGGTGATGCTTCAAGTGTTTTATTATCCTGAAAACAATTATTTAATGAGATAGCTAACAACCCGTTCAGTAGCGTAATATAAGATCCTACGGAGTTTGCAATAGGTATCGGATTTTTTAAAGAGCGGCCAGAAATTAGAAGTGATACTCCACGGTTATTCCTCAGCCATATACGACCACCTCATGTACAGCTTCGTCAGTGGTTTGGAGATTTTATGTTTCCCTTGGGATTAAATCCTCCGCATTTAAGTTAGAACGGCAGAACCGTTAGCTGTTTGCTCTCTGGGGGCCGGATGAACCACATTGAATTAATCCCGCTTGTCGGCTTGGTTCCATCTGGCGGATTAAAGGATAATATTGGATGTACTATGCTGCACCTGTTATAAATAATATTCTATCTTCCCGATTGATGTTACAAAATATATAGGTGCTGGCTTTTTTAACGATGTCATGCATATCCAATGTTCATAATAACAAACCCCTCTCTGCCTAATAACCAACGATGAAGTAATTTGCTATTTAAATGTTCATATTCAACCCAAAAATGTTCTTGCTCGTTCTTGTTCTGTATTCAAGGCCCAACCTTTCTCCGTATTTAAAGTATTCACATTGAATTAAAATGTACATCAGGGTGGCAGTACAACTTGGTCAGTTACATGATAGGCAGCAATAGCTTGTGGCGCCTTGACCCACAACAAGCTACAACACAAGTCTGCCGTCAATTGTGCACAATTGTGCACATAGCTTTCGATTGATAGACTTGGTTACAGCTTTGGACAAAAACGGTTGCTGACATGTAAAACTAACCGCTATGCGGGGATTCAGGTAGTCCTAGGAGGAAGTTCAAAATGCATGGCTTAAATCGCTTAAAGAAATATCCCCACTTACCGCAGATGCGGTTTGTTCCATTCGTACCCTCCTTCGCCATTTCACATGGTCATGATGGCGGCTTATATTTGACCCTTGTGCGAAACAGACACAATTGCTAAAGCTGCAAATAACCAAAATGTTATACGCACTATGTAAAGTTATCTATTCACGTGGATATCGGAATTGGTGAGTTGATCATACAATCGCGAAATTTATATTGGTGATGAAGACCACCCACAAATGCTTCCAGCTTCGTTGTCGTCAACGTTAAATAGCTCGTCTTTCTGTGCCATATTGGCTTGCATGAGTAGTTCCCAACAAATTTAGTGCCAAAGTCGACTTTCGGTTGCATACGCGTTATGCCTGCAAAGTAACATTGTGTTTGCTATTCGTTCAATGTAAAAAAATAATCGAGCATTATGGTCGAATATTATGCTCCTGTACATGTGTCGTGAGCTGAATTCTAATTGCATTACGAAAGCCTCATCTTAATACTCTAATGCTCATCTAGAGTAAGCTAAATGTCGTTTGCGATTCATCCAGTCATGCGATGGAAAATGATTGCGTGTATGTGTCGTTAACTAGGTATAATTATTTCATCGGACTGAATATGCTTGTTTATATTCGCGAAACTTTATAATTTGAACCGATTCGGGATATAGTGACCCTTTCCATAGATGTAAGCAAAGCACTGATATCGATTTAATTAGTCCCAGCGATGTGTCGGGTAATGTTGTATATATGTCAGTGTGGTGCGCGATTTTGCGACTGACATATCACCGTAGCTACACGGGGCTAGGGCTAACCGCGTCACGTACAATGGCGTGAAAATATTTTACAGAACTACTATTACAGCATTGTAAGACGAATACAAATTGGCATGCAGCTATTGTAGCTTACAGCGATAAATACGATGCTTTAAGATGACCCTTAAACTCTGGCTGATTAAGCGAATACAACCACACAATTAATCATCGGTATACTTGAATCCACGATTGTTATTCTTATTGCGAATGACAACTGCGATCACCTTTATCAAGTCTTATTGCATTTAATGAAGGAAAACCTACTTGTTGTGACATGTTCCAAAGCTTTACTCGTCGAATTTTATTCTGCATGGACATTATTTCGAGTAACCTACATTTTGCAGAAAGAACGAAGATTTTTTTAAGGCTGCTGTAGATTCTACTGTGGTTAATGATTGAGAAATCAGATTCAATCCTTCGGAGATAAAACCAGAAAAGGTATGACTTCTTACCAACGTTAATAGATTTACTGTACAAGCATTACAATTCTATGGTGGGAATATTCCATTTAGAAATATTTTATGCGAATCATGCTCATATGTATCTAGTTGCATTACACATGTTGTCTTTCTGTTGTCATTACATATATTCAAACGAATCGTAAATTATAGTGCGTGCATAACGCGACAGGGTCAACTGGACTCTCTGTAATGAGCTATTGTAGCTTCTAATGTCCAGGTTCATCAATTGGAAAACGATAGATTGCTCGCGTTTACAACAGGCAATGTGCTCTTACTCTATTTCTAGTGCATAACGTTTAGTATGGAACGCATGCATGCGATCAGACAACGAAATATGACATATTTTGCAGACGCATGACGGAGCATGCCCATTGTTAATAAAGGTCTTTATTAGTCATCCTTTGTCAAGCCAGCACATCGCTATATGTGGTAGGCTGCGAGGCATGCATTTGATCATATATAGGCCTCTCTGGATTATCTACATCTTCCAAGGACATCTTTGACACATTTATGTAACTGTATGCCACCGGCAAATCTAGTCTTTGGGTGGGTGGACCTCTCTGAATTGGCTTAATTACCGTTAACAACAAGCTGAATATTGCAAGCCCCATCTGTATCACTATCCGCCGACTAGCTGCAATATTAGCCAGATGTAGAGCAGGTTCAAGTAACGGGCAAAACGTTGATGTGATATGGTGTTTTATCAGTTGCAACAATTGGCTTTCTTGGAGTATGAAGTACACTTAATGCATCGATGTCTATAACTTTGTAACATGGTGTTTTAGATGTGATAGACTTTAATATATCCAAAAGTGCTGCGACAGATTTATCAGTAATGATCAACCACTGATTATATAGATTTCAATTTGCATTGATTCACATATATACCGTCAATCACAACCGAACATGCATATTGTCGTAATAAAGTTTTGTGTTTCAACACATTATTAAGCTGACGTGGATTTGACTTTTCTACAAGTTAAATGCAAATGAGTATCCATCTCGAATAGATGGCTGTTAAGTATTAGATATCGATTACCGATATCAAAATGCTTCACGTGGTAACTAGAAAGCTGTCACGCAGACAAGATTGAAGACCGAGATACAAGTTGACATAGCATATTAATCTCAATCTTTCGATATGATGCTGTATAGATGAAGCATGGGCATGACAAATTTCGTGTGGTGCGCATGTATGTTGGCATCTACGTTTACTAAAGAGCGCATAAGCATCGCGCCTTGAGTCAGGCAAACTAAGTAAATATTGTTGGAGAATAATTGCTGGAAATTATGGGCAATGAATCTGGTCTTTTACAAACTTGTTGCGCGAGAAATGATCAGTAAAATGCATTAGGAAATACAAATATTGTGAAACACAAGGTGTAGGAGCTTAGAACTGCACATTTGCACAAGCTAAGCGCAATTCTGGTTAACAGACGCCTTAAACAGTTACAAAACACACGAATTGAAAATGAAACATTAGTCAGTTAATGCATATTTGCGCAAACGTATTTCGGACGATTGCGCATAAGACCTGTGTTACGATAAGCCCGCTACGCTATAAACCCTGCGCTCAGGTTCCTAAAAACGCTACACCAAACGTAAATACTAGTTAGAGCACATATTGTGATGTAATGCATCTGCGCGGTTGTTGCAGTAAACATAATGAGTATAATTATGAACTATCAGCAAAACGTTGAAGCAAATAATAAGAGTTTATGGTTTCTTACCAGTGTTTTTGCTCGAGGTAAAATCCTTCCTATAGCACGTTTACATGTTCGACTGTTTCAAGTGCAAGTGTGAAAGAGGCGTCCTAAAGGGGTGCAGTAAATGATATACTCGCAAATGCCTTCACGAAATCAAGCCATGATAAACAAACGCTCTGGAATACGCGTGAAGCAGACCTATCACTTGAGCTGTCCTATATTATCTATAAGTACATTTTATGTGCTGCACTAGCAAACACAGTCGAATTACCCAGGCACTGGTAGATCCCGTATTTCTCGATACGTCAGTCTATCATGTGCATCTTACTTTGCGGGGAATTCATCCGGGATTGCGAGAGAGATGTCAACAAACATGTGGCAAATTGTTCCATCGATTGCTCATAATATAGTATTATGGCCACGCAACATTGACATTATATAGCAAAATACCAAACCCTTGAACAATATATCCCATATGACCTTTTACTTTACGGATCATACACAGAGCTTGCTCATGTTATTGGGTTTGGTACAATCATTACAGCATTAATCATGGTTTATAGCTGTGTATACGACGATTGCAGAACGATTTGTCCTACTTATTGGGGTTATTACATTACGGCAATAATTATCAATGGTTATATGTCGTAGATAAACGGTGCCCATTTCAGTACACATATCGTATCCATTGAATTGTCAGAGTCACATTTTGCACAGCAATGAAACATCTTGCAAGAATGCGAATTGACTTGCTCGTGGCTGCTGGATGCTGCGATGATGGGGAATCGATTTAAGCTGCACTGGACTTGAAGGATGACAAAGAGGTGGTTCGATCAATATCTTTACATTAACATTGCGGATGTATAATGGTACTGGTTGTGCCCGCTTGCACAAGATCACAGAATGGTAATTCTATCATCTACTCACAAAAAAGCTTATATTCATAGCATTATCTATCACATATTGTCGTTTCCGCGCCCCAAAACAATCGCGATGTGTATACATATATTTGTTAGGATGCAGTATAGTTTCCTCTGTTGCCTATTTGCGCTGATTCCTACATTGCAAGGTACGGTGTATTTCCGTTTTGAGATACATCTTGTGCGATGTGCACTGGACCGCGAATCATAAGTTTTGAGCTTTATACTAGGCTGAATGCGCGTTGTTTGATTTACCCAACTTCTAATTGTTATCAAACCAAACACCACACATTCACTGCTCAGCTATGTTATCTCACATTATTCTCACATCAAATGTACGTATGTTACGGCAATTATATTATGATGGGAATCAAGTTAACGGAACCTATTCAACAGTCCTTTAGAATGCAATATGATTAGAAAACATTAATTTATTCAAGAGTAACGTAAAAGGTTGTTTTAAATGTCTTCGTGCCGCAATATGGGAGATCGCAGTGTTAGGTGTGGCGTTCTTGATAAAATACTGTGATATTCATTATATTTTGGCTCCCTGCAATCTCTTTATCGGCATTGTGGAAGGAGTTAACTCTAACTGCTGTCTTCATTCGCCTTCAGGTTGCGAGATATCCATGACAGTAGTTTTCATATGCTCAATAATAAGTAAGTTTGAAAATGTGATGGGATATGTCACACCGACACATATAATAATGGTTAAAATATCTGTGTGAAGCACGCGCTTGGTGATGCTTCAAGTGTTTTATTATCCTGAAAACAATTATTTAATGAGATAGCTAACAACCCGTTCAGTAGCGTAATATAAGATCCTACGGAGTTTGCAATAGGTATCGGATTTTTTAAAGAGCGGCCAGAAATTAGAAGTGATACTCCACGATTATTCCTCAGCCATATACGACCACCTCATGTACAGCTTCGTCAGTGGTTTGGAGGTTTTATGTTTCCCTTGGGATTAAATCCTCCGCATTTAAGTTAGAACGGCAGAACCGTTAGCTGTTTGCTCTCTGGGGGCCGGATGGACCACATTGAATTAATCCCGCTTGTCGGCTTGGTTCCATCTGGCGGATTAAAGGATAATATTGGATGTGCTATGCTGCACCTGTTATAAATAATATTCTATCTTCCCGATTGATGTTACAAAATATATAGGTGCTGGCTTTTTTAACGATGTCATGCATATCCAATGTTCATAATAACAAACCCCTCTCTGCCTAATAACCAACGATGAAGTAATTTGCTATTTAAATGTTCATATTCAACCCAAAAATGTTCTTGCTGTATTCAAGGCCCAACCTTTCTCCGTATTTAAAGTATACACATTGAATTTAAATGTACATTAGGGTGGCAGTACAACTTGGTCAGTTACATGATAGGCAGCAATAGCTTGTGGCGCCTCGACCCACAACAAGCTACAACACAAGTCTGCCGTCAATTGTGCACAATTGTGCACATAGCTTTCGATTGATAGACTTGGTTACAGCTTTGGACAAAAACGGTTGCTGACATGTAAAACTAACCGCTATGCGGGGATTCAGGTAGTCCTAGGAGGAAGTTCAAAATGCATGGCTTAAATCGCTTAAAGAAATATCCCCACTTACCGCAGATGCGGTTTGTTCCATTCGTACCCTCCTTTGCCATTTCACATGGTCATGATGGCGGCTTATATTTGACCCTTGTGCGAAACAGACACAATTGCTAAAGCTGCAAATAACCAAAATGTTATACGCACTATGTAAAGTTATCTATTCACGTGGATATCGGAATTGGTGAGTTTATCATACAATCGCGAAATTCATATTGGTGATGAAGACCACCCACAAATGTTTCCAGCCTCGTCGTCGTCAACGTTAAATAGCTCGTCTTTCTGTGCCACATTGGCTTGCATGAGTAGTTCCCAAACAATTTAGTGCCAAATTCGAATTTCGGTTGCATACGCGTTATGCCTGCAAAGTAACATTGTGTTTGCTAATCGTTCAATGTAAAAAAATAATCGAGCATTATGGTCGAATATTATGCTCCTGTACATGTATCGTGAGCTGAATTCTAATTGCATTACGAAAGCCTCATCTTAATACTCTAATGCTCATCTAGAGTAAGCTAAATGTCGTTTGCAATTCATCCAGTCATGCGATGGAAAATGATTGCGTGTATGTGTCGTTAACTAGGTATAATTATTTCATCGGACTGAATATGCTTGTTTATATTCGCGAAACTTTATAATTTGAACCGATTCGGGATATAGTGACCCTTTCCATAGATGTAAGCAAAGCACTGATATCGATTTAGTTAGTCCCAGCGATGTGTCGGGATAATGTTGTATATATAACAGTGTGGTGCGCGATTTTGCGACTGACATATCACCGTAGCTTCACGGGGCTAGGGCTAACCGCGTCACGTAAAATGGCGTGAAAATATTTTACAGAACTATTATTACAGACGAATACAAATTGGCATGCAGCTATTGTAGCTTACAGCGATAAATGCGATGCTTTAAGATGACCCTTAAACTCTGGCTGATTAAGCAAATACAACCACACAATTAATCATCGGTACACGTAAATCCACGATCGTTATTCTTATTGCGATATGACATTGCGATCACCTTTATCAAGTCTTATTGCATTTAATGAAGGAAAACCTACTTGTTGTGACATGTTCCAAAGCTTTACTCGTCGAATTTTATTCTGCATGGACATTATTTCGAGTAACCTACATTTTGCAGAAAGAACGAAGATTTTTTTAAGGCTGCTGTAGATTCTACTGTGGTTAATGATTGAGAAATCAGATTCAATCCTTCGGAGATAAAACCAGAAAAGGTATGACTTCTTACCTACGTTAATAGATTTACTGTACAAGCATTACAATTCTATGGTGGGAATATTCCATTTAGAAATATTTTATGCGAATCATGCTCATATGTATTGACTAATCTAGTTGCATTACACATGTTGTCTTTCTGTTGTCATTACATATATTCAAACGAATCGTAAATTATAGTGCGTGCATAACGCGGAAGGGTCAACTGGACTCTCTGTAATGAGCTATTGTAGCTTCTAATGTCCAGGTTCATCAATTGGAAAACGATAGATTGCTCGCGTTTACAACAGGCAATGTGCTCTTACTCTATTTCTAGTGCATAACGTTTAGTATGGAACGCATGCATGCGATCAGACAACGAAATATGATATATTTTGCAGACGCATGACGGAGCATGCCCATTGTTAATAAAGGTCTTTATTAGTCATCCTTTGTCAAGCCAGCACATCGCTATATGTGGTAGGCTGCGAGGCATGCATTTGATCATATATAGGCTTCTCTGGATTATCTACATCTTCCAAGGACATCTTTGACACATTTATGTAACTGTATGCCACCGGCAAATCTAGTCTTTGGGTGGGTGGACCTCTCTGAATTGGCTTAATTACCGTTAACAACAAGCTGAATATTGCAAGCCCCATCTGTATCACTATCCGCCGACTAGCTGCAATATTAGCCAGATGTAGAGCAGGTTCAAGTAACGGGCAAAACGTTGATGTGATATGGTGTTTTATCAGTTACAACAATTGGCTTTCTTGGAGTATGAAGTACACTTAATGCATCGATGTCTATAACTTTGCAACATGGTGTTTTAGATGTGATAGACTTTAATATATCCAAAAGTGCTGCGACAGATTTATCAGTAATTAACAACCACTGATTATATAGATTTCAATTTGCATGGATTCACATATATACCGTCAATCACAACCGAACACGCATATTGTCGTAATAAAGTTTTGTGTTTCAACACATTATTAAGCTGACGTGGATTTGACTTTTCTACAAGTTAAATGCAAATGAGTATCCATCTCGAATAGATGGCTGTTAAGTATTAGATATCGATTACCGATATCAAAATGCTTCACGTGGTAACTAGAAAGCTGTCACGCAGACAAGATTGAAGACCGAGATACAAGTTGACATAGCATATTAATCTCAATCTTTCGATATGATGCTGTATAGATGAAGCATGGGCATGACAAATTTCGTGTGGGGCGCATGTATGTTGGCATCTACGTTTACTAAAGAGCGCATAAGCATCGCGCCTTGAGTCAGGCAAACTAAGTAAATATTGTTGGAGAATAATTGCTGGAAATTATGGGCAATGAATCTGGTCTTTTACAAACTTGTTGCGCGAGAAATGATCAGTAAAATGCATTAGGAAATACAAATATTGTGAAACACAAGGTGTAGGAGCTTAGAACTGCACATTTGCACAAGCTAAGCGCAATTCTGGTTAACAGACGCCTTAAACAGTTACAAAACACACGAATTGAAAATGAAACATTAGTCAGCTAATGCATATTTGCGCAAACGTATTTCGGACGATTGCGCATAAGACCTGTGTTACGATAAGCCCCCTACGCTATAAACCCTGCGCTCAGGTTCCTAAAAACGCTACACAAAACGTAAATACTAGTTAGAGCACATATTGTGATGTAATGCATCTGCGCGGTTGTTGCAGTAAACATAATGAGTATGATTATGAACTATCAGCAAAACGTTGAAGCAAATAATAACAGTTTATGGTTTCTTACCAGTTTTTTTGCTCGAGGTAAAATCCTTCCTATAGCACGTTTACATGTTCGACTGTTTCAAGTGCAAGTGTGAAAGAGGCGTCCTACAGGGGTGCAGTAAATTATATACTCGCAAATGCCTTCACGAAATCAAGCCATGATAAACAAACGCTCTGGAATACGCGTGAAGCAGACCTATCACTTGAGCTGTCCTATATTATCTATAAGTACATTTTATGTACTGCACTAGCAAACACAGTCGAATTACCCAGGCACTGGTAGATCCCGTATTTCTCGATACGTCAGTCTATCATGTGCATCTTACTTTGCGGGGAATTCATCCGGGATTGCGAGAGAGATGTCACCAAACATGTGGCAAATTGTTCTATCGATTGCTCATAATATAGTTTTATGGCCACGCACCATTGACATTATATAGCAAAATACCAAACCCTTGAGCAATATATCCCATATGACCTTTTACTTTACGGATCATACACAGAGCTTGCTCATGTTATTGGGTTTGGTACAATCATTACAGCATTAATCATGGTTTATAGCTGTGTATACGACGATTGCAGAACAATTTGCCCTACTTATTAGGGTAATCACATTACGGCAATAAATATCAATGGTTATATGGCGTAGTTAAACGGTGCCCATTTCAGTACACATATCGTATCCATTGAATTGTCAGAGTCACATTGCACAGCAATGAAACATCTTGCAAGAATGCGAATTGACTTGCTCGTGGCTGCTGGATGCTGCGATGATGGGGAACCGATTTAAGCTGCACTGGACTTGAAGGATGACAAAGAGGTGCTTCGATCAATACCTTTACATTAAAATTGCGGATGTATAACGGTACTGGTTGTGCCCGTTTGCACAAGATCACAGAATGGTAATAATATCATCTACTCACACAAAAGCTTATATTCAGAGCATTAACTGTCACATATTGTCGTTTCCGCGCCCCAAATCAATCGCGATATGTATACATATATTTGTTAGGATGAAGTATGTTTTCCTCTGCTGCCTATTTGCGCTGATTCCTACATTGCAAGGTACGGTGTATTTCCGTTTCGAGATACATCTTGTGCGATGTGCACTGGACAGCGAATCATAAGTTTTGAGCTTTATACTAGGCTGAATGCGCGTTGTTTGATTTACCCAACTTCTAATTGTTATCAAACCAAACACCACACATTCACTGCTCAGCTATGTTATCTCACATTATTCTCACATCAAATATATGCATGTTACCGCAATTATATTATGATGGGAATCCAGTTAACGGAACCTATTCAACAGTCCTTTAGAATGCAATATGATTCGAAAACATTAATTTATTCAAGAGTAATGTAAAAGGTTGTTTTAAATGTCTTCTTGCCGCAATACGGGAGATCGCAGTGTTAGGTGTGGCGTTCTTGATAAAATACTGTGATATTCATTATATTTTGCCTCCCTGCAATCTATTCATCGCCACTGAAAAAGAAGTTGTCTCTCACTGCTGTCTTCATTTGCTATTGATGAGATGGGCGTAATTACTGGTGGGCAAAGTATAATTAAGCCCTGAAACACATAATGTTGACGTGCGAGTAGATTTTCATTAGGTTAACATCACTTCGAGGACCCGAAATAAAGCATGTATCGTTTTCGAGCAGTTGTTTTGCTTTAGATCAGCCTGCAATGCATTCGTGTCAGGATAGAATCTTGTAAATTATGGAGCCTTACATATTCACAAAATGTACTAACATATACATGATATAAAGGAAAATTAGCCTCCCCCCATTCCCTTACGCAAGTCCTCTGAAGATTATTTTGATAAACAGCCTCATTACTGGTTCAAGTTTACAATACTCCAAACCAAAAGTTCTAGGTAGTCCCAATATATTACTATATCCCTCATCATTGGGATGGCAAAATCTCCCTTGAGAACAGTTACTGTAATGCATTGATGACCACTTGCAGTTTATACTGATCGAATTATGACCAAGTTACTCGTTAGGTTCCTACTTGACTGGTCATATGAGCGCAATCTATGTCACGATCCTAGTCTTGAGACAACACATAGTCCCAGGGGCCTTGGCTGCGTGGTACGCTAACATTGTGATAGCATTCATTCCTCAAGCTCTGTTACTGATTTGTATTCTTCAAATAAAGCTTAGGAAATTGGATCACTCAAAACTTATGGCTACAAATATGATTATCAAAAAGGCAGCATGTAAAATTGCAGTGAATATCGTTCTCCTTTATTCACTGTTTGCTTGCAATTACATCCTAGACACGGAGGAGAATCCTTTCGTGGAAGTATTTTAGCCATTTAATTCACTTTCTCTAGCATATGTAAGCCTAAGTATGCTAAGGTATCCGTATTTTAGGTCTTCCATTTATTATAGAGCGGTACTTGGGCACGCCATAAAGATTGAGTGGACGATTGTGTTCTGGTGGTCAGTGTAAAAATGTAATTACTACGATCGAAATGCGTAACAATAAAAGAATGCATTCACTACATCATGATCTAATGTGGGTGGTCAAGATTGAATAATGACGAACGAACTTTGTTGTTATTACAATCACAGAAAATGAGTGGTTTTGTTTTTAACGTTCTTTTTTCCCGCCATGTGCTTATCGAGACCAACATTACATGGGTAGGGCACGAGTTTACACTGTTTGAGGGATATTCACACATTGTTAGCGGATAGTCAAACCAACGCCGCACTGAAGTTTGTTCGTGGTAGTTACCCCATAAAAGAAAGAGGCAATATCTCTTCAAGCCTATCCTAGAAGCAATACACCTTTAATAAATGTACCATAATATGTGGGTGCAGAACAAGGAAGCATCCGTAGAATTATACAGAATGCGTGCAGTAACCATATCTGAGACGCTGCTTCAAATTGAATTGAAGATAATGACAAAATCCCGTGTAACAAGGTTTTGCAAAGAAGTTTTTTGCGCAAATCGTTTTTTATTAGTAGCAACTGGGGTATATGTAGACGCTTTATTATACCATGGGCTGAGCTCATTACGGCAGGGCGGAAACATTACATTGTAACCATTCGGTTGGCCTGAATCAGCACCGTCAGTATTGGAAGGGAAGAATTAAAAAAACAGACACCTTCATGTTTATAACTGTTGCCTGGGAAGAGTTATGGTAACAGAAAAGAGGAGACCATGTTGCCGAGGTCAATCCTGTGCGAGGCGTTCGTATTGCGCTTAGCAAGTAGTCGCAAAATATGACTTGGAAAAGTATGTTTTGGCGCCGTGCACTTACTAGATGAAACTACATTTAGAACGTTGCAAGTTTTCTATGATGCGAATATTCTCCCAAAATGTTGAAACGCTAGACGTGAATTGGTATAAACACGGCATTGCGTCTATAGTTTCTGCAATGTAGGCTTGATTAAAAGGGGCAATTCCGTGGATAATTTATAATCTCGTGTTGATGGTAGGTATAATGATTGAGCAACTGTCATACAACACCGATATATCTATATCGAAAAAATCGGACGTAAACGTTCACACGTATGCCAATATCACTAGCAATGTGTCGAATAATAAGTTAGTAATGCTTTATTAAGGTAACATCAAATGATTTGGCAGACATCAGTACCGAAACTTGCAAGTGGGTCCGGCTACCGGGCTATATGATGTCAGGACGTAATACAAAAATATCTTTATAAGATAATACAATATCAACATGCACGTTGCTTAAAGTAGCATAGATTAGGATGTCATTATTAAGTATATGTATATTGCCACCACATCGTGCCCTCCTCTGGCTCTGCGCATGTGATTTGTTTATATTCGTGACTGGTTATGACTATATGCGTCGATGAATTTTTTTCAAATCAATCACTTCCTATGAAGAATACCTTGATAAGGTATACATTTATAAGAGATTTTGTTGGAGGGCGAAGTCAAAACAAGGATTATGTGAGGAAATGTTAAACGGATACCTGATCATCTTCATCAGTCGTGGCGCTGATTATTTTAGGAACCCGAAACCAGATAATTAGCATCACCTATATACCCTATTTCGTTCATCCGTCGGAAACATCAGTACGATGAGTTCATGCAAATATTGCTTTGGCAGTGTATCTTCAAAGTATTTCAGACTGGCTCGAAAAGTGAGGTGGTGCCTTGGAATCGCACATCGAGTGATTGACGATACGTCAATGCCAACGGCCGAGGACAGTCCACAGTGTGTGGCGCTCAATAGATGCAGTTTGTAATGGTATGTTGCATATTTCTAGCGAGGATGGACGATTCGTTCTAACAGAACAGCGTGTATACTTATGAGAATCATTTGAAAGGTGCTTCGTTTGTTTACATAATATCTGCGTTCTCGGGCACGATTAAGAACAATAGTTACACTCATAAGGGAAGCCGATCCACTCAGACTAGTTGATAGCCCCATATGCAAACCTCGACCCGGCACCAGTATAGGATATCCATGGTCAGCACCACTGCACTGACACTATCACCATTTTCATGCATTCCATTAACCAACTGACCACTTTCTTCGGCCCAAATAGTAATGAGGAGCTGCAGTGAGGGCTGGTTGTGAAACGCATCAACATAGGTTCTTCTTAACATATTCAAAGAGGTCCAGTGAAGGCCGGCTGAAAGGCACATCAACATTTTGTAACATATTCAGGGGGTCGGTGCCCTGATCCGTTTTCTGTTGATGTCCGTAAATACTCGCTTTTATTGACATCTTTTAAATTGAAGAACAACACAAACAGGAAGGTCGTGATTGCTCAATAGACGCCCCTAAATATCATTTAACTGCACCTTTAACTCGTTCACAGCTCCGCCGGATAAAACGTCTGTACATAGGATTAGCAATGTTTGTGGTTATAACATCGCCAAAAGACCAACCATCAAAACCCACAACGTGAAGAAGCGTTTTGGGCGCGCCATCTAGCATTTGGTGCGTAGCACTGACTTGATCGAGGTGTACATGAAGAGGGTTAAAGATGCTAAAGTTGATGGACGGGTCACTTTTGTAAACACCTGAAGTCAGCTCTTTTTCACCCAGACCGTCATCAATACCCAACATTTTTAGCACACGGTCGTCATTTTATTAAGTCTCAATATGTATTCCGAGGGTAATCCTTCCATCTTTATCTCCAATCTCCAAAATAAGGTTTATAAATTCAAAGGCCTTCTGCATACGTTTGAAGTTCCAGAGGCCAGGTAGAAAACGGACACTTCCTTTATCTGAATTCCATATTGCGACATGTGATTCGAGATTAAACCAGCTTTCAGTAAATGTGATTGATCTTAGGCCAACACATAGATCACTTGCACTGTTGTCTATAGCATTTTGCAGAGACACAGATTCGCCGCTTTGAACATTTGTCGGAGTTTGATACATAGCACTATGGATAAACAAGCCTTCAGATTCAATGGAAATGGGACATAAAACCGGTCTAGCTGTACCCACCTCATATAGCAGCTCATCCAGGTGCAAGCGGACCACAGTACAGAGGCATTCAAGGTGGAGTTGTCTAACCTGTTTGAGCACTACTTGGTGCCAAACATAAACGACTTGTAGTTGGCTACAGAACCAGGCAAATTGTGTTGTATGGTACGCAACCTCCGGCTGCAGTGTATCCGCGTTGGACCACCTTAACTCTGGAGTCCCACCAATATCGGCTCTTTTTAGATTTTATGTGTACTACACCATTAGGGGAATTCTTGACGAAATGAGGGTAGCACTACCAGATGATGCTACATGTTCAGCCACTATATAAAAACTCTGCCCTAAATTCGGTGGTCCTGAAAATACAGATTGGAGGATAAAAGGCGGAAACCCGTGCCTCGAGCGGGTCTACTTCACCCACCACAAGACACACGAAGTATGGCCGATCATTCATTTTGGAAACACCCACAAATCCGTCAGGCAAACCTTTGACACACCAACACAACAGACGACTTTGTTTTCCAGGGTGGAAAGCTACATATTGATTATATAAAGCAAGACCAAGCGGGTACATGAACCGAATTGAGTACTTACATACGGGAAAAATTTGAGGGCTTAACAGCCCTAGGTATCACACAGATTAACGACAGTATTCGAACCTATGTTTTGGCTATTCTTGGTGCTCAGGCGCATAACAGCTCAGGGATACTAGGAACAGACACATCTTTTGAAACACGAAAGCAGTTTCAGGCTAATATTGAGTATGTAATCAACTCACAAGTGGATATTTCCTCATCCATCAGCAGGTATCAAAACCTGCTCCAGAATGCTTCGCTCAAAAGGTTGATTATGTGTTTGGAACGGGCGTATACATGGCTCCGTCAGACATGAGCCTAGCCATTGAAAAGTAGCCGGGTACAACAATTTTGTTTACCCTCGCGTCTGACAGGTAGCAGATCAGCATCAACACTGATGTCAACGTCCTTGTTGCAATTTCAAATAGAGAAAGCTTGGACACCCCGCCTGATGATATAGACAGTCCCTGTCTACTTGTCCCGAACGGCGTTCCTGATAGACAATGCCCCGTAGGAAAAATGCACGAGGATGTGAAAACTGCTCTCATTGTGGGAGGAATCGCAATATTCTTAGCTATGCTTTGGCTTGCTACGTAGTAGGTCACGGAGTATCACGAGGATAACTCCCCCCATCGCCACATCTTCGGCCCATACATCTTCTGCCATCAAACCAGCTTGCGTCGATATGCTAGGGAGGCACTAGTGCCCCCTCCGCCAGTCAAAGCAAGTACCAGGAGCGAGATAGCCAATCCTATTGCAGTGAGGATGGAGGCAATTGTAATCCCATGCTCCCTGAATAGGATGCGGATACGCTCGGCTAGCATTGTGTCTTGTTAAGAGGTCTGTTGATAGTTTCACTGATGCGGATGATTTGAGTTTGCAGCATTTTTCGGTTTACAGAGGCAGCCTCAATACGGGCGCTAAGTAGATCCTTTAGCCCTGAAAGCTCATTCTCTGGATATTTCCATGCTCGACTATCACCCCTCCCATCCTCCTCCAGGCTTGCCATTTTAGCTTCCCGCAGTTTTATCTCCCCTTCTTGCTCAGTGATCTTAGCTAGGTTGTTGACCAGCTTACCCCTATGGGTATACATAACCATATTAAACCCTATTAGCTCTCTGGGTGGTAGTTTGTTGTTTGTTTGCGTACCTAGGTCTTCTATAGATTTATGAATGAACTCTGTGAAGCTTGTGGCATCTAAACCACCTTACTCTGTCATGGCTTTGGGTTTGCTCATTTCTTACTTCTCTGGAAGTGCAGCTTCCGCTTTAGCAGCAGCCTGGTCTATACCTTGGAAGGCTTTTGCTGCCTTTTTGGATGGTTCAGGGTTCATTCCAAAAGTCGACTCTCGATTCTGTATGAGTGCGTCACAGGAAACCTGCATACAACCAAAAAAGATACACTGTGGAACATTCTCCTAAATGTGCCAGCTCGCAGCATGGAGGGCATCCTACTGCTATTAAAAGACCAAGCCAATGTATCATTCGCCAGGAAGACAGAGTCATTCTGCAACCCAAAGATTACAAAAGTTGAGGTGACTATTGAGGGCATTCCCTGCTAACTATATGCCCAAGGCATGCGTGGCTACCTGCAGTGGGAATAGGTGAAGAAGGCATTTGCAACAGTGCATTGAACGTCTATATGTATATTGCTATGGATGCACAACTTAACATTAAATATGGCAGGCTCGTCAGCGCAGTCTACTTAGTTTACATTTTGAGATGGTCCCTGTTCGGCTATGGTTTGTGGGCAGACAGGTGAGGTAAAACCGTATTCATCCTCGACCTACTTGAAGGGCCCTTCGTCGATGCGTTTAAGCATATTGTGATCCTCTGCCCTACTATTTGTTTCATTGGTGTGGGATGATTCAGTAGTGATCGTGGTTGATTTCGGGAGAGCGGCTCCATGACAAATTGAGGGCTTTCCATCAATGTTTTAAGGGCGGGACTACCCTGTACATTATTGATGAATGTTTGGCAACAAAGGCCCTAACCAAGAAGAATGACATGTTATCCGAACTGGCCGTTAGCGGCCGCCATGCGCTGTAAAGTGTCTGGGTCCTCACCCTAAAGTACAACTCTGTGCTGAAGGACTTACGTGAGGAGACGCGTGGGTGGGTCTCTTTTATACCAAGGACCGTGACTCATTTGAAGAGGCCCTACGTGCGAATGATGTGATCCCAGCAAGGGAAAAACGCGTCGCAGTACGCCAGATACTAGCAATGGCCAAGCACGCAAAACTGCTGCTGAAGATTGATCAACTACTGCATATGACGTCGATGTTGGCCCTGACAGAAGCCGCTGCCTCAATTACAAGTTAAAGTATCTTTATCTGGGTAGTAGCGTCCTACCGACGCTGGGTTTAGCAATACATTAGACTCTCGAAGTCTATACGTATATTCATGGATCCTGATACCATCATTGTACAGAACGCTTCTAAGGACGCTGGCTTATAACAGAGATAGGCTTGTTGCTGTCATAGCTGGGGGTCAGGCCCATCAGTACCTTGGTGAGCAGTGCCTTACGATTGACCAGGTTGAAATAATGTCTGACAAAGAGATCACAAAGCTGTATGTGAAATACGAGGCTCAGCTAGGCGCTAGTACGACGCACAGGTATGGCAGTGCCAGAGTTATACTCAGATATTGCTTGTATGTTTCTACCAATTCCACCAGAACACCAGACAAAGCTTATTAAAGACCTCGAGGCGGACCCCTTTGTTGGACAAGCGCTGAGCACTACTACATGTGAGCTATATCATCACTATGAAATTTTCTTAGATCCACTTACCGCGGCTCTAACAACAGTTAGGCACTGTCAATTTGGAATTATAAGCACTGAATCAACAGGGACAGACCGAGAGGAAGCCACTACAAATTACGGGCTATAGTATGTGCTTAACTGCACTATAACATGTGCATATCTCTGCTATAAAACGTGCTTAACTCCACTAACTCGAATCAAGGGGAGACAACACAGGTAGAGCTAACTTCAGTGACCAGTGAGCGACCTGCAATAAAAGCTAAAAGGGTTGCGGCAGGACGTAAGGGTGCTGCAGCTCAACAAGCCAATCAGAATAAGCTTCACAGAGAGCTCCCTGAGGCTAACGCCACGCTTACAGACGCTAGAGACAAAGCTCTCGAGCCATCATCAACAAGTCAGCCTGTCTGATAGATGGGCTTGGCTAACCTGGGCTTCGCCTTACGTCATCAGCGGCATTAGGGAGTGTGAACTTATATGGTATTGGTACAGGCACAAACTAGTAGCCCCACGCCCTGAACAAGTTGTGGTACAAAAGCCAACGCACGTTTTTTTAATGGATCCTTTTTATGTAGAATAAGAGGAAAATACAAACTACTAATGGACAAATGCTCATCAACGCGCTTTACCACGGTGCAGTTGTTTGGGTGTATTAATAGGTTATGCCAAGCTCGGTAATATGGCTCTGGGTGGGGCTCTGACGGTCTTGATTTCACGCCATGCGACCTGACTATAGCTGTTGCCGATGTAACCCTAGCTATGGCCACAAAAGATAAATTAGGCTAATTAAACATGGGATTTTACAAGGTGATATACTTAAGTAATGGCCTCGATTGTGCTACTTGTTGGAGGTGCGCTTGTCAACGCCCTTGCATTCTCTGGGAGCAACTTCTTACTTCAATTGGACGTGGAACGTAAACGTCAAAATATGGCAATAGAACAGCTACAATCTGCTAGGGCAGCATTGGCTAAGAAGCGGATGTTGACGAGGTTATGAGTCAGTACTACCCGATTACAGGTAAATCCGTTGACCCGTTGGACTCTGAGCCTCAGCTTCCAGACTTTTACGTGCCCTCAGATGGGCAAAAGATACGTGAGCTGGTGTTCATTATCCTGGACTGGTCGTGTACAGCCTCGTTAGAGAGTTTGCATAAAGTCATAAACTCTATTTTAATTAGCATTTAGAAACTCATTAGAATATTCGCATATATAACAATGGATCACACGCAAGACATCTTCTGTAATCCTACTGGCTACTCGAAAGGAATTACAGCTATCAAAAAGCTTGCAACAGAAGCAAGGGTTTCCAAAGAAGTGCCAGGGGATGGCTAAAAAAGCAAGCTATATGACGTTGTGAAACGCCGGGCTAATAAGTTTGCCCTCACAGTGGTAGACGTGGCCTCATGCTACGAAGTGGCTGAGCCATTGACTATATAAGAGGCTTAAGAGGTCGCAGGTGCACTCAAAGTGGTATACAAGTGAGAAAACCTGCATTTGCAGGTCGACCTCAGCCAGGTGAGCTCTAGCAAGACCACCGTCATCGTACAACTGACACTGTGTGGTCACTCAATAGCTAATGGAATGGACACCCTGTCACGAAACCTGGTGAACCTGTACTATACTATTTATTAGATGAACCACTCCGTGGCTTTGCAAAAAAAGAGCTTTTAGTGGTGCCAATCGATACCCAGTTGCCACCACTCGGTGTTCTCAATTAGCCAATAAATATATATATCTGCAATAATGGTAGTATTTGCCAACAAGTGCCTGTGCATTTTGGTTGGAAAGAAAGCTTCTTTTAACAGGCCCTGTACGCAAGACTTTTGTAGAATACACAGATGTAAGATGAGACATGGTTGTGTTAATCGTCTTTGTACGGTTTGTCAGAAGGATATAAGAAATAACCTAGGTTGTGTATGGGTTGAGGGTACAATAATGCTAACCACAGACTTGCTTACCAAACAAAAAAGATTGCTTCACAACAGCCTACAGCCTGCAACACTGAGCACTGCTAAAGCATGACTCACTTGTTTACTA
Organism: Urechis unicinctus; assembly: GCA_034190875.2. Classification (NCBI taxonomy): domain Eukaryota; kingdom Metazoa; phylum Annelida; class Polychaeta; order Xenopneusta; family Urechidae; genus Urechis; species Urechis unicinctus. The sequence continues at coordinate 55,957,329 of CM067343.1, read as the reverse complement.
ATGACACTAGTGTTGAGAATAGAACTGGGATTTCCAAATGTATGTAGAACTAGGCGCTGTCGACAAGGTCAAAGTCAGCTTGCTCTCTAGTCCATGAGGTTGCAACAAATTGTTTTTCATTAAGAGAAGTGGATATCTATATTAAACGCACAATATGCAAACGCATTAAGGCCAAAACGACCATATTACAATTTGCAGTTTTAAACCACCCTACTCGTGCTCTAGGGTTGCACTCCAAGCACTTGAAAAGCATAATGAATTTGACCATGAATACAAGGAGATATTTTCTAGATTAAATGCTTGGGTGTCACCTCCAACCCCTGAGCCACGCAAAGCAGCCCCAGTACCCACGCCACGTTTTAAGTTCAAGAAGACTAAGTGGGCTGTAAAAAACTATTTGCGTGGATGAGTGAGGAAAGTCTCTGAGTCACACCCCCTCGGTTTTGACCTTATGATGTTCTTAATAGGCGTGCGTTGGCAGATGCGTAAAGTTTTGACTTTTGAGCTGAAAGAGCTGAACGGTATCAAGTGTCAGTTTGCCCTTCAAGTAAGACTAATGAAACACATCGATGATTGCAGCACTAAATATGTTTAGCCTGTATTGTACAATAAGCAGCTGGTAGTTCTCTCCCTAGAAGATATTAACGACTCGCTATACCCGAGTAATGCTAATCTCCGAGTGCGGTTGGAGAAGAGGACCAATAACATTTCTGGCTGGAAGTTTGAGGCGCTCACAACTCTGTGGATTGATAATGGTTGCTACCAGACATTCAAAGGTGGCTCTGACTTGTCGCTACCAAGTGAGCTGGCAGTAGAGAAGGCGATCATAAACGTAAAACACACAAACGACTACTGCATACTATATTCCTTTGAATCGGCTCTGCACCCGGTATCTAAACACCCACAGCAACCATCGAAGTACAGCATTCAGCGGCTGTTAATACTGTTGGAAGGTAAGGGGTAGAATATCCAACACTAGTGTCGCATATTGGAAAGGTAGAAAAACAGGCTAACGTATCCTTGAACGTTTTTGGCGGGGATGGGAGGGCCACTATGATACACAACATCAGAAAACATCCTGGTTCACGTATAAACCTCCCACTGATTGAGGAGGATGGCAAGTTTCACTACACGCAAATCAAAAATCTGATCCAGTTGCTGTATGATCAGAGCAAACATAAAGAGCGCGATCGACTGATTGAGGAGGATGGCAAGTTTCACTACACGCAAATCAAAAATCTGATCCGGTTGTTGTATGATCAGAGCAAACATAAAGAGCGCAAGTTCTTCTGTGGGAGATGCCTACATACCACTGATAAACTGCTCTCTGAGCACAAGCCTGGGTGTATGGGGATAAGGCCAACTGCTGTGAGAGTGGATATGCCTAAGGAAGGGAAGAACATGTTATTCATCCAGAACTGGCAGAAGCAGCTGGCTGCCGTTTGTGTTATCGACGCCAACTTTGAGGGGCTCCCAGTGAAACCTGCAGGCCCTGCAGAAAACAAAGGAACATCAGCCGAGGGGTTACAACTATGTAGTTGCCTGATGTGATGTTCCCTGCGTGAATAAAGGGTGCAACCTTGCAGAGACATTTTTTCAAGCCCTGCTACAGCAAGAGCTCAGGATCAAAGCAGTTCGGTCAAAACCTGTTCCCATGTGCATGACGCTAGAGAATAAAAGAGTGCACAAGGCAGCAACCCATTGTCATGTGTGTAAAAAAGAAGTAGACAAGGTCTGTGTCCGCGACTACTGCCATATAACATTTAAGTACAAAGAGGGCAGCCTACAATGCATGCAACCTTAAGTTGCTGTTGAATCCTTAAACAGCAACCGTGCCTGTAATATTCTATAACCTAAGGAGCTATGACTCTTGATGCAGGCCGTAAGCAAAATGGGAGGGAAGATGAACTGTATCACAAACAATATGAAGAAGTATATATCGATCTGACAATTACGTTTTATTGACAGTGCACAGATCCTCCTAGACTCGCTTGACAATCTCGTGTCTGCAAACAACCCGGACGACTTTGCAGTGACGGCTAAGTGTGAGCCTGATGAAATGAAACACCCGCTGCTACTGCACAATGGAGTGTATCCCTATGAGTTTATAGATGGCTGGGATCACTTTGTTGCCTCTCTGCCGCCAATCCAGGAGGTCTACAGCAAGTTCACTGAGCAAGGCATATCTGCTGCAGACTATGAACATGCACAGAAGGTCTATAACGTGTTTAGGTGTAAAAACATGGCGACTCTCATGACCTGTACCTGCGCACAGATGTACTACTCTTAGCTGATGTATATGAGATATTCGGCAAGACCTGTCTTAAACAGTACGTTGTAGACCCAGCTCACTTCTATACCAGTCCTGGCCGTTCATGAGATGTGCCTCTTAAGAGTACAGGGGTGAAGCTCGAGCTTCTCACTGACTATGACAAACACTTATTCATTGAGAAGGGCCTGCGCTGTTGGATAAATATGGTATCACATTGTCACGCTAAAGTTAATAACCCGTACGTTGGAGAAGTCGGACCCAACTTAGGGTGAGCAAAAATCCTGTATAAGCTGTTTCGGAGAGAATAGTGTAGATTACTGGGGGTGGGCCAGAATCACCTGTTTCTAAATTACTCGAGCGGCAACAATTTAGTCCCGTGCAAATCGGTCAACATATGCACAACTTCACCCTAAATCTCCTTCTGCGCATTACAGTTTGCAAGGTTGTTGCCTTTCGCAGCTAAGCTGAATGCAATAAATCAAGCTAAGTTGATTACAGAGGGGAAAGAGTTGAGTCACGAACGGAATCAGAATATCCCGTAATCAACTTTCAACATGCCGAGTAAGCCTTCATTGACAACATATACGGAACATGAATAGCTACTTTCCAACCTGGGCGACGCCGAGCAGTGTGTTAGCTACATTACAAGGAAGGGTTATTTGAAGGATTTTTTTTTTAAATGTTGGTGTAAAATGTGTCACGGATTCGTCGGATTGTTTGTCAACTTTCCTAATCAATAACCGAATTCTGTCATTGACCCAGACCGATAGAGTCAGGCAGTGGGTTACAGCGGTTGAGCCGCTTGAGTCTGGAAGTTACTTGGGCAGTGAGGGCGTATTGACGGTAGGGTACAGGGTATGCGTGATAATAGTAGAAAGTGAATAACGCGATGAGTCTTACAATTATCAATTAAAGCCAACGGTGAGAATATGACACAAAACCTGGTGGCTGAGAAGTGACACGCCATTATGAGTAGGAGAGTTGTCATTCTAGATGAGGGTCAAGTACAACAGCGGACACAATAACACTTTTGGCGATCGCATAGTAAATCAGCAGAACGATTCGTCTCATGGCTGCTTGATATTACATTCAGATCAGCACAAATTTGAGCACCTTAAAATATAATCTTGTACCTCATAAGCCAGTTTCTTTCATTTACTTGATCGTTTCTGAGGATTACAAACTTTGCCTATAAACTGTGAAATAATGGCGTCATAAATTTGATTTGTACACTGCGAGCTTCTAAATCCAGAAAAATCAACCCACGCGGATATTGCTCTCTCATGGTTATCATATTCATAAAACAGTGCTACAATTATCGACTTACATTCGTAACCGTATTTCTGGATGTTGTATTGACATATGTTTTCAATTTTAGAATCGACATTTGCCTAATGCAATACCAGAAAGTCAAGAACTAAACTCCGATTAATTCATATCATTGTTTCGATTTGTATCACCTTCATTTTAACCCCTAATGTAATGCTTAAAGCCAAAGACCACACTAATTAATAAAGCATCTCGCATGTTTGACACCACATATTAATGATCAATTATATTAGACGAGGGCGCGAAAATGAGCCAAATACACACCTCAATGCCTTCATCAAACTGTGCCGACTGCACATTGATTTATTAAATTTGATGTCCTTTTCTCGGTCTGAGTGCTTTTGCGCTGCACGAGATACTTGAGTATCGGCACGACTTGACTTCGTAAGATAATCACATTCTGGTTATTCTGATCACCTTTCGTCTTCGAGTTCCAGCCATTTTACAAGATACGTCTAGCCTGGCTTACCATAGCTATAGATGAAGCCAATCGTGTGAATGTGAGCTCTTACTCACCTACCTCAGAATTTGTCGTTAAGATTAAGCTTGTGTTTCAGGCTGTTATCCCTAATCCCTGTAGGATGTACGATATTTAAACTTAGCTCTCTATCCCCATATACCAGTACCACGGGAAATAAATAAATACCAACATATGGGTTGGTAAAGCTGCTATTGCCAGTTTAATTGGTATTAATATCCCTTTAGCATATCAAAAATAGAATCATATATATTTGCTGTTCGTAGAAATACTGCCAACTCAACCTGTCTGTAAATTGTGTTATCCTGCTGCATCAGATATACAGGGTGGTTCGAGTTGACCATGTAGGCTTGCAGTGGTAGGGAAGGTCAAATGCGGATGGCACGGTGTTCCGTATTGACCAATTAGACCATGGACACGAAGTGAATCTTGATACTGACCGCGTGAATGGTGTTCTATCATCAGCAACAAAGCCTTGTTATTGTGAGAAGTCATCAATGGTGAATATCTAGGGAGAACATAGATGCTTTATTAAAGTCGATCCAGCATTTTACTGCATAACAAAGAAGGGATCTCCTAGATACCCCCTACAATGGCTGTGGAAGGGTGAGGGTTTTAAGTTTACACAGGTAGTAGATATTATCGTCTCATGATTGAGAAGCAAATGCCCTGAGATGCTTCTATATCAAAGACCTCTTCACACCAGATTGATCCAATTTATTTACAACTGCCCCTTCCAGCTAAGACAACAAACAACAAAACCTCATCGATCCTGCGTTTGCGGATGTATGGACACGAAAACAATTCATATGCAATTCTTTGATAAAATGAATATGACCAGCCGTTTTTGGACAACTTCGGTATATCACGTCCCTACAACTCGCAATAGCAGATTCACAGATGGCGCGTTATCATGCCAATGATGAGTGCACCATGCATAAAGGTAATGTGTAGTTACATGCAACAGATCACACAGAGAAAAAAGTTATCAACAGTCACTTCACTCCTTTGCATTCTTTCATGTAAAAGGATGTCAGCAAAAAAATAAGAGCGCACGAAGTCGCCACTGAGAAGCAATGCTCTGCGTCAATTATGACATACATGCTATTCTAGGATTTGATTTGTAATGACAACCATATCATTGTCGTATCATACTGTTATGATGGACTCTAGCTTGAATTGCGGCTGCATTTGAAAAATATATATGCCGAATGTCTGCTGCTTTGACGCTTGTTGAATGCGTGTTCAAATAAATAAAAGTCTGATGCCATCGTGATTAATCCAAAGTCTGAAACAGATATACAGATGTGCGTTACAAAGCGTAACGATCGCAATATTGCTTAAGCGTTTGCAAATGCAAAGAAACGGGTTATTTGTACACTCTAGTGTGGACGTTGTACTTTAATTTCCGATGGATATCAAATAAACATGAGTGATGATGTGGGGTTATTGATTCACTGGCGTTACGCACGCTGACTAATTTGTTCAGTTAAATTCCCTGCTACCACACCATACTATAGATAAACATCGCAGTATCGTGCACGAAAAGAATTAGCAGGATTCACATGTATCAACCGTACGATAGAGTTGCGCTTGTGACAATAAGAGTCACCAGCCACCCACATATTCTGCCTGATGAATCTACCATACTTTCACTGACAAAAGTTAAACATGGTTTACAATAAAGACCCGATCAAGGGACATATTATGATATAATATTATCTTTATCGTATAAAGCTGCCAAACATTTTTATGGTATTGAATGTACATGTGAATAAATTTTCAGACGCTCTAATGTGTAATGTATCTTTCCCAATATATCGCAAGAGCAACTTGTCCGTTAATTGCTTAACCACTAAGGTGTCTTTAAAGAGGGAATTAGTGCACTAGATTTGGACACATGAAGGTATAACGATTGTGGGCATGTAAACTTCAGAGAGTAATCCACGTAAACTGGATGCGGAATGATGAATGATATACAAGCCTTATTTAGGGTTAGTACTGTGGAACCTCACCAAGGGCGCAAGCAAGCCGTTGAACGAGCGTCGTTATTTTAATCAGTGTGCTGTTAATAACGGGGACAAACACAAACGGCCTGAATCCTATACATTAGCTATATAATATCTTTGTAACGTGCAAATAGAAACATTGAAAGCAATTTTAGTGGGTAACACCCTTAACCGCTTCTATGTCAATACATGTGTTGCTATATGCAGTTATTGTTAAGCATCAATCCAGCGCTGTGGGATGGTCGGGTAGCACTCAACGTTGATATGGATGTATGGAGAGTGGAAGCAGGTCAAACGTAATGTTTGGGGTTTGATATATCAATGATCTGTATTAGATCTGTAAAGTGCATTAAGAAGCCAGGTGGAATAAACGCACTGAAGTCAGCAATGTTATAAAACTTACATTAATGTAAGAACCTCATCATTGGCTTGTTTTATTACTAATGTGATAATGATAATAAATGCATATATCGCAACGTTCAGGGGCGCTTTACCTCTAGGCTATAACCTATGTCAATATATCATATGGATCCCTAATCCCGTGGTTTAAAGTGAATCCCATTAGGTATACAGAACTTGCATTGCGGATCACTGGCTTCATACTTTACCACCCGTTCATTGTAAATGAAATCGAGATTATTGGTTTGAATCAAAAGGGAGTAGAAAGTCACCCATAAGTGTCATCACAGGCAATTTTCCATTCCACGTCATTCATTGAAATTGGAAGCAATAAAAGTGATTGTGGTTTAGCTATTTATCCGTGTCGCCGAGCAAATTGAACATGATTGCACAGCAGTTCTAAGAAGTACTGACCCAATGAAATCCACTGGAATAGTACGAAAGAAGTCTCATTGGAGGGCTAAATGTTAAGAAAAACAATGAGTCAGATTGTGCTCAGTATCGAGAAAAACTACAACACTGGCATCAAAAGTTATTAAAATGAAGCACCAACATTACCTATGGATCGCGCAAAGCTCAAAACACTACGAGTCATTAATAGAACGCTTCAACAACGGGTCCAGTTGTCCTTGCGCAATAATGCCAGGCTTCAAACTCAACAAATGATATATAACTATACACATATATATATATATATATATATATATATATATATATATATATATATATATATATATATATATATATATATATATATATATATATATATATATATATATATATATATATATATATTTCATCTATTCATGTAGATGTATATTTATACATATATATATGTATATATATATACATTTAAAAAAACTATATATATATATATATATATATATATATATATATATATATATATATATATATATATATATATGTATATATATATATATATATATATATATATATATATATATATATATATATATATATTATATATATATCTATATCTCTATATATCTCTATATCTATATATATATATATCTATATATATATATATCTATATATATATATATGTGTGTGTGTGTGTGTATGTATGTATATAGGGCATTATTAATTGTAACGAAGTCATATATCAATAGCTGACATTCCATAACGTATCGATAGCTTAAGAGAGAATTCAAGCAAGAAAATTAGACACAGGGGGAAAACAGAGTGCAGATGTTTTATAACAGTGCGCATGGCAGAGCATGTTTCACACTACGCAAAGAAGCTTATCTGCAGAACCTGTGTGTCCTTTGAAGTTGGGTGCTCAATAATGCAATAATGCATGCCGACAGTTCGCAAACAGTGCCTATGATCAAACAAAATTGCATTTCTAGTATGAACACCGTTGTAGCTATTGATACCCGTTAACTTGAAATATCCCAACTTATGCCGATTTGGTGCAAATAAGGCAAAATCAAAAGAAACAACGCAATAATTTTTTTACGATCCATTGCTGACAACTTATTGGACACCATGAATGCACAACGTATTCTGATTAGAGATATGGACAATCCGCCGGCAGTTGGTTCCTGACAATAGAGTTTGATGTGCCTATTTATATGTTATGATTACACGGAAAAGAAAATTAATGTTAGCTCCTTATAAAGACACATTTCAGAAAATGCAGGTCTTACGAAGCAATTGATTGCACTTTCAATTAATCGTTCTTATTATTTTGATTTAATATTAAGTATATCTGATTCATTTCAAGCATATTAGGGTAAACAGTATTGATAAGAAATAGCTATCATTAAACGGCAAATGCCGTGCAGTTTTATCTAACGAAAGATGGGGGCGACTTTTCTTGTGCAATTCCTTCCATTATGACTACTTGTTTAAATTGTCTTCTGCGACTATCACGCACTTGATCACATGTTAAATCAAACATGAATGACATATATATAGCTGTCCTTCATTTTCAAGAAGATGGAACCGGGTTAGCGCCTACGGCGTGCCAGCTATGATTGGCCTTGTACTACGAGCATCCAACTACTGTTTAAGAGGATAGAAGGAGCTGTGCCTTTGCAAATCCATATCGACTACACAGAAGAGGATTAATGTGAGGGCTGCTGGTAGACAGATGAGTTAATAACAAGGTAAAACAGGAGTAAGCCAAGGAGCCACGAAAATTGCATATTTAAACCCTGACGCTATATATCGATGGATTTAGGGAAGTTTTTACATATATTTACCGCTTGAGCACTGTAACACAATAGCCTAACATGGGTTTATCGCTCCAACAGGATGACGTATCAAAGCAAAAGTGAAATAGCGAATTGAGATGAGTGATTTGTTAAACGCATTGAAACATAACTTTTCAGAATAACTTGTCGACGGCGATGTATTCAGGGAGTTATCACGTATGTTTATGATTGCCATAGCTTGACAGTTATACTGGATGGGTTAAATTGATGTGTTGGATGTGAAGCAATTGATGGGCAGTAGATATTTGACGGCTTTGCGGATGTTGAACATGTACAAAACGGTATTCGCTATCATCAAGCAAGTTAATTTAGCGATATGAATCATTGCGACTAACAAGAATGACTTCTAGGAAACGTCTAACTTTGGATGAACGTATCCCATGACAATTCAACCCTTTCTAGGTTCATCGTTCTAATATATCCTTACGTCATATTAGCATACAATCGACACCGGAAACACCAATGTGATGACCATACGACATTTATAAGGAGTGTTGAAAATGTCCTCGGTACTTTGATGCGACCTAGCAGCATATACCTACGTTATAGTTTCACCTTTCGACTACCAATGTCAAAATCACATGCGTTACGACAGCGATGCAGCCAGAGAAAAATACCCTCCCTGTGAGATCTGACAGCAGAACTTATAATAAATGGCTGTGTGACTGTTAATCAGCAACCTTTCATTAAAAAGAACGGCCCTAATTTGAGATATCCTGGACGGTACTGTTCACATGCTCAAAAATTAATAGGGCAATATATCATTGCCTTTAAGTAAGAAAGGCAAAACGTTTTCTCCATGAGGGCCGGCTTGACAACCATGCGCGATTCCCGTTGGTCGGCGTGATGTAATCTAGCGGACGCTAGTTTTGGAAATGAGACATGGAAATTGACCGGTGTGTAGGCATTTAAAGAGGCCTCGAGTCAAATTCTAAATGCTTGTTTTAAACCGCTTTATAAATTATCACATAAACTGAACGAAAATGCGTTTTGTCATCTGCGCAACCGCCTCCACCATTTTAAATGGTCATGATGCAGGCCTATGTCGGTCCAATGTGCACAACAGACACAATTGCTAAAGCAAAACCCTTAAGTGCGTGTAAAACGCAAAATTGTTCACCGGACTCTCTGTAATAAGCTACTGTAGCTCTATTCGGAAAATGACAGCTTGTTCGCTTTTTTAATAGCCAATGTGATTGTCATCCATTAAGTAAATAATCAAACGCTTGCATGCGATCTGACATGGAAATATGACCATTGGTGCCAATCGTACACAAGGTTCTTTATGTATCATCCCTTGTCAAGCCAGCATATCGCCATATGGGGTAGGCTGCGAGGCACGCATTTGTTCATTTATAGGCCTCTCTGGTTTATCTACTCTCACAGTGTTTTTTATGAATAGAAAATCATCCAAGGACATCTTTGACACATTTATGTGACTCTATGCCACAGGCAAATCGAGTCTATGGGAGAGTGGACCATTCGCAATTGGCTAAAGTAATGTAAACAGCAATCCGGGTGCTGCAGGCCCCATCTGTATTACTATCCGCCGACAAGCTGCAATATTACCTTCAATTAACGGACAAAACGTTGATGGGTATGGTGTTTTATCATTGACATCATTTGACATTTTTTTTACTTTGAAGTTCAATTTATGCATCGATGTCCGCCGCTACGTGATATGTTTTAGATGTGATAGACTTAGATATAATCATATGTGCTGTGACATATCCAAAATGTAAAGAACAAGCCGTAATTTGATATATTTCTATTTGCCCATTCAACAATGTTATGCCAAAAAGAATATTGTTGCGGCAAAATTATTGTTTTATAACCGATTATTAAGCTGACATGGATTTGACTACCCTACGAGTAAAGTGCATTTCATGGTATCTATCACGAATAGATGGCAATATAGTTTTAGGTATCGATTACCGATTTTATAAAGCTTCTCGTGGTAACACTCATTGTCGAAGACCTCATTGTAAAGACGTACGTATATTTGGAGTTGATCACAGTGATGTATTTGGAGGCTTCTTTATGATAAACATATCACTTGAGCTTATGTTTTTATGACAATGTAGTTAAGTTATTTTTGACAATGTACACAACAGTAGTTTTCTGCACTCAAAATATAATGTGTAAATAAGAGCACAAATAAGCATTGTGCTTAGAAGATGAGGGGCGCTGGTTTCTGCACTGTGTTGATCTGGATGCGTTTGCCGCTGAGGCCAAGCTGAGATATATCCATTGAGCATTGCGGGCAATCTATTGCCAGATCGCCGTTTCCGAAGGCCTATAATCCAAGGTTGAAAAGAAAGCTTTGCTAATGCTAGCCTGGCCGCATTATAAGGCATCTGTCATCATTCGTGCTAAATTGTTTGGGTCGTTCGCCATGTATTAACTAGGAAGGAGCTTGATATAAACGCCACAAAGCCTGTTTATATAAGCAAAACTGGGACATAATATATGAACTCTCAGGAAGACTTCAACACTTAATACCACGACAAGATTTGATGTGGCTCATTATTTTCGGTTTTATGAGAAGTCTAAAACCAGTCTATAGAGCTGTTTGAAAGATTTGTGATATACTTTTCTTCGAGTGAATCCCGCATTGTTTGATGGCATATCATATCCTCCCTCCAGCTATTCCCTTAGTACAATCACTTGAAAATAGAAATATACGACAAGATTGATTGACCGAGATGCAAAGTAATTCTGCTGATTGATCTCAATCGCTCAATGCTGTATAGATAGCATATGCGCACGGCTAAATTCTTTGGCGGGGGGGGGGGGCATGTTTGAAGTTAGTCTACATCCCCTAAGTTACAAAACATATGAATTGCAATAGAAATACAGGCAATTTATTGCATATTTTCTGCAAACGTATTTCTGCCGATTGCGCTCAAGACCTTGACTATAAAACCTGCAGTCCCTAACAAAGTTAGTCTACATCCCTCGATTCAGGGGGTTCGCTATTCTCCACCGCCTCTGCATGCAATATGTGGCCGAGTGCTCCAACCGGAAAACTAGCTTTCCAAATAAGACAATGCTGGGTATTTTCCGTGGTTACCTTGCTGGCCAATCAAAACACTTGAGTCGCGTGGCGCCCTATCACTTCAAAGTTACAAAGAGGGCGTTCAGTCGGCGATTACCGGATTTAGCCAGTCGTACCACAGGGGTGCAATGATTGATCTTAGCGCGGGTTAGTTACTTTATTCGTTATTTCACATGCGCTTTCACGTATTCAAGCCACGCGAAGCACACCTATCAATTGAGCTCTCCTATATTTGATTTGACAGACCAACGATATACAGCAGTGGCGTTTAGGTATATACCTCAGTAAGAGTGGCACACAAGCCATGCACTAGCACCGAGGCAGAATCAGTGAACCGTATCTTAATTTATCAGTCCTAAGTAACCATGGAATTTCGAACTATTGGTAACTGCCCCGAGAATATAACACCTCCTATAATACTTAGGGATGCATTGTTTGTTTACAAATAATCTCTAAACTAGAGACCAACAATTTTTTGGTTATTCTATCTGTATAAATTTTTTGCAATCTTCCAAGACAATAGAACTGCGCTGCAATCATTCAACATATTATCATATACAATGGACTTAGATGTTGTTCCTAGTCTTACATTGACTTACAGGCCAAAGGGTTATGTTAGGGTATCATTACCAAATTGATGTGATTACTCGCAATGCGTTATTTTTCACGCTTTATAGTAGTAGAAGTTGTTGCTTTTAGTGTAAGTTACGTCGACGCCACAAGACAAACAGTGCGCATGCTGTGTTCATTAAAACGCATAAGAAAACTGTAGCAAACACGCACGGTCTTCACGGTATATGATTTTTATAATCAGTTGATTATGTGTCAGTTGGCTGATTTTGCACGATACATGTAACATTAGTCAGGACCGAAGTCACGCGGGCTCAAAACTTTAAGACTTACTACTATGCATTATTATAGTTGGACACGGTACCAGGGCGCACTTACTTGAAAGAAGCGTACACGTCAGAGCAACAGGCAAAATGCAATGTATCTGAGCGAAAACGAAAACGGCATTAACGACGCTTGTAGGGATATTGCTGCTACACCAGGCCCAACATTATTGATTGCGTGTATGTTCCCTTCTTTACTTTTCAGAACATTGCTACTGTATCGTATCGTTTTGTTCCATAACTATTACATTGAATAATTTGGATAGTGATAGCGGCACAGTTATGACTGTTAGCGAGATGAAGACTGAACAAGGGTAAAGACATGGCAAGGAATTGGGTAGTGGTAGGTACCACCTGACCTGGCTCAAAAGTACACATTTCTCACATTCAGTAAGATATCGTCGCCAAATTACTCGTATAAAACAATCTCTTTCAGGCAAGTCGAGTATTAACAACTAGATTATTGTAATGCCAATATGGCGATATGAAGAAGATTAAGATAACAGAATCGTATGTGAAAAAATAAATGCGTATAAACACAGGCTGAGTTATATGTGTTACATAAGTATAAACACTTTCAATTTCAACCAAGCAAAGACTGCCTCCCTCTGTCAACGGTTTTAATGCCTTGGGGTTTCTTTTTATCATCGACGATGTAGCAATCATGCCAGTTTTTGTGTATTCACTAACAAAATCGTTTGTATTTCACCGTATTCAACAAATTTAATGCGTTTAAAGATGGCCAAGTACAAGAAGACTTAATAACAATAGTTGCGACCAGACCGTTAAACAGCAGCATGGGTCGGCTCATATCTGCCTGATATCGCATTCAGAGCAACACAGACACCCACACGTTTAATCTTGTATCTTAACCGTCCATTCGCTTAATGTACCTGTTGAGTGATTGATGCCGAGGATTACAAACTTTGCCCATTAGCTGTCAATGTAATGGCGTCAACAACCTGCTGTGTACACAGCGAACTTTTATATCAAGAAATATGCAGCCTACGCGAATATTGCTTTCTCATGGTTATCTCATTCATGAAACAGTGATACCGTTCCTGATTTACTGTCGCAGCAATATTTCTGCATGTGGTAATGACAATGCTTTGATAAAATTAGTATTGACAGGCCTTTTTGGACAATTTAGGTTATTGTTATTCAGATTGCTTAAAAGTGCAATAGTCGGTTCACAGATGGCGCGTTATCATGCCATAAATGAGTGCATCATGCACGAAAGCACTGCGTTGTTACAGGCACCTGATATCACAGAGAAAAGTGTTCAACCGTCACTTCACTCATTTGCATTATTGCATGCACATTATGACGGATATCAGCAACGCCTGCCCCCAGTACGTCAAAGAATAATGGCGCAAGAAAACAATTTTGTGGTATGACACCAAAAACAACAATAGGCCAACCATATGAGTACCAAAAAAGGTTTGCAATTAAAAGCTTTGACATTTGTCCTACTAACGAAAAACAAAACTGGTGCGTAAGTACCATTATGTATAACCTCTACCTATAGGGAGACACAGATCATCACCGGGGTTGTGATAAAAATTGAGAGCAAACAAAGTCGCCACTGAGAAGCTATGTTCGCCTTTGGTTTTCCCATTCGTGGCTGTAAAGATATGTTCGACGTCAGTAATGCCATACAGACTATTGTATGATTAAAAATGACAACCATACCATTGTCCTATCATACTGCTAGTAGCCTATATGATATGAACTCAATATACATAGCTTGCATTGCAGTTATGTTTGCATCTTATATATCCCGAATGTATGCTGTTTTAGCGCATGTTGAACGCGATTTTCACATAGCTAGAATTCTGATGTAATCGTGATTCAACAAATCGAAGGAATATGCATGTACATTATCAGTACGAAAGCGATGCATAAATCGTGGCGCTATCGGTAACACGTTGAGTAAACATGTGAATATGGGTAATGGCCTGAAACAGCTGGAAACGCAACCCAAACACCTTTCATCGTTGCTATATGATATCATCGTAGCTGTAGGTCATAAACTCGACAGCTCCACATATACAAGCTTGCTTTTGACGGCCGCGTAATTGCTATCACTACGACGAAATATGTTTGTATGGATGTCGCGTACGCAGGCTGGTTTAATGGCCAGAATATAGGGCCGTCAATGGATGCTGTGACAGGCCGGATGATAAAACCGATGATACATATATATTGAGGTTTACTCTTAAGAATTATATGTTTTCATTATTGACATCTCACGTTTAAGCCGCTGAATCGGACTATACATTGTAGTATAAAACTAAACAGATTCTATGTGAAACTGAATTGTGGTATTATTAGGGCCAGTAGTAGGTAGCGATATAGTAGTTAGAGGCTTCTTATTATAACAATCGGTCGAGAAGTGTGCTTTCAAAGTAAACAATAGCACAACTAATTGTTATAAATATATATATAAATGTTTATCGCAAACAATATCTATGATCGCAACACTAATCACTGTTTAAGGGGGATGGTCGTGCTGTGCCTTTTCAAAACCATATGGACAACACGGAAGGCGATTAACGCGACTGCCACTGATCAATAACTTCGTAAAACAGGAGTAAACAAAGCAGCCAAGAAAATTGCATAATAAACCACTGACGTTATATATTGATGGATATAAGGAGGTTTTGTTAAATACATTAACCATTACTGCTCTCTAACACATTAGGCGGACATCGGTTTTATTTCTCCATCACAGTACGTCGGAAGAATGCATGTTGTTGACATATAGCTGGAGGTGACATCAACGTGTCGGCCGTCTTATGACGATAAATGATCATTCAAAGATACAAGAAACGCAAATAAGGTGCTGTCTTCATTACCGACACGGACACGCAGCAGATATCAGTTATATGCTGTAAATGTTCAAATTGATATTCACTATTGTTAAGCAGGCGCATTTAAATATGTAAATCAGCACTTAGCATTAACTTTATGTGCCTGCCATTCCAGAACAATTCAACTAGCTTAGTTTTTCGTGTGTTATCTGATATGTTTGTGTCTTTTCATGAACATACACAATTAACACCGGCGAGGCAAAACAAAAACAATGACCATACCACAATTTTATAGCTTTATGGATTGCTCGAATGTGACCTTCATACCTATGGCAATGTATAGAGAGAAAAGTGCTTGCATTTTTGACATGAAGACTGGACAAGGGTAAAAGCATGGCGAGGAATCGAATAGTGGTAAGTACCACCTGACCAGCCTCAGGTAATACACGGGATTCATGTTCAGTGGGATAACATCGCCAACTTACTCGTGAATGTATCTTACAATCTAGCAGGGGAGTCGATTTTATAAGACTAGATTCTTGAAATGACAACTAGGCGAAATGACGAAGATTGAGATAAAGCGTGCAGTTCAGTTTAACCGGCAACTGGCTTGATTGTCCCTGGAGGATGTGCAATATTCAAATTAGACTTTTTATCCCCATCAACCAGTACCACAGAAAGCTAATACATAGCAACATGTTGGACGGTAAAGTTGATATTAACCGTTCAATTGGTATTAATGTCCCCTTTAGCATTTAAAAATAACCAAACATATATTTGCTGTTCCTGCAAACTCAACATGTCCGTAAATCCGCCCTAAATTGCTACATCTGATTTACAGGGTGGAGTTGAGCATGTATGCATGCAGTGGAGGGCATGGTCAGAGGCTGATCCATTCGACGGTAAGTCACGTTGTGTTTTGTTGACCAATTGGTCCACGGAGACGAAGTTAATCTTGATGCAAACCGCGTGATTGGTGTTCTATCATCAACAGCAAAGACTTAATGCGAGGTGATATAAATAGTGAGTATCTTGGGAAAACATCGATAGGCTAAAAGTTGGTCATGCTTTCTACTACATAACAAAGAGGACAGCCTCTAGATACCGCCTTAATGTCAGTGGAAATGTAGGGTTTGCAGTTTGCGCAGGCAGTATATATTGTAGTCTGCCCAGAAATGCTATCATAGCACATAACTTTTCAAACCGCATTGTGCCACTTTATTTGAAACTGTCTTTTCCTGCAAAAAAAACTAGGCGACGAACAACAAATCCCAACCACACCCTTGTTTATCGATCTTGCAGCTGCGGGCGTATATATACTTTAACAACTCAAATGCAATTCTTTGATAATGATGGTAATAACAGGCAATTGTTGGACGACTTCGGTAATATAATGTCGCTAAAAATCCCAATTGTTGGTTCGGAGATGGCGCGTTATCATGCCAAAGATGAATTCACCATGCTCTGGAGTATTGTGTTGTTGCATGCAACAGCTCACACAGAGAAAAGCGTTCAAAAGTCACTCATCCGCTTTCTGTACAACGTCATACTAGCAAACACAAAATAACGGTGCGCATGGTACGATAATGAGCGGCTGGGTCAATTACTGATCTTCTCTATACCACTGAAGACAGTTAAAATATGTAATGCATGCTAACAATATAGCAATAGTTCAATGAAATGGCAAATGTGGCTGCAAGAATATAGAATCGTTGAAGAAAGTCAGCTATACTTAATATACTAAGTAAAAACTCATAATTACATAAGATACTCGACACTGATTGAACGACACTGTTTGTGGTTCAATTTTGAGCAAAGCAATATTCCCCCCGTGCTAGAACCAAGGCCGCTGAGACCGACAACTTCGTGATGATAGTCGTTACTAAGATCATATTCGAGGTCACTAGATCTTGCATATCCCAGAGTATTGATAAGTTTGTCACTTATTGACTACAGGATATTCGTAATAAATGTATTCAGCTAAAAAATTGCATCAGTTTTTTTCTTGAGCGTGACAAGCTGTAGTCCTTAATATCTAATTCATAATGTTAAGTATAAGATATATGGCATAGCATTTGCGTAAGAGCAAGTTTGTAGACTTTTATATTTCCAATTCCGACCGCCATCCATCCATTGCAGCCAATTTGGATTTGGAATAACTGCGAGTCTGAGACAAGCTGATTGAGGCAATCAGCAAAACAGATCATTGCTTGGTGGCTCAGCACCAGTGTGTACACACAAATATCCTTAAGCTAATTGATGTCGCGTTTTTCAGCGTGACAACTGGCATACACCTAATTAAATACTCACTTATATAATTAGTTACAAATGTGGGGATGACGGAGTGGTTGCTTCTAAGGCCGACGCGGCGCGCAGCGTTAAGCAACCAATCGGAGCGTAGCAGAATAGGTTCCCGGATCATAAAATTCTCTCGTCCGGCAAGTCAATTGTCCGGCAGGAGAAATCACTTCTCCTAAGCAAGCGAACAACCGTTAATGTCGAGCCCTGACTCGCACAAAGCATGGTACCGTAAGCAGTAGCTTACAGCGTATATCAATAGGTTTTCCCCCGCCCAAGCAGGCACATACACGAAATAGTTACGGCGCACCAAGCTGCAGAGTGAGCAACCCCTTTAAAAGTCTTTCGATACCACGCAATATGACTGGTACGCTTAATCAAGGGCTTCCATTAGAGTCATTTCCATGATAATTTAGGAGCAAAAACTTCAGTTCGTGTGGAAAGAGGTCTAAAGCGGATATACGTTACAAAGCCTACAAATTGCTTCAGAGTTTGCAAATGCATAGAAACGAGTTCTTCTTACACTGCTGTCGAACTTTACATGAACACACACAAACACACACAAACACACGCACACACAAACACGCAGCAAAAACACATTCATATTTCTGTATCAACTTGTTAATGCAGATTATATGATTGACGTCCGATTATCAGGATCTCTGTCACCTATGGTGGTTGTGACCATAGCAAATTATGCGTTCCAGAAATGTACCTCAAAGCGCCCATGACTTCATAAATATAACCCCACTATATTTGGCACTGAAATAATCGTATATAGCTGTTGGCAACTTGCATGATTTCTCTATTTGAAATGAGATCGTGGTCTTTCTACAAACTTTTTAATAAAGTCACAACACATGCTGGATTTGCGGAAATAACCCTCAATGTACTGATTCGCACGCACAAAAAAAAACGGATGAGCATTCGAGATAATTAATACAGAAATATTCCCTACGCAACTAAAAATGACCACATCGTACACATTACAGAAACATTGGCAACTGTGTACTCAATGGTAAGCTTGGCTGAAATATTTGAAGGCACACAAATAAACGCTTATATATCCACAATCGACAGATAAGTTATACACATCAACTTCAGCGACTGCGGTTGCTTGTAATGATTAAAACAAATCTGATGAGAAGAAACAGCAGCATAATATGAACTTCGTTTCGACGGTGTATCTCCGTGACAAAAGCCAATGTGATCTACTTCGTTGTAACTGTCTAACCAGTATGTGAACATTAAATGACACGGAAGTAGATTTCATCCTTATCAAGGTTGACGCCCGCAAATATGCCATCAATAATAAAACGCATCCGCTAATTTTTGTCATAATTCATCTTAAATACATTTTAACCGTACCAAGAACAACAATATACCTTAGCCGTGGCCGCCTCTAGTTAGGACATTTTTGTTGAAACAAGGACAAGAAGCAACATCAACACGACTGCCACATTATCAGGCTAAATCTTCATTCAATGATACAAGGAACGCAAATAAGGTGCTCCCCTCATAACCGAAATAGACGACTCCCACGCTGTATCAGATGTCTATGACACTATAAGCCTGAATGTATCCATCCAATGAAATATGATTCCAGCGTCCGCAGGATGACGTAAAGTAAAAATGAAACTGCGAATTTAGATGAGTGGTTCATTAAGCGACTAGTAACATAAATATTTCGAATGTCATTTGTAATTCCCGAGCTTGTCAATGACGATATATTAAATGAGTTATCACACATGTGTATAATTGCCTTAGCTACTCAATACCTTCGCCGGTAATTTTGCGTTGGGTCTACCGAAAGAGATCAATAAAAGGCAGTAGAGAGATGTCGCTGCTGTGAAAGTTCAAAGCGGTATTCAATATCATGTAGCATGTTTATTTAGATATATGATTCATCGCGATTAAGAAGAATGACTTGAAGCGATCCCATGACGAATCAATCTTACTGGTTCACCGTTCTGATATGGTTATTTCATGTCATATAAGAACGACATTTAATATCAGTTAACATAATGTTTAACCGTTCGAACTACCCTCTCAGAATCCAATATGTTACATCAGTAAAAGTTACCTGCGTACAAATCCTTACTGTTAGACATGACAGCATATTGTACAAGGCTGCGCGTTGTGCAAAAACAACCGTTAATTATAAAATAACGGGTCTAATTTGAGATATCTTGGACGGGAGTGTTAACATGCTTAGTAATAATACGACCGTTGCCATTGTGCTGAGATTTATCGCAGGCGCTCAAACAACATATACAATAATGGTTTAATTATCAGTGTGAAGCTTGTGCTTGTTGATACATCAAGTGTTCTATTATCTTGAAAACAAAAATTTCAATAAGATAGCTTACATCTTGTTAAGTAACGTAATACAAGAATTTGCGGAAATTGCAGTATGTATTGGAAATTTTAAAGAGCGGATAGAAATGAGCCGTGACACTTCCTAGTTATTTCCCGGCCATACACCACCATCACTCGTACCTTTCTCACTTTGGCGACGACAGTGGTTTGCAGCTTTATTATTTCCATTGGGATCTAATCCAAAGCCTTCAAATTACGAAGGCAGAACAGGTAGCTTTTTGCTCTATGGGAGGCCGGCTCGACAACCATGAATAATTCCCGTTGGTCGGTTTGAAGTCATCTTGCGGATGAAAGGATAATATTGGATTGACTAAATGTACATATTTAACCCAGTAGTGTTGTGCGCGTCCTTGACATATTCAAACGTGTGGTTCTTGCTCGTTTGTGTTCCGTATTCTAGATCACACCTTGCTCTGCACCTGAAGTATGCGTATTGAGTAAAAAAAGTACATTAGCTTTGCTATACATTTTGGTCAGTTACCAAGTGGGCGCAACACGGGGAATACGCGGGAAAAAATGCATGTATCTAACAGGTGAAATATACGTGGAAGCTTGGCGTAAAAGGCAAGTCGAAACCATGTAGATATAGTTAGACACAACGAAAAGACGTGTGCCCTTCCACCTAAATTCAATAATACAACATTTCTGTATTCAGGTGGTTTTTACTTCCTCTTTGGTCAACATAGTAATGCGACAATACAATCATTTTGTTTTTTAATACATTCGACAAGATCATTGAACCAAGTACTTTTTTTCAGAAATGTCCTACTATTAGTGCTACATGATCACAAATACCGATATTGAACATCTGCACTGCTTCCGGAAGCTGTTTGCCACTATCGGCCAGCTCTCTCCTCTCCTGCCTGTTCAGTATATCCCTGATTTGAGAAGATGTAGGCAGCACTTCTGAAAACATGTGCGTACACAAATTATGCAGTGTTCAATAACTATGCTACTGACTACAGACTTGTAAATAATATCAAAAATATTCTTTATTCCTTTCTCAATAGCAGCATTAAGAGTGCACTTATGTTCTTCAGTTAAACAAAAACTATCATTGCTCAACCAACGACTGCCAGAATGAGTGACAGATGGGCAATCACTGTGGGACTGAGTGACAGATGATCGATGACGACTGAGAAGAGATGGATTGACCGATGAACGATGACTGTGAGATGGAGGGACCGATGAACGATGGCGTGTGTATAATATGGTTGTGGTCTCCCAATACGCACAAGGCGTGCCTGCAGCCATTCCGCTGCAACGGCTGGCACTTTGCTGAGTGCGATAATTGAGGTTTCAAGCACCAATCAGCATAAAATTGTAAACCATGAACAAATTATATACGGCAAGCAGTTTTTGCACAACCACTCTAGTAAACTTATTTTCATTAAAAGAATAACACTTAAATACCATTCACTTGCAAACCTAGAAACTGTCCAAAAATATCGCAACTGAATTCTCAAATTTACAAAACTGCAGCCAATCGCGCCAATCAAATATTGCAAATAATGTTAAAATTACTTTTGTATTTCGTTAATCAAATCTTTCTAGTCCAGAATGACGCATATAATAAAAAATCTCGTCTTCAATTATAATAATTTAAACCGTGTACCGTGTATTTTCAATATTAATCATAATTAGGCGAAATAAATTAGTACGAAACTGAAGTGAGGACAGCGGTTTCTCAAGAGCTCGATGAGGCCCATGACAGCACTCCCGACCCCGGGTCTCAACCACGGACCAGCAGGCCAGGGGTTAGAGCCTCGCCTACGTCTGGAGAGTATCTCACCTGAATTCCGAATCATTATCCCAGGAGCCTCCTTTCCCGATAGTAACCAAGCAGTCGAAAGCCACAAACCATCATCATCCCCACAGCTCATCGGTAGCACCAAAATTGTGAAACACACTAGAGCTTGTCATATCTAGCACATGTCTAGCTAGGGCTGTCAGGTTAGCATATGCCCATATTTCTGGTATAAAGTTAAAAAAGAATATAAATAATAATTTACAAATGGGTTCTAAAATTATCCGTCTTTTCTACGTGCCTTTGACACATCTATTCCAAGTGATTAAATACTTGTTGAATCCACGTGTATATCGTGTGAAAGTTTGTGGATCCACCACTTCACCGAAAATACACTTGATTTCTACGTGGATTCTACATGTCGTGCCCACTGGGTACTTGGTAGTCATATATTGGTTATGGCGTCCCGATCCACACCAAGCCGCAATACAAATCGTAGACATGATGCTCGCCGTCAATTATGCACAATTATGCTCATAGGTTTTGATTGGTGGACATGGTTGGAATTTTTGGCCAAAACGGTTGCGCACAAGTAAAATGTCGTCGAGTGATGTTCAAAACGTATGGCTTAAATCGCTTCATGCAATATTACGACTGACCGAAAATGCCGTTAATCCCTTTCGTAACCTCCTCTGCCATTTCAAATGGTAAACGCACATGTTATCAATTCCCATAGATATCTGATTTCTTGAGTTTATAACACTTGTATGCGCACTATATATTTGTTATGAAGTCCACCCACTTATATTCCCATCTTTGTCGTCGTCACCGTTCAATAGCTCATATGTCCAAATCTTCAGACGCAGTACGTATGTGGTTATGTTGAATGACAACCCTCCTTCTCCTCCGCATGGAGGGTTACTCCTCAGCAAACGGTGTTTGTGGCACATCCCCACCGTTGAAATTAATTATTGATCGAATACCCTGTGCAACACTTACCTCCTACTACCATCATTCATACTCTGTACCCTATCATCAATACGCCCTTTTTGCTCAACTTCAGGATCGTCTGTTACACACTTATAAGCAAAAATACCTCATTATTAATAATCATTGTAAACCAAAAAATATCCGGGCTGATGCTAACTGCAACCGTTAAAAACTGCAAATTGGTAGAGTCATTTCTAATATTTATGCATCTAAATCAGTGTGCGTATAATTAGAAATATATATTACTTGGTTTGACAGACAGTCGACATATAACAGTGGCGTTCAGGTACATACTTCAGTAGGAGGGGTGCACAAGCTATGCTCTAGCACCGAGGCAGATTCAGTTAACCGTATATGCGTAATGGTTCTTAGTAACCATGGAATTTCCACATATTGGTAACTGACCCGAGAATAAAACATCTTCTATAATACTTTGGGTTGCATAGTTTGTTAGTCCCCAATCTAAAGATTTCAATCTCCCAAGATTATAGAACCGTGTTGTAATCAATCAAAATATTATCAAATACAATTTACTTAGACGTTATTTCCTAGCCTGACATTGACACACCTGTCCGCATCGCACCGTGCCACTGCACATAACCTGCGATGTGCAAGATCCTATCAATTAGCTCTTTCCTTAGAAAAAAACAGGTTTATTTTTATAAAAAGCATATACAAAGGTTTGTATATCGATTTCTGTGTCATATTTTGTTTCTAATATGTTGTTGTCAGAACATAGCATTTGGTATCATGATTAATGATGCTGTGAAGCGTAGGCTTAAAACAACTTCATTGCTGTTTATTGTGAAAGAGACCTACACCAGCTAAATGGTGCATTCGATAAATTTACGATTTAGAATGGTAACGTGGTACGATCATATCCCCATATCCAAGGCATGGTTTCCTTTTATACAAGCCAAAGGGTTATATTACGATTATATTACCAACTTGATGTGAATATTTGCAAAGCGCTATTTTGCACGCTTTATGCTGCTTTTCGTTTTAGTCACGTCGACGCCTCAGGAAACACAGTGCGCATGCTGTGATGACTACAACGCATATAAAAGTTATAGCAAACACGCACGGTATTATATATATATATATATGTCTGTTTTTTAGTAATCAGTTGGTTTAGTGAGTTAAATTTAAAAATTGGTCATTACCGAAGTCAGCTTTGTTCGGCGAGATGCGGCACATGCGAACTCAATACATAGGGGCTTGCTACAAGAGTCGGACACGGTATCATGGCATATTTACTTGAACGAAAGGTACACGACAGAGCAACCGTTATAATGCAATTTATCTGACCACAAACATACCCATATAATGTCGAGTAAGAATAGTGGTAGCGGCACAGTTTTGACATATAAAGATATAAAGACTAGACAGAGGTAAGAGCATGGTAAAGAATAGGATAGTGGTAAGTACCACATGATCTGGATCAGATAGTACACCTTATTTACATTTAGTAAGATAACGTCGTGGATGTATCTAAAAATCTCCAGCAGGCGAGTCGGTTATTTATGTCAAGTTGTTTGTAATACCAATAAGGCGATATGAAGAAGATTAAGGTAATATAATCTTAGGTGAAACAATAAATGCCACAAACCACATGATAAGATAGTGTGTAACATAAGTATAAACAGATGATTAAGATAAAAGAATCTTAGGTGAAACAATAAATGCCACAAACCACATGATAAGATAATATGTACCATAAGTATAAACAGAGAATTAAGTTAAAAGAATCTTAGGTGAAACAATAAATGCAACAAAACACAGTCTAAGATGTACGTGTTACATAATTATAAACAATATTAATTTTAACCAAGCTGAGACTGCTTCCTACTGTGAACTGTATTTTTAGGCCTTATGGTTTCTGTTAAACATCGATGATGTAGCAACGATGCCTTTTTTTTATGTATTCACTATCCAAATCGTTCTTATTTCACAGTATTCAACACATTGAATGAGTTGAATCATGGTCGAGTACAAGAGGAGAAGCAATAACACTATTTGCGATCAGACCGTTAAACAGCAGCATGATTCGACTCATATCTGACTGATATCGCATTCACAGCAACAATAATAGTAAAACATCCTCACATATTATCTTGTTTCTTAACCGTCAGTGTCCTTCAAGTACCTGTCAATTGATTGTTTCTGAGGATTACCAATTTTGCCCATATCCTGTCAGAGTAATGGCGTCATTAGCCTACTTAATACACTGCGGATATTTCTTTGTCATGTTAATATATTAATGAAACAGGGTCACCATTCTCGACCTACCGTCAAAAAAGTATGTAGGCAATGTATGTTACAATGACATATATTTCCATTTCATTTGCGCAAGGCGATGCGAAAACGTCAAATATTTAACTCCCACTATTTCATATTATTGTTCCGATTAGCATCTCCTGCATTTTATAACCAATTTTACACTCTAAGCCAAAGACGACACCGATTAATAAAGCATATCTTACCTTTGGACACAGTACATATTTGCGATCAAATATATTAGATGAAGGCGAGAAAATAAGCAAAGGTCAGATATCAATGCCATCACCAGGCTGTACCGACGGCAGAGTGATTTATTTATTGCGATGTTCTTGGCTCGATCTAGGTGCATTTGCGTTGCACACGATACGGGATTATCGGCTGGACTTGACTATGTACGATTATCACATTCTGGACGCCTTGCTATCCGCCTCTAGTTACCTTAATCACGTTTCGTCTTCGATTTCCAGACTTCAATGCCATTCTACATGTAACGTCGAGCCTGGCATGTCGTTGCTATGTATGAGGCCAATCCAGTGAATGTGAATAATGACAAACCTACTTCAGCATTCATCGCAGAGAGCTGTTGTCCAACAGAAATGAACAGTAATGATGCTTTGCTTGCATGTGAATGAATAATTTTCTTAAGGTGGCGATAATGGGCAACAAAAACAATAGAGAAGATATGAGATATATTGGAAGAAAGATACAGGTAGATTGCGACCGGAGTAACGGAGGATGGAAATGTATAGCAATGGCCTACTCGCGGCTTGCGTGCGGTTGCATTTAACAGACAACTGCCGCGCTTGTCTCGGTAACCCCATCTACCTGTACCAGTTGAAAATAATACATCCCAACATCTAGGACGGTTAAGCTGCTATTACCTGTCTAATTGGTATTAATGTCCTAGTAGCATATTAGAAAAAGTAACAGATGTGCTGCAAACTCAACATAAATCTTGTTTATCCAGCTGCATTAGATATATAGAGTAGCGCGAATTGAGCATGTATGCTTGCAGTGGCAGGCAAGGTCGAATAATGATGCGTGCGAGAGTATGGCACGATGTTCCTCCTTGATCAATTGGCCCACGGAGATGTATTTTGATACCGACCGCGGGATTAATGTTCTATCATCAGCGACAAAGCCCTGTTATTGCGAGAATATATCAAGGGTGAGAATCACGGGACAACATAGAAATGCTTTAAGTCGCGCATGCATTGTACTACATAAAGAGTAGAACTCCTAAATATCGCCATAAATGGCATTGAAAAGGTGAGCGTGGTATGTTTACATAGGTAGTAAATATTGTAGGCTAAGGGTCGAAAAGCAAATGATCAGATATGCTACTATAGCAAAAACGCTATTCCAATTGAAACTGCATCTTCCATCAAAGAAGTAAGACGACAAAAAACAAAACAAAACCTTTGCATATCGGTTGTGGAAAAATGCATATCGTTGATCCCATTAGTAATGACAGGCAGTGTTTGGACCATTTAGGTTACTCATGTTGCTTAAAATCAACAATAGTAGATGGCGCGTTATCATGCCATGGATGAGTGCATCGTGCACGAAAGCACTGCGTTGAAACATGCACAGATCACACCAAGAAAAGCGTGTAACAGCCACTTCAATCAGCTGCGCTCTTGCATATACATGTGCGATAATGAACGGCTGGACCAATTACTGTTTGCATCTTCACCCCTAAGACACGGTTATTTATTGAAGAAACATTATATACCACCGCTACAAATAGGGTTGTGATAAAAATCAGGAACTGACAAAGGCGCCATTGAGAAGCAAGGCTCGCCTTTGGTTTTTACCAATTGTGGCTTTAAAGAATTGTTTGACGTCATTGATGCCATACAGACTATTCTAGGATTGAAACTGATAACCATATCGATGTCCTTTATACTGCTAGTAGCCTATATGATATGAACTTTATATGCATGTTGTTTTAGCGCATGCTGAATACGATTTTCACATAACTAAAATTCGTGATTCAACATGTAAATTAACATCGCAAAAGCAGTGCATAAATGGTTGCGCCGCTGGTATCATGTTGAGCAAATTGTTGTACACGGGTAATAGCCTGAAACAGCTGGAAACGCCATTATGGTTGATACATGTTACCATTGCAGCTGTAGGTTATAAACTCTGCATCGACGAGCTTGATTTTAACGACCGCGCAGTTGCTATCACTACAACAACAAAATATTAATGCTTGCTCGTATAGTGTAATCTGAATTGTCTTGTTGACAGAACCGGACGGCCTAGGGCTATCACGTTTGTAAACCGAGGCGACAATTTACAAGTTAATGATTGCTGAGGCCAGATTACTGCGAGATTGCTCAATCAACTTGATATTTGGCTTCCTGTAATCACACCACATATCTGAAACTTGAGTCCATGTTATTACTGCAATATAAATGTAATCTTGTATCATTTGATCTGTGCAACAAACTGATGCTGAATGTATGTCGCAAAATTATATATGCACGGAACTGACTTACGCTAAGCTAATGTGGTACGCACGCATGGTATATCGACTGCACATATATCATGTTTCTGTTTTCGGTCAGTTACAAATTCATTGAGGTTGCTACAAACTGGACACTTAACTCTTCAACAAGTGTATGTTTGCATTCGTGAAAGCAATCATCATTTAACTGCTGGTTGGGGGAGGGGTTATGGCAGGTTTTGTTTTTCTCCATGCAGTCTGCAGCATTTGTACCCACACTCCGTAGACATGAAACTTGCATTCAATCGCCTTGTGCTACCTTCATCTGGTAAGCGAGCAATTTAGGTCAACTAAGATCACATTCATAGCTTCTATTTCAACACTTGTTTTGTTATATGGCAATATAATTAAGCATAAATATATCACCTCAGGGTCGGTCGGATAGTACTCGACGTTAATACTAATGTATGGAAATTATATGCAAGTCAAAGTAATGTATGAGATTTAATAAACCAATGATCGGTCTTAGATATGTGATGATGCATAAACATTCCAGGTGTAATCTAGCACTGAACTCCTGCAATGTTATGAATCTTACATAAGTATAAGAATCTCATCATAAACTTGTTTTATTTTCAATTAGATAATAATAATGAATGGAAATATCGCATTGTTTATTGGAGGTGTATCAAAGATCAATATGCATATGGCTCCTTAATCATGTAGTTAAAGGCCAGTCCATGAATGTACACAACTATTGCAATGCAGATCGCTGACGTCATATTTAATTTATCCGATAGCTGGTTTGAATCAAAAGAGAGTATTGAGTCAGCGATATTTCTCCTCCCAAGCAATTTTCCATTTCACGTCATTCTTTAAAATTAGAAGCAAGACATAATATATATATATATATATATATATATATATATATATATATATATATATATATATATATATATATATATATATATATATATATATATATATATATATATATATATATATATATATATATAATTACATATGCGTACATAATTGATTATTGTTTGTATACGTTTTTCCGTTATGTCGCAACACATGCTGGATTTGCGGAAATAACCCTCAACTTTTCGAGTCGCACCACATAAAAAGGGATGATGTTTCGAGATAATTCATCAAGGCATACTCCGTAAGCTTCTGAAATTCCACATTGTACACATTTCAGAAACATTAGTAAATATGTCCTCAATGGTTATCCTCGCTAAAGCAATGGAAATCATACAAATAGATGTTAAATAAAGACTGGACATGGGTAAAAGCATGGTGAAGAATAGGATAGTGGTAAGTGCCTCAGGTAATGTAATACACAGGATTCACACTCGTGTATGTGCCTTACACTCTCAGGCAGGCG
Organism: Urechis unicinctus; assembly: GCA_034190875.2. Lineage (NCBI taxonomy): Eukaryota > Metazoa > Annelida > Polychaeta > Xenopneusta > Urechidae > Urechis > Urechis unicinctus. Next base: position 55,928,299 of record CM067343.1, on the reverse strand, counting down.
AGTAGATTATATATGACTAGATTATATACATGTTAATCAGGCGATATGAAGAACATTAAGATAAAAGCGTCGTACGTGAAACAATAAATGGAGCCAGGCACATGTCAAGATATGTGCGCTATATAAATATGAACAATTTAATTCCCCAGCAAGCCGAGATTGCATATGGCATTCAGAGCAACAACGAACACCAAAACATATAATCTTGTATCTTAATTGACAATTTCCTACATGTACCGATCACTTGATTGTTGCTGAGAATTACAAACATTGCCCATGACCCGTCTAAGTAATGGCGTCATAAAATTGATTTGCACTCTGCGAGCTTCTAGTACAGGGAATAATCCACCTATGCGTGTATTTCTCTCTCAGGGTTATCATATTTATGAAACAGTACTATCATTCTCGACTAAACGTCGCAACAGTATTGTTGCATATGGTAATGAAATATGTTTTCCTTTTCAAAATCTCATTTGCGCAAGTCAAACATTAAACTCCCATTAATCCATATTAATGTTTCGATGTGCATCATCTACATTTTAACCATTTGTTTAAAATAAAAAATATAAAATATATACAATATAAAACAAAGAAGATGAGAGTTACATCGGCATAAAATTATAGGGAGATTGCGACAGGTGTGACAAAGGAAGGACATGTATTGCAATGGCCAGTACGCGGCCTGTGTGCAGATGAGTTGAACAGGGAACTGGCACGTCTGTCTCGGTAGAATGTACGGTATTTAAACTTCAAAACCCCATTAACCAGTACCAGAGGAAATGAATTAATACCAACATGTGGGACGGTTAAGCTGCTGTTACCCGTTTAATTGTTATTAATGTCATTTTAGCATGTTAGAAAAAGAAACACATATATTTGCTGTTTCTAGAGATGCCGCAAACTCAACATGTCCATAAATCTTGTTTATTCTGCTACATCCGATTTATGGAGCAGCGCGAATTGAGCATGTATGCTGGCAGTGGTAGGCATGGTCAGTGACTGATGCGAGCGACGGTATGGCACGATTTTCCTCCTTCATCAGTTGGGCCACGGAGATGTATCTTGATACCGACCGCGTGATTGATGTTCTATCATCAGCGACAAAGCCCTGTTATTGTGAGATGATATCAAGGGTGAGTATCAAGGGAGAACATAGATATGGTTAAAGTCGGATCATACATTGTACTGCATAAAAATAAGGGAACCCATAAATGCCGCTAAAAATTGCAATGAAAAGGGTAAGGGTTCTACGTTTACACAGGTAGTATATATTGTTGTTGCAGGGTTGAAAGACAATTGATCAGAGATCATACTATAGCAAAAACTATTCCAAACCAAATGGTACCACTTCATTTGAAACTGCCTGTTCCACCAAAGAAGTAAGACGACGAAAAACCAAAACCTAACCAAATCCTTGTATATCGATCTTGCGGTTACGGACGTTTGTATATTTCAATAACTGGAATGCAATTCTTTGATAGAATCCCTAATGGCCGGTTATTTTTGGGCAACTGCGGTAATTCATGTCACTTTGAGTTGCAAAATTAGATTCATAAATGGCGAGTTATTATGCCAAAGATGACCGCAACATGCACGAAACTATATTGTTACATGCAACATATCACACCAAGAAAAGTGTTCAACAGTCACTGCACTAATCTGAATTCTAGCATGTACATTTTGAAGGATATCAGCAACGTCTGCTCTCAAATGTATGTGTAGGCATATTGGCCTAACACCACAAACAATAATAGGCAAACCATATGTGTACCGAAAATAGTTTGCCAACTTAAGCCTATATATTTGTCTTACTATAATCGCGGTGCTCATGTCACGATAATCAACGAATTTACAAATTACTGATTACCGATCAATACCTGGTTGTAATGAAAGTAAAGAGTGCACAAATTCGCAACTGAGACGCATGCTCGCCTTTATATAAATGTATATATATATTTATGTATATTTATTTACATATATATATGTATATATATATATATATATATATATATATATATCAATATATACATATATGTGTATGTATGTATATATATATATATATACATACATATATATATTGGTATCGGCTTCATAGGCTGACTTCATTTGCAGGCTATTTAGCCGTCAGTTTGCGCGTAGCTTGCGTTATGATGATATTTCGCATTTGTATCTCTATTCATGTAGTTATTTACTAACAAATAAATAAGGATCAGAGGTGTTAACCACCAGGTGAATTTCACTTTATAAAGAATATTTTGTGCAGCCTTGTTAACAGAATGTTTGAAAAAGAGTTATTTCAAAGTGGTACTTGACTATGTGCGTCCCGAGCGTAACCAAATTTAACACCGGTCTGTTCTTAAATATTTACGGATATATATTTCAGAATTGATAATTATGCAATAATTTATCGGATAACATAAAGCGCCAAGTCCATGAGGGCGAACAATCACGCCTTTCCTTTGATATGATGACCGATGCTACTGATGTATTGAATGTTGGTTCGATTGTCAATGTAGTTATCTTTGCTAACTAAAAATGTGTCGTTTATTTGGTCTAAGCAGATATACATTTGAAAAGATGACCGGCATTATTTCTGATATAGTTTAATACCAAATAGTCTTGTTGATCGGACGGCCGGAGGCTATCGCGTTTGTACAGACAACGAGTTAATGAATGCTGAGGGCAGATTACTCACGATAACTACGAGTTAACCCCATTTACTTGATGCTTGGCTTCCTATAATCATACCACAAATCTGACAATGAGGTCCACGCTATCATTAAAGTATCAACCTCTCAAACAATTGGTGATTTTTTAAATCGCAACACTGTTGGGAATGGATACACGATAGGCTAACTTAGTGTGCACGTATGTGTTTATTCATTGCACACGTTTCTAATTTCTTAAATCGGTGGGTACTTTATGTCATTTGTTCTATTCTTGTTTCAATAATTACTGAGGTAAAAGCCAATATAAATACATATATTTATGACAAGGTGTAACTTTTAACGCACAATATGAAATAAGAAGGCAGAATTCTGTCCCTTGCACAACATCTGCTTGTGCTTGCAGGTGCTTTTTGCTCGATTTCAAGCCGGATGTTAGAACCGATGAACGGCAAGATAACGCCGTCCGTTAAATAATTAATTTAAGTTGCCACAAACTGGACACTTCACTGTTCAACAGTTATAGGCCTATATTCTTGATATCTTCACGAGTAAGGCGCTGAATGGGATAATATATAGTATTTATTGACTTAATAAATGTCTCAATGTGACCAGTCTTTAAGTGGAATAGACTTCAAAAAGAAATACATTTTACCTCCGTGTATCGTAGAAACCCTATTTCGCTGCTCGTTCTTAACACTGTGACCACACGATCCTGCTGTTTTGTCCGAGCATTAAAGGATGCGGGACAGGATTTGCGGTTTTCCAGAACACATTTATATTTGCTACTCCTATGGAAAGCACCTGACGTGTTAAGAAGTGTCAATTAGCATGAATTTGCTATAATGAGGCGACTCAAAATTCCATTAGCTTCTGTGTTTATGCGCATTATAAAATTGCTCCTAGAATTTAACACTAAAATGTGATTATTCTGTCGAACAACCTACCATAAATAATTAAGTTATACAGCACATTGAAATGGACCCCAGATTAAATATATGTGCATTATTTGTTGTAGCATTTGCCGGCAGAAAGGCAGCGAACTGAACGAGTTAAACTGTGTAATGCATGCATACTATAAAGGAATTATTTCAATAAAATGACAAATATGGTATTAACATCTTCTGCAAAAAATAGGATTGTTCAAGAAAGACAGCTAGACTTGAATTATTAAGTGAAACTCAATTATAAACTTTAGGTCAAGATACTCGATTTAACGACACCGCTTGTTCTTCAATTTTGAAACGAACTAATCAATACATATCCTGTGCCAACATTCATTATTGTATGGCATGTTATATTTATTTTATATGTACAGTGAGATAAGGAAAGCATGTCTGGGCGAGTTGTTATAAAACTACTAAATTGATATGTGAAATTAAAATGTCGTTTAATTTGGACCTGTAGATGGTGGTGATCCAGTAGTTACAAGCTTGGATTTACATAATAATAGTAGAATGGGTATTGTGCTTTCAAAGAATGCAGTAGCACATAACGTTTGGTTTAACATATTTCCTTATATCAAAAGTAACCTGACTGAATCCCTTTTGGTTTGGCCAAGCTCTACTTATGAGAACAAATAAACATTTTAAGCTTGGAAACGAGTATCATTTATCCCCCTGGCTTCCTAAAAGAAGTCATGGTTTTTGAGTCTATTCGGCCAAGTCACTTTAAATTTATTTTCATCTTTTATAATAGTTTTTATCGGAACTCCTAATAACTTATTCTATAACATAGCGCCATTAAATAATTGAATTTATTATTCCCCAGCTGTTATTTGTACTTCTTCTTATTTTGCTCAGCCCATTAGTAAGGCCTATCATAAATTGCTAGTTATCCGAATCGCACAAGCGCCTGCTCATCTGAGGGAGTGCCAGTTGCTAAGTTCCTGGTTAAATTCAGCTGCAAATATGCTCTGCTCAGTAAGGCCGATTACCGACGGCTGACCATTAACACTTCCGGTGCTAAAAGCCTGCACTGGGAACAAAGGCCTTTGAGACCGACAACTTCGCGCGAGTCTTTATTAAGATAGCATACGCTAGATTATGCAGATTTAAGAGTATAGTAACTTGGGGACGTAATGGCTACAAGAAATTTCACAGTTAACATTTATGTACTTTTGGGCATATTTCTTAACAATCCGCTTAAGCAATAGCAATCGGCCTATTAGTCAATATACTTGTCGTCTAAGTGGTATAACCTACTCTAAATCCACAACTCCAGGGGTTTCGCTACGCTCCGAGCCCTAGAGTTTGAGACACGAAAACGCCTTGAATTCATGCATTCAACTATTCATTAGTTATGTTCAGTAATCTTTTTGGCATTCCCTTCTTTAACAAAGGAGTTGTGACCCGGATTTACCTTTGTTGCGCGGCTACGACTAATGAAAATCTGAATTGTGGTGCACACCCTCGGTTTTCCGTGTAATATAGGCAGTTTAAGAGACCAGTTAAGTGTTTGCTTCTCTCTCACTGACGTGCCGCTCAGCTTGATGGAACAAGTCGGTGCATAGCAGAATGAGTGCCCAGCTCATAAAAATCTCTCGTCAAGTTGACAGGGCAAGTCACATTGCGACAGGATAAATCACTTATCCCAGGCGAACGGACAATCGTAGTGTTGAATCCACTTCAAGCATGGCACCGCAAGCAGTAGTTAATAACGCATAACAACAAGTTAAGTTGATTTGAATAAAGCAGAAAAAGAATTAGCAGGATGCACATGTGTCCAGACGTACAATGGAATTGTGTTTTTGACTATAAGAGGAGCCAGCCACTCACATATTCTTCTTTATTAATCTGCCATATTTGTATCGACAAAGGCTTAACATGGTTTGCAAAAAAGTCCGTAAACCTGATATAGGGACAAATTATGATATAATATTATCTTTGTCGTATAGTGCAACCACAAATACATTTCTTCTAGGGAATGAACATGTAAGGCAATATACCTACGCTCTCATGTGTAGCATATATTTCCGATATAAAACAAGAGAAACTTGTCAGTTAATGCTAAATAGCTGCTTAACTACTTAGGTGTCTTTTAAAGAAGGTATTTGTATACAGGATTGGGACACGTGAAGGTATGATGATTGAGGTCATTGAAATTGAGTGTGTCATTGAAATTCAGAGTGTGATCGATGCTGTATATATAGACATCGATATATTCATAATTGATAATGTTGTTATTACGCAATGATACAAACACCAATGTGAACATACACACACCCAAACCCATACACACGCACACACACACACACACACACACACACACACACACACACACACACACACACACACACACACACACACACACACACACACACACACACACCATTAAACACATTCATATATTGGAATGAACTTGTTATTGCATATCGCCTGCTTGCCATCTTTTCAGAAGATTTGTCATACCCGGTGGTTGTGATAATGGAAATCAAGCGTTCCGGAAATGTAGCTCACATCTGCCGTGGCTTCATAAAATAAATGTGCTTAATTTGTCACTGAAATAATCGTATATCGCTGTTTGCAGCTTGCATGACTACTCTATTCAAATTGAGATTGTGGTGTTTGTACATATTATTTAAACAACTCACAACACATGCTGGATTTTCGGAACTAACCCTCAAATTATCGATTCGTAGCTCATAAAAACAGATGATGATTCAAGATAATTCATACCGGCATGTACCTAAAACACTCACTGTGAGATCTAACAGCAGAACATATGGTAAAAGGCTGAGTAATGTGCAACAACAACCTTTAATTATGAAATAACATATAATAATGGCTGGAGTATGCTTTAAGCGTGCTTTTATCTTAAAAACAAAATCTATTTTCATTAGATAGCTTGCAACCAAGCGTAATGCAAGATCCGGCGGAGAATGCAATATTAATGGTATTTTTCAAAAAGCGGCTACTTATTTCTCAGCTTTATACGACCCCCACTCATACCTCTCATGCTCCAGCTACGACAGTGGTTTGCTGCTTCTTTATTTCCCTTGAGATAAAATCCACAGCATTTAAGTGAGAAAGGCCGAACAGTAAGCTTTTTTCTCCATGGGGGCCGGCTCGACAACCTTGACTGATCCCGTTGGTCGGCTTGGCGTCATCTGGCGGATTAAAGAATAATATTGGATTTGCTACCTTGTACCTGTCATATTTACCATTTCATCAGCTCAAGCAATGCTACAAAATACAAATGCACTGGCTTGTGAATGATGTCCAGTATATCCAATGTGCAAATTAACTAACGTGCATTTGACTATCATACAAGTAAAATGCATTTTTGAGTATTTATCACAAATATCTGGAAATTAAGTATTTGATATCGATAACCGATATCATAATGCTTCATATGGTAACACCCATTGCTATAGGCCTTTTCGTAATGACGTACGAATATTTGCGATCACAGTAAAGTATTTGGAGGCTTTGCTGTGATAAACATATCCCTCGAGCTGAACAATGTACACAACATTAGGTTCTGCACTCACAATATAGTGTATAAATTAGAGAACCGATAAGCATTGTGCACAAAATATAAAAAGCTTTTGTGTCTGCTTTGTGTTTATCGGAATGCGCTCGCCGGGGGGGGGGGGGGGGGCAAGCTGTCATATAATCTTCGAGCGTCGCAGCAATCTTTGGCCAGGTCGCGATGGCCTTAAACCTAAGGTGGAAAAGACAACTGTGCTAATGCTGGTCTGGCCGCATACTAAGACATAATATATCACCATCCGTGCAAAGTGGATTGGGTCGCTTGGCATGTATTAACTAACAAGGAGCTTGATATATATGCAACCAAGCCTGATAATATAAGCCATAATGGGCTTTTGTGTTTGATTCTCAGCACGTAATCTGTTGTTACTTGTTGTCGCTCATTACAGTAGGTGTTATATGAACTAATTACTGCCCCAGGCAATCACAATAGCTGCCGGTCTGATTTCCTCAAGTGGAGTAACTGGAAAGTATTCGCATCGACAAGATTAATGACTGAGATACAAGCTGTCATATCAAATTTATCTCAATCGTTCGATGGGGGCACAGGCTGGGTTGCATTTATGTTTACTGACGAGCACATAAAAACCGCGCCTTGAATCAGATAAAATAACTAAATATTGTGGGAGAATAATCGCCGGCAATTATGGGCAATACATTGAGTCATTGACGAAGTTTAACTTGTGGCGCGAGGTGATCAGTCACAGTTCATTTGGAAATACAAATATTGTGAGACACAATGTGTACCTTTGGAGGACTAATGCTTTCATCGGCAACAAGGCGTCCATTTTCACATATCGTCGCTTTTACTCTCTTTACATCTATCTCTTTATCCATCCAGCTCTCTCTCTCTCTCATCTGTCTCTTTCTCTGTTTCATTATATATCTCTCTTTTTCTCTTCAAGCATGTGCCACACTGTTCCACGAATTTAATTTCGACAAATGGCAGGAATATTAAGAAACAGATTGATCCACAAGGCGGATAAGAAATAGAATTGCCGAGTCAGGCCATTATTACTTATAGTAAAATATATCACTATTTGGAACACATGAAGAGTTTATAATGGCACATTTGCAAAAGCAAGCTGAGTTCAATTCCGGTAAACAGACACCATAAACAATTAAAAAAACATAGGACATTTAATGCACGTTCGCTTCACAAGTATTTCTGTCGATTGCATATAAGACCTGTTTAACGATCGACCCGCATTACTGTGAATGCTGCAGTCCGGTTCCTTTAAAGGTTACACCAACCGTTATTACTACTTAGAGCCTAAATTGGAGATGTTACGCCTCTGCACGAATGTTGTAGTAATGGTTGTGATTATAAGCTATCAGCAAAACTCTATAGTAAACTATCAGAGTTTATGTTTTCTCACCAACATGTTCTTCCCTACAGCACGTTTTGTATATTCGACTGTTGCAATTGCTCGTTAGCAATAAATGATTTACGAGCAGGTTTGCTCTTTGCTCGGCTTTTCCAACAAGCGCTCTTGCGTAATCTAGCCATGATAAACGAACGCTCTGTAATACGATAATTTATCAGGTATATTTTATTTACTGTATTAGAAAACCCAGTCAAATCACCCAGGAACTGGTAAATCAGGAACATTTGCAAAAGGGCAGTGGCCTTTGTGGCCTACCACTACTGATATTATATAATCCTTGAGCTGTACATCTCACCTGACCTTTAACTTGGTGAACCATAAAGAAAGCATGCTCATGTTATTGGATTGGGTACAATCATTACAGCTTTTATTATGGTGTAGAGAGATGTGGAGGAATCGATATAAGCTGTACTGGACTTCAAAGATGTCAAAGTTGTGTTTCGATCAATACCTAAGCGTTAAAATTAAGGGCACTGGTTGTACCCGTTTGCACAACTTCACAGGAGTATTGTCTGCTCTTGCAACAACAAAAGCTAATGATTGTACACTTTAGCAGCTTTGAATGGCGTAGCGAGGCCCAAGTTGTTTGGTTCGCTATTATAATCTTTACTCATAAAAGAAACCTATGTTTATATCTAAATATATCACATATTGCCGTTTCCGAGCTCCAAATAAATCGCAACAGTATGTATATACGTTTCCCTCTTGTGACTATTTCCGCTGATTCCTACATTGACAGGGACATTGGGCACCGGATATAGTTTAGAAAGGATCCCACTGCTGTTTCCATTTTGTAGTGCGTGCTAAGACCATTTTCTGCAGCGCTAGATATTGTACAATGCTTAGATAATTACCATGTTACGTACCTCATATTATTCAGGGTAAATGGACTGCAGGCTTCAAGAATCATGCAATGGCAGATGGTTAGGCACTTAGATTCGAACTGGACAGGGGAATTGGAACAAACAATCCAAAGATTGCTGTTAATCAAATTTGTCTTTATTTGCAGCCGGCAGTCAGCCAGCCATCAAGTTAGCTCTTGGTGTACCTGCTGTCACTGAAATGCCGTACCTCAGTGTATATATACCTAAGTATTAAACATTAAACCCGACAAAGAGCTGCTCTTTGTGCGATATTTAGATCTATATCTTTCTGTAATTCAGAATCCCCAACTTTGTCATATTGTTCAATGAGTACGAAACTTTGCTAACAGGTTAATCGAGGTCATCGCAGTCAAATTTGGATAAAAACCTTCAGGTCGTGATATCGACGTCCTACGCACTGCGAAATGGCTGATTTTAAAGTAAAATGTTCAACATTGTTTGTGGTATGGTTATACCAATTGACTGACGCGTAGGTGGGGGGGGGCTGATTTCAAATTTCGTTGCTGAGCAAGATAGCGGTTTAAGAGAGTATTTTTGAAACGTTCGTCATATAAGTTTATGCACTACCTCAGTGTATAACTAAGTATCAAACATCAAAAGACGGACGAAAAATTGCTCTTTGCGCGATATTTAGATCTATATCTTTCTGCAATACAGAAGCGCCAACTTTGTCATATTGTTCAATGAGAAAAGTACGAAACTTTGCTAATAGGTTGATTGAGGTCATCGCAGTCAAATTTGGACAACAACCTTTAAGTCGTGATATCGACGTCCTATGCACTGCGAACTGGCTGATTGTAAAGTAAAATGTACAACATTGTTTGCAGTATGGTTAGTTTTGAAACGTTCGTCATACAAGTTTATGTCACATATTACAAAGAGGCGGTTGTATCTGTAACAATTGCATTTGCAAAACAGCAGGTCATATTTGATAGAATATGGAGCAACTTAAATAATCGCCACGACACAGATTAGCAACTGTAAGACATGCCAGAATGTAGCTCAAACATTTCTAGTTCTTTCTCACAATTTAAGAGCTCATGGTGCGATGGTGAAAGTTGTCTATTTCATAATATCGAAGTTACTTAGACAGCAATATATATTCCTCTATATAGTCCTTTTGAATTTCTTATCAAGTACGCACCAGAGAACCAACTATTGAAATAAAGTTATAATCCACTATGTTGACATATATTTTATATCTCAATAAACAGCAGGCCGCGCTTCCGCTGTTCATCATCATCATTATCATACATTATTTGCACGTCAAACATGCCTTAGAATATAAATAGGAGATTACTTATGAGGAATGACGAACGTATCGCTTCTTAACTGGAAGGTCACTTACATCTGATATTGGCAATAAAGCTGAATTGTCATTTGCAGTTTATGGAGTTTATGTGTAGATCCAATCCCTAATAAAATTATATAAAACAAGATTTATGTGCTCAAGAACAATATTACAATATGTGCTGTCACAGAATATTACATGTCATAAGGTGAGTTTAGATTATTTTAGACGCAATGTAGGTTATTCACTCTATATGAGAGATTGACACAATGCTATTATGAACAGTCCCAAGGAACAGAAATAATGTGAATAGGTTAATGCAGCTCAGTGGTTCAGAATCCCATCAAAAGGAATAACAGTACTTATAGTCCCAGCACTGATTACCAAAGTCATGTATATCTACGGCATCATAGATGAATGCATCATAGAGCAGGACTCACAACACGTTCTAGGACCATACTGAAAACCCGAGAAATTCTAAAGGACCAAAACTATGTATTTGTCGTCTCATACGTCTGGACATTTGGGGTTTAGGGATGTCTATGTTACTGTAAGAGGATTATAAGCTAGGACGGGATTGGTGGCGGATTTAAGACTGGCGGGTATGCACCTAGCAGCAGTAATGTTAACTACTGTGATCTGAGCTCCATCCTCTTTCAATATCGTTTTATTTTTACACTCTCAAAGTGAATGTGTAGTGTATGATTCCAATATTACGTTAGTACCAGGTATGGATGATATACAGCCGACTGATGTCTTAGATATTTACTTCAGCTTAAAAAAATGTGCAAGGCTATCGCGTTATAATCTTTGAAGGAAGAGATTGAAATATTTGCTTATATGTTTGTTCGTTCATTGAGGTAGTGTATAGCCTTTGCACACCCATTGGTCTTGTATAAGACAACGTAACAAAAATCGCGCATTATTTATCCAATTAGTCGCGCATTATTTACCGTCAAACGTGAATACAATAATTCTTCACTGATAATGATATATTTGATGCAGGTTGGTATTATCAAATGGTTATAGTTTTTGCATGCATGGACAATCTGGTTCACTAGAGCTAAACAAAAACCTATTTTTGATGCCGATCAGTCGTTTTGTCACAATTTGGTAACAATGGTCGTTAGCACGGCTCGTATCCAGATGTAACTGATTGCCTTACCGGCTTTATCAAGTTTTAAAACTCCTGTCGCTGATTACAAATTTTATCGAGGTGTGTAAAATATGTTCCTATTTTGGTGGTTCAAAGAATAACGAATGATACTCGTTGTCTCAAGCAGAAGATTCTTCTTAAACGCATTTAGCACTTGAGCATTGCTAATTTGTAATGTGCATACATTTAAGCGATACTCAAAACAGAGTATATAGATTAACGTAACGCATGTTATACCAATTTCTTAGGAACAAGAACGATTCACCGAAACGTTAACCTTGAATAAAAGCATGCACCGAGTAGCGTTTGCTTGCCTATTCAACAATTCAGAAAACCTCTCCGTCAAACCTAGAAAAGTAGAATCGGCAGATGGTTAATAGCAACACATGCCTTCGAGGCATTGATTTTTTCCACTGTGATATAAAATGTGAATAGCAGACAAAAAGAACGACGGTAATGTATATTATAAACACGCTTTATATTACGGTGCCAATGTCTGCAATAGAAATGTCAGCATGTGCAGCGCTCATCGGCTTGCGGAAAAAGTTTGGGGCACGCGCCTAAATTTATTTGCGCTACAACTGATCCCGTGAGAAGTTTATCATAGAAGTCGAATTATGCACCCAATCAGTATAATTCGCTGGCCATTCTATACAGATACCCAGTTATAGTAATGAAAGCGACATCGCGTAAATTCTACTAAAAATATGAGAAGGAGGGGACATAAATATGTATAAATATATATATATATATATATATATATATATATATATATATATATATATATATATATATATATATATATATGATATATATATATATATATATACATATATATATATGTATATATATATATAAATATATGTGTGTGTATATATATATGTATATATATATATATATTTATATGTATATATATATATATAAATTTATAAGTGTATATATGCAGACATATATATATATATATAAATATATGCATATACATGTTTATATTTACAGATATATATATATATATATATATATTTACAAGTATACATATACAGATATATATATATGTATATATATATAAATATATATATATATATATATATATAGATATAGAGATATATAAGTAAATAACTATAGACATATATGTAAACATATATATATACATATATATGTATATATGTATATATATATAATATATATAAATATACATATATTTATATATATATATAGATAGATGTATATATATCTGTTTATATATATATATATATATATATATATATATATATATATATATATATATCTATATATATATATATATATATATATATATATATATATATATATCGATCTAACGTCCGTGTGTTTATGTGAATGCGGTATTGGACGCCCTTTAAACACACTGTAATAAAGGTGTAGGATAATTCGAACATTATTATTGTGTTCATTACGATTGGATGGGCGTGTTTGCATTTGATGCGAGTAAGGGAGATGCGCAAAGTAGAAAAACGGAGAGGATTAAGAGCAAACGAAGGAGTAAATAGGAGATAAGAAGTGAGACAGATCGATAACGTTGCAGACGGTCGTAATGCAGTAAGGAGCGCTGCAGCACTGCCATTTCTAGGTGCAAAGCAATAGTATTTCACATAAAATACCAATGCACGCCGGCAATTACCCGCAATATTTCCATAAATGGATTTTTTGGACGTTTTTACTCAAGCAAATTCATCCATATTACATCATTTAAGACGCATCTATCGCAGTATTTTTATACTTGAGCTCGTCTTCATGATACATTACATTTATAGGGAAGCTTGAACGTAGCATACAGGATTCAATAAGTTCCTAGTCAGTGGTAGATATGCGCGACGATTAAACATGGCGCTGTAATACGAAGCAATGCATTCAGATTTGATTACTACGATTAAGGACCACATTGCTCAATGACTCTACGAGGCTATTTCACTTATAATGCGGCCTGCGTCATCATCAACGGCAGAGATCACTTTCAGAATAGGAAATGTACTAGCATATAGATGTGCTATAGTATTCCTACAACATGAAAAAAGTAGAAAAATAGGGACGGATGAAATGGCTGTGAAAAGGCGGGTGTTTTAGCCTTACATTTGTAGTCCTTGCAAGTATCATTACCATGGACGGACAAAAGTAATTAAAGTAGATTCAATTGTGGCATACAATTTAAATAAACAACGCCATGGAGAAGCACACCAATTATTATAAAACCCGGCCGAAATTGTGAATCTGTTCGCAGTTGAATATTCCACAATATCATTCATGAAAATTGAATATGAATTACTGCTTTTTGCGTAGTGGTCACCGTGAGGATATAGCACGCCATGGCCCTGACCCGTCATGCGTTGGCACATCGCAGATATTAGTCTCACGTTAATGAATGTTTTATTTCTTGGGAAGAATACTTATAAGTAACGTGGTTGAGCTATAAGAAGCAGACATTGGTTGAAACTCCATTCCATGCGTTTGAAAATGATTGACTCATCATGACTCCTCCGGCTATCACGAATCCTCCGACTATATCAACGCTGCGGCAGTCCGCCCATACAGACTGTTTTGCTCTTATATCATTTGTGTTTTTGTACTTGCAATTTCGCGGACCACTTGGATTGTCATTTAAAATATAAATTAAATGCCATACCCCTACGTTTTAAAGCGTACATCATATATGTGGTAACTAAGTGATGTGAGATTTATTTGTGATTTATGCCATTTAGGAAAGGTGTATCTCATATCCCCATGTTTGGGATAAACGATTGCAATTGGTCCTTTCAGATTCGTTATCTCGACGCTCATGCATTTTCATTCATATAAGGCAGTAATTGTTTTCGAAGCCATTGTGTAGACGTTTAATTTTCATCAAATAATTAGCATGCTCTGGTTGGAACTACACCGCCAAATAGAATTGAAAATAACATATGAGGCTCTAGGTTATGATATAGTCTACATAGATTGGTTACATCAGGGTAGACTTTGCGGACAACGATCAATGCCGCGAAGATACGGAAACGCAGCGTTCGCTGATATCTTTTCATTGCAGTGGCAATCGATGGATGCCGTGCTCGATTATTTCAATATGATAAGTAATGCTTAGCATAATTTTTGTCCTCTTTTGATTTAGTCCAGAATTGTCACTAGAGACAAGTGACGGCCTTTGGCAAACAAGCTCGAGCTTTTCCAGGCGCTCATGACGAAATATAATTCACTTGCTAGGAGTGTCTACAAGGGACAACTGTATACGCTTTCTCGACGAAAACACCATGCATGAGCATTTGATAATTAGTTGTTTTAAACACTAACTATTCGCCTTATACTGTGGTGCGACATATGAACCTATATGAGTCAGCATATTGCCGAATGCGAGAGTGACAATTCTGTAGATAATACCATGCGATTCATGGTATTTGAAACTAATTATAAGTAGATAACGTTTGACATTTTCAATCGTTTAATCATATACTATTGTCGTCCTCCAGAATTGGTAAAATATGATACAGTAATACCTTTAATCTACTTTGTGAAAGGGTGTCAACTCTAAGAATTACTTATGTTCGCATTAATGAAGATGTTTTGGTTTCGATCAGTAACTGAAGCATATGAGGCTGTATAATAGCTATACAAACTGTGCTATGTGGGGGAAAAATGGAGGCAACAACACTGCCTCAAAAGCTCCCTCAAACAACCAAGGGAGCAATGAAATTGCAAAGGCTCATTCGGGATAATATAACATATTTCTACCGAACACCTGTTGCCAGACCTTTATCTAGATTAGCATTTAAAGCTACTTAGTCACAACCAATTCGTAAGGTAGCTGCGAGATCAGCGTCATCCCTATAGATTATCCCCTTAAGTCCCATAGCAGGGCCTTTTACAATGCTCCGAACGTGGAATTTGTAGATACATTATTTAATTGAATCCCACATCATTGAGGTGGAAAATATCCCCCTTGTCAGCAGTTAGTGTAATACATGAACGAGAAGCAAGCTACATATCTTGAACGGCTAATGTCCCGAACGCTCGTCGTTTGTATGACTGTTTGTATGTATGTATTAATGTATGTATGTATATTTGTATGTATGTATAAATGTATGCATGCATGTATCAATGTATGTATGTATGCATGTGTGTAAATATGTATGCATGTATGATTGTATATAAGAATGTATGTACGTCTGTATGTATGCACGCATTTACATATTTTTGCTGCATGTATGTATGTTTATATGTATTCCCGTCTGAATGTATGTTCGTATGTATGTACATAAGTATGAATGCATCCATGCATTTCTGCATGTATGTATTAAGTTCGGCTGTATATATGTATAGTTGTCAGTATGTATGTAAGCATGAATTTATGTATGTATGTATGTATGAATTTAAATGAGATTGTATATATGTACATTGTTCTGTTCCATCCGCGTAAGGGAAACCACGTACCGGTTAACCATCGTCACCCAAACGACAAGTTCGCGTAGTCTAGAATGAGTTATGTTATGTATTTTCATAAATAAAGCCTCGGTTGCGAAGTGCATGTTGAGAGACTTCCGCTTCGTGATGTGAGCAGCTCTGGCATGATTAAAACCCGAAAATGATAGTGTTTTATACACGCGACGCATTTACTTGGAATCGGTTTTAATCTGTTTGTCAACATCTGTCTTCATTTAAACTCCCTAATATCGATTTATACCATATAAAATACACTCGACATAGTTTATATGCGCAGGTCATAACATATAATGCTTACAGTTGAAAAACGATATCAACCAACCAATCCCTTCTATACATCCGTAGTAAATGTATCCGGCTGCGACGCCAAAAGCTTCTGACAAGAAACAGAATATGTTCTAGGCACAATTCAATTGATGGGTTATGCAAAATGAGAGCAGCGCGATGCAGCGTTTAGTTATAAATGCATTGGGAGTTATTCCACAGAGGTGGATAAGAAGCCACCTGTCACGAGTACTTTGCACCAGAAGCAATCACGATCAGGGGCTATATACAATTTTACGATATGCTAATTGGCAGACAGTAAATGTATGAGCGAATAGTTGTTCCATCATTGACGTACTGCTATTTTTGTTTGAAGGTTAGCGGGTCATAAACATGAAGACAATATTGAGCAATGTGCCCCTATGGGCACTAATTTAAAATGAGGCGACAAAGGCGAGCAATTTGGTCAATACATCATCACTTATTCATATTGGATGCTGTATTCTATGTTGGCAATTGTTCTCTATCGCGCACTTCTATTGCCATAGATTTTTTATTAATTTAGGTTTTCATAGTACAACTAGCACATCAATCTAGATAAGGGATTGGCATTGAGGCCGGGCCTAGTGTACGTATAACGAACCCTCTTATAGGCATAATCGCGAATATGTTACCAGGCTTTGTCTCTCGTGGAGGTTTAGATGTAGAATAGGCCACATCGTGTAGGACGGGGAGGAAAATGAGAGCAACTTGTCTACTTTAAGTTGCCAATTGTGTCGGTGGACGAATATTTTCCAAAGGTCAAACTCGTTGGTTTCAGCCTGGACCACATTCAAAACCAACCTTTTTTATACGGTTAGTGCTAGACAAAGAAATCAAATGGCTCTTCCAGTCAATTTGATCTGACTTAACAACGAATTATCGTTTTATTTAGCTGTTTTCTTTGTCGTTGTCTTGCTTTGAACATCTATTTAACTTTCTTTTGTTCTCATGGATACTATTGAAATAGTATGACATTCGACTATATATTTATAATTTACACTCTGGGTAAGTGTAACTAAAATAGGGCTTTTATTCTGCGCAACAATCATGTGCCCAATTAGTTTCGAAATTCCAGACCATACATATGCAACAGCAAAATAATCTAACGTCAGCAGTAATATCCATCGATCCATAAATTTGCGGATTAACGAAATAACACGGAATCTTTCGGAGCTAACTTAGGTTGAATTAATCTTCGAAGGAAATATAGCTATTGAAACTAATAATCTAAAAAATAATCGTGTTTCTCTAATACCTAATACCTTTGAAAAGCAGTATTGCAAATTTGTTACATCTAAGTTGACGAACCCTGCCTCATGTAGTCCTCAGTATAAAAAGCTAACGACCGAGGAAAATAACTCGGGTCCAAACGGTTGTTTACAATTGACTTGAATTCCATAAAATACACTTCGTCGACCACGCATCAAACTCAAATGTTTGCTAATGAATTTCACGCTGCTGTAAATTGGTGTATTATCTTAATAACTGCGTTATATATTTTGAATAGTATGATAGTTTCACGCTTGTGCATATACAGGTATAAATGTATATATGTGTATATATAAATATATTCAACAGTATATATATATATATATATACATGTGCATATATATATATATATATATATATATATATGTATATATATATATATGCATTAATGATATATATATATATATTAGTATATGCATATAATGATATATATATACATAT
>CM067343.1:55862444-55907444 GCA_034190875.2 Urechis unicinctus | reverse complement strand
CATGCAGTGTTCCTTGTCATTGAAGGCCCGGAAGTACAGGGCCGTCTCGTCTGCGTTGAATATGTCCTGGTCACTGAAGTCGGCGGGAATTTCAGGAAATTTGTCTTGGAGCCAGTGGCGGGCGGACGGGTTATCGGCGTCTTGTTTTTCACCTTGCTGCTTTTTGAAGGCTACGCTGAACCGTGACTTCAAGCGCCACAGCCAACCAGATGATGCTTTGAAACTCGGCACCCTCTTCATTTCCGCTAGCTGGAGGGCCTTTGATTGAATTTCTGTTCCGGACAGTCGTGCGCCTTGGGCCCACTTCTGTTTGAACCACGTAAACAGTGCCTCATCCAGTTCTTCGTCTCCACCCGCTCTCTTTCTTTCTCGGCTTTCGTATTGGCCGGCTCCTTGTTGCTCCAAGATGTGATCCCTGTTCTTTACTAAGCGCGATATGGCGGACGTGGAAACTTCCAATTTCGTTGCGATTGTAGCTTGGCTTTGGCGACTTCTTTTTAGTTCTCTTAGGATCTCTACTTTCTTCTGTAGGGTGAGGTCTTTTCTTCGAGGCATTGTGACAGTTTCTTTGGTAGTTTGATGACAAATGATGAAACTTCTGCGTTTTAAACCACCCGACTTGACACTTGATCAGTGAGTCAAGGCGTCAATGTGAACTCGCTGGGCTCCGCAACCACCGAAAACGGTAATTGGGCACGCTGACAGAGCACAATCGTAATCTCCAATCGTAAGTCACGCTTGTTAGTCAGCCGCCAGCATCCCCTAGATGATTTAACTACCTCATCAACTTCGTTTAACTCGGGTGATGAGAGGTCGGGTGATCAGAGATCGTTAAGTAATCAGGATTACGCCGTTGCAGTCGATGGTATTTAAAATCGATCGATGGCAACGCGTCCCTTTTAACGAGGCGATTCGTCTGGAATGTCCCGATTAACCGAGTGAAATAGAATTGCTTGGAATGGTTTCCCGGTCTGCGTCTCCATCATCGAGGAATCCTCGTTGGCGAGGTCCCGTTTAACGAGGTGGCACTGTAGACGATGTATATAAATCCCTGTGGCTCCCACTCTTCAGCTCGATATGGTTGTTTGTTTGTCCATGCAGGCGTCTCCGTTGTTCATCATAACGCTTGACCATCCAATGTAGCTCACATACAGGCATGCTTTTTTGGCTCTAGTTCATAGAAATATACGCTAATAACTAAATGATAATCGTACTACCGCTATGTAATCTCTATTATTTCTGATTATATCATCTGTTATAGTACTAAATTCATAGTTCTCCCTAGGGAACAGATTTCACATGGCAATATTTGTTCAAAAGGGGTTGGATTTGAAATGCAGGTAACATATTAATATCACAGCTATCGAACAAGTAAGGCCACTGGTAAACACAATTTTAAAACCGAGGCCATGGGTAAATATAGTTTAAAAATCGTTTTTTTACTGTCAAAAGCTTTGATGAAATATTATTGCATCATTAACTGAGTAAACTGGGCATGTGTTATATTGTCTATAAACTATAAAGTGATTAAAAAGGTCACTTGTATGACAATTATGCATGTTTATTGACATTTCAAGCATAATTAAGAGTTTGTGGCACATCTATTTGGAACCAGCACTGCTTATTACAATTATGCACAGTTAATGACATTTCAAGTATAATTAAGAGGTGGTACACGGGCCATGGAACTTGCGCTGCTCATTCAAATTTTTTTCCAAGTAGGGAACATCCCATTGGCAGCTTTGACTTAAGAACTTCTTTCTCCCCTGAAACAATCAACATGTACACATCTTAAGCAAATTACTTGGCACCACTAATCCAGAAATAGCAGTTATATTATTCAACCAAAACTGGAGGCAAGAGATGTGTGGTTCAGATTGATGGGTCATCCCACAGAATGTTAGGTAGTGTTCCTTGCTGGTACAACTATAACCTACCATTTGTCTGAATGAATGGTGTAGAACAACTTAAGGTGTCAACGTGAGGTTGTATGTGAGGGTAGTGTGAAATGAATAGTGTCACATGCATTCTGTATAAGATGGTGACCATAAATGTTTTACAGACTAAATTGCTGTTGAACTCAAGATTTTGCAGCACCGCAGCAGGTTTTAGATTGCCCAGACATCTTCAGAAAGATGCACAGAACAATAAGAGAGGTTATTTTAGAGCTACACAGATTGTACATTGAGTCAGTGTAACTACTACTTTTGTAATAATCTATCTGTAGGGTAATGCTGAGAATAGAAGATATAACTTACTGATTAAGCATTAGATAAAGTTACTTAATCATGAAACATCACATGGCAGTTCATGGATAATCTACAAGCTTAAATAACAATTCAGCATATATCACAATTGTGCAACAATTGTATATAATATATGACATCTACCATAAAAGAGATACTGGGAATGATCTGTCGGTCAAATTTATCCTGATCAATAAAGTATATTCTGAAGTATATATACCATACATGGGAGTAGTTTTCTTAGACTGGGGTTCTGAATATAACTTCTGAAGGCAAGTTGTAGAGCTTGGATCTGCCTTGTATCCCATTTGAAGCGGTCTGCATGTGCATTGGTATATTGTTTTCATATTTTGCTATTAGTTTCTAGTTATAGCAGACTTGTAATGACTTTCATAATATAGCACAGGCCTTTATAGACCATGCAGTGGATAGTGCCTTATATATGAAGGTCACTTAACTAGAATTCATTTATAATGCAAAGAAGCCTTTCTTTGGTTTATACCTTGTCTCTAGTTAACAGATCACAGAGGAATGAAAAATACTCACTTGTATCTTTGATGCATGTTCTGCTCGAGACATCCTGATCTGACTCCAAGTCACTAGAAATCAAGTTGTTTTTGTTGGCATCTTTAAGTCTGGGGTCTACAGGGCTTGTTGTTCTAGGCAGACTTTTGGCATAACTGGTACTTGCTTGGGCTGCTGGGTCAGTATCTAATAATCAAAAGCACATACATTTTACAATATGCATTGCAAAATTAATATAATTGACACATTACAGACTATACAATAATTCAGATGTATAAAATGAGGAGCAATGTTTGTATCACTGCATATTTCTGCCATTGCTTCACATTTGTTCATAAGTATGTGACCTGCATATTGTGCGAGTTTGATGACAATCGGACCATGTTCCAAAAATGTCGGTATGGTTGTGGTACAAAATTGAAAAATACTTCATCATATAACGTCTCTCGATACAACCAAACTAAACAAACCGACTGTCAAGGCAATCCATTTGTGCCAAGTACACGCCCACTTTAGTTATGGCCAATTCAGGCAGTGGTCTCTGATAGGTTCCCAAGCTAATATCTGAAATAGGTACCTATATTAATGAAACATATATGGGTAGATTTGTGTAAATATACATATCTGGTTGGTTCAGAATAGAATTTCTTCCATATTCACAGTACATTGGGCCAAACTTTAACAGAGCTCTATATATATGATAATGCATTTCAGTCTGCATCTTTATAAGAGAACTAAATAGGAATGTAAGCTTGAAGAGTAATGCGGTTAGAAGATAGAGACCCATTATACAGATGCTGGTTATTTATTTTCACAATATAACACCTCATAAAATGTTTCCACACTCACTTATAGAATACCTGGTCAGATAACATAATTCAATGTCAGGAAACTTATGTGAGGCCACATCAGCTGTTTAGCTTAGAACATTCAATGTTATCTACCGTAAAATTACATAATAATCATAATCATGGTTTTTATAGCACAGATGCTTATTTATTATGCAATTAAATAGTTATGCAGTTCAGAGGCTGTTTATTTAGTGGCTGGTGTTATTTGTATTAGGTGACCCTCTGGTGATATCTGACACTTTCAAGTCTATATTTGCAATATCAACTTATTCCCTCTTTTGATAGACCATCACATTGGCAATTGCCTGGATAGGCAACAGCTATGCATGTGATGTTATGACTACCTCCAAGTATTGATTATAATTGCAATCTGAGGACCCTTTGACCTTTGACAACAAATTTCTATGCTTTCTGCGAAGTCACGAGGAAGCAGTCTAAGGTAGAGTTATTGCTTACGAGTTTCGTAATTTATGAAATGTCATTATTAGCCGTAATACTGTAACAATCGTATGATTCTTAACCAGGGCTGTGATAAAATAAGTTAAATTTATTTTTAATGATCATTATTTGTCGTATTGGCAATTTTATGTGATTTTACTTTGGTAAGTCTGGTAGTTTTGCGCTCTACATTTCGCCGATCTGTTTTTCATCTTGGGTCAAAGTTCGAAGCCAGATTATCATGGCTAAGGTCAAAGAGTGAATTTGGTAGCTTCGATTGTACGAATGGGTTTTTATATGAAGTGTTTTGTTATTATATGGTATTCAATGATCCAACAGTGTTGAATACTGTGTGAATAATGTATATTTGGTAGTTTGCCAAGAAAGTACTTGACTTTTACGGTCACACTTGATTATTTTGGTCACATGACTATACAGAAAGTAAACAAGGCGGGGTCATTGAGAATAAGAGCGCATGTGTAGACTACGTGAGTTCCATGGAGGGACCCGGGGTTATTGAATTATTTTACAAGTATTATACGGGAAATCATTATAAAAGCTTCTGCATATTTTCAATATCATGTGGGACCAAGAATAAAATGGTACGGTTAATTTAAAGTCCCCATGTATTCAGCTTATTTTCCCAGAGAAATCTCTCAACGCCATATAGTTTCGGCGTCTGGCAACGATTCGGTCCTTGGGAAATTTCATATTGCGACTTTGTCAAGGGTTGGCGAGTCTGAGTAGGTCACGTTTATTAAAGTTAGTCGATATGGAATTAACCTGATTTACAAAATCAATTGGACTGTTGTAGTCATTTACACGATTCACAGCCATTTGGCGTGTGTGACAGAAACTGTTGCCATGCTTAAAATACTTAATGTCATCCCACTGAATCTATCAACCCTGCTTATTGGAACATCCCAATGAACTATTTGACCTGCATTGTTTGGGAAACTCACTTCTTCTCTCCATCCCGTACCACGGTGCATGATGATGGTCGTCTGGTGGGTGAGGACAGAAGAACATTTTCGCTTTAGAGTAGGATGCGTAAGGGGTTTAGGAACACACATCGCTACAGTTAACTGGGTCACGGGAGTATACGGAGGTGTCTTGACGTATATGAATCGTTTAGAGGTCTTAGCGGACTGGATGGGCGCATAGGCGCTCGTGTCACTCAGAGCGCGAAAGCAGCTTTTGAGTGGGGAACAGCAAAATAACGCTGCTGATATTAATGGCTATTAGTGAGTGGCTGTTTCCCCGTATAAGCATTAAGAGGGGTTATGAATAAGTGTGCAAACAATCGTCGATTCTATGAAATCAATAATACTATCACTAATGCTTCCCAATGTAATGGTAGGTTGGATAAGAGTTACTTTTGAATCAACATGACACTTTTAGCAGTAAAAAAACATATATCCCATTTTATACCATATATGGTGCATCCCATACTAATCAGTAACTGATACAGAAATGATTATACTTATCATCGATAATTTTTACAACTTTGATGTATAATGTTAAGAATCCTTTATACAGAAAATGATGTGACTTAAAAGGCCAATGAACATCATTTTCTGTATAACGGATTCATAACATTATACATCAAAGTTTTAAAAATTATTGATGATGAGTATAATCATATTTAATAGACATGGTAATTACATGACAAAACAATAAACAGTCAGTAGCTACTTTCAAGACTGATTTTTGAGCTGAAATTGTCATATCTCGTTGTACATATCTAAGGGGTAGGGTGTACCATGATCATATAGGTGTTTTTTCACATAAGGTTTTCACAGAGACACCTTTAGCAAAATCTGAACTATCTGGGGCTGGGGCGCTAGAGAAAAATGTTGGTTCGATGCCTACATTTATTTAAGCAGAGGTTTGCAATTAGAATGAGCGACACAATGATGTAAATTTTGTAACAATCCGACCATTATTAATGGAGTTATTCGAGGTACTAGTTTTTCACTTATTCGATGACCTTGACATTAGTTTCAGATCAAGGTCAAAACAAAACCTCTCGGTTTTTCGCATTATTGACGCCTAACGATTGGGGGAAAAAATGGCGACCTGTATCTGTGTGTGTGTGTGTGTGTGTGTGTGTGTGTGTGTGTGTGTGTGTGTGTGTGTGTATCAATAAATATAGCCCGCGCGGTATTATGACTTTGCTATCAGATGGGGTATTTGCCTTTAAACATTTAAATGGAGCTATTCAAATAGAGGTTTGCTTAACCTGTTGGTCATTCGTGTAGCACAACACACCTAGAGATATGCACTATTCTGAGACGTATTACTATCACTTGTAAAAATCCCTCTAGCTGTCAACCGCAAGTTATTCCAGAAGCAGATTGCACGCTGGTAAATGCGCCACATCATTGCTGTAAACATTTTACAGCGAACAGACGCAATTAACTGTTTATGAAGCTGTGACTGTTATTGAAGATGCGTCTTGGTATGCTTAAACTGAACAGACAATTTACATCATTTCATTCTGGATAAAAGTCAGAAGGCTTTTTGAGATTGTATTTGCAATGTATCTTTCATCGTTTACTGAGATGTAGTATATTGTGTAGTTCGGTCGTGAAACAAATTATTCAAGATCACCTTCAGTAATGCAGTGTCACTTATCTCTGCATAAAATTGATGTATCCACGGTAAATGGACGGCAACAAGCTATAAATATCCTTATACTCGATGATTGACACATTGCGCATCCTACCATAGTTTTGCGAAAGCTATTATACGATCACCACAAAAGCATTGCCAATCAAAGCTCCTGGTAGGAAATGCATTTCAACCAGCTAACAAAGCCAAGTAAATTGCACAATGCATCATCAGTCAAAGTAAATGCTAGATTCGTAGAAGCAGAATTACGCAATTTAGCTCGCACCCATTGCCATTGGTTTTCAAGTACATTTAGTCAACTAATAAATCTTTACCTTCGACGTATGTGTGACAAAACACACTTAGGTTCAGACGAGTGAGAGATTGAACACTTCATCAAGAAAAAGTTGCAGGCCGTAACAACCAAAGACGATAACACATTTAACGTAAAAGATAATATTACGAATCCAAGGCCGGTATAGGCTCGATAGGTTTTCTTCGACAGACAATTTTTTAGCCATCGTTATCCATAACAAAACATTATTGCAAGCCATGTATTTACTTTAAAGTTCTACGAAAGTAAATATAAACATATAGTTACATACAAGTCGTCACATGAATACATCAGTTTATAATAATATAGTTACATAAGTAAAATATATATATATATATATATATATATAAACATATAAATGTATATGTATATATTTATATTTGCATATATACACAAATATATCGATGCATATATATCGATTCATATATATATATATATATTGAAACCTACATAGATAAATTTTTATATAAATATGAATATATATATATATAAATGTAAATATATATGTATATGAATATATATATAATAATGTATAAATATACATGTATACATATTTATATATATATATATATATATAAATAAATATATATATATATAAATAAATATATATATATATTATATATATATATAAAAATATATATATATATATATAAATAAATATATATTATATATATATAAATATTTATATCAGAATACACAAACAACGCACACATATATTAATATAAATATACATATACAAACATAAACATATATTTCATAATATACAAATATGAATATATATATATATATATATGAGTAAGTACATACACACGATATATATATATATATATATATATATATATATATATAGATATATATATATATATATATATATATATATATATATATCAATATATATATATAAAATAAACATACACACACACACACAGATATATATATATATATATATATATATCTATATATATATATATATATATATATATATCTATATATATAATATATATAATATATATATATATATATATATATATATATATATATATATATATATATATATATATATATATATATATATATATATATATATATATATATATATATATATATATATGTTTTATATAGATATACAGTTATCCTCCGAGAGCTATCTTGCCGATCTTGAAGTAACCAATAGATAGACTAGAAACAATTGCACCGTAGTACAGCGCATTGACAGGCATTATTCCGTCGGCACCTGAGGTTGTCAAAGGGGTCCGTATATAGCTTTAGCTGCTCTTTAACAACCTGGCTTTGTCAAGCAACATGCGCACAGTTGTGGCTCTGTGTATGCTGGTCAACCATGGTTGTCCTAACAACCCAACGATACCAGCAATCAGGGTTGCCCATGTAGCAGTGGGATGAGATGGAAAAGGCCATTCAGTCGCAGGTGATTCAGTGGCAGCGATTTCATCGTCTCCAGCCAAGGCAAGTGCAGCCTTTGCCTCACGGAGCTCACTCAGAAGCTGATCCTCTTTGGTTTTGGGGTTTGTTGTTGGATTTAATGTGGCTTCGCTTGTCACCCTCTTCACCGCGCCCGACATTGCCACCATCGACATCTGTTGATTCTTTGCCTCGGCTGTTGTCGCGGTCAGAAGAGCTACGTTCATACCATAACTGTGAAGCTCACAGGTAGCAGTGCTGAGTGCATGTCCAGGAAACGGGTCGGCCTTGAGATATGCAACAAGCTTTGAATTGTTTTCTCGTGGGATCGAGCGAAAGATGCTTACAACTGTATAACTTCCTGACCAAGAGTGCGCGTCATACAGCTTTGTTATCTCTTCGTCAGTCATTGGTTTAATCTGGTCAATTGTCAGACGCTGCGCATCCAGGTACTGACGAGCATGACCACCGGCTATGACCTTAGCCAGTCAAGCTCCATTGCGAATCACGTCCGCATAAGCCTCTAGCACAGGAGCACTGATGTCGTTAGCTAAAATGGCAGACATGAATGGCTCTGCAAGGAGTCCGTCAATGATGCTTTCAGGATCCATGTTGCTTGCATTAAGTCGTGCTTTTCTAATGAACGCCGACGACGTCTAATATAATGGTAAGTCGCCCAGGCAATCATACCTAACCCTGCAACCGATGTCACGACCGTCTTCAACGTGGCTATGAGCAAGACAGTTTTAATGCACATAGTCCCCCATCCCCTCCTGTAACAATGGCATATGCTAAAGGTTAATAAGTATTTTGCTTGGTATCTGCTAGAAGCTTGCGCACAGCGGCTCGTTCCTCCCTTGTAGGTGATCACACAATTCTCTCACAGTTCGTCGTCAAACGAGTCACGGTTCTTGGTGCGAAAGAGCCCATTCAAGCTTGCTGCTCACTCTTGTTGCACTTTTGGGAAAGGACCCAACGCATAATATTTTTGCACATAATAAGGCGCCCTCGAATAAAGGTGACTTTTTGATGCTCGCTACAATAATCACTCATTCAGGTAAATTTGCTTTGCTGTTAGAATATCCAATACAGTATGTTATGGTGTTCATACATACAATATGTAAGGGTGTTTATATATTTACCGTTAATCGTTGCATCATAGACAATTAAGTACATTTCTCACTCAAAAAGTACCGATCATTATGCTTGGGCATTGGCGTGATAATTATCTTAACCAAGCTACAGCCTCGGTTAATAAAAACGGTATATTATGTCTGGTTGAGCATGCGAATCGCTTTAATAGTAAAGCTTGCATAATCGGATAAACTGGTTACAATGCAGATAGGCGAAAAACAGCTCATCTCCTGTGAAATGTTGCTCATCCCTACCTTCTCTGGTATATTGAAGTATATTTGGATCCGCACTGTCATTAAAACCAGTAATATTAAGCAGTACTTAATATCACACGTCAAGCTGATCGTCTAGTGTTTAAGCATACATCAAATAGAACACTGATTGTATTAAGTTGATCATATCAATTTTTGGATACGCAGCATCAATAAGTAGCAAAAGCAATTAATTAATGTACCAAACCTGTATTTGTTATTGCAGGCATGCCAGATAAGTAATTGACAAGAGCCTCAAATCGTGATTTGATCAGTCGAAAAGAAACATGCTTGAGGTATTTAGTAAAGCTTGGTGTGGTTCAGATAGTATTTTTCAAAATCCGTTAGCCCAACAGAATTGTATTGCCAGTTATTCGACAATCACTTATGCTACAATCTCGGTTTGTCAGTCTAAATACAAATACTAG
Organism: Urechis unicinctus; assembly: GCA_034190875.2. NCBI lineage: Eukaryota > Metazoa > Annelida > Polychaeta > Xenopneusta > Urechidae > Urechis > Urechis unicinctus. The sequence goes on along the minus strand of CM067343.1, from coordinate 55,897,205 downwards.
CGAATTAGAAAAAAAATCCTCCAATGCACATTATGCCACAAAAACTGTAAACATTGAAGGTGTCCAGGTAAGGTAACTTTGAAGGACATACATAATAGACAAACTTTCCACTATTCGCCCGACTATGTTGCTGCTGTACATTTCCAATCCATTTCCCTTGGTCAAACAAAGGCGAGGCAGATTCAGTGATATATAATCTAATGACAAATATGATAGGCGTCGGAAATAAATATCGTCAAGCACATAACAGACTTTCAAGGCGATTAGTACACTTTATTTTATTTATCGTGACTGACTTATGCCACTTACATTTCCAAAATAAATGTGCAACTATTTCAAAATTACTGTTATATTATGTATGAGAACTATTGCAAATAACACACACTTCCAAATACAAATATTCACGTATTTCACGCAAATTGCAGTATACTTCCATTACGCGAAACAATGCCACATTAGGTAACATTACGACGGTCATGGACGCTTGGCATCGCGACGATCCATCGATGTCTTTGATAGGGTCATTGCTCAATGACCCAAGCCCGTAATCGAATCGGGATGATGCATCCTTTTCACTGGAGCAGACGGACAATGCGATGCCTAGTTTAGCAATATCAGCTAAATGATCAGCATAATGTTTGCACACTAATGACCCATACAATTACCGAGATAAGGCCACACCATTAATGCAATTAAACACGCTTGCGTTTTATATACATGGCATAACATTGCTGTATCGTTAGTTGGCCAAATACTAGCACGCGTTACCATACCTTATTTTCTTAAAGAAACAAAACAGTTCCACCCAAAGAAATGAGCAGATTGCAAGTGTGAGGATTCTTGTTGGGAGATATATCAGCAAAATCAAGCTTTTTGACACTAGTTGGAACTGCTCCACAGCTTTGGACCGTGGCAGTAGAGAACTTGCAGGTTGCGTTGAATACAGGTAACATTGATGTTTATCGTGAACTATTGACAATAATTAGTTGCAGTGCCTTTGGGCATTGTCCTTAGTTGTCAAGAATGAAGCAAGAAAGTAATCAAAGAAGAACAAATGTACTCCAAGCCAATCCTGTTATGTCCATTTGGGCCAAAATTTGTAAATGATATATGTGGTTTTCTTTCAGAGATAATACATTTGTTTCGGAGCATTTCAGGTGTATAACTGCCTTTACAGAGGAGACTTATGGGCACTAGTAATCCAAAGGTTGGCTTCGGAAGTGGTAGTAAACCTTCATGTCTGGACTTGCTGCTAACCTGGGTGATGTGTGATTTATTAAAAGGCCTGAAGGGTACCGGTTCACCTGGTCATACATGACCTTGGCGTAAGCTGTTGCAGCAGCGGTTTCAGAGGTTATGCCGTAACGAATTGCATCGGTGCATACATGTCTGCCTTTCTTTAGTCGCGTGACCAGGGTTTCATAGTCCTTCTGTCTTCTCCCAACTTTGATGCTGTAATCCTACTGTACTTACAGTGCAGCTACACAAGGCTGTTGTCGGCTCCTCTGTTGACAGTATGATCTGTTACATAACCATCATGGGGAATATCAATTGCATTCAATGATTATTTCTAAGATTTTATATAGATTGACATATTGGTGAGTAAATTCATCGAGATAGTATGCATCTGGCGATATTTTGAAACATTTCATCTCTTAATTTCATCTATGCACCACCAACTACAGAGCATGGATTTAGCATCAGGGTCAGGACCATGCAGTTAACTTTACAAGAAATGGATAAGCATGCCAGATTAATATATCAATGGTGGTTTAATCAGGTAATTTTAGTGTGAATCATCAAGCAGGCACATACATGAAATAGCTACGGCCAAGCCAAGCAGCAGAGTGAGCAATCCCTTTAAAAGTCTTTCGATACCTCGCCATATGACTGTTGCACTTAATCAAGAGCTTCTTTGGGGTCATTTCCATGGTAATGCAGGAGCAACAACTTCAGATCTTCTAAAGTGGATATACAGATGGTCGTTACAAATACAAATCGTAAAGGTCGTAAAATTGCTTCAGCGTTTGCAAATGCATAGAAACGAGTTCTTCTAACACCGCTGCCGGACGTTATTCTTTTATTTCGGATTAATATCAAACGTGATGGTGTGGGATTATTGATTCACTGAATATTTGTAAGTTGTCTAATTGGTTCCTAATAAATTGCTCTGCTACCAAACCATATGTACCATAGATAAACACGGCTGTATAACTACTACGACAAAAATAATTCGCAGGACGCATATGAATTATTTGTGCATTACGAAATGACACATATAGGTTCCAACAAAAATAAGAGCACACACACATAAACAAACACACACACACACACACACACACACACACACACACAAACACACTCACCAAAAAACATTATATTCTTGACGTCTGCTCCTCAGGAGCTCTGTCACCTATGGTGGTTGTGACAATAGCAAAGTAGGCGTTCCGGAACTGTACCTAAAATCTCCCGTGGCGTCATAAATATAATCCCGCTATATTTGGCACGGAAATAATCATATAACGTTGTTGGCAACTTGCATGATTGCTATTTTAACATTGAGATCGTGGTGTTCGTATCAATGTTTCAATAAAGTCGCTGCACATGCTGAATTGGCCGAAATACCCCCAAATTATCGATTAGCAGAACAAAAAAATGGACGATAATTGATACAGGGATATGCCCTATGCAACTAAAATGATCACATTGTACACATAACAGAAACATTGGCAATTGTGTCCTCAATGGTTAGTGTCGCTGACATTTGACGGCAAAAAGATAAACGCTCATATATCCACGATCGCCGGATAAGTTATCCAAATTAATTTCAACGACTGAGTACCTCGTATTAACTGTCACACCAGTATGTGAACATTAAATCACACGATTGACGCCCGCAAATATGCCACCATTATTAAAACACATCCAGTAATTTTGTATCATTCATCTAAAATGCATTTGAGGTGTGCCAAGAACAACGATATACGATTAATTAAACGTCTAGAAACATAAATCTTTCGAATATCATTTGCAATTCCCGAGCTTGTCAATGGCGATATATTCAACGAGTTATCACGCATGTTTATGATTGCCATAGCTACATAGTACCTTCGCCGGTAATTACGCGTTGGATGTAACGCAAAGAGATCAATTGATAGGCAGTAGATATTCGATTGTTCTACGTATGCTGTGAATGTTGCAAGAGGTATTCGATATCATTTAGCATGTTTATTTCGATTTATAATTCATCGCGTTTAAGAAAAATGAATTAAAACGAACCCCTACATAATGGATGAACGGATCTTATTGCCAGTTATCGCAGAACGATTAAACCTTGATGGTTCACCGTTCTGATATGGTTATTTCATGTCATATAAGCACGACATTTAACATCGGTACATAAACCGACCGGTGTGAGGGGATTGAAGGCGTCCTCGAGGGCTGTTCAAAACATATTACCTTAACCGCTTCATACAATATCACCACTGATCGAAAATGTCGTTTGTCTCTTTCGTAACCTCCTCTGCCATTTCAAATGGGGGTCATGATGTAGGCTAATAATCAGCATTTTTACAAAGCAGACATAATTGCTAACGCTGGAAATAACAAAAATGTTATATGAGCTGTGTAAGGTAAACGCACATGTTATCAATTCACATAGATATCTGATTTCGTGAGTTTATAACACTTGTAGGCGCACTCTATTTTGCTCATGAAGGCCACCCACTGAAATTTCAATCTTTGTCGTCGTCAAAAGTTCAATAGCTCATCTGCCTTTGCCACATTTACTTAGATTAGTAGTTACCCATCGCTTTCCAGTGAATTTGTCACTTAATCGATTGTCGTTTGCATACCCGATGTGCCTGTACAGTACTATTGTGTTTGCAATTCGTTCATCGGAAAAAAAAATCAGTAACCAATATTTTAGTTCGATCAGATGATTAGTTCGTCAAATTGAATGTTATTGTTTAAAGCGATTGAGGAAATAGAGGCCGTTCCCCGAAAGGTTATCGGAGCTTTACTCTCGATATAGATGGTCTGAGCGATGTGTCTGGAAATGTTGTATTTACTTTAGCGTGACGTGAGATTTTGATACTTATTTGCTGCTTTAAATCGAATGATATATAACAGAAGCCACACGGCGCTACGCCAAACAGAGTCATGTAAATGGCGTAAATGTATTCTACAGCAACAACTATTACAGCATTTTAACACCAACATAAATTGACATGCAGTTATTGAAGCACACGGAGACATTTGCCATGCTTTTAGACGACATTAAAACGCTGAAGCCGATCTAACACACAAATAAACATCGGTATACTAAGCTCCATGACTGTTGCCATTGTTGCATATCACAATAATAATCGTCCTCAGTCTTATTGCTTGGAATAAAGAATGACCTACCTATTCCTTAGGATGTACTCTTCCAATTCGAATTTGTACAGACATTATTGGGAACAGTCTATATTTTGCAGAACAAATAATTTGTTAAGGCTGCAGTAGAACCTGCTGTGGTTTATGATTGCGCGATTTGTGTCGAAGCAATTCTTTTATAAGCAATAAAACTTCTTATCTATTCGTATTCCGTTCTTAGGAGGAAATATTCTATTAGGACAGACTGACGGCTTGTTATATAGATATATTGTACGAAAATCTTACTTATATGTATTAACTAAGCTAGTTGCATCATGCATGCTGTTCTCTGTTGTCAATGCATATATTCAAACGAATCGTAAGCTATATTGCGTTTATAACGCCAAAGGGTCCAATTGACTCTCTCTAAATGGCTCGTCAATTCGCTTTTATAATAACCAATGTGCTCGTCACTTAATTCTAGTTCATAACGTTTAGTTTGGAACGCATGCATGGAATAAGTTGTTGAAATATAATATATTTTTCAGACGCATGACGGTGCATGCCCATCTTAAATAGGGGTCTTTGTGAATCATACTTTGCCAAGCCAGCAAGCACATCGCCATATGGGTAGGCTGTGAGGCATGCATCTTATCATTAATAGGGCCCTCTGGTTTATCTTCACTAATATAACGTCATCCAAGGATATCTTTGACACATTTATAAAACTCTATGGCACAGACTTATCGAGTATTTGGGTGGATGGGTACACTATCCGCCGACAAGCCGCGATACTAGCCTAATATGAAGCTTCAAGTAATAGGAAAAACGTACATGTGATATGGTGCTTTATTAGTTACATCATCTAGCTTTGTTGTAGTATGAAATAAATTACTAACGATAACTGCGGCTAAATAATGTGTTCTAGACAATATAGACTTAAATATAACCAAATTTGCTGTGAAAGATCTAACAATTAAAAGCAAGCACTGGTTTTCATATATTTCTATATTATAAGTCAAAATGAGACCTTGTGTATGCACTCTCAGAAAGACTTCAGCATGTAGTTGGCAGTTAGTTGAGGTAGCTCATTACAAAAGGTATAATGACGACTAATTGCTGCCCCCGGCAAAAGTCTAGAGCCAATCTACAGAGTTGCTTGAGGCATTTGTAAGTTTAAAACCGAGTGAATCACATATTCGTAGCTTACCGTCATAGCATGATACTGGCCTGATTTTCTTACGTGGAGATAATTGGAAGTATGCACACTGACAAGATTAAAGACTGAGATACAAACGCTCATGGCATATTGATCTCAATCGTGATGTTGTATTTATTGGACTTGCGCATGACTGAACTCGTAGGGGCGCATGCGTGATAGTCGGAGAATAATTGCCGGCAATTATGGGCAATAAATTAGATCTTTCATAAGTTGAGCTTGTGGCGCGAAGAATGATCACTGTGGAAATACAAATATTGTGAAACACAGTGTGTAGTTTTGAAGGACTGTTGCTTTTACGTGTGTCAAGGCGTCGAGTTCCACATGTCTCAGTTCCTAGCTCTAACGCTTTAAAACTTTAAACACAAGAGGAATTAAAACTGCACATTTCCGCATACTAAGTTCCGCTCTGATAAACAGACACCTTGAACAATCACAAAAACATCAATCTATATTTGCTGCCGAAGTATTTCTGCCGATTGCGCATTATGTTATTACGGACTTACCAATATATTATATTTAGAAACGAAGAACGGCCACTGTCACAACGAATGACATGCCTCAAAAATACCGCTCCTTTATGAACATAGCAAAGCCCAAGAAACTCTTTGGTAATAGTTGGCTTGCTGAGTTAGAACTTACCTAGAGATGGACAGACAGACGAAAACCATGTTTTTTAAATATATATCATAAATGATATATATCACAGATGATATATGTGGTTGTAAAGTATCGTCAACAAGAAACAACTTCAGGATCGTCTGTTACACAATTATTAGCTAGAATACCTTATTATTAATAATCATTGCGTATATAGTCAACAATAAAATTGGTCATTACTGAAGTCAACTTTGTTCGGCGAGATGCGGCACATTCGGACTCAATACATAGGGACTTGCTACTATACATTGTTAGAGTCGGACACGGTATCATGGCACATTTGCCTGAACGAAGCGTGCATGACAGAGCAACAGGTATAATGTAATTTATCCGAGCACAAACATACCTATTATACTGTATAGTAAGAATAGTGTTAGCGGCACAGTTTGGACGCATAGAGATAAAACGATTAGACAGGGGTAAGAGTATGGTAAGGAAAGGAATAGTGGTAAGTACCTCATGACCCGGATAAGATAGTACACCTTATTCACATTCAGTAGCAACGATGCCAATTTATGGTGTATTCACTATCCAAATCGTTCCTATTTCACAGTATTTAACCAATTTAATGCGTTTAATTATGGTCAAGTACAACAGGGGACGCAAAAACACTATTTGCGATCAGACCGTTAAACAGCAGCATGATTAGACTCATATCTGTCTGATATCGCATTCAGAGCAACGGAGATAAGTAAAACACACTCACATATTATCGTGTATCTTAACCGTCAGTTTCCTTCAAGTACCTGTCACTCGATTGTTTCTGAGGATTACCAACTTTGCCCATAGCCTGTCACAGTAATGGCATCATTAACTTGCTTAGTACACTGCAATCTAGATCAAAGAACATTCAATCTACTCGGATATTTCTCTTTCATGGTTATTATATTCATATAATTTTTTTGATAAGCATCTCCTACATTTGTATTACCCATTTTACACTCTAAGCCAAAGACAACCTCGATTAATAAAGCAATTCTTACCTTTGACACAGTACATATTTACGATCAAATATATTATATGACGGCGAGAGAATGATCCAAGGACAGATATCAATGCATTCACCAGGCTGTGCCGACGGCAGACTGATTTATTTATTGCAATGTACTTGTCGCGATCTAAGTTTATTTGCTTTGCACTCGATACGGGATTATCGGCGAGACTTGACTATGTACGATAATCTCATTCTGGACGCCCTGCTTTCCGCCTCTAGTTACCTTGATCACGTTTCGTCTTTGATGTCCAGACTTCAATGCCATTCTGCATGTAACGTCGAGCCTGGCATGCCATTGCTATGGACGAGGCCAATCGTGTGAATATGAATTACGACAAACCTACTTCAGCATTCATCGCAGAGTACAACTTATTGTTGGACGATATCTATAACAATGCCAAGATCTACTCATGTGAACAAGTAAATATTTTAAGTTTGCAAGCAATCATCATTACTTTGCTGGTTGAGGAAGGGTTTATGGCAGGTTTTGGTTTGTTCATGCAGTCAGCATTATTTGTACCCACTCTCCGTAGACATGAAGCTTGTATTCAAACGTATTTCATACCAATGCTTCTGCTACCTTCATCTGGTAAGCGAGCAATTGAGATGGACTAAGATCACATTCATAGCTTCTTTTTCAATAATTAAGCATAAATCTAGCCCCTTAGGGTCAGTCGGATAGTACTCGACGTTAATACTGATGTATGTACGAGGTTTAATATATCAATGATCGCTTTTATATATGTGATGATGCATTCCAATTCCACGTGAAATCTAGCACTGAATTCCTGCAATGTTACAAATCATAGGCTTGTTTTATTATCAATTAGATAATAATAAAGAATGCAAATGTCGCATTGCTCATTGGAGCTTATACGAAGATCAATATGCATATGACTCCTTCATCACGTAGTTAAAAACCAGTCCATTTATGTACACAACTCTTGAATTGCAGGTCACCGACTTAATATTTAATTTTGCCGATAGGTGGTGTCAATCACAAGAGAGTAGTAAGTCAGGAATACTTCTCTTCCCAAGCAATTTTCCATTTCACGTCATTCATTAAGATTAATAGCAAGACATAGTTGGCATGTACCCCTGTCGCCAAGCAAATTGTACATAATTGCACAGCCATTTGAAGCAGTACTGACCCTAAGAAAAACAGCGGAAGAGTAAGAAGGACGCTCAGTGGAGAGTTTAATGCTAAGTACAACCTTGAGCAACCGTATGTTAAGAAAATAAATCACTATACGAAAACACCGGCATCAATTGCTCACTTCTTGTCGTAATATATATAGATATATATATATATATATATATATATAGATATATATAGAGATATATATAGATAGAGAGATATAGAGATAGATATAGAGAGAGAGATAGATAGAGAGAGAGAGAGAGAGAGAGAGAGAGATATCTAGAGAGAGAGATAGAGAGAGAGAGAGAGATAGACCTCTCTAGAGAGATCTAGAGATCTATAGAGATCTATATCTAGATAGATAGGAGAGAGATAGATATATATAGAGAGAGATATATAGATAGAGAATATATATATATACATATATATATAGATCTAGATCTCTAGAGATATCTCTATATATATAGATATATATATAAACATATACATATATATATATACATATAAATATGTATATATATATAAATATATATATATATATACATATATATATATATATATATATATATGTACATATATATATACCTATATATATACAATTATATATAGATATATCTGTATGTATATATAACTATATACATATAAATATATATATATATGTATACATATATATATAAATATATATATATATATATACATTTTTATAGATATATATATATATACGTAACTATATATGTATATATAAATACATATATATATATATATATATATATATATATATATATTTATATGCATATATATATGTATAAAGTCATCTATATATATGCATATATATATTTATATATATATAACTATATATATATATATATATAAATATATATATATTCATATTTATGCATATGCATATATATCCATACATATATATTGTATTTATATATATGTATAACTATATATACATATACATATATATATATTTATATGTCTCTCTCTCTATATTTATACATATATATATATATATGTATATATATGTGTGCATATATATATATATATGCATATATATGTATATATATATATATATATCTGTATATATTTATATATATACATATGTATATATAATAATATATATATATGTGTACATTTATATATATATAGATACATACATATATATGTTTATATATATATATGTTCATATATATAGATATACATATATATAGAGAGAGATATTCATATATAGAGGATATAGATATATATATTTATATAATATATAGATATATAGAGATATATATATATGAGATGATAGATATAGATTTATATATATATACATATATATATATGCCTCTATATATATATATATATATATATATATATCTATATATATATATCTATATATATATATATATATATATATATATATATATATATATATATATATATATATAATTATATGCCCCACGTGAGCAAACAGCGGTTTCGTCTGTACGCTGATTGCGGACGTTTGTAACAAAGGATCAAGGTAAAAGGGGCAACATTATCTGCACGAGTTATTAACGACATCTAGTGATTTCATCTTTATGAAGGTTGCTGCCCGTAAATATGCCAATTGTTATACAACGCTCGAACTGATTTGGCATTATACATCTGAAATGCATTTTACTGCATATCAATAATATGCATTAGCCGCTGTCATTGCCTCTAATTAGAGCGCTGTTATTGTTATGCAATCATGTATCAATAACTGACATTACATAAAGTATCAATTCCTGATGGGAGTATTTAAGCAAGAAAAAGGCACAGGGGGTATACCTAGCCAAGGCATTGCATATCAGTATGCATGATTGAGCAGTTTTCACATTGTGATTACCCAATGTATAGCATATTAGCTGCTCGTTATATATAACCATATATGCAGGCCCTTTGTGTTCTTTAAAGTTGGGTGCACATTAAAGCATATCGACAGTAGGCAAATAGTGCATGTGATTTCGGGCAGGCGAGCGGTTTATATGCGACTAGATTCTTTTAATGTCTATCAGGCGATATTAAGATATGTGCTATATAAATAAGAACTATTTAAATCCCCAGCAAGCCGAGACTGCAACCTACCCTGAACGGTTATTGAGGTCTCAGGGTTTCTGTGAAACAAATGCCATTTAGCAATGTCATACTTGTTTGTGTTTTTCATTGTTAAAGTCATTCTTTTTTAAGAGTATAACATATTTAATGCATTGAATTATGGTCAAGTACAACAAGATACGCAATAATGCTGTAAAAGATTTGACTGTTAAAAAGCAGCACTATTCACCTCGTTTCGGCCTGATATGGCATTTAGAGCAACAAAGAACACCCACACATATTATCTTTGATCTTATCTCACTTGATTGTTGTTGAGAATTACAAACATTGCCAAAAACCCGTCTAAGTAATGGCGTCATAAAATTGATTTGCACACTGCGAGCCTCTAAAACAGGGCATATTTCACCTACGGGTATATTTCTCTCTCAGGGTTATCATATTTATGAAACAGTACTATCTTTCTCGACTAAACGTCGCAGCAGTATTTTTGCATGTGGTAATGAAACATGTTTTCCGTTTAAAAATCTCATTTGCGCAAGTCAAACATTAAACTCCCATTAATCAATATTTATGTTTCGATGTGCATCATCTACATTTTAACCACCCATGTTACACGCAAGGCCAATGACAACACCAGTTAATAATACACAGTACATATTTACGATCAAATATATTAGACAAAGGCGAGAAAATGAGCTAAAGACCGATATCAATGCGCAAACCAAACTTTAAAAGTCCTTTTTTCTTCTTTTTTGTATATACTTGTCTCGGTCTGAATGAATTTGCTCAACTTGACTATGTAAGATAGTCACATATCTGATGCCTTATTATGCGCCTCTGGTTACCCTGATCACGTTACCCTGATCACGTGTTCGACCTTTACATCGTGCCTTGCATGCCATAACTATGGATGAAGCCAATCGTGTGAATATGAATTCTGACAAACCTACTTTAGCATTTTTTGTAAAGTCATCTATGTTATTATAAGGATTGTTTTATGGGCTTTTGCCCCAAAATATGAACATTAATGATGTTTGCTTACTTGTGGATGAATGTTTGTCATGAGAGGACAAGAATGGGCCGCAAAAAAACAACAAGAAAGAAGATGAGAGATACATCGGAAGAAAATTATAGGAAGATTGTGACAGCTGTGTCAAAGGAAGGAAATGTATTGCACTGGCCAGTACGCGGCCTACGTGCAGATGAGTTTAACAGAGAACTAGCACGTCTGTCTCTGTAGGATGTACGGTATTTAAACACAGCTTTATAACCCCATCAACCAGTGCCAGAAGAAATGAATTAATACCAACACGTGGGACGGTTAAGCTGTTATTACCCGTGTAATTGGTATTAATGTCTTTTTGGCATGTTAGAATAAGAAACACGTATATTTGCTGTTTCTAGATATGCCGCAAACTCAACATGTCCACAAATCTTGTTCATTCTGCTACATCAGATTTATGGTGCAGCGCGAATAGAGCATGTATGCTGGCAGTGGTAGGCATGGTCAGTGACTGATGCGTGCGACGGTATGTCACGAGGTTTCTCCTTGATCAATTGGCCCACGGAGATGTATCTGAATACCGACCGCGTGATTGATGTTCTGTCATCAGCGACAAAGCCCTGTTATTGTGAGATGATATCAAGGGTGAGTATTTAGCAAAAACATAGATATGGTTAAAGTCGGATTATGCATTGTACTGCATAAAAAATAAGGGAACCCATAAATGCCGCTAAAAATTGCAATGAATAGGGTGAGGGTTCTACGTTTACACAGGTAGTAGATATTGTCACAGGGTTGAAAGGCAAATGATCAGAGATCCTACTATAGCAAAACTATGTCCAAATCATATTGTACCACTTCTTTGAAGCTACCTGTACCATCAAAGTAGTAAGACGACGAAAAACAAAACCCAAATAAATCCTTGCATATCGATCTTGCGTATTTTGTTACATGCAACATATCACATCAATAAAAGCGTTCAACAGTCATATCACTATACTGAATTCTTGCATGTACATTTTGAAGGATATCAGCAACGTCGGCTCTCAGATGTATGTTTGGGTATATTGGCCTAACACCACAATAATAGGCAAATCATATATGTACCGAAAATAGTTTGCAAACTAAAGCTTATATATTTGTCTTACTATAATTGCAGTGCGCATGGTGCGATAATGAACGGTTTGACAAATTGCCGATTACATCTCTACCACTAACGACACGGGAATGTATTGAAGTTCTAATCTATAATACCACTACCAATAGGGAGAAACCGATCATCACCTGGTTTTAATGAAAGTAAAAGCGCACAAGTTCGCCATTGAGACGCAATGATCGCTTTTATTGCTTGCCAATCATGCTTTTAAACAAATGACGTAATTAATGAGGTGTGCTCAATATATTTAGCTTGCACTGCAATTATTTAGAAGTGATATTTGGATATGTGCATCCTGAGCGCAACATATACTCGGATATATATTTAAGAATTGATAAATATGTCATCATTTGTTAGATAACACAAAGCGTCCATGAGGGCGAACAATTACGCCTTTCCTGTGATATGATGACCGATGCTACTTATGTATGGATCGTTAGTTCGATTGTCAAGGTAGTTATCCAAATATGTGTTGCTTATTTGGTCAAAGCAGTTATATATTTCGAAATTCTGACCGGCATTATTTCTGATATAGCGTAATACAAATAGTCTTGTTGATCGGACGGCCGGAGGCTATCGCGTTTGTACAGCAAGACGACAATCTACGAGTTAATGAATGCTGAGGGCAGATTACTCACGATAACTACGAGGTAACCCAATTAACATGATGGTTGGCTTCCTATAATCATACCACAAATTTTACAATGAGGTCCACGCTATCATTAAAATATCAACCTCTCAAACAATTGGTGCTTTTGTATATCGCAAAACTGTTCGGAATGGATACACGAAAGGCAAACGTAGTGTGCACGTATTGTGTTTATTGATTGCACACGTTTCTAATGTCTTATATCGGTGGGTACTTTATATCATTCGTTCTATTCTTGTTTCAATAATTAATGAGGTAAAAGCCAATCTAAATACATATATTCATGACCAGGTGTAACTTTCAACGCACACTATGAAGGAAGAATGCTGAATTCTATCACTTGCCCAAAATCTGTTTGTGCTTGCAGATGCTTTTTGCTCGATTTCAAGCCGGGTGTTAGAACCGATGAATGGCAAGATAACGCCGTCCGTTAAATAATTTATTGAAGTGGCCACAAGCTAGATACTTTTCTTTTTAACAAGTATAGGCTTACAATCTTGGTATCTTTACGAGTAAGGCGCTGAATGGGATAATATTAGTAAGTGACTAAATAAATAGTCTCAATGTGACCAGTCTTTAAGTGGAATAGTCTTCAAAAAGAAATACATTTTACCTCCGTGTATCGTCGAAACCGTACTTCGCTGCTCGTTCTTAACATTGCGAATACACGACCCTGCAGTTTTGTCCGAGCATAAAGGATGCGGAACAGGATTTGCGGTTTTTCAGAGCACATGTAAATTTGCTACTCGTATGGAAAGCATCTGACGTGTTAAGAGGTGTCAATTGGCATGAATTTGCTATAATGACGCGACTCAAAATTCCATTAGCTTCTGTGTTTATGCGCATTATAAAATTGCTCTTAGAATTGAAATTCACTTCACATATAACACTTAAATGTGATTATTTTGTCGCACAACCTACCATAAATTATTAAGATATACAGCGCATTGAAAAAGACCCCGGAGTAAATATATGTGCATTATTTATTTATATAAAAAATGACCATACCCTTCAGCTGTACATCTCCCCTGACCTTTAACTCGGTGGATCAAAAAGAAAGCATGCTCATGCTATTGGATTGGGTACAATCATTACATCTTTTATTATGGTGTTGGGCAATGTGGTGGAATCGATATAAGCTGCACTGGACTTCACAGATGTTAAAGAGGTGTTTCGATCAATACCTTTGCATTAAAATTAAGGGCACTGGTTGTACTCGTTTGCACAACCTAACAGGAGTATTGTCTGCGACTGGATTAGAACGTAACATTTGTTTGATGCTGGAAATCAAATTAATGGAACCTATTAAGTGGTCTTTCTAAGAGCAATATAACTAGAAAACACTCATTCATTCACGAGTAATACAGCAGACTGGTTTAAATGTCTTTTTGTAGAAATATGTGAGATCTTAGTGTAGTGTTCTCGATAAGATTCATCGGCGTTTTAAATCTAGTTACATTCGCAATTAGTGAGATGGGTATACTATGATTAAGCCCTGAAACACATAACGCGGTCGAGTGAGTAGATATTCATTATGCTTACATCACATTGAGTAGCTGAAGTAAACCAACTGTCGTATTCATGCAGTTGCAATGCTTTTCATAAGATTGAGATGTTTTCTTGGCACGATCGAAGCTTCTAACCTATAGAGCCATATATAATCTCGAAATGGAATTACATATATCTTCGGTGGAGTATTTATAACAAAGCCTTATAACCAGCTAAATTTCAAAATATTCCAAACCAAAAACTGCATGTAGTCACAATATATAATTAAAATCCATCATCTTCGTGCGGCAAAAAGCTTCCTTTGGGACAGTTACTGTAAAGCAATGATGAGCGCTTTCAGTATATCCTGATCGGATTAGGCCCAAGTTACTCGGTAAGTCGTTATTTGGCGGGTCATATGAGTGCAATCTATGTCATGATCCTAGTCGTAAGGCGACACATAGTCACAACGGCCATGGATACGTGTTACGTTAACATTGCGATTGCATTCATTCCTCAGACCCTATTACTGATTTTTAGTCTTCAAATTAATCTTATGAAAGTGAATCACATCGAAGTTGTTGTTACAAATATGGTTATCATAAAGGCATCATGTAAAATTACTGTGAAAATGGTTCTCCTTAACTCACTGTTTGATGGAAATTACAGCCCAGGCAGGCAGCAGAAATTAGTTATCTCTGTCACATGTAAGCCTAAAAATGCAAGTATAGCACTTTTTCAGGTCGCCCATGTATTATAGAGCGGTACTTTGGCACACCATTCGTTTTGAGCGAACGTGTGTTATTGTGGTCAGTGTACAATTGTAAACATTACGATCGAATTTTGAAAACTCGAGAACATTGACAATTCGTTAATTAGGAAATAATGCACTCAGTGAATTATGATTTCCTTTTGGTCAAAATCGAATAATGACGAACGAACTTTATTGTTATTACAGTCAAAACAAATGAATGCTTTTAAATCTCTGTATTCCCGCCAGGAGCCTATCTAAACTAAGTTAACATTGCACGGATTGGGTAAAAGTTGAAACTATTTGAAGGATATTTACACCTTGTAAGCGGAAAGTCAAACCTACCCGGCACTGCAGTTTGTCTACGATAGTTTCCCCAAACTAGAAGGAAAACAACCTCTTCAGGTGCCAATACATATCATGCGTGCCGTAACCATATCTGTAGCGCTGCTTAAATTTGCTTCTAAGATACTGGCAAAATCCCGGGTAATAAGGTGGTGCTAAGATGGTTATTACGCAAAACGTTTGCATAGTATTAACAACCGTGGTATATGACCAAAGGCTGAGCTCATAAACACAGTTAGAAGACATGGCATTGTAACCATTGTATTCACCTTAATCAACATGTGAAGAGAAGAGGTCGGTCAGTACCGTTTCTGAATCGGCGCCTCCATGTTTATAACTGCCGCCAGTGAAGAGATATGGTAATGGATAAGATGATATAGGATTGCAGAAGTCAATGACGTGCGAGGTGTTCATGTTGTGATTTGCAAGTAGTCGCAATATATGTCTTGGTGCTCCGCAAATTTCACCGCCTATTCGTGGTGTTTAAGCCATTATCCATATTCATTATGTAGTAAATAGATGTGATATAATTGCAAATGAGTTGTAACATTGTTTTAAAATGTATCAAGTTTATCATAATGGGAAATTTGTCATTGTTATATTACCCCTTTAACCATGACATGTTTGATATGAGTCAGTATCAATATGGCATGACCGAGCGAGGCATGTTCCCTCATTCTGCATCCTTGCTTAAATACTGATTCCGACGTTGAAATAAGATTATTTGTGATTATTCGTGCTGAAGAAGGATCGTTTGTAGAGTATTTATCAGGACACTTTTCACCTCTGCGATACCGATACATTGACGGCACGACATTCCCTCTGCGATTAGCAGTTAACAGTATGGCGGCCTCAATATTTCAAGTAAGCAAGCATCTGATCAGATGGTTTAAATATTTTATCATCCATTTGGACAAAATATGCTGCAGTTAAATGCAGAACCGGTTTTGCTAGCGTCATTATTTTCAGACAACGCAGCATCGTCTGCAGGCACGCCAGGGATAAGCTTTGCTATTAAATCGATATTTTAAAATGCAGCCCTCAAATCTGTATAATACATTGTACAGTCATGCTTATAGCACTATTTGTTCATCCCGTACGTTCATAATGTTTGTAATTTGAAAAAGGATATAGTTAAGAAAGAATACCACTGCCGTTCTCATTTTGTAGTGCGAGCTAAGAGCCACTTTAACAAATAATGTATCCTGCTGGAATATGTTTCATCATTAGCTGCAGCGCTAGATTTTGTACGATGCTTAGAACATTACCGTGGTACGTACCTCATTTTATTCTGGGTAAATCGACCGCAGGCCACAAGAATCATGTAATGGCAGATGATTTGCCACTTAGATTCAAACTTGACAGAATAATTGGAAAGAATTATGCTGTCGGTGGTAAGTTTTGTTTCAAAAAATCCAAAGATTGCTGTTAATCAAATTTGTCCTTATTTGCAGCCGGCAGTCAGCCAGCCATCAAGTTAACTCTTGATGTACCTGCTGTCACGGAAATGCAGTACCTCAGTGTATATATAACTTAGTATAAAACATTGAACCTGACGAAGAGTTGCTCTTGGCGCGATATTTAGTTCTATATCTTTCTGCAATTCCGAAGCGCCACTTTTGTCATATTGTTTAGTGAGAAAAGTACCAAACTTTGCTATTAGGCTGTTCGAGGTCTTCTCAATCAAATTGGGATAAAAACTTTCCGGTCGTGATATCGACGTACTAAGCACTGTGAAATGACTGATTTTAAAGTTAAATGTACAACATTGTTTGCGTTATGGTTAAACCAATTGACTGGTGCGGAGGGGGGTATTGATTTCAACTTTCGTTGCTGATCATGATATAGGTTTAAGGGAGTAGTTTTGAAACGTCCGTCATATAAGTTAATGTCACATATTACTAAGAGGCGGTTGATTCTGTAACAATTGCATTTGCAGAACAGCAGGTCATATTTGATAGAAGATGGAGCAACTTAATATATATTTGGAATAGTATCATAGTTTCACTGCTGTGCATATACAGAAATTAATGTTTATATGTTTATATATTAATATGTTCAACTGTATATATATATATACATGCGCATATATATATATATATGTATATATATAAATATATATATATAAATATATATATATATATATATATATATATATATATATATATATATATATATATATATATGTGTGTGTGTGTGTGTATGTGTGTAAATATATATAGGCATATAGTGATATATATATGATATTAGTATATATATATATATATATATATATATCTTTTCATGAATGCATATATTTACATATAGATATATACAAATATATATTTATATATCACATTCATATATATGTACATTTAAATATATATATTCATATATATATAAATATGTATATATATATGGATATATATGCATTTATATACATATATTTATATAAATATATATATATATATATATATATATATATATATATATATATATATATATATATATATATATATATATATATATATATATATATATATATATATATATATATATATGTATATAAGTTGGGGGGTGTTTACGTGTGTGTGTGTATGTGTGTGTGTGTGTGTTTTTATATTAATTCGTATTGTGTTACATTCATCCATTAGGTCGCAGTGAACTCAAATGGGGCTAAAGGATATCACTCAATTGCGACGTGGTCTGCTTAATATCGCATGTTTTTTTTAGCAAAAGTACTAAATTTGTATTTGTTGAGGATTTACTCAATGAAAATGCGAATATACTTATTGTTCTCTATTCAGAATATTTTGCTGGCAGCGATGCAGTTGTAATTCCCCTTAAAATGGTCAAACAAAGGCAATAGATATCACTGGTAATATGATATTTAATATTCAGCTTTATCACTGCGTTGGTATTGTTCATATGTAGCAAATTGATTGCATGCAGCACTGTAAGTATTTAACTATGGCGGCAGCAATTTACTTCAACGGCATAATCATCACGCTTGGCATAATGCTTTGAATATGACCTTGGCAGTTGCAAGATCTAAACCTACTCCCTATTTAGCGCGGCAATGACTTTTCAGCGCGGATACTTAACGTAACGCATCAATCAGAAGCTGGTTGTATAAATTGCCTGACAGGTGGCATTATTTGTGGGGTTTCACCTGATTAATCATGTTAGTGGACGCCTTTGAATCGAAAAAGCGTTAGCTGGTACCGAACAGTTACTCTGATAGCATAGTAATTGGGGTCAGACTAATGTGCCGCGTAAACATTTGTAGGCGAGTTGAGAATAAACGTGTTAAACATCGATCAAATTGACATGAGCTGCATCACAGGTTAACGAAAGCGAACTGCGATCGCCAAAAGTTAATGCCTGTTGGTACATAGTCCGAGAAACATCCAGCAAGAGGAACGATAGATCTGTAACTCACAGCATCTAGGACTATTATCAATATCAATGGCGAAAATAGCCTTCCGTGCTCGACGACAAATGGAATGTTACGCATTTGGGCGAAAGCAAGATCTGACTCTGACGCCAAGCTCAAGGAGATCGTCTGTACTTATCTCCAGGGCATCGCATAAACAGCCATGCTAGAAATCCAGCCAACAGCTCTTAATTAATTTTCATCATGTTAGAACTTAGAATGGCAGTCGTTGTAGAATTGTTTCTGATGAGGAAGATTGTTTGGGATATTTCTTCCTGGATGGACGGTATACAGCAGTCCTACTTCGGCCGGTATCTTAAGATTGGAGCAGCATCAAATGATAGTTATTAAACATAACAAATATAGTTTTTGTCTCTCTATTTTATCAATATAGACGTTTATAAATATATATATATATATATATATATATATATATATATATATATATATATAGATATATATATATATATATATATATATATATATATATTTATATATATATATATATATATATATATATATATATATATATATACATATGTATATATATATATATTTTTATACCTATATATATTATATATATATATACAGATATGTATATATTTGTAAAAATATTCGTAAATTTATCTGTATATATATATATATATATATATAGGTACACAAAATATATATAACAATATATATATATATATATACATGTATATATGTATATATATATATGCATATATATATGCATATATATATATACATATATATATATACATATATCTAAACACACATATATATATATATATATACATATATATTTATATATATATAAAAAATATGTAGGAATATTGTATATATTTATTTAGATATATTTTTGTCCATAAAAATATATTTATATATATATGCTTTCATATATATATATCTCTATACATATGTATGCACTAATGTAGTAACGTCGTGTTTTTTTACATATATGAAGATATATCGCTATGCAAATATTTATAGTTATATATCTATTTATAAGTATAAATAAAATATCGATGAATGAGTTAGTGTGTGTAAAGACACAGACACACTGATTCATGA
Organism: Urechis unicinctus; assembly: GCA_034190875.2. Lineage (NCBI taxonomy): Eukaryota > Metazoa > Annelida > Polychaeta > Xenopneusta > Urechidae > Urechis > Urechis unicinctus. The sequence goes on along the minus strand of CM067343.1, from coordinate 55,876,884 downwards.
TTGCAATTATATTTGCGCGCGTATATATATTTATATATGTAAATATGTTGGTATAAACATATGTACATGCATTTACACTGTGCACATAAATATATATCCATATATCTAAATATATGTATATATTTTTATATCTTTATATATATATATATATATATATTTATCTATACATATATGTATATATATATTCAAATATATAAGTATATATATAAATATATATATACGTCTTTATTTATAACGTGTATAGGTATTTGTATATAAAAATATATATAAATATATAATTATATATATGAATATATATACATATATATATATATATATATATATACATATATATATATATATATATATATATATATACATTCTTAGATATATATAGAAATATACGTATATATATATATACATACATATGTATGTATATATATATATAAACATATATATATATATATATATATATATATATATATATATGTATATATATATATATGTGTGTGTGTGTATAGTGTGTGTGTGTGTGTGTATCGTGTGTGTGTGTGTGTGTGTATATGTGTGTGTGTGTGTGTGTGTATATATGTGTGTGTGTGTGTGTGTGTGTGTGTGTGTGTGTGTGTGTGTGTGTGTGTGTGTGTGTGTGTGTGTGTGTGTGTGTGTATAAATGAATATAGCCCGCGCGGTATTATGACTTTGCTATCAGATGTGGTATTTGCTTTTTAAGTCCGTTTAAACATTTAAATGGAGCTATTCAAATAGAGGTTTGCTTAACCTGTTGGTCATTCGTGTAGCACAACACACCTAGCGATATACACGATTCTGAGACGTATCACTATCCCTTGTGAAAATCCCTCTTGCTTTCCACCGCTAGTTAAACAAGAAGCAGAATGCAAGCTGGAAAATGCGCCTTATCATTGCTGTAACCATTTTACAGCGAACAGACGCAATGAACTGCCATTGGTTTTGAAGCTGTGACTATTTTTGACGATGCGTCTTGGTATACTTAAACTGAATAGAAATTTACATCACATCATTCTTGGATGAAAGTCAGAAGGCGAGTGTTTTGATATTGTATTTGCCATGTATCTTTCATTGTTTACTGAGATGTAGTATATTGTGCAGTTTGGTCGTGAAACAAATTATTCTAGATCACCATCAGTAAAGCAGTGTCACTTAACTCTGCAAACAATCGAGGTATTCACGGTAAATAAACCCTCGGACTCGGAAACAAGCTATAAAAATCCTTAAAAATAAATATTTTCATTTTGACTGCTCACCAATGCGGGTCTAAAGATCTACAACTCATACAACCCACGGATTCGCCAGACGAGACACTAAGAGCACACTAATATTTTTTTATCATGCATCACTCTGTGAGTTATGCCAGCAGTGAAGATATAGACCCGCAGCGTAGAAAGTACAGATCTTTTCACGAATAGCTAAATATGCTTCTGCCATGAGTACAATTACCCGAGCCATCCCAGTTCAAGTTTGATGATAAGTAAATGCGACTTGAGGCGGACGATAACATTCAATTCATCAAGTCAAGTGACACCAGTTACTCGATGCTTGACACATTGCGCATCCTACCATAGTCTTGCGAAGGTTATTGTACGATTGCCACAAAAGCATTGCCAATCAAAGCTCCTGGGAAAAAATGCATTTCAATCAGCTAACAAAGCCAAGTAAATTGCACAATGCATCATCAATCAAAGTAAATGCTAAATTCGTATACGCAAAAATATGCAATTTCACTCGCACCCATTGCCATTGGTTTTCAAGTACATTTAGTCAACTAATAAATCATTACATTCGACGTATGTGTGACAAAGCACATTTACGTTCAGACGAGTGAGAGACTAAACACTTCATCAAGAAAAAGTTGCAGGCCGTAACAACCAAAGACGATAGGGCATTTAACGTAAAAGATAATATTACGAAGCCAAGGACGGTATAGGTTCGATAAGTTTTCTTCTACAGGCAATTTATCTAGCAATCATTAGCCATAACAAAACATTATTGCAAGTCCAACGAAAGGAAATATAAACATATAGTTACATACAAATCGTCACATGAATATATCAGTTTGTAAATATTGTTATATAGGTAAATATATATATATATATACATATACATATGTATATATATATTTATATATATACACACAAACAAATCGAGACATATATATCGATACATATATATATATATATATATATATATATATATATGCAAAAACATATAAATATGAATTTATAGAAATACATATATATATATATATATATATATATATATATAAATATGTATATATATATATATGCATATGTATATATATATATAAATATATATATATATATATATAGATATATAGATATATATATTTATACTATTATTACACATATATTCATATATATATATAACAATAAACAAAGAAACGCATATATATTAATAAATATATACATATATACAAACATATATATATATATATAAAATATACAAACATATATATATATATGCGAATACACACACATATATACATAAATATATATATATATATTTATAAATATATATAATTATATATTCAAAATATATATACGTATACCAAAACTTATATGTATATATAAATATATATATGTTTATATAGATATAAATGTATATATGCATAAACATACATACATATATGAAAACACACTATATATATATATAAAATTTATATACATGCATATAAAAATACATATATGAATTTATTTATATATATTTACATATATATATATGTGTATATTGAGATAATATGTATATATACATATATATACACATATATTAAAATATGTATATTTATGTATAGATGGATATATATATATATATAGATATTTATTTATATATCCTTATAAAAGCATTGATACACATATTTATATATATGTATATTAATATATATATGAATAAATCTATATGTATATATATGTAAATATATGTATTTATGTATAATTATATCTATGTAAATATAACTTCCAATATATTTCTATAAATAAATATGCACATATATATATATAAATATATATATATGTTTATTATAATATATATATATATGTATATATATATGTATATAAATATATATATAAATATATATATTTATGCATATATACATATTTATATATAAATATGTACATGTATATATATATATAAATATGTAAATATTTATAATATATATATATATATGTAAACATATATCTATATAAATATATATATTTAAGCATGTGTACATATTTATATATAAATATGTACATATATATTTATATATACATACATTATATATATATATATATATATATATATATCTTATATATATATATATATATATATATATATATAAATATGCATATATGTATATAAACATATACATATATATGCATATATACATATATGTATGCATAAATATACATATATACATACATATATATACACATATATATACATTTATATATGTTTATAGATATATATATATATAAATGAACGTACATGTATATTTTTATATTGATATATGTTTATTTATGCGTTTATATTTACATATATATATATGTATATATATTTACATAATATACATATATATATATATATGTCGATATAAATATATATATAAATATATATATATATATATATATACATATATATATATATATAAATTTGTATATATACACATGTTTTATGTGTATATACGTATACATAGCTATATGTAAATATATTCTTGTATCTTTGTATATAAATCGACCCATGCTGTCTGCGAAAATCAAAGCTACTTGATAGCGGCTCCATGACGCTTACAGTCCGTGTCCCCTTGGGAGTTTCGTAACATATTGTGTATAAATCATTGTTTTACAGTATATCACCCGGTATAATTTAATGTTTAATAACCCTGTTATTTGTGGCCATGACGAGGGCTACGTTGGCATGTATGTGTGTCAGTATGTATGTAAGAATGAATGTATGTATATGTATGTATATATGTAAGTGAATATAAGTATGTATTTGTAAGTATGTATGTATGTATGCATGTTTGCATGTATGCATGTATGTACGAATGTTTGTATGTATGTATGTATGATGGTATGAATGTGTGCATATATTCATTTATGTATAAGTGAATGTATGTACGTATGTATGTGTGTATGTATGAAGCTATGTATGTATGTATGTATCCATGTTCGTTTGTATGTGTAATGGTATGTCCCGAATGTATGTATGCAAGTATGTTTGCATGTATGCACGATGTATGTATGTAAGTATGTATATATGAATGTGGGCATGTATGTCCGTCAGTATGTATGTATGAATGTATGTATGTAAGTATGTTTGTATGTATGTATGTATGTTTATATATGTATGTATGTTTACATGTTTGTAAGCATGTATATATATATGTATAATATGTATGAATGTGTATGTATGTATAAGTATGTGTACGATTGTATGTAAGTATGTTTTCAAATATGTATGCATGTACGTACGATATTTGTGTGTAGGTATGTTTGTATGTACACACGTATGTTTGTATTTAAGTTTGTATGTATTTATGTTTGTATGTATGTATGTATATATATATATATATATATATATATATATATATATATATATATATATATATATATGTATGCATGTATGTACGTATGTATGTATGTACGTATGTATGTATGTACGTATGTATGTATTGATGTACGTATGTATTTATGTATGCCTGTCCGAATGTATGATCACATGAATATATATAATTATGAATGTATGTACGCTTTTATGTATGTATGCATTGAGTAATGCATGTATCTGCCACTGCTGTGATCGCTTTACCTAATTATAATATATTGGAATCTTGAGGTTACGCTACTGTGACGCAAATAAAAGCACATGGGAATAGTGGGCTGACGTTACTGCAATTGATGAGAGCGGGAAAAATGTCGTTTCGCAGAGCCTTGCAGCTGCCAACAAACATCGCACAATAGGCTTATGAATAGCGAAAATAGCAAGTACACTATTAAATAACTGTTAACAGTTCGCCTCTTGCAGCGTTTGCGCAGTTATTAATCCTCGATCTTTCATGTTCGCACTGTGGATAGTAGTTTTATATTGTCAATAAATGTCTGAAGCGAGGAAACTAGCCTGGGGTCGACATTAACATATTTGGCATGTCAGGGGGATGTGAAGGTCCCCAGCGAGGAGTTTATAGCTACGCTGAGCTGCGTGACGATTATGAAATTGCACGAAAGACTCCCCCGACATCATGCGAAGATGCCATTAAATCAACAAAAGCACAACGAACTTTTGATCCAGCGTCTCCGGGCTCGGTGGCTGTTAACGAACGATATGGAGTCATTTGATTTGTCGAGGCGACCACAGCTCCAAATTTAACAGAGAATTCCACGTGGTTGTAAGAGACCAATAACGCTTCGACTAACAGGTGGCGTCTTCACATATTCCCTCGGGCAAAATACTCGAGTAAGCGCTCTTAGCGAAGCTATAAACTATATGATAAATCCGTTTATCTGATTTGCATTGGCTGTACTGTCCATTACATTAATTCACTGCTTGATTGCCAATACAATTGAGTATACAGTTAATGCTAGGGTCCAGGATTAAGCTACACATTACTTTCTGGTCGACAGTCGCAATTATATATAAAGATATACATCAAAATTTAGTGGTGTATTCGGGTATGACATACAAATGTAGTATTTCATAGTCATATGAATACACCACTGCATGCTTAATTATATTGGCGATGGTCGCCGCGATATGCTAAAAATCCCCATTGATCTGTGCGGCAGACCATAACATGTGAGGCACCTATATCGAACACACGGTGCTTGCGTTTTAAAGGTGCATTTTTTGAAAAAAATCGAATCGGAAAAAAAATGTTGCTAACTCCAAGAGTACCCTAAATAGTGCTGATATCCGGATTCCAAAGTTGGAATGGCCGTATATATTTCTTGTTGTTCGTAAATAAACCTTCAATTCCTTATTTTTCACTTCCAGCCAAGAATAGACCATATTTGGAAGCTCATGTATTATTAATTCCGGAAGCGCAGAAACGTCATCACTCTGTGCCGATTGCCGCCGGCGGGTGTTTAGTTTGCGCTATTTTCATTGCGATAAAGGACGATCAAACCAAGAAACGAATAAAAGGTGGAGGGAGAAAGAAGCTGTTTATAGATTCAACAACTAAGAGAAGGAAGCGGGAGCTAGACCAGCTGCGGTCTAACACGAGGGTGTCTTAAGATTGGCATTCAGGGAAGTGAGGAGTGTGACCAACGAAGAAGCTGCAAAGTTTTGCTGTACATGTAAGTAATCTCGTAGCCCTACAAGACGTCTGCGTATAAATTCATGTTACCGTTATGACCGGAGCTAGTAATCTCGTTGTATTATGAATACCCTGCTATCGAATCGGTCTGTATTGAATCGACTTGTGTAAATGTCACCGATTAAATAAAATCTAAGGGCCTATTGTGAGTCCATTGCACCATTTAGATTTGTAAATTGTTGTTGCAAACATACCTTACTTAATTTGTAAATTTCAGGTAGAGAAATTATTGCATCCTCTTGACCCTAATTCAATGGCTGGTGATCAAGTTTTCGTCTAACCTTGCCTGCAGTCAAGTTGTGACAATGGACCACAACAGGCATATGCACTCAAGTAGGGTTGGTCAGCCAATGTAAGTCTCTCATGACCACTCAACTACACACTGACTAAATGTCCTATCAGAAAACAAAATACTGATGCTGCACATGTAATGTGTTCTAGCTATTTGGCCATATAATGCCATTTGTTGTGTTACAGGTACAGCAATCACTTCAACAAGCAGTCAAAGACGTGGTCATCGGTTTAGAGGCCAAGACTTGCGCCCATATACCAGATATGATGACAGAAATCTTTAGGCCCAAGCAATGCGACAGCAATCACAACAACACCCACAATGCTCTGCTGATGACCCTGCATATCAGTTTGAACATTGCTCCTGTGCCAGGCCATCTACCCAAGAAACAGTTGCAGGAGTCTCATTTTGATTAAAAATATGATTTGGAAATTTGTTTTTGTACAAATATTTTATTAGTCACATTCTTTTGTCTGTAAATCCAAACTGTAATAGAAGAACTCATGTAATTGGCAAATAAATAATACATGAACTCATTTTAATGTCACTTCTTTTTTTATCAGGGCTAGAATTATGAACATAAAAAGTCAAATCTGAAGATAAGTGTCATGACTAATTGACAAAATAATGTGTGCATAATTCTTTTCTGTGTTTGAGAGACGAAAAAATTTACTAATATATAAATGCTCATTCCATAAAACATATAGACAATAAGTTATCAGATTGTTGAAGCAAAAATGTTCAGAACAAATAATACCGCATGTTTTGTAAGACTAAGCAATTTATAATCTACACAAAAATACCAATCAGAACAATGTGATATTTCCGGATTAAAATTAAAAATTAAAACATTAAGGGTTAGTATATTACCAAAACCTATTTTGTATTAAGCCTGTATACTGTCAATACTTGTTACGGAAGAGGTCTCTGATCTTCCTTACACAACCGGAGTTACCCTCCTGTTGCACTCCTCCAAAAATACATGAATCCACTGAACCAATTGCTGATAGGCGCCGTGTCTAAGCATCTTTTTTTTTTGTCCTCGACAACCGCATCCCATAGCAAGTCCACCCGGTACCTGTTAATAACCTCAATGACCATCAGGTCAAGCACAACTCCTTCCATCTGAGGTAGTGCATATGTGCAAAAGTCTGGGCTGTTAGTGCACCATTGCCGCTCCACAGGGGGAGGCATTTCCCTACATTGAAGGCAGATGCAACAGTCTGGGGAAGTGGTAGTTGATGGATGGTGGAATCCTTCTTTTCGCGGTGTGGGTTGTCGGGTGATTGTAAGCGCAAACTGTGGCTGTCTTTCTAACCAGCAACTGACCCACCCCATCCAAATCCAGCCACCGCACTAAATTCTGAAAATATGAGTAATCAAGTCTTCTTTTTGATGGATTGAATATCTCCAATACAAATCTCTCTCTGTGACCAAAATTGCAAGAAGGTTTTTGGAGCAGCTGAAGAGTGCTAAATGCTGAGTTGTACAATACCTTCATTTTCTCCTTCTGTGACAGCTCTAAAGATTCAGCAGTCACTCTACTCTGCTGTAGGGTAGGGTCTGGTTAGTTATTGGTGTATTGCAAAGGTAGCCACTGCAAACAAGATTGACTCGCTTTCGGCCTGTCAAGGTCTACAAACAAATGAGAACCAATGGAAATTTATGGTTCGATAGTTCAACATTGGACCTATTTACTGACAAAGTGATTCAATTAGGTAAGGCAAGCCCAAAAGTACCTTGTTTGAAGAAGGTGGGGCTCCTCTGCCACCTCTTCAGGCTTGTCTGCAACCTCCACCAACTTGGACACCTGTGTCATGGTGAACAATTTCAAGCCATTAAACACATCCTTCCCAGTCATAATGGGTGTATTGAGTTCAATAAAATACCCTTGATAAGAATCAAATAATAAAGGAATCAACCTCAATTCCACACATGTTGTCAGAATCTGTACCATGACCCCTTCCACTGCCTCTTCTTGTATGTGATCCCCTCCTTGGCATTTTGATTTCCTTTAAATTTGAAAGTGGGTTGGTTCAATTTAATCAATGAATGAACATGATAAGAATAATTCAATCAATAATGTTACAGTGTTTGAGCCAAAAGCCTGCAAAAGTCAGCCAAACCCATACGATGATACATACCACCCCAAACTCCTAGCATTGACGTTTCAGTACACAGGGATTTGCATTGGCTGGCCGTTATCTTCTCTGTAGGGTTTATGTATGCATAGAAGATAGCGACCCGCCAGCCAATTCAAATCCCTGTTTCAGTTCACTATAACCAGATAAAGTAGACGTCATGAGGAAGACCCCAGTCCCTTGATTTATGATACAATTTATGAGTTCATTCAGGAATACTCCAATAGTTTGCTATGAAAAAGCACCGATAATTGCATAAGAAATAATCAAACTTCGAACAAGAGTCACGGCTTTACACTCCAAAACGTGAAAGACTAGTCAAGAATATCGTTTTTATTACGCTTGAACATGCGCAGCGTCAGTATAAATATACTAAGTCTAAGGGCTACCTCAGGGTTCGTTCGCAGGCTATCTGTTGTTAAATTTACGGTAATCTATTGTACTGATAGTGTTCACTTTATTGAGGCGGGTTCTTTTTTATATACAACATTCGAAAACTCCAATCAAAGAAGAAGAAAGAAGAGAAATGTAGGAATCAAAACACTCACCATTTCGGTTGCATGCGTTTCCACCTTCTATCGAATCTGCGTTGCGCGTGACGTCACGACTATGTGTTGTCAACAAATGACCCTTCAATACGCATGCGTCATTTTCCCATCGACATGTGCTCATGTTTGTAAACATGGGTGTGGCCGACAGATTTCGATACGGTGTAATCGACGATATGGCGTTGAACTAGTCCGCAAAATGGTTTATATGGGTTCCAAAAGAGTTGTTCTATTAAATGGAGCAAAAAAACCGCATGTCATTTTTTTCAAAAAATGCATCTTTAAGAAGCAACATTTCATACCCGTCCGCGTAAGGGAATCCATGTACCGGTTAGCCTTCGTCACCCAGACGACAAGTTCGCGTGTTGTTCAGCTTAGCCTAGAATGAGTTATGGTATGTATCTTCATAAATCAAGCCTCGATTGCGATATGCATGTTGAGAGACTTAGGGTTCGTGATGTGAGCAGTTCGGCCAAAATTAAAACCCCAAAACCCCATGATGGTGTATTATACTCGCGACGCATTTACTTTGACATTGGAATCGGTTTTAATCTCTGTCGTCATTTAAATTCCCTGATGTCGATTTATACCATGCAAAATACAATCGACATAGTTTATCAGCACGACAGCCAATCGGCGGTAATTAATGCTTGAGCAGGTCGTAATATCTAATAGCTTACTGTATAAAAACGATATCAACCAACAAATACCTTCTAAACATCCATCGTAAATGTATCTGGTTGCGATGACAAAAGCCGATAAACCGTTTTCGTCAAGAAACAGAATCTGCTCTAAGCACCATTCAATTGATGGGTTATGCAAAATGAGAGCAGCGCGATGCAGCGTAAATGCATTGGGAGTTACTCCACAGAGGTGGATGAGAAGCCATCTGTCACGAGTACATTGCACCATAGGCAATCACGATCAGGGGCTATGTAAAATCGTTCGATATGCTAATTGGCAGACATAGTAAATGTATGAGCGAATAGTTGTTTCATCATTGACATACTGCTATTTTTGTTTGAAGGTTAGCGGGCCATAAACATGTAGATAATATTGAGCAATGTCCTCATAGGGCACCATTTTGAAATGAGGCGACAAAGTCGAGCAATTTGGTCGATACATCATCACTTATTCATATTGGATGCTGTATTCTATGTTGGCAATTGTTCACCATCGCGCACTTCTATTGCCATGGATTTTCATTGATTTAGATTTTCATAGTACAACTAAGACATCAATCTAGATAAGGGAAGGGCATTGAGGCCGGGCCTGGATTACGTATAACGAACCATCGTATAGGCATAATCGCGAATATGTTACCAGGCTTTGTCTCCCATGGAGGTTTAGATGTAGAATAGGCCACATCGTGTAGGACGGGGCGGAATATGAGGGCAACTTGTCTCTTGTAGGTTACCATTCGTGTCGGTGGACGAATATTTTCCAATGGTCAAACTGGTTGGTTCCAGCGTGGGACACATTTAAACCAACCTTTTTAATACGGTTAGTGCTAGACAAAGAACTCAAATGGCTCTTCCAGACAATTTTCGTTTTATTAAGCTGTTCTCGTCATGATTGTCTTGCTTTTAACAACTAATTAAACAAATTTCTTCCTATTCACTGGATGCTATTCAAATAGTATGAAATTCGACTTGATATTTATAATTTACTCTCTGAGTAAGTGCAACTGTAAAATAGGGCTTTTATGATGCGCGACAACCATGCGCCCAATTAGTTTCGAAATTCCAGACAATACATATGCAACAGCAAAATAATCTAACGTCAGCAGTAATATCCAAGTATCCGTAAAATAGCGCATTAACAAAATAACACCGAATCTTTCGGAGCTAATTTAGGTTGAATTAACCTTTCAAGCAAATATAGCTATTGAAAAAGCATAATCGAAGAATAATCGTGTTTCACTGATACTTAGTGACACAAAGGAAATCAGTAATGCAAATTTGTTACACCTAACATAACCAACCCTGCCTCATGTACACCTCAGTATAAAGAGCTAATGGTTGTGAATGGCGCTCTTTTCAGCGATCTCGGGTCAAAATCGTAGACTTGCAGCCCAGGTATATTGTTATGGTCGCAATCCAACCGTAGTGATCCCAACGACCGCAGAAAATATCTCGGGCTCAAACGGTTTGTTTACAATTGAATTGAATTCCATACAATAGACTTTGTGGACCTTGCGTCAAACTCAAATGTTTGCCATTGAATTTTACGCTGCTGTAAATTGAGGTATTATCTTAACGACTGTGTTATATTTAACATCGTAGTTTCTAAAATATATACACGCTTGAATATACAGCTATATATGTATATAAGAGTTTATATGTAAATATATTCAAGTGTATATATGTACATGGGCATACATATATATTGATATATAAATATATATGCATATAATGATATATATAATAGTTGTATATGTATATATATATAATTCAAATGTGCATATATATCTATTTATGAATATATTTATTTACATTTAGATACATGCAAACATATATCGATATATAAAATCTATATATGCTTATATACATATATCTGTATATATATATATATATATATATATATATAATGATAGATAAAATATATATATATATATATATATATATAATATATATATATATATATATATATATATATATATATATATATATATATATATATATATATATATATATATATATATATATATATATATACGTATGTGTGTGTGTGTGTGCGCGTCTGTGTTAGTGTGTGTGTGTTTGTGTGTGATTTTATATTGATCTCTAGGGTGTTACTTTTTTCCAATAGGTCGCAGTGAACACAAATGAGGCTAATCGATATACCATAGTTGCACCTTGGTCTGCTTAACATCACATCCTTTCTATCAAAAGTGCTATATTCGTATTTTTTGGGGAAAAACTGCTTACATAAAAGAAATTCTTTAATCCGTATATTTTGCTGGCAGCGATGCAGCTCAATAAACACCATGTTCTATATGTGTAAGGAAGACTTTCGACAATATCTGTCCATAAAATGGTCAAACAAAAGCAATAGATATCACAGGTAACATGATTTTGATATTCAGCGTTATCACTACGTTGGTATTGTTCATATGTAGCGAATTTATTGCAAGCAGCACTGTTAGTATTTAGCTGTGACAGCAGCGATTTACTTAAACGGCATAATTATCACGCTTGGCATAATGCTTTGAATATTACCTTGGCAGCTGCAAGATCTAAACCTACGCCCTATTTAGCGCGGCAATGACTTTTCTGGGCAGATACTTAACGTAAAGCATCATTCAGAAGCTGCGTGTATAACTTGCCTGACAGGTGGCATTGCTGCTGACACTATTTGTTGGGTTTCATCTGATTAATCTAGTTTGAGGAAGCCCTTGAATCAAAGAGCGTTAGCTGGTACCGTACAGTTACTCTGATAGCATGGTATTTGGGGTCGGACTAATGTGCCGCGTAAACATTTGAAGGCGAGTTGAAGGTAAATGTGTTAAAAATCGATTAAATTGACATAGGCTGCAGAACAGATTAACGAAAGCGACCTGCGATCGACAATAAATCATGCCCGTTGGTACGCAGTCCGAGAAACGCAAAGCAATAGGAACGATATATCGGTTACTCACACACCTACGACTATTATCAGTATCAATGGCGAAAATCGCCTACAGTATTAAATTTTACTCGACAACAAATAGAATGCTTACGCTGTGTTTTGGGCGAAAGTGAGCTCCACCGCTACATATATAAATGTACCAGAATAAACACACACTTATATTGATAATATATATACATTTATATAAATACATGTATATAATATATATATATAAAAATATAAATGTACATATATATATATATATATATTTATGTATCAATATATTTGTATATTAAATATATATATATATATATATATATGTAATGGATATATACATATATATATATATATATATATATATACATATATATATATATATATATATATATATATATATGCATATATGCATATATAAATATAGATACATATATATACATATATATATATATATATATGTATACATATATATATATATATACATATATATATATATATACATATATATATATAAGAAGATATATATACTGATTAATATACACCTACATATATATACGTATATCATTGTACCATAATATATTTACGATATATTAACTAATATATATATACGAATATATGTAAATATATGTATATGAATAAATATATATATATACATTTACATATATAAATTTATGTATAAATATATATATATATATGTAATTGCATATATATGTATATATATATATGTAAATATATATATATATATTTAATATATACATATATATATATATATATGTGCATATATATATTTATATATGAATATACATATATATGTGTATATATATGTATATATATACACATTTATATACATCAATTATATATATATACATATAGGTACATATATATACATATATACATATATAGATATGCAGATATATAAATGAATTCATATATAAATGCTTTCATATATATGTATATGCATATATACTTATTCTTTATTTATACGTATATGAAGATAAATTTCGATGTTTGTATATATACTTGTATATATATTTATATATAAATGTAAATCTAAATATCAATGTATATTTATTTATGGATACATATATATATATATATATATATATATATGATATATATAAATATATATTTATATATATATATATACTATATATACGCACGTATGTATATTTATATATAAATATGTGCTTATAATTATATTTATATATATATGTATATATATAAACACATAATAAACATATATATTTATATGATATGTATATATATATACGCACGTATCTATATTTTAAACATATATAAATATTTTATATATATATATTTATATATACATGTATATATATAAATGTTAATGGATATATATATATATATATATGTATTTAAATACACATATATAAATACATATATATGCATATACACTAATATTTCCATATATCTAGAATATTTATGGAGCTATTCAAACGGAGATTAATTTAACCTGTTTGACATTCGTGTAGCACCGCATCAACTAGAGATGTACACAATT
>CM067343.1:55849944-55854944 GCA_034190875.2 Urechis unicinctus | reverse complement strand
ATGGTTTTTAAAAATGCCTTTGCGTTGCTGTCATTTAATTTGAAAATGAACTTGCTTAGTAATGACGCCCAAACTAGCAAAACCTTAACGTGTGCTAATTTTCTTGGACAGCTTTTGCCTCGTAATTTTGTTGAAGCATCACCGTGTGCTAAAATTATTTGAGAGCTTTTGCCTCGTTATTGTGTGACAAGTGGTAGCGATAGCATGCAGCTGTCCCCCGCATATATGTAATTTGTTCATGTTCTTTGTGACAACTGCCATCTTGTTGTATAATAGCAGTCGTTTGTTTCGGTACATTCCCTACCGCCAAAGATCTGATAGTACAAAATAAAATCTAGAGTTTCAGTCGGGAGAGATAGAGATGATGCTTTAGTGAGCGAAGCTATAATTTGTGTATAATTGCGATTAAAGTTGCCATGATTTGCACGGCATTCTCCACAATATTGCTGCAACCAGGGTAATACTTTCGTGCTTGATAAAATAACTCATTAATAGGCGTCCTGATAGTAATTTTCTAAGGTTTTGTCATAAAGTATGGTATTCCATGCCGGTTAATACAACGAAAATAATACAATGAGGTAGATCCATCGCATAAATTTTAAATGACACCCAACAAGACATCGTATGCTAAATTCTATTGCAACCAGTTGTAAGGTTTTACAGCCTGTAACTATTGCGTTTAGATATGGCATGCATGTGCACCTTAAGACGCTTGATTGCAACAAAATGTGCATAAATTATATTTGACTTATCAGGTTTCCATGCCTTCGTAACCCTTAGTAACGATCAATGGATTCGAGACGGAAGTTGCACTACTTTAAAGTCATAATTCAACTATCATATTACTTTGCAGGATCTTAAATGGCAGAAAGGTTATTAGTGCCTAATACACAAACATAGAATATGTAACGCCATGTAGTTCTGAGGCAAACAAATTGCGACTGAAGGCATTACTTAAAACAATGTAAAAATCCCTTGGTTGCGCCATGTCAATAAATGGAACTTTCATCTGAAAATCCGACAGCAGCATGTCTGTCATAAGGACGGTTCAGAATCACATATACTGATCTAGCCGGGTAGGGGAACGTGCATTTTAATGCCGACTAATTGTGGCCACTGAATGCACAAATGAAAGAGAACAATTGCACGCAACGGATCAGTTCGGATCATAGCCCGTCTTTTATGTAGATTATCAAAATTATTGAGTTTATGTGTTGTCGCTGTTGTACATTCCCAATCAATTCCCTTTGAACAAACAAATGCGAGGCAGATTCAATGATATATTCTATTGCTAAATATGATACACGTCGGAAATAAATATAATCAAATCATACATAAAATATTACACCTATAAGCTCACGTATTATGTAGCATCCACATTGTTAGATTACTTAAATAGAGGTTAATTGTTATAGCGAAAATCCAAACAAATAGATGCACTCATGCAAATATTTGCATGTATCGCGGTACATGTAGTTAAGCATTCACTTAAGGGAATAATAAAACCATGTGGTGGAATAGATTTGAGTGAGCCTCGTCTCAGAGTTGCGTTGCTTTGCTGCGCAACGTAGCAAAATAAGGCTGAATTACTTTAGTTAAGTACCATAACTGTAATTGTGTTTCATCATGTAGTTAGCTGATGCCGCATGCCGCGGCCAGAACAAAGCGAGCGGTGATAGCTTAATTAACCTCTCGTCTGCTCGTTTGCTGCTGTGTATCAGCCAACTAACTACCATTATAATTGCGGTCAGTTGTTCTAGTGTGATAGGACAGATAACCAAGATATTTCAGTTTACCGACTTCCAAAAGATTCAACGAAAAGAAAATCCTGACTTAGGCTAAAACAAGGCATAGAACAGCTATATACGAGGCCCTGAGCTAGTTGGATACTCGCTTGTATTTTAAAAAAGAGAAAGCCTAAGAAGCAATACTTCTCATATTTATTATCTCGTTTTCATATATGAGTATGCACTCTAGGTATTAAACAGCACGTCTGTGTGTTCTCTGCATTTCACTAAGAAACACTCCAGGTGACATCTGTTGAGATGTGCCGTCAATCGTAGGCCAATCCCTGCATATTCAAATGGTCGTCATAACAAAATCCAAGAAGAAACAATACCATGCACGATACAGAGTTATCATATATCCATACATATTTTATTGCGTTTTACAAAAGGAACTCGTGTCAGACGGTTGCAACTTTATTCTAAAACAATTACTGACGTCACACATGTGAACATAAACACTATATATATATATATATATATATATATATATATATATATATATATATATATATATATATATATAGATATACATATATATATATATACATGTATATACAAAAAGATATATATATATATATTTAAATATATCTATATACATATACATATAAAATATAAATATATATATGTATATATATGTATATGTATATATCTCTATATATATATATATATATATAATATATATATATTTATATATATATATATTTATATATTATATATATATATATATATATATATATATATATAAAATGTTTATATATATATAACTATATATATATTTAGCACTATATAAAATGTTTCTAGACCAAACCAGCACTAGCCAACTAGACAAACATTTTCTGCCTGTAACTGCTAATTTTAGCATCCAGATGGACGCTGAAGAGGATGCATCAACGTGGCTTCAGCTATATTGGTTGCTGCAGGTTATGCAAGTTTGCGGAATCAGAAAAAAACACAATACGGCAAGGCAAGATCAACTACAAATCGATAGTTTGGTATTTGTCGGTATTCAAATGACCCTGATATGGTACGGTTTCATTGTGGGTTTAGGAATCATCGGTAATTTCTGGCATTCGTTGAATTTCTACTGCTGGTAGCTCAGAGTAATGACCAGCATATGCAATGTGCCTAGTACTGATGAAACAATGACAGCTAAGCCTAGATGCATGCAACTCAGTGATTATATGTTTATGCTTCTGTGTCGTCGCAGAGTCGGGCTTAAACCAAAAGACTAAGGGGTCAGATTTAACTGCCAATAATAATTCTACAGCAGCATCTTTTCTCTTTATCATCCGTTTTGATCACTATACAATGCTCAAAACTTTTGAGCACCACCATATTGTCCAGTTTTTACCCAATCCTATGAATTAGTAGCCTTATGCTTTTATTGGTCAAAAATGCCATGCAATACATAATGATAATCCTCAATACATAGAGATGCCATTTATTCAGGTCGAGTGGGCACTTTCCACTTTTCGTTCGTGTTGGATTAAGTATAACACAGAAATTTATGAATTTCACGTGCACCACATTGTACACTAAATTATCGCATTCGTTCAGATTTAATTCTGGTAGAGGTGATATTTCTTTCGGGGTCAAGTGCCAACTGTTTTTGCTTGAATGGTGTTAACATAATTTGGATAACGACGCTTAGTATTAACAAATATTGTAAAACTAAGTTTTGATTGCATTGCATATTTTATTGACCGTTGGTGGAATCATTCTAAAACAAACGTGCTTGCACATATATCGGAACATTGCGGTGTCATTATGGACAATGCTAATATAGTGTTTAGTTTGTACCTTTTTTGTTGTAATGTTTATCATCATTTGATTTGATAGTCGTAATATGTAGTTTCGGTGACAGTGAAATACAATCGGCAAGGTGGTGGGATTTTATTCGAAATATCTGTAAAGTCTTTGTGGCACGTGTCATATGCGCATCCGACAACGAAATGGTTAGACATGCTTGCTGTTATTTTAATTGTACTATTCTGTATGTTACTGTACCACCGATTGATTCTTATGCCAACCTGTCGTCACGAGAACTCCCGTACACCGTTTTACAAAACGTACCAACAGTTACGTTAATTCCTAATCAACAACCATCATGTTTACTGCAGCATAGAATATTTTCAGCACGTTGCATGTTGCTGTATGCTTGGGTGTATTTCTCAACACTAAAAATGCATTCATATATGTCTGTAAATCTCTTTATTTACCTCGTTTAATTGCCTTAGCATAGAGTTGCTTGTTTTGCAGTTATTTGCGACATACTGCCTCCCTGTGCTTTATTTCTGGATCTAATTTGAACTTTAATGTAGCAGCTTAATCTCTTGGTGTGACAGATGTTTTGTGTTTCACGAACAAATGAGTTGTAGACCAGTTAAATTTGCCAATTGATACACAGGAAAAGGAGATGACGGGTGTTTGTGGGATACACTTATTTAGGCACGAGGCAATAATCTTCTATGTTTTTTGCCGGTTTTTGACGAGGCTTGAAAATCACAGTGTGCACTTTTCATGCGCTACTACCCTATTATTGTTCAGTTATCAGTTGATGTGTTTGAAAGATAAGTAAAGATAATGATTATTTGCGCCGTTGAGCAGCGTCTACTATCTATCAAATAGTTCTGTCATTCAAGGCGCCATCGACCATCAAGTAACTAATGTTGACCCAAGCAGTATGTTATGTAAAGGGGAACCATGATACAGCGGATGGACTTATGGTGTACTATTAACCATTTAGCATCATCTTTGGAAGTTTCATCTACATTAGATTTATTTACAAGACATTGATGTGCAAACTGGAGGCAAAACGATTTGAGGCCAATTATGGACAAATGACACAGATTAAATTGACCCACAACTACAAAAGCCCTAAGGTTTTGCAAATAACACAGTCGTCGAGATTAAGCCATACCTCCTCTATATAACCTCGTAGGAGCTGTCGGCAGCTAGATAAAAAAGGATGAGTGCCTTTGGGAAAAGGCGGCGACAACAACAACAACCAACTGACCGAATCATTTGATTATCGTAAATAGAGAAGCAGCTGATTTCCACGGCAAGGGTGATCTAGCTTTGTGCTATTGCTAATATGCATCAAGTTTAGACAAATAGATGTTAAACAAGCGCTTGCAAAATAAACTCTTACATGTCATTTAGCGTGCAAGGAAATGTGTTGGTAAGTATAAATGATTGCTAGTATAATTACAT